>CM057005.1:32183429-32869798 GCA_029891345.1 Dryococelus australis | reverse complement strand
TCTGTTGCAGCTTTTGCATAATGCCTTCAATAGTACCCACAATTGTTAACTTTCTCCCTACATTCAAAAATGAGTTGAGAGATTTGGGCAGCCAGTGAGGGTGAGCAAGACTCTAGTGTCTGAGCATTACCGGAATGCAAGAACAGGAGAAACGGGAGATCTCAGAAAAAAGCCCGTCGGGCAGCGGCACTATTCTCTCGTGCAAAAAATCTGGGAATGAACCCATTGGAGATAGAACCCTGATTGCCCTGGTGGACTGCGAGCACTTTAGATGCTACGCCATTATGGCACCATTTTAATTTCGTTGACAAAGAATTTGTTAGAATAACTTCGGTTGGCTTTTAAATTTCAATGTGTTGGTTTAACCCCCAGTTGATTATACTATAGGAATCTTGACCTCCACGTACAATCCATTAGATATTAGTATTTTTATGTATCAAAGTAAGCTCATGGTTCAGTTTATGCAAGCTCGTGGGGAAATGATAATTTCTATGATTGTATTAGTTATAAAAAGAATTTTTTGCATGTAATGTTTATATACTTGATTATATATGCATGGTAGTCATTAGTGTCTGCTAATTCTGTAACTCGAAATGAAATACTATTAGATATTGGCTAATGAAAAGTAAGTTCTTTTTGTTGAATCGTAATAGCCATTTACAATTTTGCATTGTAAAAGTAATGAAGAGGTTCATCTAAGCTGATTTTACCAACAGTTCAACAGTTATTATCTTAATTTAAAACGGGCCGCAGCAGTCAAGCGGTCAGATTGCTTACTTCTGACAAGGCGATCCAGGTTTGATCCCTAGCAGAGTCCCCTGGAGTTTTGCATGTGGGAATCTGCTGGACAACGTCGCTGGGATCTCCAATTTCCTCCGCCCATGCATTCCGACGCAGCTTCATACATGCATCAATCACCCTCCATAATTACGGCTGTCAGGATCGTAGCTGTTAAGAGCCGGCCAAATCTCTTCACTCTTTCTTTTTTATTTTCAAACGTGTACCATGTGTGAAACTAACCGAAAAGAAATTTAAAGTAATTTGATTTGTGATTGTGAGAACACATTGTCATGAAAAGTTATAAAAGTTAGAGATGTTTATAATTATTTATAGTGAAGTGTGTTATTTCAAATAAGTTCTATAGTGTGTCCCATCCTCCATGCTCATTGGAGCAGCACCGGAATGCAAGGGCAGGGGAAACGGGGAGTCCCTGAGAAAAACCCACCGATGCAGTAATGCGATTTCTTCATTGGTTCGCCACATGTAAAAAATTTTAATTAACGTACCAAGACAAATTACAATGGACCCTGCTAGCACGTTATCAGATATGGCTGTCTGAAATAGTAGTTTTCAAATATGTCAAAGGGCTCCGGAATTATTTTTTTATATTATACTTTAGCTGTAATCTAAGAGTGAGACGCATTACAGTGGTCGTTCTTTCATAACCAGTTTTTTCTTACTTTTCATCAGTACTTAAAACATTGGAAGAATGTTGTTTTCGTTCTTTTTTTTTTCTTTAAATGATCTAGCATTGTGTAAAGCACGCACTGCCCTTGAATACTTGGTCCGTTTTCTTCCTCTCGTAAAACTTTTAAGACGTTGTGGCATCTCGAAAAAATGCCCTGTCACTCGCGTTCACCCTACACTTGACAACCTTGCAACCTTCAGACAACGAGAATTTATTTATGTGAATTTAAAGGGTGTGGTACATAAATTAATGTTTACAGGTTTCTGGAAGCCCACATAGAAAATCAAGCAAGGGCAGCAGTGTCCTAAATAACAGTTTCTGCCTCTTTTGTGAAAAAACATTTTGAGAGAATGTTAAATTACTTTGTATTCTCTCATTGCAGTTAATATTGCTAATTTATGGCCTAATAAATACGTTCATACCTCTTTTAAATGGCATTTGGTTTGTTTAAAAATGGTCAAAGATTTTTAAAAATAAAATAACTGTAGCAAATATTTACTAAAACCCTGGTGCAAGCTGCTGCATTTAAAAACAATGTTGGTTGTACGTACTTTACGCTTGCATGATGCATCGCATGGTGAATATAAAAGAAACCCTACGGAAATTCAATAAAACTTCCTGTCATTAGCATGCAGTATGCAAGCAAGGTTTTTAATCTGTCTGTTGTTCCATAATTTGGCCTCCACTAATGCAGTTCTCTATTCCTCTGCTGTACTGGTCCTCTGAGATACGCATGCGTAGCACAGAACACTCCACACCCTGTGTTGTTACAGGCTGAGCCAGTCAGTGTCGAGTCTGATGCATGCTGTAAGCTGCAAAAAAAGTAAACTCTGTCTTTTGCTTTGTGTTCCTTGCCTGTTTCACCTATCTTGATCCTATTAAAGCCACTAGCTTTTTAATTCCCTTTTCTACCAAGGACACAAATACAGTTCTGTGCCAGCAGTGTGTACCATGCTTTTACATCAGAACATACTTACAAATTAAAATATAGTAAATAACAACCCTTCCCCTAGGAACCTTGAAAGGTCTTCGAATTGAGAGTTTACTGAACTATATGCTTCATAAATGATCATTTATTTTTCTGTGGCAATATGTTTCAAAATGTTATTTGCTATAGAAATGCTGTTTTAACTAAGGATTTTAATAATGTACATTTTTTAAAATATTGTTTTTCATTTGTTAGGTATTTACATTGATGGAGTGCAGTTTCAGGTGAAGATGTGTTATTTCATTAATGTAAAAAATGATTTTTTTCATGGGAAAATGTGAACACTGGCTGTACCACTTCTGCTGTATTGGGCATATGTACATTATTGTTGTCTACTTTCCTGTTAATTTTAGCTAGTTCATTTTTGTTTGTGATTTCAACCAATTCAGACTAAATTAATCATGTTAAAAGTGGTATGTAAAGTTCTTTTATAAAAAAAAAAAAAAAAGTGTAGGGCATTCTAGGTCATAATTTCAAATTCAATTTAGATATGCCGAAATAAATGACTAACCTGCTTCAAGACCCTGGTGTATCTGAAACAAATATGGGACCGTGGTGGTGTTAAAAAGAGGAGTTTAAACTGGAATCTCAACTCACAACAAATTCTTTATGCGTAAAGATGCTGTTATAGTGATGTTGAAAAACTATAATGGACTTTGTCAGGAAGCAAGGAATTGCTTGTAGTAACACTGTGGTCATCAAATAATTTAATACATACGTTGTTTCTTGTACCTGAAATTTAATTTTCATGTAATAATTTTGTTTCACCCCCCCAGTAAATATTTCTGTTTAGGACTGCCTTGCATTTGGATAGATACACTCATGCTTCAGGTCCAACTTCAAAGATATGTAGAACCGGGTTCGATTCCTGGCAGAATTACGCCCAGATTTTCACATGTGGGATTGTGCCGGACAACACAACCCAAATCTCTTCACTCACTCTCACTCATTTTCACTCGCTCACGCTCTCTTTCGCTCATGCTATCACTCACGCTAACTTTCGCTCACACTCACCCGCACACCCTTTCACTCACTCACTCTGTACCACCCTTTCACTTACTCACTCTGTACCACCCTTATGACTCGGTCACTCTGTACCACCCTTATGACTCAGTCACTCTGTATCACCCTTATGATTCACTTTAGAACATACGCCATATATATGTTTTAACCTCTTTTTGTGATTAACCTACAGCCGAAGTTTGTCAGTCTAATTTATATATATATCCTGCATATAAATTTACAGTCAGTCTATATAAAGATGCATAATTTTTGTATCAGTGAACATGACTTAATTTACTCATTTAGTAAAATGTGTGGCAAGGACACAATAATTATATAGTTGCAGTACATTTTAACTGGTTTAAGTCATTATAAGATATAAATTATGTAATGAAATTATTTTTTTTATTTAGGAGAGGCAACATGGGTCAAAATTCTGCTGTATTGGTTAGTACGGAAAACTCTTGTAAGGACAAATTTTGTGGTACCTTGATTGTCTGTAAAATTGAGGTTTAACGAGACAGTAATGCATCTCACTGGCAAAATTTTTGCTCACAAAGTTAGTGAAAATTATTACTTAGGCTTTCATTTTGTTGTATCCACTATCTTTGCTTCCAGAAACCTGTAAATTTTTTTTCACTATGTTGTATACTGCACCCTGTTAAATTGTTACTGTTTTCACATAGTGTTGCGAGAAAAGAAGCACTGAGCTTGGCAAAGGAACTGGCCCTAGTTTACCATCAGCTTCACCAACTGAGCCTCATCAGCAGCAGTGTGGATGGCCACATGACTGGGATAATGTTGGCGCTGAGTGCAGTGAACATGGCGGAGGCCTCGGCCAACACCATCCAGCCAGACCAACTGGCGGACATTTACGTTGCTGCTGCCCTCAGAGTTAAAACATCTTGCCCTTCCTTCCTGCTCTTCTTGAACAGGTATTATTTATAACAGTGGGGTTTACGTATAATATTCAAAGATATTTCATCGTTTTCTCCATTACAGCATGTGGTATGTTGCCATAGCCAGTAATTTATATCCATTTGAGGACATTTATTTGGGTTATGACACATTCTTTAGATAGCTTTATATACTATGGAGTTGTTGGTTCACCACTGGTGCATGGACAGGTGTCTGTGACGAAGCTTCCTTTAGTTAACTGTACAATCGCCTGCAGGCAGAAGATAACGGAATATATACAAATGCCATTAATAACATGACAATACTTCTTAAAAATATGCAAAGTATTGACGGCCGATGGTTGCACACCATGATATGTAGAGCGATGCACTGATGTTATGTACTGAATTGAAGATCATCGTTAGTTACACGCAACATTGTGAGTTAGACAAGATGCCACCGTCGCAATCTGTCAATACAATCTCTCACCACGAAAATCACAGTTGCATTGTTGATGGTCCTCGTCTGGCATGCACATTTTAATGGTTTTTGTAGTCACTGGGCTGGGCTGGTCTGGTTTTGTGCTAAGTTGTGCTATTAGGGTTTATTTAAGAAGTTTTCTTTTAAATGGTTTTGTAGAAGATGGTTAATTCGTCATTTTGGTAAGTAGGCTTGTCTGATTTGGCATCCAGCAACCAAGTTGTGGTAAATTTTTTTGGGATTGTAAATTGTGATTTTCAAAAAGGTTTTGAATAAACATGTGATACGTGCCACTTTATCCAGCTACTATGTAACAATTGCAACTCATCTCACTTCACACCAAGTATATCTACTTCAGCCCACGTGAGAGTCAAATACTGCCAACCTGTACATGGATGTTGTGTGCTGTCACAATCCTGGAGGGCGCTCAAACACGTGGATACAGAGGTTGCGCAAGCCAGCGGACACGTCGCCCTCCCCTCACCTCTCCCCCATGCTGAGAGCCTACAAGCCATCAGCCGCCTCAGGACACGGCCGAGCACCGCCGAACATGCACGGAGCCGAGAGATGACTAGAGGGTTGCTAACCCCACTCCGGCCTCACACCAGAGGGGTGTCACCCCCCCCCCCCCCTCCCGCCTCATTGTCACACCTGTTCTATGAACTATATAAGTCCGTGCAACTACTGCAAACTCTTCAGCAGCCACCAGCATTGCCATCACCAGAGGCTTCCGCAGCAACAGCGACCAGAGGCTGCAGTGATGTCAATACCTTCCAGTTATCAGAAGCCTCTTCTGCAATAGCATTGACAGTCAACATACCCTGCTACTAGAGCAGTGGACTTAACTACTCTCTCGTATAGACATCCCTCTTATTAGTTATCTTCGTATAGTATTATTAATTTTCCATCAGTTTGTATTATCTGTCAAGTAGCCTAGGACCAGGTCACCTACATCTGGATTGCTTAGGTCACTTCCAGCAACCCGTCTACTTGGTAGGAGTTAACACGAGTCACTGTGTTTATTACAGTACTTATACACAGTTTTGTTCTTCTAGCCGAGGGTTTGATTTATAAAGTAATCTTGAATACACCAGCTAGGAAGGATACGAATTGTGCACTGCCGACCTAGACCGGTTATTTTCAACATGAACTAGCTACAACTGGAGACCCGCTTCTGGAGTCCAGCTTCTGGAGTCCACCAGTCCCAAACACATGCAGTCGACGGTCACCTGTTCTAGACCTCCGGGATAGAACAGCAGAGCTCCTCCAACCCGGTGATAGAACAGCATCTCCACAACCGTTAGAAGCTCCTCCAACCAGGGGGAGACAGTACGCTTGAGTTGTATCCCTACCGGAACACCTAGGTGCTGGCGGGGGTATTTGCTTAGGCGTTACGGCCTGGCCTTGGTTGCGGTACCACACCCAGTAGTAGCAGGAAGGCGGCCCACACGGCATCAACGCTTCTGATCTGCCCGCCAGTGGTGGGGTCCGTGGTGCACGACCTGTGTTCTTCAGTACTTGTTTCCACTCTATGCCGTACAAGGTAAGACACGGCTTCCGGAGAGAGGAGCAAAGGATTGTTCACCTCGTTACCAAGCACTGGGCTGTATTGGCTCCACCAACCTAAGACATAGGCGGAACGAGACTGCGCCGCCTTAGTAAGACTTTTGGAGAGACCGGCTCTCCTGTATCTGACTGTATCGCTTTCCCTCCGCATATCTGTACCCACCAGGTCTATCCCCTCTTGAGTGGTGTACTACATGGATCCGAGGTAATACGGTATCTCCAACCCCAGGTTATAGAGTTAAGAGGGAGTCAACTGGAATCTGTGGTACCGTGTTGGCCGAAACTGTGCCATCAGCCCGAAGCCTGAGGACTACGCCATCAACTGCTGTCTACAGTCAGCCACCATTCTCCAGCGGGCCGAAGAAGTCGGCAGTAAGTCTGGTAATCCCAACACCTCTCGCCAATTGTCTATCGTAACCCGTAAACCCGTAGCGAGCAAGAGGGTAGACAACCATAAGGGGGCTAGCCAGCGGGGCTATCGAGAACCTTGTTCCATCACGAAAAGCAACCTACCCCATAAAGGTATCAAGCCTGAAGTGGTCATTAGAAAATCCTTAAATGCGCGTGCTGACCTAGTACAAATAAAGCCAGGATGACCGTGCCACATACTCAGCAACCTTGACACGCGTCCCTTGGATGAAAACATTCTTGAGACTTTATTTGATCTCTATGATTTTGTTGTTCAAACATTATTCAGTTAATTTTACTTTATCTTAAACTTTAATCACTTAATTTGCGTGAATTTCAACTTCTAATATTACTCACTTCAGTTAGGTTATTTTGTTAATCTCCCAAGTATGCCCCCAGGACCATGGAGAGTGGACCAAATTTCTGGGGATACTTCGCTACTTGGTTGCAGTGACTGGTATTAATCTTATTAGGTAATGGGACTACCATGTGAATGGGAAGAGCTGACTTCGAGAGCCATGTGCTGTTTCGGGTCAGTTCAAATGTTAGACTCAGTACTTTGAGCTGGTTGTGAGGGATTCATGATTACTAAGAAGATGTGAATATTTGTGCAAATTAGCGATGGCCCAATATGTGGTAACAATCATGGCTCCTCTTGTCCCCTCTCCCATCTATCCCCTCCCCGTTATCACCCCTCCCATATACCCCCTTATCCCCCTCCATATTACACCTCATCCTCTCTCCCCCTTCCATATATCTCTTCCCCTTTTCTTCTTTCCCCTTCCCCTTCGCTATTTATCTTCCTACCCCTTCCCTCCTTTCCCCCTTCAATCCCTCTCTTCACTCCTCATACCCTCTTTCCCTGCTTCCTAATCCATTGCTTCCTTATTCCCTCGATCCTCATCCCCTCATTCCTCTCTTTACCTCATCATCCTCCATCCCTCTTCATCCTCCATCCCTCTTCACCCTCCATCCCTCTTCACCCTCCTTCCCTCATCACCCTCCTTACCTCATCCCCCTCCAGCCCTCTTCTGCCTTTCTTCTCCCCTTTTATCCCATCTTTCTCCCTTTCACCCCTTTCCCTCCCTCTGCTACCCCTTACTCCCCCTAACCTTCCTCACCCACCCTCTTAGTTCCACTCCACCTAAATTTCCCCTTTCCTCTTCCCCGCCCCATTTCTTCCCTCATCTTCCCTCCCTACTTCTTCCCTCATCTTCCCTCCCCACTGCTTCCTTCATCTCCCCTCCCCACTTCTTCCCTTCTCCTCCCCTCCCCACTTCTTCCCTTCTCCTCCCCTCCCCACTTCTTCCCTTCTCCTCCCCTCCCCACTTCTTCCCTTCTCCTCCCCTCCCCACTTCTTCCCTTCTCCTCCCCTCCCCACTTCTTCCCATCTTCCTTCCCCTTTCTCCCCCCCCTCTTCCTACCCCTTTCTCCCCTCTAGCTCCCTCCTCTACCTTCCTCCCCTCTTCTCTCCCTTCCACCCCTCTTCTCTCCCTTCAACCCCTCTTCTCCTTCCTCCCTTTACTCTTGCTCCCCATTCATCTTCCTTACCCTCTCTCTTCCATCCCCTCTCATCCTTCCCCTCTCATCCTTCCCATTTCTCCACCTTCCATTTTATTACCTTCCCCACCCCCCTTCTACCCACCCCCTTCTCCCCATCCCCATTCCCACCCCCTTCTCCCCATCCCCTTCTCCTCACCCCTTCTTGTCATCCCCTCTTCCCACCCTTCTCACCATCCCCCTTCCCACCCTTCTCACCATCCCCCTTCCCACCCTTCTCATCATCCCCCATGCTCACCATCCCCCTTCCCCTTCCCCCTTCCTCATCCCTGTGCTCACCACCCCCCTCTCAATCCCCCTTCTCACCATCCCCCTCTCAATCCCCCTCTCAATCCCCCTTCTCATCATCCCCCTCTCCTTCCCCCTTCTCATCATCCCCCTCTCCTTCCCCCTTCTACCATCTTCCCATTCTCCACCCTTTCCTCCTCCTCCCACTCTTATTCCTCCCATTCTCCCCCTCCTCCCCGTTCACCTCTCCCCATAATACCTTTTCCCCTCTCCCCTCTCCTCTTGCCCCATGCTCTCCTCTTTCTGCATCATCATGCTCTCTCGTTTTGCCCCTCTGGCTCTCTTCTTTCATCCTCTCCATGATCTCCCCTTCCCCCTCCTATATTCCCTTGCTCATCCTCTCTGCCCCATTGTCTTTATCTCTCTGCCTCATTCTCTCCCCTCTCTGCAGCATTCTCTCCCCTTCACTTTGTCTGCTGTGGTGACTGACAAGGCAGGGTAGGCGTGTATGTCATAACCTTTGGAGTCAGGGTGAGGTTTCTCGGTTGTGCCTTCCCTTGAAGAATTGCTCACACCAGTCTGTACCTAAGGAGGTTGCCTGAAGGGCAGAGACCTAGGTTGCCAAGTGTCTTAACAGTTTAGTAAGTATGAGTTTGGTTGGGGAAAGGGGTTACCCCTGCAAGATGCTGCGTGATAAGCCAATACATAATTTAGTGTTTCATTTAAACTACGCACGACTCGCTTGCTTGCGAAGTCCCGCCTATGGTCATATTGGAGGAGCACTTACCTGAGTGATGCAAAGAGAGCATTTCCACTGTGTGTGTCTACTAGCTCAGCAGATGTTGCAGGTCAGGCATGCATCTTAGTTTGTATGTGAGATGGCTCTGAAGGTGGAAATATCTGCAACCGTTAAGACAGCTTGTGTTGTTTTAGTAGCTGGAAACCACCTATTTCAGTGACTCTTGCAAAACTAAGATCTGGGGGTATTAAGGTTGTCACGTAAGTTCTTTTGCCCTTTTAACAATCACAAATTTTCGACAAAATTGTACAAAAAGTAGTGAAATTATATTGAAATAACCTTATAAAAACGACTAAATCATGGAAATATCTTCACCAAAAATAGGTAGATGTGTGTGTGGGGTGTGTTTCTGTCTCTGTATGTCTTGTCTGTCTCAGAGCTAAACTGATATGCAAAAAAAAAATAGAAAAAAGTAAAATTCTATAAAAAAAAAAAAAAAAATTTGTATAACAAATTGTTATCCAAATGTTCAAAATGTGAGGGTACCTGCAAAATGCACACTGATATGTGTGCATGGGAGCCATGGAGGAAAATGAATGTTGGCTTTTAATTTGGGAGTGGAAGTACATAGTGTGTAAGATATTTGGGCAAGTTTGGTACCTGGCACTTGCAAATTGGAAATGAATAACTTCAAAGTATTTTATAATTATTCTTAATTTATGACTTGGTGATATAGGTAGGTAGGTAGGTCAAACCAACTACCAGCTGTAGATTTTGAAGGATGCCATTAATGCCTGGTTGCACCATCTTCCTCGATCCGAGATCGTATGATCCTAGTTCCGAACCAGGATCCAGTTTGATCTTGGTTCCAATGTAAAAGTGTTGCACCAACATAATTTTATGATTCTGAATCTCTGAGTCGTCGATCTTGGTTCCAAAGTGAGAGATCGAGATTAAGTACGAGACAAATTTTGCTATTGGTTCGTAATATACATCATGGAAGTAGGCATATTATTCACTATAGATAGAACTAGATGTGTGATGTTTTATCTTTTGTAAGTGAATTATTGTTGTATGAATTTAAAAAAAATATGTAATGTTCAAGGGCGTATAATGTTGTTTTAATTTCCCAAGAAAACAATTGAACGTACTGTAGTTATATCTGTTGGCGTATTTTCTAACTACATTTGTCGAAGATGGCTGCTGATCTCGGATCGAGATTTCAAACTGTCAATTTCGGCGGTTCGAAATTAACTTCATCTCGATCTCCAGTCCAGCTCTGAACTTGAGTGGTGTAACAGTTTTCTGTGTATCTTAGATACAATTTCTGATCGAGTTTTGAACCACGATGGTGCAACCGGGCATCACCCCTTATACAGAAATTGTGTTTGTATCATAACAGAAGTGTCAGGGTCATTACTGAAAATGTTTCATGTAGAAACATATTTCATGGTTCTGTTGAAATTTTTGTACCTGATTTTTAATTGGTGACAGGTGTGGGTTGTTGAAAAATACATTGTATTCAAGAAAAACGTGTTGGTTGATGTAACTGCTAACAGATTACTTTTCACTTACAGGTTTTACCTGGCTTTGGCAAGAAGTGTGTGCCTGAAAAGCTGCAGCAAAGGGCCATCTCGCCTGCAGTGGCTGTGGACCCCATACGGACACAGGTTCTTTGTGTCACACCATTGGGTGTGCAGCTCCACCAGTAACAGTAAATTCAGTTGTCTGGGGTCTCGCACAGATCCACTGGCATATGTGATGCGCCAGTATCGGGAACACCTCTTGGGGCGTGCCTTGCAGACGCTGTTGGTCCCTGGGTCATCGCAGCCTGACCCCTGCCAGGAGGATCCGCTCAGGAGGACGCAGACCCATGACGTGCTCACCTACGTGCAGCAGCTCATCGAAAATGCCACTGCCACGGATCCCCAGCCTGTTGGCTCCGGCAATATACAAGTCCCAAGTATGTATATCCTATTTAAGAATTGCATCCTTTTCATCCTGAAACAGTCAAGAAAAATAGTATCTTATTTATGTTTACTTGTGTACTAGTGTGTCTCTCTGTATGTACAAAAAAATTTGTTAATGTATTAAGGCACTGTTGGGCATGAGGGAAATAAACATACAGTATATTACCGATAAAAATTTGCAGTGCAGAGTTAAGTTTGGCAAGATAATGAAGTGTTTCATAATATAAAAAGTTTTTTTTACCTATAATTCCGTTTTGCTATCTTGTGAGTAAAATTAGACGCTGACAATTATTTCACACTGAAATGCAGTTTGGACTATTTTATGGGCATTCTGTTGAGGTGAGGTTATGTTTCCTGTTTTCCTGATTCACTCAAATGTCAAGTAAAAACTTTGATGTTATTAAGCCCATGCTGATTCTTTTGTTTTTTTGGCCAATAATAATAACTATTTTAAGTTTCCCAAAAGCACCTTTTTGTTTCTAAGTTTGGAGTAAAAAATTTTATTTCGAATACGAAGCCAAATATTACAAATTGACGTATGACGCATTTCCCCATTTTACAGCGGACGGCCTTGGCTCCATCCTGAGATTAGTATTGTAGGTTAGAATTTTATTTTACTGTTTAACTTTCCCAGTGAGCTGAGATTTTACTGCCTGCTTTAGCTTTTATTAGTTTATTTATATATTATAGGTTGTACATTCTGTACATCACAGCCTGCATCAAGGATGGCAGATGCAGGCGACCACTGGTGGGCTTCCATTTCTTATTTGCATTTATGCAGTGACAGGTTGTTAAAAGAAAAACGTCAATAACTCCAGTGGGCTGCCTTTGCTTCTTTTATGCAACATGCTAGTTATTTATTTTTTTGCTGTACGGGAATAATGTGACACTAATCTTCTCTCCAAAATAAACCGTCCTGGTGTTGCCTCTTCCCTTCCCCCCCCCCCCTTTCTCCTATATAAACCTTGTCATTAATGGCTCTAAACATTTCGACAAGTTTACGACTACCGCCCCACCCCTCCTTAGTTTTTTTTTTCCCCAGAATTTTTTCTTTTATTTTGAGGAAAAAGGGCACACTATACACCATAAAAATGTTATTTTGATGTTGTGGGAGTGAAGAACTGCTACAGTTTCGTGATGGAAAGGCGAAGTACCTACATCACAGGTTTCAAATTGAAAGTGATTTTGTTTGCTGAAGAGAATGGAAATCGAGCTGCGGGCCGTGAATTCGGAGTACGTAAATGAAAAGGCATGGTTCAACTTTTCTTACATTTTTTCATATCAAGTCTTTAAATGTTTACTACAAAAAAACTACACTTTTCAGAAATTTAAAACTTTTGTGTGCATTTGCAAGTTGGTAAAATTTTAATAAGTTATTGCAATTTAAGGGTAATTTTTTAAAATGGGGATTGTACTGTATTTTTAAATGTCAGGTTGCCTCATTTGAAGTCATGTTATAGTCTAGTCGTTATTGTATTGCATTCTAAACTTTCAACTAACTCTGCCATCTAAGGGTCGGGTCTGAGTGACACACGCTGAGGAAGCGACACACAACTATGGACGGCTTATCTATCGTTCTGGGTCTCCCGCCCAACGTGCTCGCCTGGCGACGGCAGAAGATTGTGTATACTCGATGCGCCGTGAATGAAATACCATCGGTGCAACATAAATATGAGTTAAAGTATCATGTAATTTAAATATCCTGCACATACAGTGCGTCATTGTGTTTGGTTTGAAATGTATAATAGGTCGAGTCGATTCTTCTATCCATCAATAACAGACTCTTACGTAATGCTCGGAATCAATTAATCAACGTTTTGGGCATTGATTATCGATTCCTTGCGTCTACATTGCATCATATAGCCGATTCTCCTATGAAAGGTGTTTTGTTTTAACTGCTGGAAAATATGACGCGAAATAGAGCTGCGAAGTATTACGGATTTTCCTTAATTATTACTTATTTTAACGTCCAGTTACGGAATTACGGAAGCTTGCTTGTTTACTACAGAAATTGATAGTCTTGACAATGCGTCTGAATTTTTTCATAATTTTTTTAGTTCGTATATATTTACTGTATGATGTCTTGTCTGAAGTTCGGTAAATATCCTACTCTTACCAGAAGCTTGCATGCAAGTCGACAATTTCGATATTCTCTGCACACAGCATGATACATATATACGGTATGATATATTGTCTGCCTTACAGTAAATATCGTACTTTTACCAGAAACTTGAATGCCAGTCAACAATTTCGGTGTTCTTTGCAAAGAGCGCTATAAATTCGGTATCACGAGTAGTGAAAATTGTGGCAACACTGGAAAGAGAAAACAGCAATGATGCAGTGTCACCATTGTGTATTTACTCTGTGATTGTCGTGTGTTATACAGTTTTAAGTTGTTGGTTTCAGTAAACGTGCACAGTGTTGATTTTACTAAATGAATTTGCAAATAAATTATTTAATTCTAGTGACAAACAGACATGATTTTAGTGAAGTAAACTTTCAAGGATTACCCCATTGAAAAGCACGTGTTCGAGAGGTTGCGAATTTTGCAAACAGTAAGGTTGCGTGTTTTGTAAATAATATATTTGTAAACCGTTACTATGATTATTGGAATGCACGTGGCCTGAAAAAGTTACACTTTTCAACACACTTGTAGTGCGTGAATAATATTTGTTTTTGTCTATAACGCAAATTTGAGTGTAAGGTTAACTTAGGTGTTGTGGTGTGTGTGTGTGTTGTGGTGTGTGTGTTGTGTGGGGCATGAGTTGTGTTGTTGTGTGTGTGTTGTGTGGGGCATGAGTTGTGTTGTGTGAGGCATGAGTTGTGTTGTGGTGTGTGTGTTGTGTGAGGCATGAGTTGTGTTGTGGTGTGTGTGTTGTGTGTGTGTGCAAGCGTGTGTGTATAGATATATATTTTGTTGCATCTGTATGAAATCGTACAGCGATGTATCACATTTTGATTTTTCATTGAAGTTAAAGTTTTCGAAGGTACATTAATTTAAATGTTTTTTTCCATGCAAACAAAATTTTTCATGGCTCCATTAAAACAACATGGAACTCAAAATGGGACACACGCTTGTAAGAACATCAAAACATTGCCGTCTCACGAAAGACGTAAAACTAAAGCACCCAACCCGTCACCGTTTCCTTTTTTTCCCCCCCTTCGAAATCAAATAAACAGAATCCCAACAAAGTTAACTGGGCAATTACAAAAATAAAACAGGTTGAAATGCCAACATAGCAATTCTTCAACACAGAGTTTACTTTGGTCTCAATTAACACGGGTAATTTAATTTAAATTTAAACATGTAACATGCGACCTATATGCAATAAAATGCGGTATGTAGTTAAAACTCTATCTACCAAATATGCTGCTGGTCTTTTCAAGGGCTAAGCCAGGAGGGTTGGGATATCGGGATTTATTCTCCCCCCTCCCCAATCGCAGTTAAAATAAAATTTTAATAAATTTAGAGATTTAATTTTTTTTAATATAAGAAATTTGTGGTTCCTCCTTGAACATGGATGCTTTATAGCATTTTGTGGTTCCAGCTCTGTATATTAGCTCATTGCTTGTAAATATTTTTTGAACTAATCATTTTAATAAAGTGAAACCTATTTGTTGCAATCCTTTTTATTCCATTTTCCTGTAGCAATTATTTTTTTTGGTCGGTCCCGACAAATATCCTACATAAACAACCTTAAAAAAACCAGCATGCTACAACTCTCAAAACATAAATTTCCAACATCCATCGATTAGATATTCTGCCCGAAAGCCAAAATATATTCGGAACAATCGTCTAGCAATGAAATACATTGTATTTTCGATGATTCATTCCAGTTATTAAAGTTTTACAGTATTTCTAATCAGTAAATTTGCCAAAGACTGCGCACATAATTCGTTTCGTACTCTTTGTGAACGCAAAACAATATAGATAACCGACAACTGGTGCTATTGATTGTATTGCTTACATTCTGCAACAATTTTTCGTGTTCTATGGACTACTATTCTTCTTCCTACATATTTACTGTACTCGTGGGTTGGCGACAATGAGAATGAATCTCACAATCTCCGACACTATTCAGCTAACTATGGCCTTGTTATTGTAAACAGAATTTGGAATGAGGTTAGAGCTGTGGGGGTATTTTGACGGGCATGATTATTATCGTAAACTATTGGTGCGTGTTTGTTTAGAATTGTAAAGCTTTGAAAAGGACTTGGCAAGTAATGATTGGCAAAAATTGTCACACATAATCAGTTGTGGTAAATTTAACCAAGGTATTGATATTAATATAAATAAAAATTAAATTTTTATAAATTTTAAAAATTTAGGTTTTTAATAGGGATGGGCCGATACCAATGACGCCGAGTCTTAACTGCTGATGCCGCTGATTACAGTGATGCCGATACCAGTTTTAATGAGCACAATCATAATTCCCAAGTCCCAATATTTGGAAATTATTTTTATTACTTAAATTTAAGTATTCAGTTTTGTGAACACTTGAAGCATTTTGTATTAGCTGTCTACAGCATAGAATTTAAATACAACACTAATATTAATAATAAACAATAAGGTGGGCAATTTAACTGCGCAAATAATTGACTTAACACTCAAGGAAAAACTGTTGCCAAACTATACAGTATTCATAACAAACAGAGTTCATTAAAGTTAATCTTCAAAACTTCATGCAATCTGATGCGGACTTGGACTTCAGATCTGAGAAATACCATACATAACCTCAATATGCATGTTTGTTTAAACCAACTGCCTAAAGAAGTCATTAAAAAGAACTTATTGAAATCAAATTAATATTAAATATTCACTTGGAATTGAGCGAAAAAAATTTTACTTATATTAATAATTTTTTGTAGTATATCTTCGTCGGCCGATCCATACTCATTCCCTTGGTTAGAATGGCAACTGATATATTGGCAACAATTTTTTCCATTTATTACTTGCTGAGTCGTATTCAGACCTTTAACACTCTAACCAAAACTGCAGCAGACAGTTTCCAATAAGAACTAGGCCCGTCAATATCTAGTGCATTTGCTTTCATTTTCCATTTTCAAAAACAACAGTTTCATAGAATATTTGATTCGTTTCCATTGCCACCAACCCACGAGTGCAGTAAAAGCATAAGAAAAATATGAATACTGGTTTCTTTATCATTGTTGCCAACCTACGAATGCAGTAAAAACATTAAAAAAAATAAAACAAAATACTCTGGGATGTAAACAATATTGTTGATTAACTGTGTTGTTTTGCATTTACGTAGTGTCCAAAAACGAATGATGCACACAATCTTTGGCGAATGTACCAACACGAAATACAGTAAAATGTAAACGGGAACAAATCATCGGAAAACAGTTGTTCCAAATATATTTTGGGTTTTGGACAGAATATCTGATGGATGCTGTAAATTAATGCTTTACAAAATGTAGCTTTGCCAAGTTATTTAACACTGTGTTAAGTATATTAGTGCTACTAATTGGTGAATAATAATTGCCAAATAATGTTCAGATGCAGAGGTTCGTGGTATCGGCCGGTTAATCTGTATTGGCCTATTCCTAGTTCTTAATTTAAAGTGAATATTTTATCATAAATTGACTTTGAATGATTTGTTTTAATAACGTCTTTAGGCTGCTGGTTTAAATAAATATGCATTTTGAGGTTACGTACAATATTTCTCTGGTCTAAAATCCATGTCTGCATCCATTGTGTTCCCGCATGATTTGTTTTTTTCTTGCTGGTCCACTGAAAAATGAGTAATCCAGAATCCACTGTATTATAGGTTTCATATTTTCTCCAAAAAAATAAATTTGTAAACCACCTCCCCTTCCCCTCACTGAGTAAAGTCTTGGCTATGCCACTGGGTCATGCATTTGTACATGTTGTAATTTAATGGAAATAATTTGACGAGAACATTGCTAGATATTCTGAAAAGCCCACATGTTGTATCATCAAGAACTAAGTACCTATTTATATGCTGAGTTTGATGCGCAAGTGTAGTGACTACTAGGTGTTGTGTGTTGCAGCATGCGAGGATGACGTGGCTCACTGGTGGTCAGCAGTGGTGGGTGTGGCGGCCTACTGGCTGCTAGGAGAGGATGTCCAGGCAGAGCGACTGTATCCCAGGGTTGAGACCCTACCAGACACTCTGGACAAGCTGAATGACGTGCTTCCACGGGCAGTGCTGGCCGCATTTAGGGGACGACGTGCATTCCTGCAGCATGCACGTTCCGGCACACGGGGTGTCAAGGCTGTGCTCAGGCTGTGTAACCTGGCAGGCCAGTTGCTCGAGGAGAGCATCTCCTGCACCAGCTGCAAGCAGCCAACATATCTTGATTTGGTACGTTATTCGTAACACGTAGCCAACAGCGATGTTGATGTGGTGCGTTTTTGTAGCGAGCAGCCCATGGTGACCTTGACTCTACACATGGTTTGTGGCTAGCAGCGTACTGTAACTGTAACTGTATGAGATTTCTTAGCTAGCAGCCCACTGCGACTTTGACTGTACGTGGTTCATGGCTTGAAGCCCACTGCAACCTTGACTGTACGTGGTTCATGGCTAGTAGCCCACTGCGATCTTGACTGTACATGGTTCATGGCTAGTAGCCCACTGCGATCTTGACTGTACATGGTTCATATCTAGCAGCCCACGACAATAGTGACTGTACGTGATTCATAGCTTAGCAACCCACTGTGACCTTGACTTAGTAGGGTAATACATTTTAGTGCAGGTTACAATATCTTATACAAAACAAGTAAAGAATTTCAGTATGGTAAAATCTTGATAATTCGAAATTCTTAGGGTCAAAATTTTTTACTTTTTATTTGATACACAACGGCCTAGGGTAGGTGACATGTGAACCGAACTTACGTGACTGCCTTTTGCCGGGTGGAGGTTGCCGTGGTCAAATTATAGTTTTGGTTTGTATGCCAGTATCACGAGAATAAATAAGTAGTGACCTTTAGTCGGGGCATGACCGGTATAAAGAACAGGATGAGTGGCCTGTCTAATGAGAACAAAGTCAAGTGGTGTTGTCAAGACTCAGCGGATGGGTTGGCACACAGCTACAGGTTTACCTGGTTTGCTGGTGGCCCGTGATAGCTGCTGCCCCAGCTGCAATGACTGTGGTTGGCTGTCGCTGGTCTCACCAGGACGTGGTGCATTGCTGACTCTGTTGTTGCCCGGAATGGGCTGGCAGTTGACGGTCTGGTAGCCTTCGAACCACAGGGTGGCAATATCCAGAGGGATATCCTTTCCTCTGCGGGTGGCTTCAACCAATGGATGCTGCAACCCTGCTGTCTTGAGTGGTGGGAAGAGCGGTTGAGGTGGAACTGGGAGGTGAGGCCTCTCCAGTGGGTGAGCGGTATGAACTCTGCCCTGCAGTGTTGTGCTGCTAAGTGCAGGTGGTGGAGTTGGGTTGTAGCTCAAGTTATTTCTAGACACGAAAACTGCTCTTCTAAACTTCCGCTGTGCACCACCCTTCCAGGTATGCAGCATGGGAGAAGGTACAACTACCGGCCTTGCGAGAGTGAAGCAGGTGACGTAGATCCATAACTTTGTGTACTGCCAAGGCCACAGCTGCACAGACAAGAGTTATACCCAGTGCTCCTTCGCCCGTCCCCGTATAGTTGCAATGGATACAGAGTAACTGGATCCCTCCGGCGATACGTTAAACACTTAGGTGTGGTATTCACAGGGATCAGTCCTCCAGAACCAACTCCTACCCTCTTCCGGCTCTGTAAAGAGCGGTGGATGGAGTTAGACTGGCCTGACTGGCTAGCCACCTGGTGGAGGTCTTGCTAATGGTCGGTGCTCTACCGTACTATACCCAGAGGGGGGCACAGTATGGGTGGCCGTCTAATGGGTGTGTGTACTATAGCTTTGGTGAGCATGGTCCTCCAGCTTCACTCTAGTGGGCTGGTTTCTACGTGAGGTTAACACAGTTAAACCAATAAATCAGTATACAGAAGTAATTTTGACTTCACATATGCATTCTGAAATAATATACATACACAGTGGCCCAAGCTACCTTCGAAACTAACCTTGAATTGAAACGGAAGTTATCCTACATACAGCTAGATGGAGACGTGGCTCAAACCTGATATAAAGCGATAAATGGCTAGGTAGTTAATGACAATTTTCCTTAACTGTAGTAGTCCTGAAGGGACAGTTAGTGACAATTTCCTTAGGGATAGTGGTAAGCCAAGCATGTGATTGTCTTAAACGGACTGTTGACGACCGTTACCAAAGAGAGTTAAGGAGGGTGTTGTCGACATCTTGGGAGTTGGTAATGGAGTCTCAAGAAGGTTTTGAGGGTGTTTGCGCTGGTTCAAAAGAGGCTTCTGTTGGAGCAGTCTGCAATAATAGGCTTCTTCCGGCCCTGTCTAGAACAGTGAAATCAGCAAGGCATACTAAAGAGCAAACTGCGGGAGGGCTTCCTCTGGCCCTGTCCAGAGTGGTGGAGGAAACATAGACTGTCAAGTTGTCTGCTACCATTTTCTGCTGCGGGAAAATCACTGACGTAGCGAGCTTCATCCCTTATCATTTCTTCATATGGGTCGTGCCCTTCCTTGGCGCGCCGTGAAACTACGTGACCTTGGGTGGCGGGCTCGGTGTGTCGGCGTTAGTACAATCTTCCTTCGGGGAGATTGATGTGATGTCTGCCTATAGTTGAGTGAACAGTACCAGCTGGACTGATGTGTCTGTAATATCATTCTTCTTTGCTAGGGCATATCCTGTAGGCACGTGGCCAGCCTCTTCTAGTACTGTTTATGACTTGTTTTTATCGAAATGAAACTACGTTCAGATGAGGGTACGTTAAGTGGGGATCATAGTGGCGCAGTGTGTCACGTGTCCATTTACATTAGTGCTGAGCTGATACAGATACCCGATGTAAAATATCTGCTGATATTAGTAATATCGGCTTGCCTGAACCAATTTTATTTTTAGCCGATTTAGAGACCCAATATTTTCCATTAAACTGTAGTATGATAGGGTGGCAATGTTTTTAGTGAGAGGGGGTCAGCTGCTGCACTTTTTAGTCAGTAGTTGCTATTCTTATCCAAGTATTAAACTGACAGATTGTCACTCCAGGATGGCAAAGGGTGGAAGGAACATGCTTCCCTGCTGTGAGATAATAATTTACAGGAAGAGGAAAGAGGGAGAAAGAGAGAGAAATGCTGTTCTCACCCCACTGTGGCCACCTGCCATGACAGGCACTTTAGGAGATAATCATCTACAGCTTGTTTTTACAGGTCCATGAATTACCATCTTTGCAGGCCCCACACTTTGGTTACCCTTGTCATATCAGTATTTAAAATCTTTTAAAAGCAATGATTCTAACTGGGTAACTGGTGGTCTGGTGGTGGTGCTTCAATTTTACTCTCAGTAAAATAAGGGCTGCTGAATTAAAAAACTGTACATATTAATAATTTTTAATTTTCTGAATATGAACAAAGATGAATTATGCTGAGAAACGTGATCCACGACCTTGCAGATTTAATATTTTTAATTTAATTTGTTTAGAACATGCTTAAATTGCCGTGACTTAAATTTAAAAATAAATTACTGAAGTATATTTTGAGTGCTGCTTTTAATCTCAGATTTTGAAGAATTAATGTGAAGTTAATTTTCTTAATGGTTTGTATGTTTACTTAAAAGTATCTAATAGTACATTGTGTGACACTGACTTTAACACAGATTTTCATCAGCTTCCCAAAATACTTTGTGCTAGTAGAAGTCTTTCAGTCCATTACTCATATGTCCATTGTATCAGTATCGGATATAGGTTGTATCGGCAGGAAGTATCTGTTCGTACCGATATCAGTAGAAACCTCTATCGGCTCAGCACTAATTTACATGATTCAAATTCAAATTAAAAAACATCAATGTGTTATTAGTTGGGAATGTCTTCTCCCCTTTGAAAACAGTGTTAACATTGAACAAAGAATATTAGTATTTGCACTATTCACCCACGTATCACTTGATGTTTTTCTCCAAAAATAAGGCAGTCTAAATGGTGCCGGATGTGGGTCAGACAGAACTTGTTAATGCACGCTGATGTATTGGGGTGGTTGCCGGGGGCAAGAACAATCACTCAAGCTTACTTTCACATGATCTTTTTTGTGGAATGGAAAACACTTTGAATAAAATGGGGCAGACAATAGACAGCAGGTGCATTTGTGGTTACCGTATTTCCACGATTACAAGCTGCAAATTTTTTTTCCAAAATTTTGGCTTAGAAACAAGGTTGCTGCCTGCATTAAAGAAAAATTTATTTGCAGTGATAATAAATGTAATAAAACAAAGTACTACGAAACTAAAAACAATAAGGAACTCACTTTTTTGTCAGACTATGAATTTCTGACAAAGAAGTGCTAAATAAACAGTGATATATTGTTGAATGCACGTTCCTTCAAGGCATGTGGTAAATCGCAATAAAACAAAATAACATCGAAATACAATCTCAAATGTGAAATAATACGAAATACAGTCAAGTATGCAATATCTGAACTCTTCTCCTATGTTATATACTCAAAATTTCTTCGGTACTGTAAAAATTACTTTAAGCATTTTTTCTTGCATAACAAGATGTAAACAAACGCATTCCAAAGATTACACAAGCAGTAAAACATGCACTTTGAAGTAAGCTACAGTAGTTTGTCAACAGACTGCTTCTAAGCACACCAGCGTTTGGTGCAAAGTGAACACTCACAACTAGAATTGTGTGCAGTAATTTATGGCCATGTTTTTATATTGACAGTTGTGCATGAAGTGAAAGTGTTATATCTAATCTAAATAAACGGACCGTTTGCATAAAATATCTAAGTCTGATAAATTATGGAAGATGATGCAGCCGATATAAAAGACCGTAAATCTCTAACATTGACTAACTTTTATTTTAAAGGATTTTATAAGACAAATTGACAAAAAATTTAAAATGTGGGATTAAATTTTTTCCCCCAAGTTTTCTAAAATAAGGGTGCGGCCTGTAATAGGAGTTGGCTTACATCGTGGAAATACTGTAAGTGTGCTTCAAACCGAGAGACGTATTTTGTTTACCTGACGCTAAGATGTGCAGGAGTGATATGGGTGGTATGCTTTGCCACGCTACCTCTGTGCACAAGCCACTGAACTGGTGCGCAATCTTTCTGTCTAACTTGCCTCATTGACACTTTGTTATTATAATCCTACAAGACTTTAAAAACACCTGTTTTCACCATATCGAACTTCAATAAATTGACGATGGCAACTTATCTACAGACCTGAAATGTTTCAAGAATGCAGTTCGTAAGCAGACTCAACAAAAATTCTTAAAGAAGTTTTCGCTTTAAGTGGCAGCAGGAAAGTTTAAACTTTGATAAATCGGTATGGACAAAAATAAATGGTGATAGATATGCATTTCAAATTTTCGCCTTTGTGAGTTTGTGTTGTCTTCCAAACAGATAAATGAATCCTTCCCAAACCAGTTTCTTTTCTTCCTTCCTCTTCCCAGCCATGCAGCTGTCAAAACATTTTCCTCTTTGGAACCAGTGTGTTGGAGGTGGAGGATGACTTCATACTCGTGCACAAAAAAAAGAAACTGCATGTAACTACCTGCATGGAATGACTAACTGGCAGTGGTAGATGAGCCATAATTTCTCTGATGTCTGGGACACAATCTATACCTTAGTTACCTGTGGCCAAATGTCTCGTTTTTCATTTGTTAATAAATTTATGCCCGACTTTTGTGTTACGTGGATAGCAGTGAAAGCGATATGCTGTGCACTTGTACAATATCCGTCTTAATCCCCTAATTTTTATTAATTCACCGAATTACCGTAGTGCACCTTTTTTATATTCAAAATAAATTTCCACACCAAAATATATATTTTTGACACAAACTGTACATCTTATTTGTTTGTTTCGCTCTTAAACATAAAGTTCAGATTAAGAAAAAAAATAGGGATAAATGAGGCAGAAAAGAAAGAGCATACTATGAGTGTTTGTCTGACTGGCCGAGGGGAGAGAAGGTGACAACTGTTGCGTGTTCTGTGCAGCCAGTTGCCTGGCCGCCCAATCACTAAAGGCGTGCGGCGGCATGATGCAAGTACGTAGAGTAACCGCTTGCGATATTTTGTCACATTGCAGGAATATACACTGAGAGAATTTTACTTTGAATTAACCAAACTTCAAAGTAGGGATGGGCTCCTCGATACAGCAATACCTTGATGCTTTTAGTATCGGTATCACATGAGAATATCCAAAAGTATCGAATTTTAACACTAATTTTCTCATGCCATAATTTTTGGAATGTGTATGATACTTTCAAAAAGTGTACCATAATTTAATCTTCATCTCTCGGGCATTCAAATGCACACATAAAATTTTACCTAGGTCCAGCGGTTTGCAAGATATTAACAGTACTTTTTTAATGTGTACCATAATTATCTCTGCTGGCACTGAGCATTTCAAAGCTTCCTGCAAGCATTCCAGAAAGCATTAATTTTAAAAGTACAAGTGTACCATATTTTATTCATATCGTAATAATCACCAGCTGCGAACACCTTGATGTGTTTTTAGGCAACCCATACATGACGCAATTTTATGATTTTTTGACATTTACTTTTATGGCACATAATTGAGGTACATTAAAAACTGGTCACTAGTTGTGAGAAATTAGCCCACTTATCTACCTAACTACCAACACATTTCTTTGTGGGCACTACCCTGACAGCACCTCCAACTCCATACGCACAGAGATCCATTTAAACAGATTGGACTGGTGGCAGCTAGTACAGTGTGCCACTCAGCACTTTTGGTGGAGATGGCACAAGGAATACCTGCACGCACTACAACCATGTAGCAAGTGGACCAAGAGTGAAGGTTGACATGTGCCGGGTTAAGTGGCAATTGGCACGGTCACCGTGGCTTTGATTTGCAAGAGACCAAATACGTGGTGGTACGGGTTTACTGGTTTAATTTATGTTTAGTGCCCGCATCTCTGACTGGACATGTCAGTTGGCAACTAGAAACAAAGTTCTGCAATGTTGATAGGGTAATTGGCTTACGTGAAGCTAACTTAATTGCATTATTTCCTTCTGTGGTAGTATTTACCGGTGTAATCAACTGGTGGGAGGTGTCGGGGATATCTAGTTTACTCAACGTATCTTCGGCCAAAGATGATGCTGCTGGTGTTGGCTGGCTAGAACTGGAGGTGCAGGCAGCTGGGTGCAGGACGTTGATACCGTGCTGGCCAATACGGTACCGTTGATTCCAGGCGGCTCACTCCGGGCTCGAAAACCTGGGGTTGGCTACCCCGTACCTCACCTCTGTAGCCTGTATTAAGCCTTGTACAACGGGATGGTATTCCCTGGGAATACGTACGTTCGGCGGGAAATAAATATAGGTATACACAGGAGACATCCGTTCTATCCCCGGAGGTCTAGAACGGGTTCCCATGGAATGGTGTCCGTTTTAGATGTGTGGATTCCTGATGGGGATCCACAGTCCTACTCTAAATTCTACAATTATCTTCAACAACCCGGTCTCTGTCGGCAGTGCACAACACCCATGGTTCCTAGTGGTCAAGGTGAAAACCCTCCAGAAAGAATACTCCTGGTAAAGGAACAAAGCTGTACGTGTTTATTAAGTGCGTAATAAATACAATGACACGTGCTATCTCCTAACCAAGCAGACATTGTGTATTGCAGTAGCCTACACTGGACGGGTGTAGGTGGCCTGTTTCTAAGCTAGTCAAGAAAGCATATGGTGTAGACTGCTATTAAAAATACTTAGTGCAGCTAACTATATTTAGGGATGTCTAAACGAGACAATCAAGAAAAGAGGATCCACCACTCAAATAGGGAGTGTAGTTGCCCCTACCAGCAAGTAGAGGCCTCGGCTTATGTTCCAGGAGGATCCAGTAGTGGAGGTTGTTGTGTGGTAGATGTTGAAGAGCTTCTGGTATGTGACTAAGGTTGTTGGCTATGAAGCCTCTGGTATTCGGTGGTGGTCATTGCCAATGAAGCCTCTGATAACTGAGGCTGCAGAAGAGCTTCTGGTGATGGCAATGGGTGCAGCCTCTAGTGGCTGCTGAAGACTGTTGTCTGCAATGGGAGCAGCCTCTGGTGGCTGCTGAAGACTTGTTGACTCGTCGAAGGCCCCAGCACAAGAAGTGGTGGAGTAAGCTCAAGAATAAGGAAGAATAACTCGCGAGCCAGGTCGCGTACTGACTTTTATGGTTCGAAGAACAGGTGTGGTGCCAGGCTGTGGTGGTAGGTGTGACGTCGCCTCATGACGTCTCTCTAGCACGAATTCGCGGTGGGGGTAGCTACCCTCTGTCTGGCTCTCGGCTTTATGCGTATTAGGTGGCGCTCGTTTTCGTCCCGAGGCCGCTGACAGCTTGTAGGCTCTCAGCGTGGGGAAGGGGAGGGCGGCATGCTCGCTGGCTTGTGCAACCTTCGTTTCCACGTGTTTGGAAGCGCCGTCCGGGGTTGTGGCGATCCAAAACGTCCGTGTACTAGGTTGCTGGGGTTCGACTCCCTCTCGGATGTAGTAGGAATACCACTTTCTGAGGAGTCATAATTGTTTGCATTAAAATACGTGGGAGCGGCACGCATCAAGGTGAGGTGCAGATTGGTTACCTTGTTTTTTTGAAGGAAGACCACTTGCCACCCCTACAGGGGTAGCTTGGGCGTGTTGTAGTTCTACATGCAGGCAAGGATGGAATTTGCAGGGTGATCACCATTAAGCAGCAACATCGAACAGCCTCATCATCAAGTTGTGTTGCCTACCCATTCACTGAGAACCACATATGTATCATTGGGGCATTGTATGGATTTTTTAGTTTGCTTAAAAATGTTATTTTTGGTAGACTGTAAGTTAAGGGGTGTTTGGGTAATTTTGTTTAGTGTATGTACTTGGATTCAAATTTAGCGCCAACTGTAGCGAGTGCCATGGCCAATGGTCATATTGATTTGTGGTGCCATCTATGTAGGAAAACAGTTAGTTACCGCTACTCCATGCTGCTGGACGTCACGCAGCTGAAATGTGTTGCAAAATATATTGTGTGGAAACAGTAGTATAGTACGTAAGTATATACTTAAATTTGGTCCTGTACACACAGGCCTTCAAACCAAACCACCACCTTGTTTAGCATCAATCTTGAATCTCCTCACACCAACTTGCAACATGCGTGCGCGTGCACACACACTCACACACACACTTCCCACTCCACTTCTCTGTAAAATCATATCTAAATCTAAGCAATCAAACACTGTACCCAAGTGACAGGTACTCTTAACTGCCTGACCATAACCTCACTTTGTTTGAATGTAAAGTTCTTGAAAAAGTCCTCTCATTTGTTGCATCCAGGAAATTGGACCATTTTGCAACAGTAAAAGATGTTCTGGGCTTTGTATGCAACTTTTGCGAACACTTCTTTGATAATCTGCCCACCACCAAGGACAATGACAATACCATAGACCCAACTTTAACCAAGTTTGCACCATCATCCACCTGGGATCCCCTTCCACTGCCATCTTCTCACCTCCTCGAACAGTTCATCTCATTCATACTGATCAACATCTCAGACCCAGTTTTTGCTAGTTTCTTCCTCCAGAACGGAAAGCCATTAGAGATCCATAGAATAAGAGGGACATATCATATTAAGAGCACACAAAGGCTTCACCACTGTAATCTTGATTATATACTTCAAAAAACCAGCTGAAGGACTCATCACATCTACTGACCCGTACCAGAAGATCCCACAGCCAAATTCTGTGACCATATCAAACAGTTTCTTGCATCTCAAGGCCGCCTCCAGGGTTTTTCTCACAAATCAATCTAACTTGTAACCCCAGAGAAACCCACTACATATGTCCTAAACTTTCTTCCAAAAATCCACAAACAACGTTGGCCATCTCCAAGATGTCCCATTGTATCTGTATGCTGCAGCCTCCTAGAAAGGATCTCTGCATTTGCACGGACTCTCACCTTTAACCTTGGGTACAGATGCTCCCATTGTAAATCAAGAACACCGGCCACTTCTTGGAAAATCTGGATAACATCCCTCAAGATGCTTAAGTGGTTACTATAGATGTCACTTCACTCTACACCAATAATCCCTGCACATCAGGACTATCTGCAATAGAATTCTACCCCAACCAAAGGGCCTCTAACAGCAAACCTTCCACAGCATTTCTGGTTGAACTGGCAAGAGAGACACTAAACAATAACAGCTTCAGGTCCCACGGCAAGCACTACCTTCAAGTTAGACACAGACATGGGCACCCACATGGCCCTCTCTTACACTAATCTGTTCATGGGTAAACTGGAATCTAACACTATGAGCCACAAATCAACTTGGCCATTCTGCTGGATGCGTTTTATAGAGGACATCTTCACAATCTGGGATTCAACTGAGGACAATCTCGTCCACATCCTCAAAAACCGTAACTTGCGCAGCCTGATTAAGTTCACGCAGACCTATTGTAATTCACATGCTGTATTTATGGATTTGCAACTATCCCTTCATAATGGCAAAATTGACACAACTGTTCATATTACAGCTACCAACCACCTTCAATACCTACATTTTGACAGCTACCATCCATTCCATGACAAGAAATTTTTGCTGTACACTCTTGCGACCAGGGTTAAATACTTTTACTGTGCCCAAAATGACTTAAACAAGCAATGTGATATAATAGCCAAAGTATTCTTTGATAGATGCTACCCCAATTTCTTGGTTCACAAACAAATTCAATGTGCCACTTCAACCACAGATCCTCAAACAGAGATCAGTAACTGAGATTTTCCTCTGGTTGCCACATACCAGGAGGGCATGGACAAACGCAGAACTATTTTCAACTGTCAATACAAAATTCTGTCATCACCACTCACTCAGAACTTGGTCTTCAAATGACCCTCCCCCCACTTTTGAAACAAACTGGTGCACCCCAAATTGCCACCCATTCCACAGTCACTAATATCACCACCCCCCAGGGGTTCTCGTCTTTGCGATAGCCCACGTTGTAGCTCTTGTTATACAACAGTCTTCTACCTCTTCACCAGCATGCTCACCAATCTCTCATCTTATCCAGGGCACCTAAAACTGTGCAACACAAAATATTATTTACCAGCTACAGTGTGTTCCTTGCAATGCAGAGTACATTGGCCTCTCACCAACCATCTGACAGAGAACGAATGGCCATAGAGTGGATACCAAACAAGCCATAGCTTGGGCAAATGCAAATTTTCAGAAGCCAGTTGCAGCATCTCACATCCAGAACATTGACTCATGTTACACAACCAGAGTGGTGAGGGCCCCACCTCCTTCTAATAATAGTGTAAGAGCCCTATTCTCCAAGTTTTTACTATTTTTATACAAAGCCATTTACCAGTTGACTATCTTTATGAGGCAAAATGGTATTCTGTAACTCTGTGTGTTTCCATGATGGTCTTTGGAATGCCTTGTGACTGTCTTTATATAAAGACCGGTCAACAAGGTGTCTTTATGAACAAAAGTAAAATGAAAATGGCCAACGTATTGAGGTTTATTCTGCAATTGTACATCTTGCAGAAAAGAAAACATTTTAAAATACCCTACACATGAGAAATTATTATATTCTGTTATATTTCTGCACAAATAAATGGTTTCTGGAATGCTTTTAATGAGTATATGTTATAAATTGCAAGTGATACCCACACTACAACGTGACTGATTCGGTCATGGGTCAGTGGATGCTCAAAATGAACTAGTACCACTTGAAATAGAAAGAAGTAAATTTATTTCAGCAGTATTATTCCTAAATGTTGTAAGAAATAAATTTGTCTTGTAGTTAAAAATTCACTACAACAACAAAATTTGTGTGACAATGCAATCTGCAATAATTGAAAAAATCTAATTAAGCAGATCATTGATTTCAGAGCACAGCCCACAGCATTGCCAAACATACTTAATTGCACAGAGATATCAAAGATATGGCAACAGAATACCACATAAAGATGCTCGCAAATAAGCTTCGTTATGGCCCTCTTTATGATAAATCACAACACATCACCAAATCTAGACAGACAGTGGGTTTAAACATAAGATATCGCTTCCGTCCAATTTCAAATTTCCTGCACCACCCTAGTTCGTTTCCTGGCAGCTAGGTTCACTGTTTGCCAACTACCCCTCAACTGACTGTAGTGTACCACCCACCGCCTGATGGAGTTGGCCTAGCACGTGGAACACGCTTTTGTCTTACTTTTATTTTTGTGTGTATCCAATTGTGTAATTTAGCTTATGAACCTTACGTTTCTCAGATATGTAGAGTTGTGTATGTGGAACAGAAGCACATAGAAAATTTTAGAGCTGTATATCTTTTGTTGCTGCAGAGGAATTTCAGATACTGGATTCCTGTGGTGCATTGTAGTTGCATTGCATGTATCCGTTAGAGAGTGCAATTCTCCTTCAATGCAACCATAGTATTCTGGGCTACCAACGAGAATTCACCACCACTGCTGCAAAATTTGATTTTTACTGTGGAACAGCTGTGTGGTGTAGTTGAGGCGATTTATTATATAAAAGTGTTTGTTATGAAAAAAAGGTTCCGCCAAATTTTCTTAATAAAATAAATTTTGTAATTGAGCTGAAACATAAAACAACTTTTTTAATAGAGATTGTGTGACTGAAATTATTTTTCTTGTATACTAATGTGATTCCGCAGTTTTTATTTCTCACAGACTTAACCAAATGTTTTTGAACTCATATTTGTTTCAGAGAATGAATATATGAATAATGTTCTTGTTCCTGAAATATAGTTGTGAATATCTATACATTTGGTCTGAAAACAAATTAAGTCATACTTGAATTTTTGGCCATTTATTATTTGCTTGTTATCTTTTAAAATTAGCAATGGGTTGGTTCCAATATTTTATTGATTTAGAAACCTAACCTGAATTTTCATTGTATTCATTAATTCTCAATTTGATTCTAGATTCTACAGAAATTTCTAGGTGTAGCCAAAGTAGCTGAAAATGAATTGATAATACAAAATTTAAGGGACAGAGCTGCATTGATATTATAAAGCACTGACATTTCAACAATTCTGTTTTCATCGCAGATGACCAAAGTTTAGTGGGCGTTGATGCATGCAGGTGTTCTTACCTTAGGCCAAATACATATTGCGTTGCTGTTACCTTAAGGGTTGTGTGTGTAAGCCGACAAACGGTGCTTGTATTAACATTCTATAGAGCAGCGGAACAGCACTTATTTACGTTAACGTCTTGGTTAAAATAAAGCAAAAACTTTGTGCGGCAATAGTAATATTTAAACTTAACGTAATTAAGAAAGTAATGTCTGTATGGCTTCCACAATTATGCCTATCGTCTGGGAACCTTCCCTGAGGTGGAAATCTATCAACAACATGCTCTCGCACCCACTCACCCTCCCACCGACCAGGGGCCGAAATACACTCAGTGTCGTTATCTCTAATCCATCCTCGTAGCACAAGGTTCAAAATATGCTCAGTGCCGACAGAGGATTCTTACCTTCCCTTACACCTTTATCTGATACCCAGGAACCGAGATACACTCAGTGGTGGTAGGACTCTCCTCAAAATTATTTGTTAGTGGGGCTGGGGCCGAAACATGCTCAACTACTGTCAACCTCTACCTAGGCACAGGGGACCAAAACATGTTCAGCTGCCATCCCTCTACCTCCTACTGCGACCACCAGGGTACAGACCTACGTGAACATTGGCAATGCACCCCATGCCTCGCCGGAACAAGTGCTTGTGCGTGCCGTCACCTATTTCCGGTCGTGTAAACCCTGTTAAGTGCCATGCAGTCACTGTATTAGAGTAGGTAGGGTGTATTTCAGCTTTTTTTTCCTGTGTATTGTAAGTGTTATCGAGTTATTGTGTTTGTAAATCGAGTGGAGAACAAATGTGTTTTCCTCGTATCAGCTCATCACCCTCCTATGTTCTTACTCTAAGGAAACAACTAAAGGAAAGAGTAACTGCAGAGAGATGTGCCGCCTCACCGGTGATCCTCCTAACTTATTTAATTATCAAGGACAGTGTCCCAACCCTACCACCACTCTAGAGGAATTTGCCAAGGCTGAAGCCAGTAAGGTCAACCTGCCTCCTACTCCCCTTATGTCCGAACACTACACGAAACTACGGAAGATATGGAGGTACTATGAGCAGCAGTTACCTCCACTCATATCACCCATTAAAACATCTGAGAAGGACCACCGCACATGTTCTGTACCCCAGTGCGAGGCCATTGATCCAGGAGCTATTTAGCTCCAGCTCAGCACTCTTCACTTCAGCTTCCGGAGGTGGTAAGCAAGAAGCTGATTTCATCCTAGTGTGCATAAAAACTCTCACGGGCAGATACCCCCCCCCCCTCGAAGACGTGTTAGTTAACCACGTATATTCTTCGGTCTTCTTACCACTCTCATCCTATGGGAACGGTTATACTAATTCCCCAGCCGGACTACCCAGTGCCAGACAGTAAGCTTCTGCAGCACCCGATATATGGGGTCCAAATTACTAGAGCACACGTTAGTATACAAAAATCCTAATGGTAGCACAAACTAAAATACTAGGTAGGTCTAGGCCTTGCTGTGTTTCCCATTAAAATATATTAAGAAGTGGAAAATTTTTGTATTGTTTTTATACATCTGAATAAAATACAAAAGTTTTGTACGTGAACCTCCTATTTAATTAACCTTAAATGTGACTCGTGACAATCTAGGAACAGGAGCGCATCAGCTACTTACTAGGTGTTTTTAGTTTGTGGTAGGTATGTTAATAGAGGAAACACACACAACGGGTGAGAGGAGGCAAGGATGCCATGCTGGTTGCTAAGGAACTGCTTCCCCTTTTGTCAGACGTGAACGGCAGGGGAGCAAGATCGTACCTGGCTGCTAGATTCCCGATCATCAGCTCAACTGGAGAGCATCACACTTAACCTATTGACACCTGACATCCTTTAATGGCTGGGGATTGTCACGGTGGGGGCTCTTTTGTGTGGTGCGAGTACGCACACACACACACTGGGTTTAATTGAACTCGGTCTGTTTAATAGTGTACTGGAGCCCGGCCGGTGTATAGTCCTGGGCGTGGGGCTTTTCTGCTAGGCACAGTCGGGGATAATCATTACAGCCTTGCGGACCATTGGACGTAATATTACTTTATTACCTGGGCGATTGGGGGCTTGTGATGGCTGCTGGCCCTGCTGGGACACTGGTGGCTGGTGCTGGCACTGGGACCTGGTGTGCTCAGGGGTCTGCTACTGCTGGCACTGCTGGTGGTTCTAGGTGGCCTGGTGTGACAGTTGCCCCCCCTGAACCAGGGGTTCGAGCAGCTGTAGGGAATTTTCTCACCCGTTATGAGGGCTTGAACTATGGGGTGAGTTGTCCCTGTGATCTTGATGGGGGCTGAGAATAATGACAGGGTGGGAACTGGGAGGCGAGACCTCTCCAGTCAGGAGGCTTGAGCTCGTTCCTGGGGGGGCTAGAACTGCTAATGCAATTGGGGCTGGGTTAAGCCCTTGTTTGTATTGAGAGGCAGTAGCTGCCTTTTCATCTCTCCTTTGAGTACCACTCCGATAGGAGTACGGCATATGGATGAGTAATACAATGAGCCCCGCAAGGTTAAGCAGGAGATGAAAGTCCCTAGCTATGTGTTCTGCCTTGTGTTCAAGTTGAACAGACCAAAGTGGCACCACTTGCTCCTTTTGCACTGGACACCATTAAGGGCGGTGATGACAGAGCGCTGGTTTACGATGGCTGATCATTGACACTTGGGTGTGGGTCCAAAAGGGGTCATACCCTCAGAATCAGGCACATATTCCCTCCGGCACCAGAAGCGCAGTGGTAGAAGTATAACTTGGGCTGACCGACTATTCCTATTGGTGGAGGCTCCACGTTTCTGTATGCTGGGGAATACAGAATGGTTGGCCGTCTAATTTGTGTGTTTTGACGTATGTGCGTCCCTGAGGGGTAACACGCAGTCCTGCACTATGGTTCGTAAAATGGGTGAAGTAAATTTCTGCTGTCTCATCCCTGAAGTATGTGGGGTCTACTAGGAAAACAGTACATGTGCTCGTGCACATATGCACGCACACACACATAATACTCTGGGGTTAGATAAAATGTCTTTATTCCAGTAGGAATAAACCCAGTGGTACATAATACCCTGACGTGTGCCGCTCAACCTACTAAATAACAGTGATTACGACTGATAGCTAAACTACTTCCATCATTGCAGAAGGGGGGAGAGAATTTTATACATGAATTTTCTGCTCCCTACTCTACCAGGCAACAGGAACTTATGAGCGGATTCCCTTCACCTGAAGGTTACGAAACCCAGCAGGCATGCCCCCCCCCCCCCCCCCACTTTGCACTGAGAACTTAAAAACCACCTGCCACCGGGCAAGGTTGAGCGCTGCCGACGAGGCATGAAGCAGAAACGCTGACCAGTTAGGATGCTCTCACTCCCTGCAGCCCACGCTGGCAGCCTACAAGCTTCATCTTTATAAGACGGGACGCTGCCGGGCTCGGGTAGTTCATTCTTCGCAAACTCTCTCATGACATCCCAGAGCACTAATTCGGTGCTGGGACCTCCGGGAACTTCAGAGGCTTCGAGTACGCCCCCAGTGGCTACTCACCACACGTCAGTATCCATCGAGCATGTACACATATACTTAACTTCACTTTGTCTCATCCAGATACCCTTTTCTTAGCCAGTTTAACTTTCAGTACTTTTGCGTTCGTCTGTAACCAGTTATTCCCCATTTTTACTAGAACCAGGTCGTCTACACCTGGAACCGCAGTTACCTTCAGCTCTCTACGGTCGGATAGGAGGTAACACAAGGTCACGTGTTTATTGAATCTCCAATAAACGCCCATTGTTCACTACCCTTCTGCTTTTTATTTACAGGGTACTTGTCTGTGTGATGGTCAGGAACAGAATACGGCATGCACCACCAACAGGAACTCAGAGTACTGACATCCGCATTAGACAGCTACCTGTTTCTTCCCAACCCCCAAGCACTAAGTCAGTGCTGGTGGGGAGAAACAGCAATGCCCCAACCACTAGAAGCACTTTCGTGCAAGGAGGGGCTAGCTACAAGCTCAGGTTATCTCTCACTTTGAGCACTAAGTTAGTGCTGAAATGACCTTAGCCTGGGGGTTGCCGCCCAACCCAGTGCGAACGCACAACCAGTAGAGGCTTGGTGGCCCACAAGGCTCCACGTCCTTGATCAGCCCACATGCGTAAGGGATCAGTGGGATCTATCGAGCTCATGTTGGCAAGTCACTATTAGGCTACACTTTAATTACAGTTTCTGTTTAAGTGCACTGCGTAGGCTGTCAGACCGGTGTGCCCTATGCCTTACAAGGTGAGGGGTGGCAAGAGGCGTAGAGCAATACCTGGCTCATGCCGCTATCAAACCGTGAATAGTATTACTTCATCCTACGCAGGACAGGCAGGCGGAATGGGACCGCGCCGCCCAACTTAGACAACAAGCAGTAGCACCTGCTTCGGTAATGGTAATCTTCTTCTCACCGTGCATTTGCATTCACCCTTCATGCCACCCAGTGATAAGAGGGTTGCTAAACCAAACAGAGGCCCAATACAGCTGGGCAAACCCCAACTTCTGGAGCCATGAAGCCTATGACTGGAATCGCAGTTTTGGAGTAGACCAAGTTTGCCGCTATTGGGTGAAACCCTCTTCAACCGTAACGCCCAAAAGATGGAATAAGGAAGCAATAGCCAACACCCCTTGCCTTGTACCGTAGAACCAGTGTAAACCACCCTGCTTTTGGTCTAGCGGAAAAATCATCTACAAATGTGCCAGTCTTAACTGGCACGCATCAACCTCCTATCAAACTAGTTGACCAGAAGTTAAAGTACGGGCTCTAGGTGAATGTGACCTGGTTCTAGAGATTGCACAAGGTAGAAATTCTAGGTGGCTATTACAACTCGACCTAACTATCCTAAACTTGGTGTTCAGAAGGGACTTGCAGGTGCCAGAAGGGCAGTGGTGAAAATTGGGGTTCCTGAAGGGAAGGTGGTGATTATGTTTGACGACTTCTGCAGGGATAGATTCTGGAGATCCTCTGGAAGGTGTTGATGTCTGTGAAGGCTTTGGGAGAGCTTCTGGTAGATCTGGAAGACCTGGGTGGCAGTAAAGGGCCCCAGCACATAAGGTGATGGAGCAAGCTGTTTCTGATGGTTCCTTCGGCGCCAGACATTGCGGTTAAAGAACATAGACTCTTGGCGAGGTCGTGAGGACCTATTGGCTTCCTTTGGCACCTTGCAGTGTGGTGGAGGAGCATGGATTCTAGATCAAGGGCCATGCACATTTGTTTATAGCCTGCCGGCTTGCCCTTGTCCGAGTGGTGGAAGGTGGGTGGTGTTACATCAGCAGGGCGACTGGAGTTTCAGCTGAGGCGTCACAAGTCAGCGTTTATATTTGTGCCATCCCCTGGCACACTGTAGTACTACGTGGTCTTGAAATGCCGTCACGGCGGCTTGGCAGTCGGCTCATTCATGCTTCAGAATTATGAGCTTGCATCTTTACCGTTTTGTGAACAGTACAATTTATTGGCGTCTGTGATAGCCCCATAACCAGGGGTGTATCTTGTAGGCACTTTGGAAGATTGTACGGTATTCTAACCCTGCCAGGTGCAACAAGAAGGTTCGCACTGATGAGGTAAAGTAGTGTTAGTAGGTTGAAAAAGATGTGTGTGTGTATTTCAAAACCAGTTACATATTAGATATTTGCATAAACAACCAGCTTAAGAACAATTGTGTGAAATCTTAATTTTAGAAAAGTTTTTTCAATTGATGCAATATTCAGTAAATGATAAAAGTGAATAATGTTGTCATTATTTATATAAGAATGTTTTCAATGGATATAGTTTTTCGATACATAGTCTCCACTGTGCTACATTACACCTGCTTGGAAGGTCATAGATTCTAACATGGTTGGACATGCCAAATATTTATTTGCTGTTGTCATTTCCACTTTGTCAGTTTGTGAAGTTAAAGCTTCCAATACCTTATCATTTACACAAAATGATACTCTCTCATCACTTTTGCAACATACATAAAATGAAATTGTGTACGTTGTTTGAGCCAAAAACCTGTTATTGGGATGCATAAACAGTTTTGAGAACCTCTAACAGTCTACCACATACATACAGTGGTACAGCAACACCAGTGGTAGTCCAAGTATAAACCTAGACAGAGTACAGACAGGGACAAATTGTATCATTCAACAAATATATCATACAAATTAGTTAAAGTACAGTATAGGAAGTTAGGTGAACTACAAAAATAATTAATTAAAATATGGAATCCTGTTACTACAAAACCGAGAATGTTATAGTAGTATGCATATTAAGTATGAGTGCTGTAATAGAGGGTGAACATGTGGTGTATGTTGTGTTCACAGCAAGCTCAGCTGTTGGTGTGTGACTGGCTGCTGGAAACTAGAACCACCTTGTGGGAAGAAGAAGCCAGCACCTCAGAGTCTGGCAACAGTGCGATGGTGCCGCAGCCAGTACCAGCCCCAATACTTAATGCATTCCAGAGAGATGTAGCATCTCTCAGAAAGCTGACACAGTTTGTTCCAGTAAGTTCAATTTATAGCTATGTGATGTACTGTTACAGTTTGGTTGTGTGTGTACCACATGTTGAAAATTGCATTTCGTCTGGAAAAAACTTTTAAAAGCCTGCTATTTTTCCAATTCAAAGAGCAGAAACTGTTCCTCGTTATTTTGTGGAGTACATTATAACCTGAATCTAACAAAATCCTAATTTATCTATGTTAATTAACACCGTAGCACCAATAAGTTTTGTTATGGAAAGGTGTTTTTGCATGTTAAGATAGTGTTTCATTGTCTGTGGTGCAAAATAACCCTTTTATTAAAATTTAATACTAACGTGATTCACTAGGCAGATGTTTTGAAATTAAATGGTACTCCACAAGACCATAAACAAACTCGCGTTAGTGAGTAAAAAATTTAACATTGTGTGTTGCTTGTCTTTTAAAGAGTGTAAAATTCATTTTCAAAAGTCTCTGTACAAAATTTAGACAATTTATTAATTAAATTTGAATTTATTTAGGTAGGAAAGAGTTTTCTTGATAAATATATTTTAAAACAAGACCATAAACAACCATGTTAACGAGAAAAAAGTTCAAACATTGTGTGCTGCTTAAATTTAAGGGAGTGCAAAATTCATTCTTAATTACATTTTTTTTGCAAAAATTAATTGATTTATTAATGAAACATGAATTCATTTCAATAAGCAGAATTCTTCCAATAGAAATAAACATCCCACAACTGTGGACCTCCTCATCTCGTACCACCATAAAATTGTAAACGTTGTGCCACGGCTACTATGGATATGAATATATTTTTGCCAGTGAACATTTTTGGCCAGTGTGAAGGCAAACTTTCTCACTAAAATTAAATAAATAAATAAACAAACAAATGTTTGTATGCTGCACCATCATGCTTCATTTATCCAACACACTGACAGCCCATAGCAGCATACTTAAAGTCAGCAGACACACATGCAAGCAGCTGGTGCGAAGGACATGACCTACTTTTCAAGGGTAACTGCGAGACGTGCAGCAGAGGAACGAGATGGTTTGCAGAAGAGATGGGCAGTGCTGGTGCATCTTTATTATTGGCATAATGTGTTTTATCTAAAGTCAAAGCCAAAAAACATTAGTCATCAATTAAAAGCACAAAACCGAAATCCAAAAGAGAAAATTTAAATTGTATTCCGATAAATATAGCGTAAGCAGGTTATTAACACGCAGTGCAGCCAGCCAATTCCAACTGCAATCTGTAGTGAAAATCCAAGAAGAAAAGCCAAAAATCAAAGTTATAATAGCACTAGCGAGAAACATATCCTGAAGCTAATCATCGCACATAACGTCAAAGGGACATGGCGTGGTCATGAGATAAAAGATGGTCATGGGAGGGGAAGAGGAGATCTGTAACCTGCACTGTTATCGGCTACGTGCATGTGGTTGGAGGGCAGCTAGGCGCTCGGGTTGGGACAGCAGCAGTGGGAGGGAGGGGCGACGAACATTCAGTATAGGCACACACCAGCTCAAATCACAGCAACTGTTGTTTTAAACTGATTTTAACTTTTTTTTTTTTTCCCAGCAGATGGTTTAAGGGTACCTGCTGAGAAATATCTACATATTATTGCCATAGGCCAGTGAAAGGGAAAGTATTTTTTTTATTAGGTTTTCATTGCAATTTAGGTTGCTGTTTTCATTACCTACAAGTTTGTTACTTCGGGGTTCAGCTGTACATGGTTTGATACAGTAAAGTAGTAGCCATGTCTTTAGTGTTTGCATTTCTTGGTATAATCTATTCCTGGTAAAGTGAGCATTTTTTGAAGCTCATTTAGAATAATGGTCAGTAAATATATTTTATTGTAGTCTTAGACCTTAAATATTGCATCCAGTGAAATATATACACTGTGTTTATTGCTTACATGGTAACATTTTTTTATAAGAGTGGTGGGAGGATAAATATTGGCTGAGAGGAAAAAGTAGGGATGCCCCGATACCACATTTTGCACCAATACCGTTACCGATTCTCAGCTGCCGATGCCATCGATTACAGCGATGCCGATACCGTTTTTGATGAGCACAATCATAATTCCAGATTCCCAATATTTGGAAATAATTTTTATTACTGAAATTTAAGTCTTCAGTTTTGTGAACATTTCAAGCTAAGAACTATGCCCGTCAAAATACTGCCATGGCCTTTCACTTTCCATTTACAATAACAAACCAATGAGCATACAAATACTAGAGACGTCACTCAAGGCAAAGTAGCGGAATGCGTATTTTTTGCCCACTGCAAATGTGCCGTCAAAACAAAAAAATTGTGTTCACAGGTTATCACTACTATCCATGAACAGTTTTTAGCATAACATTTCAATCGTCTAATTCAACCCATTTTAATAAAAATGTGTTCAATATTCACATCTAAAATATGTAGAAGTACATCCAAAAATAAGTGGCCACACTGTAAGCTGTCGAGCGTCAGTACACAATGCCAAATTGTTGTTAAAACACTAACTAGCTCACATCAACAAGAATGCATGGCCGTACAAGAATGCAATGCTCACATCACACCAACATCATAAAAAGAATGTGGATTTATATAAATTATTGTACTTCAGTTTCTAAAATTTAATCAATATTACTACGTATATTTTTATTTTCAATTCCGTTGAAAAAATATTTTTAAAACAATAAGCAGTTTATTTATATTACATCAAATAATGTTCCATTTTTATATTGCTGGACTGGGCAATTAAACAAAATCAAATCAGAAATAAATTAAGTATTCTGTTTACTCCTGTCCAATGTCTAGGGGTTGTAACGAACACCACCACAGATCGTTGAATAGTGTTTTAGAATGTGTGATTCATTTTCATTTTCGCCAACGTAAGAGTTCAGAACGCATACAAGAAGAATAAGAATACAGGTTGCTTTCTCTTTGCTGCCAACCTACAAATGCAGTAAAAACATAAGAAGCAAATAGAACACAAAAACAAAAACCTAGAGGTGGGTCCGAACCCCATTTTGCAGATATTACCTATACTGATACTTTGTGGCTGATTTCACAGATAGTGCTTATACAAATCATTTTATTTGTAATTTTTTATATGGTGTCTGAGAGCAACAGAAGACTTCTACCACATCGGGAAATGGTATGCACTTTATACAGTTTGCAAATGACTTTGTGGAGAGCCACCTTAACATTAAAATACAGTATTCCCGAACTTCATTTAACTTTACTTCCACATCAGATTAAAGATTAACCTACAAATAAGCATGCAGACTTACAGGCTCATTTTTTCATGTTTGGCCACCAGGTCCAACTCAAGTTCACACATACACTTGACGTGTGTCGCTTAAACCCCGGTCGACAAAAGACTTAAGTTCTGCACTAGATCAGTTGCGCTACAATAGGGACTCAGTTCCCTTTCTTGCTGAACACCAGTGTTGGCCTAGTAGACTGTATACTGGGTGTATTTGGTTGAGCAATATGCCTCACAACGAAACTGGCCCTCTTGGGCAAAGTGGACTTACCAGAGCTTGGCGTAGTGTTCTTATTCGGCGATGTTGCAGTGCTGCAGGTGGGGCGTGTAGTGTCCTTGGTTCCACTGGTCTTGGCAGAAATCAGGTTGCTGTAGTTCTACGCGAGGTGGCGGTGATTCCACTCCGTGCTGGCCCAGCTGCCAATGTGTGGATTGGCCCGCCCAAGTCTGGTGTCGCTGACTAGGGCCCGGACCACTGAATGTACCTCGTAGACGGTTTTAACTAGGTTGGAGTAAAATGCATAGGTACCAACAGAAGATGGCGGTCTCCCCGCGTGACGGGCGGCTTGGGCCTGTGCCCTAGGAGAGTCGACTCCCAGCGCAACTATGTTTACCACATAAACTTGCTTGGTGGCACTGAACTGTGTCTTCTTATCTTCCCTCTGAGCTCCGTGCCTGCTGTTAAATGGCATAGGTGTATAGCGCACTAGATTTCCTGTAAGTGACAAGCAGTTGACTATCCCTTACTTAGGCGTGTAAAGCCGACAATGGCTGGCGGTGCACTCCCTGACTCCTAATAGTGCAAACACCTGGAGTTGTGGGTCGTAGACCACCTTCCTGCCACTGTCGGGTGTTGTCCACAGACGTAGGTTAATTAAGACGTCGTGCATCAAACTTTATATTTTGAATTGCCAACGCTATCATCTTGCATTACTAGATAACCAATTAATCAATAAAGTAGAGTTTCCATAAAGGTTGTTCACGATAAAATGTGCACTTTTGAAATCAACATTAGAAAAAAGTCGCTAGACCTGTCAGCATATATTTTAATGGGCACACTGAGTGACATGCGCCCAGTGAAGATGGTAATGATGGATGGAAAATAGTTCCATATCTTATCGAATACAAAGCGTCCGGTGATAACTTAATTTATTTCTTTCACTTTCTGGGGTTTTTTTTTTTTTTTTTTGTGTAAAAATAACCAGATTTGTAACATTTACTGTTCCGTTTCATCTGACCAACACATGAATAAAGTGATGAGGCCCATGCCAATGTTAATTGTACATAAGGTGGAAGAATACACAATGTGCATACAAGTAGTTCTTAAGCAGGGCTTTCATAAGTGCTCATTTTACTGTGAACAGCCCATACAAAGGTTTTCTATCTCATAAAATTGCTGTTTCTGAAAATGGTGTGTTTTTACAGTCTGCATTGCCAAGAGTATTTCTGTATGAAGCAACTGCTCGGTTGATGGCTGGAGCTGCACCAGGTCGCACGCAACAGCTTCTTGATCGCAGTTTGCGCAACAGGAACAGTCGATCTTCCATCATTTGTGGGAAAGGTCAGTATTAATTCATTATATTTCCTGCCCAATAAATTTTGAACTCTGCAAAGAAATTGCAGTATTAGAGACATAACTGTAACTGATATATTCAGAATTATGTTCACATGCTGTTATGTTGGTAATGCACTTTGAATCAATTTGAGTTTTAAAAAAATTTAGAAATTAAGGGCGGCAAGCAACTTATCCAAATTTTTCTTTCGCAGTGCTGTAACCGTAACTTTTGCTGTGCATACAAAGTGACTGTGTTAAAAGATTTTTTTCATGAGTGCAAACTTTAGTTTTTGTTTGGGTTTGATACTCAGTAACCTGAAGGAAGGGTTTGAAACATGTATAATGTAATGTGGCAAGTGATCAGAAACATTCGATGTGTAAGTCACTGGAAATTACTGAGGCTATTCTTGCCAAAACATTGCTTTTCAAAATAACTGTTGGAATCCTTGGTCAGTTGCTGGTTTCTTACTCAAGAGTTCATTTCAAATTGTAGTTTTCGTGGGTAAGGACCAGTTTTAAAAGTAGAGATTTTCCACAATACGATAGTGTAATTCTGCACCATGTGTACCATTTACCAATTATTTATTGGCATAGATTTCAACAATAAAACTTTAAAGGCTGTAGCAGAGGGAGTTGCATTGTAATCAGAATTTAACTGGACTTGGTCCATTGCCTATACAGAGAAACGTCATTACAGTGAATTATCTATGTACCCAAAATCATGTACCATGAAACTGTATCCAGGGAAAATTTTCAGTGGTCCCAGCAAAATTCCTATATGAATAATGAAATTATAAAATTAACCGCTTTTATCATTTATTGATTATTGCTTAAATGGAAAATCTTTCATTTAATAGTTTTTAAGCTGGTTGTGTATGCAAATTAGGGATGGGCCAATGTCGATGCTGATGCCGATTAACCGACCGATACCACGGCCATTGGCATCAGGGGCATCTGAACATTATTTGCAGATTATTATTCACCTATTCACTTAGCACTTCAGCAGCACCTCGTTGTTGCAATCCTGTTTATTCAGTTTTCTCATAGTCTTTTTTTTTTTTTGGACTGTCCCGACAAATATTCTTTATAAACAATGCTAAATAAACCAGCATGTTACATCTTGTATATCATTAATTTACCATGTCCATCTATCAAATATTCTGTCTGAACCACAAAATATATTTGGACAATTGTTTTTCGGTGATTTGTTCTCCTTGTTTACATTTTACCGTGTTTCCTGTCGGTACATTTGCCAAAAATTGTGTGCATGATTCGTTTTTGAACACTACATAACTACAAAACAACACGGATAATTGACAAGTGGTGTTATCGATAGTTTGATTACTTCCCGCGAGAGTGTTTTGTGTTCTGTTTTTTTCTTGCGTTTTTTACTACATTCGTAGGTTGACAACAATGAGGTTACCTGTGTGGCCGCCATACGCTGCAGGCCGGTGTAGAACCAGTTGACAAGGAGATGGCATGAGGTACAGAGCTATCCGACTTCGATAAGGGCATGATTGGGGGCTGCCATCTGAGTGGGCTGTCTAGCCGGGCAATTTAACGGAAGGTAAACAGGCCCAAATAAATGGTCGCATTCGTCCTGTGTAAGTGGAAGGTTGATGGACATTGTCCCAATGCTGCACGTTCTGGGCGACCTCCAATCTTGACCGACAGAAATCGCAGAACCCTGAAACGTGAAAGTGTCAAAAATAGTGTACAACCCATGGCTACCATCCGACAGGAGTTTCAGGCAGCAACAGGAGTATCGGTTTCCATTGGAACATTGTGTACAGGGGCCCACTGACTTAAATATTTTGGAAGAGCAACTGCACATAAGCCCCATATCACGACAAGCAATAAAGTTCGGCGACTCAGGTGGTGTTTGGAACGTCGCAACTGGACACTGGAGCAGTGGAAAACAGTTCTGTGGAGTGATGAGTTGGGTTTATATTATTGTGGTCAAATGGACGTGTATGGATATGGCATCTACCCGGGGAATGGCTTCTCCGGGAGTGTATAATGCCAACTAGGAAATTTGGTGGTTGTGGAGAGATGGTGTGGTGCTGTTTCATGGCCTTCGGCGTAGGACCGCTGGTGTTTGTCCATGGTAGCATGAACACAGAGGCCTATTGTTACATTCTGGATAATGAAATGCTCCCATCATTGTGGTGTTTTTACAGAATGGACCCGTTACTTCCAGGATGACAATGCCAGGTGCCATGTTCCAAGGCCTGCTATGTAGTGGTACGCCGACAAAAGTGTTCGCAGATTGGACTGGCCTGCCCAGAGCCCCGACCTCGACCATATAGAACATCTTTGGGACGAATTGGATCGCTGGGTAGGGCTCGTCAGATCCGGCCAAAAACCATTGTTCAACTCGTGGAATAATTGCAAGAGGAATGGTGACAAATCCCCGGGGATGTCCTGCAAACACTCGTAGAGAGCATGCCAGACAGGGTGGCTGCTGTTATAGCTGCAAGAGGTAGTCCTACGAGATTCTAATGGGGTGACAACCACCGAGCAAATATTGTGGACAGGTACCCAATTAATTTTTGGTCGATAGTGTAGGTGTCAATGAAGACTAATCACACGCTCTGTGACACTGTATTCAACCACCTGTGGTGTTTTTACTGTAAATGGATATTGAAAGGTTATAACCGTGGCTGTACGTTGACGGGTGTAGTTATTATTGGAAACTGTCGGCTGCTTTTTGGTTAGAATTTTAAAGGTTTGAATAAGACTCGGCAAATAATAGTTGGCAAAAAATTAATACAAATAAGTTATGGTCATTTTAACCAAGGGATTGAGTATATCGCTCTGCCGACGAAGTAATATTATGCAAAAATATTAATAAAAATAAAACTTTGCTCTGTTTCAAGTGAATACTGTATTTTGCCGTGTATAGTCCGGACTATTTTCCCAGAAAAAGATTACGAAAAGTGGGGTGTGGCTTATATACAAGATATTGGGATTAAATAATTTTATTTCCCAAAATATGTTTATAAATTTGTCATCATACAGTACATTTTAATGTTTTAACTTGAAGGAAGGAAGGGATGGAAAGAATAAGAGGGGAAGGAAAAAAACTTTCCACTCGTGCCATTATTTGTTCACTCAGCTTCATAAACAAAATAACCTTCATCTTGGACATGTAAAATGTAATCATGTAGTCACCTAACCATCTGTGGAATAGTATTTGCAGGACGTATATTTGTAAACGTTGCAACATAATACCAATTTTTTGTCACAAATGTTTTGTAGGGGAGAAATTAATGAGGAATTTATTATGTTTGTACAGAACTGTGACTTAACAATATTTACAGGAATACAAAAATTAAATGCAGCTTATACTTGAAATATTACTTATCCCAAATTTTGCATCAAAAACTTCAAGTGTGGCCTATACATGCATGTGGCCTATACACGCCAAAATATATATATAATATTAAATTGATTTGAATAAGTTCTTTTTAATGACATCTTTGGGCTGCTGGTTTAAATAAACATGGATTTTCAGGTGAAGTATGATATTTCTCAGGTCTATAAACTCCAAGTCTGCATCACATTGCCTAAAGTTTTGAAGGTCGTCTTTAATGAACTAGCTTTTAAATGAATGCTGTATTGTCTGGTAACAGTTTTTGCTTGACTTTTAAGTCACTTATTTGCCCAGATAAATTGTCTATCTTATCATTTATTAATAAAATTAGTGTTGTATTTCATTTCTATGCTGTAGACACCTCATACAAAGTGCTTGAAGTGTTCACAAAACTAAAGAATTCAATTGAATTAATAAAGGTATTTCCTAATATGTATCAAAAATTGGGAATTATGATCATGCTCATCAAAACTGGTGTTGGCCTTGCTGTAATCAGTGGCACTGGCAGCTGAAAATCAGTATTGATTGAGATTGCACAATTAAGCATTCCAATGAATGCATCGCAGACCATTATAATATGCTTCCATTAGAGCACACTATGTTCGTATACATAGAAAATTTGAAGGCTATATAAAAAATTACACAACTCTCTATGTGTGGATAACACAGAATCATAAAAATTCAAAGACTACCCCAAAACTAATACACACTACAAATACAAATAATAAAAAATTACTGGGCGGTCACAAATAACAATCAAACACTCCAAGAACATTTCACCTCAAATCCATTTTACTACTGGTACAGAATGAACCCGTTCACACTACTAATATTCTGCATACCAGTGCACCTTACTTTCCTTTATAATGTCTATATGTTTAAAAGAAAACAATTTATCACAGACGAGATCGGTACACAGCAAGGATTGCATTACATTATAGGAGAGGATAACCTTACTCGACACCCTCTTATTTCTTTGGTATTCAATGAATGTATATGAAAAATGCTACGGGTGGCGAAAATATTGCACCCATCCAAGGCCATAGCATATAAAATTGAACATGTTAAAACTTAAGATAAAGCCCGTTAAAAGGAAACTGACTTCACACGAGGGTAACCCCACAAATGGCCCCTTAAAGCCTCGTGTGCTTATACAACAAACGAAACATCAACTTCACTTTGCTTCACCTTTTGAGTCGTTACTACTATCGTGCTAAACGAATTACAAAGCCTGCTTTCACAGTGATCAATCCAAAAGTCGCAGCTTGGCAACTAACCAAAGTTAACCAAAATATGATTTTAAAAGGCAAACCGGAAAGGAATTTGGAAAGGTTGGTGCTGTTGGCCCCGGCAATTATACCCATTCCCTAGCTCAACATTTATTACCCAAGAAAGTTTAAAACCTCGCAGCACGACTGCAATAACACACCAAAGTATCGCTGCCAGACATCACGAAGCTAGCATACTAGTAAGCACTGGCGCAACGTGCAAAGAGGCTAATTGCACGCAATCTAAGCTATGTCAATGTTGTAGGAATGGGTTGAGCGAACAGATGTCAAATGACCTGCACCAGGTGAGCAGGTTCATCCAGCCGCTGAGGCACAACCAGCGGCGATGGCAGAGCGAAGAAGAATGCCTGCCGACACTCAGGCCTGCCTGGCCCTTGCTCTGGGAGAGGGGAAGGGAGGAAAGAAGGGGAGGGACGGAGAGGGGGACAGCTAAGGAGGGGCAACTGGCAGGCCACCGTACAATCATACTGGCAGAAAATTGGCGATAGGTGCAAAATCGTCACAATCCCCATCTAAATGTTCCTACCTTCTGGGAGCAACACTTCTAACACATGACGAAGTCACCGAAGCATAGCAATTTCTCAGAAGGCACCGAAGAACAGTTTAGAGAAAGTACAGTACATCAGATAGAATCAGGTTACAAACATCAGCAATATTCTTAAAAACATATTTAGACAAAAGTTCTCAAGTAGCGACGAACAGTTCAAGAAGCCAAACAGTGGTACACTCAACCACCCGACGTAAAGTTCAACACGTAGACAACAAATCCAAGAGTTCCCCGTGGACCAAGCAGTAGATAAAGCAGTGTGCCTCTTCTCGGGGAAGGCGTCTAGCAAAACGGGGAGGGGGCGGCAAAAGTTCACAGTCAAAAACTTGCTGCATTTAGAGAAGCCATGTAGCCAGACACCTTGCCAGCAGCGCTCAACTCCACTTGGTGGGACGGTGGGAATCGTGCAAACATCAGAAAAACTGGATAAGCCAAAGCAAAAGGAGAGAGAAAGGAATGAAAGTAATACGGTTCCAGGAGTAAAGAGCCAGAAAACCAGGCTTACAATAACCAACTATGGCTCTATCTAGTAACAACAAAGTAATGTCTGGCAATGTACGGTTTTAGATGTGATACATGCGCCTTGCGTACCGCTCTCCTAGACCCTGGTACAACTTGTGAAACTGTATTTGGTGTAAGCTTGTTTGCCAAGTCCGTCAAAACAAAATTTCTATACAAGACTTAATCACCCGTATTAAATATCACCCAAACCCTGTGTTTATCCAACTTAGCCACGACGGACTGCTTCGCCACGGCAAGCCGACGATGGACCTCGCCGAGCAGACGGTCATGATTACCATTGCTCAGCGGAGAGGGGGGGATAGGAGGAAGATTCCAGACATTAAGGAGCCGGTGAGAAAGAGGACGGCCAAGAAAAGCTAGAGGAGGAGAGACACCTGTAGAATCATGAACAGTGCTCTTAAAACCAACATTGATAAAATCCAGATCCTCGTCCCAAAGGGTATGATCTTGATTATGAAAAATTGAGAGACAGGCCTGCAGGTTCTTATTGAACCGCTCCACCTGATTATCCTTTGGGTAGTAGGGACCAGAGGTATAATGCTTGACAGCCCATCTAAAGCACATGTTCTTGAAAAGTACAGAAGTGAAATAAGTAACGTTGTCGGCGACTATTTCCTGGGGACACTAAAAACCTTTCGGACATGCTTAGTCAAAGACTTAACCACCGTTGTAGCCTTCATGTTTTTGAGCGGGAGTAGGATCACAAACTTTTTAAAAGTGTCCAAGAGAATGGGGATGTAAACATTGCCCTTCTTTTACCTGATGAGCGGTCCAAAAATGTCCAAATGGACTGTCGACCAGGGGACTGAAGAAATTTGCAAAGCCGTCTGCCCATAATTTGTGCGCACAGGCTGTTTACAGTGCTGGTAGGCGTCACAAGATTTTACGTACTCTGAGACCTCAGCCCTCAATGTTGGCCAAATGACGCCCTTCAGGGACACGGGTCGTCATTTTAATCAAGGGATTGTGTATGGCTTGGCCGACGAAGGAATACTAAGTGAAAATATTTATGTTAATTAAAAAAATCACACTATTTCAAGTGAATATTTAATATCGAATTAATTTTAGTAAGTTATTTTTATTTTTAGGCTTTATGTTTAAACAAACATGCATTTTGTGGTTACATATGGTATCGGCCCATCCCCAGATTTTTTGGCATGATATGGGTGAAAGCTGTCAAAATGTAAGTACTGGAGGTTGTTGGTGGGTTTGGTGTGTACAGCAGTTTGAATTGGGCCATTGTGGACAGAGAGTTCAACGTCCAGGAATATGGCATATGTTTTAAAAAAGCTATCAACTTACACAATTTGGGAAATAGTCTGTTCAAATTCTGAATAAAATTTTTTCTCACCGTTGTCATTAAACTTAAGAAAAAGGGTTGTAAGTTGCCAACGCGTGTGTATGGTCTTATGCTTCCAGATAAATCGGAGGAAGTTTGCGGGGAGCGGGAACACGCAGCAGCATTGTACCTGGCTTGCAGACACCTTCCGTCACCCCTGCTATCGTCCCCAGGAGAGAGGGTGGGGATGTTGTCTGAGGCAGCCAAGACGCTGGAGAGAATTGGTGACAAAAAGCGCCTTGAGGACTGCTACAAGCTCATGAAGTCCCTGGGAAGCACGTCTGTTACCAACTGAGCTGCTGTATGAAGTGAATGTTGTGTAGAAGAAACATGACTGAAGTCGCACAGTTCATATAAAATGCATGGAACTAGATTGACATAACTTAGTTTCAAATTATGTGGCTTTTATTTACACTACACAAATTAATGTGTACAGATTAAAATTATTATGTGAGATCTGTGTTTTGTGAATAAGGAAGCTTACATAAATTTTGTTTTGTAATTATTTTGTATTTTTATGAAAAATATAAATTGTGTACATATTTATTTTAAATATACTTGGAAGAGATGCCTCGTTACGTAATTTGGTAATTTTGATCTTATCCAAACTGGAGTCAGCCCTGTATACAAATTGAAAACTTATGGGCTAAAAGAAACAGCAAGATAAAAGTTTAGAGAGTTTTAGCAAGAGCAGTGGTATAGAATAATGCTAGGGCAGTTGCATCAAGTCATGTAATATCTTGCAATGTGGTCATGTTTTGACAATGGAAACCATGTATGGCTGAATGATAGCATGCCCAATGGTATTCCCTGTTCACAAAATGTTTGGTGTTCAGTTAACACATTCCGCGGTACACTTTGGTTTTAAATTGCTCAACTAATGTGCAGTTGTTGCTTTGTGTGGTTAATTGATAAAATTGTACTATGTAAAAGGCACAGTGAGAGTTGATGCAAACTAGTACAGCCAAATATCATTAATAACCCTTGGGGACCTAAAAATTCAGCACTTTTTAACGACGAGGTTTGTATTAAACAAGATAAACAGAAAATAAAAAACCACAAAAAAAAATCATTGAAAAGCCTAACATGTTTTTAATACGCGGCAAAGTAAATTTTTGGCACATAATTACATTCTTAGGAGAGGATTACGAGCTGCAATACCTAATTTTGTCGCGACTTTGAGCTATGTCCAAATTCACCTGAAGTACATGCTTGTGCATACCTGTCCCTGGAAGTGACCTCACAAGTGCTGTCCGAATTGTAAGTGAAGTATGCAGGTATAAAAGTATATGAAGATGTATACTTCTCATGTACTTGTGGTTTATTTGCTGCAATTTTGAGAAGCAATTTGTAGGTTACAATTGATGTTCAACATAATTATTTTATTACAAATTTTGTAGGACACCTACTACTTGGTAGCTTAGAACTTTGAACCGAGAAATTATCTTATGGTACAGCTTAAAGAAAGGTGTAAACAATAAATTCCCACTAAGTGTATGTTCATAACGTACAAAAACTAATGTAAAACAAGCACTCAAAATTGCAAACTTACATACAATCGGCAAGACAACAAATGTTATGTAAATTAAATTGAAATATTAAGACTTTATTAAAACCATATAACTTTCGGCAAATATCAAGTTATTCGTAGGAATACATACCTATTCATTAAAAGTGATTGGCTGACTAATAGATGTTGCTGAAGGAAACAAGACAAGACTGCCCGTCTGAATTCATCAAGTTTGGTTCCTAGGGTAAGCAAAGTATGGAAGGATGCAAGTACACCAGCATGTATCTGAATTCAGACATGGCCTTAATTATCGACAATGATGTCGATGGAAGATTGAACTGGCTTGCTATTTCAGTTTTATTTATTTTTCTGCTATACACTTCATGTATGATTTTGAGTTTTTCTTCCAATGTAAACTCATGTCGTTTGCACTTCGTTGTCATTGCACTGCACTGCAGTATGTAGAAATATCACCAATTAAAATCACTTCATTATTTAGGGATGGGCCGATATTGATTAACCGGCTGATGCCACGACTATCTGCATCTGTAGCATCTGGACATTGTTTGCCGATTATTATTCACCTATTAGTAACACAATTTTATTTAACACAATGTTAAATAACCCGGCATGCTACATTTCGTAAAGCATTAATTTGCAGCAACCATCTATCAGATATATCGTTCGTAACCCAAAATACATTCGGAACAATTGTTTTCCGATGATTTGTTCCCGTTGTTTACATTTTACTGTTTTCTGTTGGTACATTCGCCAAAGATTGTTTGCATCATTCGTTTTTGGACACTATGTGAATGCAAAACAACGCAGTTACTGGACGACTGGTGCCTTCACTAGTATTGTTTACACCCCGCAAGAGCTTTTTTGTTTTATATTCTTCTTACATTTTTACTGTTCTTACTGCATTCTTATGTTGGCGAAAATGAGAAAGCAACCTGTGTTCTTATTCTTATGTGTTTACTGCACTTGCAGGTGTGCGGCAATGAAAACCCTGTTGTTATTGAAAGTGATGAGTGAAAGCAAACACACAAGATTTTGATGGGCGTAGTTATTTTTGGAAACTGTCATCTGCGGTTTTGGTTATTGTGTTAAAGGCCTGAATAAGACTGGGAAAATAACACTTGGCAAAAATTGTCGCAAATATATCAGTTGTAATTAATACTCTAATGTCTGGTGACATTTTTTCCATGTCTGTTAAGTTAATTATTTGCCCAGTTAAATTGTCTTATCTTATCATTTATTATTAAAATTAGTGTTGTATTTCATTTCTATGCTATAGACATGTAATACAAAGTGCTTAAAGTTTTCTTAAAACTGACTACTTAAATTTAAATAACAAAAAGTTACAAATATTGGGAATTGGGAATTATGATTGTGCTCATCAAAACTGGTATTGGCATCAGTGTAATCGGCGGCATCTGCAGTTGAGAATCGGTATCATTGGTATCTGTAAAATGTGCTATCGGCCCATTCCTAATTTTATTAACTTTGCTCACTTTCAGATAAAAACAATTACATTCAGTAGCAAGAGAAACTGCGGCAATGTCATAGGTATTCACTGAAGCTGACTCTATAAAGCAAAATGTACTGGTTCAACTAATCAACACTACGGGACTTTGGTTCATTACACAGAAGAGGTTACAGAAGGTGGCTGTTCACCAAATACATGCAGCCAACATCTTTAGTTACAGATTGATGCAAGAGGTAAAACATTTTTTCACACTGTGTAAAGTAGCGCTGTTTGTTTTGTATACAACTATGGTTCCATGATTGTTTACATTAATTTTAGCAATTAAGTTTTTCTTTTTAATAACCATCCAAATTAAATATAATTTTTTTTCTGTGGGACATAAACAGACTTCGCATTACATATTAACCGTATTTTGTGTTAAATGAATTACGTAGCTTTAAAATGCCTACATAGTATATTTTCAGGAACCACAAAATTGCTTTGTATAAACTGGAACATTTTATAAACCAGTGACGCGTCACTAATCTCGCTGATTGGCAGCCCGTATCCCTTGATGACTTGTATGACGTTAGGCGAGCCACGTCTTTGGGTTACTAGTCCTCTCTCGGCACCAGTGCCCGACCTGAGTACAGTACTGGCCTAGTAGGCCACCGGCTTGGTACAAAGTCTGGCTCTGGCAATGCGTGGTGCAGGGTTAGGGTGTGGGATGGAGTTCAAGCTAGCATGATGGCGCATCTGGCCTGTGGGTGATTTCGCTAGCATTGTTCCCTCGGCCCAGGTTGCACGTGACTGGAGCGTGGGGTGTGCGTGTGAGGTGCTAGATACAGTGGGAGAGTAAGTGGACCCCTCGCCGTACAGGATCTCCTGTACCACTGGATGGTATCCTTCCGCTACACGGGTGGTGGCTCTAACAATGCGGTTGGAGTAACAGTTGGTACTGGTTTCGTGAGTCGTCACAGCAAAGCAGCTTGTTCACATGGACTCAGTAGTCCGAAACAGCTGGGAAGAATGCTGAGCCCTTGTGGATCCTTAGAGATAGCCTTAGCCTTCTTAACCTTTTTCTGACCACCACCCCTACAGGTGTAAGGCATTTGGCTCTAAATTAAGATCGTTCCTACAGGAGTTAAGCAGTAGACATGTTAAAGAGTGCACGTGTAGGTGCCAATTGCTACTGCTAACACCGCACCTCACTCTTGACTTCCCCACCGGAGCAGCAATGTGTTGGTTGCAGGAACTGCACAGTGTTGACTCAATGGGGTTGGTCTCCCCTGCATTGGACTGTAAACTCCATTTGGCACTGCAAAGTGTGCAATGAGAGGAGTGTACCCCAGCTGGCAAGCCGATCCTACCAGGTGCGTACCTAGTGTCGTGGCTCTTCCGTTCTTCCCACCTGGGTGCAAGGAACGGGTGGTCTTCCAATATTGGTGAGGTGAGTGCCCCAAGGTCACTCACTGGTCTCCCCAAGCCTGCAGAATTTCCCTTCCTCAGCATCAATAAGGGTGAGGTGAGGGCGACTTCATGTGGGCAAGCCACCTACCAGGAGACGGTATCCTAGTGTTATAGCTGTACTGTTCACTGTACGGGGCAGAGAATGGGTGGCCTTCCAAGGATGTTTGGGTCTGTTGTCAGTGTAGACTGTGAAAGAGTAAACCCGGTCTCCTGCTGTCTCCGTCAGATCCGGTGATAATAGGTAGGAAGTCTGAGTGATGCTCAAGAAGTTAGGTAAGATCAATGTTTATTTGACTGTAGAGGAAAATTAACTAGGATGGTGCAAGCACTACCTCCTATCCACTCTGCTTTGGTGGAAGGTAAAACATCCTAGCGTAAAACAGGGGAAAGCACCCTGTGCAAAGCTATGGCAGTAAGCAGTTACTGATCTGTGTGTAAACAGTTTACTACTCTAGGCGAACTGTTCTCTGGTTGTCCGTAAGGGACCGAATGTGTCTCACTATGCTGAGATGACTATGCTGTTGGTTCTTAGTCGAAGGCTGGAGAGGATGATCTTCCCCCTTGAGGTAGTGATGTAGTAAACTGGAGAGGTCCGGGCCTCTACACTGATTGCTTGTGCGATGAGAGGAGTCAGAAGACTGATCGAGAACTGACCATCGGGACGGGAAGCATCTCCTTGTATACTCCTCTGCCATCTATTCCTTCACTGACATAGAGCGTCTGGAGAGAGGGTTAGCAGGTGCAAACCCAGCACCTAGATCCTCGGTGTGAGCGGCGTATTGAAGAGTAGTGGGATCTAGGCATCATACTTATGGCAGCATCCCGCTTCACACTGCAGTACTAGCCCTGGACTCTTTGCATGGTCTCGGTCGCTCAACGGGCAAAAATAAATTCCATTATTGGGACGTCTGTCCCTGCCTGGTAGATACAACAATCTTGTAGGCGGTGGCAGTGATATGGTTGCACTGATGAGTAGTAGTCGTTTATTTATATGTATTAAAGACGTCATGTGTCACCGGGTTTGTACTAACGAGATTCGACTTTAATGCAAACCAAACCTTAGCTATAGCTTGACGCGTGTTGCTTTACGTAGATGGACAAGGAACTTTTGTGTGTGCTAGATCAGTTGCGCTTGGTTACTGGTTACTTCCTGCTAGACACTAGCATCTGCCTGGTTGGCTGTCTGCTAGGAATAAACTCTGTTACGCTTGACCTGGCTACGTGTCTTGCCACAACAGGGGCCCTCTGGGACAAGGCTGACTTACCAGAGCTCGTCGGGGTTTCTTGGTTGATGGTGTTACTGTGGAAGTGGTGGTGCAGCTGGCATCCTGGGTTCTGCTGGATGAGGTAGCAGTTGGCTTGTGGTAGTGCTCTGTATGGTGGCGTCGGTTGCGGTCGGTGCTGGCCCAGCCACCGATGTGCCTTCCAACCACTGCCGGCAGTGACCACAAACGTAGAGACTCCAATCCCCTACAGCTATCTCTGCCAGCACCTTAGGTAGGCATCCCGGTGTGACGCAGTTGTGGTTGGCTGCCCCGCCTCTGTGGGTTGTACCTAATGGTCTGGGCTCTACCATTCTGTACATCGAAGTGAACAGAATGGGTGGCAGTCGAAAGACGTGTGGGTTTTATTGACAGGCCCCTGAAGGGAGACTGATTTTTATTCTAAATAACTCTTGCAGATTGCTTACCCTCGTCGGACATCAGTGTTAGAAAAAGATACAGTACTAGGAAAAGAACTTGGAAATACTTTAAGGTTAGGTATATATTGAGACAGTAAATACCTAGGTGACTCGGACATACTATCAATAAACCTATGCTGTGAAAGTACCTTAACCTACGCTCTAATGGGTGAAGGTGACCCGCTCCTAGCCTACTGAAATGTAAGGGAATAAATTAACTTACTGTCGCACTAACTCAAGTGAAATGCCACTACCAGCAAATAGTGGTAGCTGAAGGACCAGGAGGTCTCAACTACTGCAAGTGTACAATCGTGGTCAATATTTTAGGTTGGTGATGCTTCTGGTGACGTCAATGAAGAGGTGGTAGAAACCTCGAATAGTAGTGGCTGAAGCCATCTAGAAGCTCTTGGAAAGGACTGTGAGCACCTAACGGTCAGTAGTGTGTCCCAGTACAAGAAGGCTACTGGAGACAATCACTCCCGACCTTGGCCATGCACTTCCTTATATGTGTTTCCTCGGGAGTGCCCGGCGAGGCCAGAGTGGGAGGTGTGACATCCTCCTGGAGTGTGCAGGGTAGGAGAACTATCTTCTTGGGTTTGTGATATTTGCGCAGGCGCTCGGCTATCTTCGGCGGTGTGGCGACACTGCCTGCCGGGTGCATCGGGGAGGCTGGCATGTTTCATGACCGCTTCAAATATCTTTCTGTTTCTTGATTCCGAAGTTCTTATGTCGTGCTGGGTTTGCTCCTTCACGTGTGTACACACACACACACACACTTAGTAGTAGGAGGACGACGCAGGAACAGTCTGGGAGACACAAGTATCTTCCATGTCTAGGGCGAAACACTTCTTGTTAGACATCTGGTAGTTAGTGTGGAAATGGCATACGTCAAATTTGCCCCCCCCCCCCCCCCAGTTGAAATGAAATGGAGACTCATCCGTCATCGGTATAGGGGGAGTATGGGGAAAGCTAGTTCCCCCTCCCCCCCTTTACCGTGAAGGTCTAGACGGTCTAAACGTGTGAGCCGGTTGGAAAAAAATTTAAACTCCTAGGCAGGTTCCTTTAGGATCAGGTAGCTGTGTATTGAGTATCCCACGTATGCCGTGACAAATACAGCATAAGCACTGTGGTTACGTAATATAAAATACATACAATTGGAACCTGCAAAGGAGAATTGCACTAATAAAAACAGCCTGTGAAAACGAAGGGAAAACACTTACGTACAAGCCTTACTTGTGGAAGACGGGAGGAAAACAACTATTGTGATGTTGAATTAGGTTGGAGGAAAACCTGGCTAAATCTTTGAGGCAACCTGTATGTCTTCATCGCAAGCAAACAGTTATGTGTAACATAATAGAGGTTGCCAACCCCAGGTGTTCCGTTGTCCGAGGCTGGCGAGCCACCGATTGAAAAGCGAGTACATTAAAATATTTTTACTAATAAAACACATTGTACGAGGTCACTCTACAAACTAATCATGGCTCTAAATCAATAGAATATCACTTGGATAATTGTGCACATTGGCAGTTCTTTGTACTGGACTACAATGAAGCCCTAGGACTTAGTCTTTTGGGTTTGACTCTCGGTCGAAGTTACACATTATTTCAACTGCGAAATGACATAAATGGACAAATACCCTCGTGTAAAATATCAATAGGTGAAACACATTGCACTGAAAACGTATTGGTTATATTTATAGATGTACCTAACTTACATAAGCATGATTGATTAATTATGTAAAACTAAACTAACTTATTCTCTCCTTGAAGGGAGTCCATTCTAATTTCTCAAAAACGAATTGTATACTGTGAAGTGTGTATCTTTGTCTAACACAGTTACTGTGGTGTCTATTGGCATTACCTATTCTTACGTGGGCTGTCTGACACTTTCTTTATTGTGTTGAAATGTGGTGAGAGTAAATATGTGTACCACTGGTTTCCTATAATTGCTACATAACTGCCTATTCTACTTGTCTATCTCTTTCATTGTTTGTTTACATACACTTATTCTCACACTTTGGTTCGTATCTATTAACTTCTAACTGTTATTAAACTGTCTCGCAATCTGTTTACTAGTTTGGTTCATTAGGAATCACTAACAACTGCTAGACTCCAATCACTGTTTCTTTTACAATTTTTCTCTGGCAACAAATAACTTTTACCTAGTATCTGTTCGTAGTAAAGGCTATTGACATGCCATCGGTATGACATACAAACTTACTCATATTGTAGAGAGCTAAAGTACTGCTACTTGTACTTAACTGTTCGGTCTTTCGCTGGAAGCTAGTCTGCGATAGCTGAAGGGAGTAGTGCTAAATGTTGCTACACTATATGACGAATGACTGTTGTCGACTATCACTGAGGCTTTACAGAAATAGGGCTATAACAAGTCCTATGAGTTTTGTCACTGTCACAAATTCACAACCTCTGTTTACGGAGCACTGACTTTCTTGGCTCTTCGCCGTTCTTCCCCTCTGCCGTAGGTCAGCATGCCTTGGGTACGGCTACGTAAAATGTGCTGAGGGCCGCCACTGATTATTTGTACCGGTCAGGCGTTGATCCAGCTTTGACTGCACGAGGGGGCATCAACCTTCGGGGTTTGGCATGAGGCACTGGAGCATAGTCTTCTGCGGCAACTGTAGAGGAGGGCACAGCTACAGAGGACGATGAGGCAGTGCCAGGGAGCAGCGCTCAAGGGCCCTCCACCTTGACTGCACGGCTTCCTACCCGAGGGGTAGGCAGTTTCTGGGCATCGTTGGCCAGAGGGATGGATGGTCCTACAACTTCGGCAGTTCTCGTGTTGAAAGAAGACGTCTCCTGGCGGGGCAACTGCTGGGCGATGTTACCTTCGACATCCGTACTATTGGCCAGAGGGAGGGATGGCCTAACAACCTTGGTGGTACTCGTGTTGAAAGGCAAAAGCGGCTGGACAGTGTTGCCCTATATGTCGGTATGAGTTCCTGGGGGGGAGGGATATCCCTGCCACCTTAACGGTACTCGGGTTCACTGGCAACATCTTTGCTACGTTGTCTGCAGTGCAGGCATGTGATGTAGGGCGTCAGCTTCACTATTGCTAGCCATCCCTGGAAAACTAAATTGCCCTCGAGTGAGAGTATTGTTGGGCTCCTCATCCTTGGTGATTTTAGTAGATTTTTGCACACATTCTTTTAGCAGGTGGGTGCCGATCGCTAGTGGGTATGTGAGCCACATGACCTGTCACTCGGGTAGAGGTCTGATGGTTCTTGGAAATGTCCTGACCCTCGTTGATCTCTAGAGTGGCTTCTTGTACCGTGTGTGCGAGTGGTCTGTCGGTGTTGGTGGAGCTAGACGGCGTGGTTACTGTTTGTGGTGTTACCTCTGGTATTTCTGGGTCGGCTTCGATTTTGGGTTCCAGAGTAGTACTAGGTGGTTTTGGAGGCCTGTGGATACTTGCTGTCTCCTTACCTGGCGAGGGTTCTGTTCATTCAGAGATGCGACTGGAGTGGTGAGGTCTTTGTCGGACTTCCCGGTCCCTTGGACTCTGCCAAGATATCTCACTGCTTGCCAAGGGAGTTCTTTCGCGTGAGGCTCGACGTTTGCGGGCGTAACTGGTGGGCGTCGAGGGCAATGATCTCACGGAAATCACTCCTTGGGGTTTGGGTGGTTCCATCGTGGCTCCCTAGTCGGTGGGGTTGCTTGGCTGGTGGTGTACGACCTGGGTGTTCGTATTTGAAATTAACTTAGTTGGATCTGTTCTTCAGCCAGAAGTGAGGTTATAGGGGAAGACGGGGACGTCATCTTGTCCAAGTTTTATCCTTCCTTTCCCCTTTCCTCAAAGTTCGGGTGCCGAGGATGCGTATCGGGTAAGTCCTTCGACACTGCTTAACTTCTAACTCGGGATTCTTTATTTCCGGATTAATTGGGGCAGTGGGCACGAGTCTCGAGTTTCATTCCAATTTCACAGTGACCCTGTCTTTGTCCCCCAGGCATGTGCACCATTTCCCATGGACTGTGATGCACCCTTGTCTTCGCAGTCATGGACACCCAAGTATAATAGAATTAGAACTGAGCTGACCACTTACTCTACTTGATGGGTAACATTGGTGTAGGGCCACGTCCAACGTAATGCAACCATCTACCTCTAGGGCGGCGCCCTGATGGACCATTGTTACCTTAATCCTTTGTGGTCGGAGCTGACGCTTTTGTTTCGGCTAAGTAAATTGGTTTGTATGAAATTTCCTGTTGCAGCTGAATCCAGGAGGGCTAGCACCCATTGGCCATTAATTTATACTTTAATATTTGGGTCTACAGGTTCCAGGTCCTCATTATTTAATTTCCGGATGTTGTTCCCGGTCTTGCCGGTTGCGTGGGCCCGTTTCGCACCCCGGTTTCGGTATTTCCCGACGATGTCTGGTTTGTCGCAGGTTATTGGGTACCGGTCGGTTCTCTGTTATACCTAAATATCTCTCGCTTGGGTTCCTTGCCTCGTTCCTTCTAGGACGTCTATTGAAGTGATGCCCCAGGCAAAAACCAACACCGATTTAGGGGTTAGGTCCGGGACCTGAGCCTTTAGTTCTGGTGGAGCCGGACGGTTTTCATTAACCTTACTGACGAGTTTATCGAGAATGGTCTGCTCTTCAAAGTTCTGTTCAGCTTCATGGGCTCGGTCTACTAGTTCATCAAGGGTGGGTGGCTGTGTCGTGATGAATATGTTTCGAAGGTTGGGTAGTAGCATCTCTCTAATGTTTCTTACGGAATGGGTTTCGTTCTCGGTAGGGAAGATATGGCAGTACAGGTGCTCCTTATGAATATTTCAGTTTCTCGGCCGGTTCCTGCTTTTCTACTGTAAAACTCCGTCGTGAGTCTCACTATTGCCTCATACCCGTGATGTAGTCTGCTAATCGCTTACACAATTGTGGCCAGTCCGTTACAAACTCCCTGTATCAGTCCTGCCATTCTGTGACTTTGCCAGTGAGTTGTCCTTTTACTAGACTAACCCACTGTTTCTCGAGTGCGTTGTGGTCGGTCATCTCTTTCTCGCAAACATATGGTAAATGACACTGGGTTCTCATGGGGTCGGCCAGCATATTTGGGTAGATGCATGGCTTCGAAGCTACTGGTTGTTAACTGTCCCGGGGCTGCACTATTCGGGGGGACATGCACTATGTGGTGGCTGGGGTTAGGTGGTTGGTATTCCGCAGCTCGTTTGCATGTTCGTATCGAAGTACTAACCCAGGTCGAGCTGTCCATTCCTCCGGACATCCAATACATTCGTGGTGATACGGCTTATTATATAACTACAATGCACCAAATTAATCCCTTGGCCTGTGCATGTAATCCAGCTGCACAATCGGTTTAGTCGGGTTCGACATAGTTCGTACCAAAATTCTAGTCCCGCAGCATTACGTGTTTCGTCGGCCCAGCCGAGGCAGAGATAGTGGAAGAGCTGATTACTCTGGATGCACGCGATTCGGTTAACCCACGAGCCCTTGCAAGTTTAGTAGTTGCAGACTGTAGGTGCTACGTCGGCCATATTGGTTGGTGGCTCGAGTAGGTTATTGGTATCAATCATGATGGGGGGTTTGAGCACCACGAGGTGTATATATGACTCCTCTAAGTCTGGCTTTCGGTCCCGGTTATTTTACTCTTTCAATGATCTGGTCCCGAGTTTACTGGTTAACAGATTTATGCTGACACGCCACGTTGGGCACCAGAAAAGTCCTTTATGTGTGTCGCATTAACTTAGATGGACAACGAAAATTTTGTATGCGCTTGATCAGACGCGCTTCGTTACTGGTTACTTCCTCCTAGCCACTGGTATCGGCTTGGTTGGCCTAGCCATGTCTCTTACCACAACAGGGGCCCTCTGGGGCAAGGCTGACTTACCAGAGCTCGTTGAGGTGTTCTTGATTGATGGTGTTACTGTGGATGTGGTGGTGCGGCTGGCATCCTCGGTTCTGCTGGATGAGGTAGCAGTCTGTTTGTGGTAGTTCTCTGTATGGTGGTGGCAGTTCCAGTCTGTGCTGGTCCAGCTGCCTATGTGCGTGTTGGCTCTCCCAATCTGGTTGTCACTTCCACTGATGGAGGGCTCTAACCATGGGATGTATATTGTATCCAGCCCTTACCGGGTTCGATGGAAAGGCGTACGTTCCCACGGGCGAGACCGGTCTTGCTGCACAGAGGGTGGCTTTGGCCTGGCCCCTAGGAGTGTCTACTTCTGGCGAGACGAGATTCCTTGCACAGGCCTGCTTGATGGCACTGAACTCCGCTTTCTTAATAGCTTTTTGAGCTCTATGCCTGTCATGGAACGGCATAGACTGGTGGTATATCAGATGTCCAGTTGTTGGCGAGCAATCTACAATCTCTAATTAATATGGTGTTATGCCGACAATGGCGTGTAGTGTATTCCCCGACTACCTATCTGTGCAAACATCTGGAGTCGTGGGTTGTAGACTGCCTTCCTGCCACTATCGGGAGTGACCACAAACGTACGGCCTCCAATCCCCCACATCTATCTCTGCCAGCACCTTGGGTAGGCGCTCCGGTGAGACACAGTTGGGGTTGGCTGTCCCGCCTCTGTGGGTTGTACCTAATGGTCCAGATACTATCGTTCTGTACACCGAAATGAACAGAGTGGGTGGCCGTCGAAAGATGAGGTGTGGGTTTTATTGACAGGCTCCTGAAGGGAGAGTGACTTTTATTCTAAATAACTCTTGCAGATTGCTTACCCTCTTCTGCCAACACTGATATAATAAGACACAATACTTGGAAAATAACTCTGAGATACTTTAAGGTTAGGCATTTATTGAGACAATAAATAACCAGGTGACTCGTAGGCACTTTCAATAAACCTGTACTGCATAAGTACCTTAACCTACACTCTAATGGGCGAATTTTACCCGCTCCTAGGCTACTGAAGTATAAGGGAATAAATTAACTTACTGTTGCACTAACTTTAATGGGGTTTGCCTAGAAGAGGCCCTATAAGTTAAATGCCACTATCAGCAAATAGTGGTAGCTGAAGGATCAGGAGATCTCAATATGTGAAAGTGTACGATCGTGAGTGATGTGTTCAGGTTGTTGAAGCTTCTGGTGACGTCAATGAAGAGGTGGTACAAGCCTTTGGTAGTAGCGGCGGCAACCACTGGAGAACTATAGTCCATACCCAATTGGAAGCGACTTATGAAAATCAACCTTTGAAAAAACTCTCCAGGCATAATATGTCAATCAGTTTTTTCAATAAAAGGTATTCCACAAATATATAACACTGTGGTTAACTTTAGAGCACTGTATTATTGAATAAATAAAACTTTATCTTAATATCTTCTATAACTTGTAATATTTTGTCATGTGCAGCATACCCCCTCCCAGAAGTCCGGTTGCCTGCCGCACCAAATCAGCAAGGGCTCCAAGCAACGCAGGAAGTGTACTCACACTATGCCGTAGATGGCACAGTTGCAGCGCAATGGTAGCATCGCCGGAGCAATGCAAGTCCAGGGAGCGCCCGAGCGCAATGATATAAAAGGAGATCCTACATTTCACGTTTTATGTTTTTAAAATGGCGTAAAGACAATACAAGTGATACACCATTACATGCATACACATAATAACACTAGTTAAATACCTTAACGCCCTAGATTTTTCTTTTGAAGTGTTTTTATTAATGTAACACATTTTTCATTCTCTTCACCCTTCGCCGGCGTGTCAACACTGCAACAGGACGCACACCAGCAGACATACTGGTAGGGCACAATCTAACAGTACCCAGCGAAAGGAATTGCCCGCAAAACACAAGTGACGAGAGTAACAGAGGTAGCATGTCAGCGTGAAAAACACCGCCAAAAACAATAAAGAACAGGGGGAACAGCGGAAGCGCTACATCGTGGAATGGGTCCCTACGAGTATCGGGCCATCAGCAGCACTACAACCACGTCAACAGGGGTACTTGAAAGCACATCCACAGTCCACAGCTCGGCAAAACTTCAGCGCCAGACTTGCTGCATGCTGGACAGGACCACACCAGGTCATCAAAAGCATTGAATCCAGCAGCTACCTGATCCGATTGGGAAGGAAATGCATAAGGGCACATTGGGACGCAATCCGTCTGTCGCCCAGAGATGTCCGCAGCCCCGTGGCCCAAATATCCTACGACGGCACACCACCTGCCGAGCAAGGAGCACATGTGAGAGGAGGAAGGTGGTGCGGCACCTCTCGCCGGAATGCCCCCACAAGAAGCCGAAGCACCGTCAACTCCGGACGAGGCCACGTCCATTAGGTGTCAGGCGAGCGCAGGCACATGTGATGGGAACGACGGGAACACAGTGGAAACCGGATTCCCAACACTGCAAGCAAGCAGAGAGCAAGTTGCAAGTGAGTAGCAGGAAGCACATGAGGAGTTTGCAAGTGAAACAGAGCCCCATAACGGCGATATCGGGGAGGAGCTCCTGGAAGAGAGCAGGAGTGAGGCGGGTGCACCAGCACCTCCCCCAGGAATAGCAACAGCAGATGCAGGAAGCACAACGTCGCCCAGCAACATGGCGCCGGAGGGCGAGCTTCGGGAGTCCGATACTGACGGCACAGCGGCTATAAGTTCCCCCGTCCAATGCCCGGGACTCGGAAAAAGTGCGGCACTTCTGGGGAAGGTTCCGTGATCCGTCTATATGGTGCAAGTGGACACTGCCCTAACAGTCGATGGGGAAACCACGTCAGCAAGTGGAGAAGCAGTGCCAACAACAGCTGGGAGTCGCCCAAGGGTGGCCGATCGCCCCCAGTAGTTGTCTACCCGGATAGCTACCGGCGGCGACAGAAGCATGCACACACAGACAGCAGCAGCGACAACAAAGACAGCTGGTCAGTTGACTCGTGGCAACTTCAACGGTCACATCGGAAGAGACAGCCGCCAAAGGGCTGTACGGCGCATGTGAGCATTCCAACGCCACGTCGAGTGCAAGACCACAGGGGACATCCGCAGCAGGTGGTTCTGGAGCATAAGGGGCTGGCAAGAAGCCCTTGTGTTTTACGTCAATGCCAAGCAGATGCCAGGTTATGCCTTTGCTGCAAGATACGTGTGCGGCTGCAAACTGTTTTTCAAGGGGGAGGGGTGAGGCTTGACGGGCGCAGCGTACCCCACCCCCCCAGAAGTCCGTTTATCCAGCGCACCAAATCAGCAAGGACACAAAGCAATGCAGGAAGTGTCCGCACGCTACATCGCTGGTGCAGCACAATGGTCGTGTCACCGGGGCAACGCAGATGAAGTGAGCACCAGAGCGCAGTGATATAAAAGGCGAACACACATTTCATGTTTTATGTTTTAAAAAAAGGTTTAATGGCAACACAATTGATATACCAAGACATGTGTACACACACACACACACACACACACACCTGTTAAATTCCTTAACACCCTATTTTATTCCTTTGAAGTGTTTTTATTTATATACCATATTTTTCATTCTCGTGTGTAACGATCACCAACTCATATCCTAGTGTTATTATCCATATATGTTCTTTTGTTGTGCAAGACTTAATTTTTGAAACTTGTGGAATCTCCAAAGGCAAGTGTAAAGTGTTTTTCACACAAGAAATATCTAGAAAGTAGTTCCATGTGGGGTGCTGGCCCGCCAGCATGCCACGTTTTCCAAGTTATTCATAGTCCGTCTTGCGAGGGTGCAGCGTGTTTGGTGACTCGTGTTTGCGTATTCGGCGGCCATTAACTTTTTACATAATCATTTCTTCAGCAACAGACTGTTAATTAACCGGAACCATTGTTTTATATGCCGCCGAGACACTGCCCCTCGTACCACCCAGTGCATTTTGACCATGTGCATTTTATTCTGTTTAACCCATGCTGACGGGTCTAGCTCAACAGTAAGTGTACGTTCCTCAACTGAGGTGCGTAGAGTGATACCGAATAAATTACGCAGTGAGGCAAAATATCCCTGGTGTTTATTTAAGGTAGCCGCAAGGCGCTAAGCCTTCTCTCACCAATTTTACCACAAGTATGCAGAGAGTATAATGAGTGTTTTAAATGGTCACATGTAATTGCAACGTAACTAATGTGTCATACGGGCATGTGATGAGCCCTGATATCTCACAGCACTGTAAGCACGAATATACAATACTTTTCAGAGGAGTACGTCCAATCCCTAGAGGGATTATGCCGTAGTCGTCGGCCGTACGACTCTGAGGACATCCAGTCAGCTCTACCGACATCATTTGCCTTATTCTAGAGAATGTCTGGCGCGCCAGGTAACAAAAATCCTTAACTTCCATTTTAAACATTTTCTATTTACAGCTCCTCTAACCTAACTTCTATACTCATCTAACCACATGACACCACATTAAGTTCTGTCTCTCCTCTGGCATGCATGTTAGTGGCCAATTTGGTTTAAGAATGGGATGCATCTCAGGGCATGCCCTATACGCCTTAAGGCAGGTTTAATTAACAAAATGGGTGCATGCATCGTGGCTAAGCGGGGTCGTCTGGTGCCATGCCTGCAATTGTAGCCATTAATACACCTCGAAATAATAAGGGTATAGCAAGGGTCGTATAAAACCAAGCAAAGCGGCGACGGTCTGAGAAAACACTATGCACTTATACTTGTATGTTTTCTCAGGGTCATAATCGCCGAGGCTGGACATTTTTCCATTTGCACTGTTTACACATTCAGTGATAAATTTTTGTGCTAATTTTACGAAGTGCTCATCCAGTTTTTCAATTTTTAATTTGCGATGCAGATTTGCAATAGGGCAGTATCAAGGTGCATTTCCTGCTATTCGCAGACAATTATTTTGAATTATTTCGAGGCGCCTTGTGTGCATTTTAGTTGCATGTACCCAGGTGGGCGCAGTATAAGTTTTAATTGGGCGTATTAGCATCGAATACAGTAATACAGCCTTACTTCGGGATAGGGCGCTTCGTGGGTTTAATGTATGATAGTTCGTGGCTAACCGTCCTGCTGGAAATGTAACTGTCATTTCACAGTTACTAAGTCACAGTTGTTTACAGTCAATGGTTCAAACTAGCATATAATACGACAGTTACGCAACAACAGTTTGCAGCTGTCAACTGCAGAATTAAAGTTGGACAACTGTAACTCTATAGTTGGCAACAGTTAAACTATAGTTGGAAACAGTAATATTAGTGCTGCTGACTGAAAGTGCAGTTATGGTGACAAGTCTTACATTTGTCAACTGCAGAAAAACAGCTGGAAAAACTGCAGTATTATTTTTACCAACTGCCGAACCACAGTTGGGTGACTGTAGTCTTACAGTTGTTTCACAGTAGATAACTTTAGTAGGTCAGTTATGTAACTGCCGTTTTTCAGCCAACAACCACCGTTTGACAGTTGCTTTGTGTGACTGCAATTCTACAGTCAGGAGCTTCAGAATTGTAGTTAAACAACTGTCCTTTCACATCAATAGCCATAAAATTGTTGGTACCTGTGGCCACCCAGTTCTTTTCTGATAATAAAGTTAGGTAGCATTAATTTCATAGTTAACATCCACAATATTTCAGTTATATGAATGTGAAAGTAAAGTTGCCAATCTGGAATTGCAAGATAACTTGAAAAAGGTAGTCATTTTTTTTCAAATAACTGCAAAAAGGCAGTCATTTCTTGCAAAAGTACCAGTGAGTTGCCTGTTACATTTCCAGCAGAGAGGGCTTGGGTGCTGGCACATTAGCATCTAGATGTGCCTTCGAAGTTAGCTTTCGGTCCATACGGTCGCCTAAGTACTTCAACATTTCTTTATGGAGGATTTGTATATCAGAGGTCATTCGGGCAGATTATTCGCCTGGGGTAACTGTCTGCGAGTAAAGACTATAATTGTTTAAATTTATATATTGATCCGCCATTTTTTGTAAAAATCTTGAAAAATATTTAAGGCATTTTGTAACTTTTGGGTAGCTAGTTCGAGATTGTGGGAGCAACTGAAAATAACTGTCGTCCGCATATGACGCAAATTGCACCAGTTGGTGATCCGGTTTCGGTAGGTCGTTTATGTATATATTAAATAACATAATACTGGGCCTAAAATGCTGCCTTGTGGCACTCCAGCACAGATAGTTCTTGAGCCAGATTTAACACCCTCGCACGAAACAGTGAAATATCTGTGCGCCAGATAGCTACTTATCAATTTGACATAGCAGTCAGGGAGTTTTGTTTCGTTTAATTTATACATTAGGCCTGACTGATACACACGTTCAAAAGCTTTTTCGATCCCAAGGAATACAGAACAACATAATCTTTGAAGTTAAAAGCATTCGTAATGTATTCCGTAACTCGTACAAACTGGTGTACTGACGAGTCTTTCGATCGGAAGCCAAATTGCTGCTCTTGTAGTAAATTATTACTTTCCAGGTGAGAATTTATCCGCCTTAATATAATATATTGAACTAAGATTTTGAAAGTGTGTTGAGTAGGCTGATTGGCTGATGATTTTGGGGCAGCTTCTTGTCTTTTCCTGGTTCGTGAAAAACATTTACATTCGCGTTTTTCCATATATTCGGAAAATATTCGAACTTCAGCTTTGACATACGTAACACTTTTGGCGGGAATTTTAAGGGACCATGTCCTGAAACGCCCTAAGGAGTCACACTGAAATGATTCATGCAGATTTTATCGCATACATATTTCCCATGAAGATTACAGAACTCTCCTCTGCCAGAAGAAACTTTACATTACTTACCGGGTGTATGGTCACAAAATAGGCTACACTGTGCAAAAAGGTACGAAGCAGTAAAAATAACTTAAAATGAAATAGTAAGCTCCCCTGGGTGATGCAAACCACATGGAAGGAGGACAGGCGTCTTTGGTGGCTAGAAGTAAAAAGAGATTCCAGAATATTAATCAACTATTGCACAGTATACGATTGGCACAAAAATGGTGCTGGCCACAGCAGAACACCTGACACAGCCTTGCTCTTGCGAGTCTCAAATGCTACTGTCTGTTCTGCTGTGGCACGTGAACCTCACCTGTTTGATTAGCATGCCCTCGGAACTACTTTCTGACACACAAATGCACTTAAAAGTTTAAAAAAGATAACACCATAGCCGTGAAATTTAGCATCACCATAAATTACTCTGCATGATTTTAAAATGTAAGCAAAACACTTGCACATTATATGGTCGAAATGATGGTGACACACGAGAAATGAACATATAGCAAAAAAAAAAAAAAAAAACACTTGATGATATTTAATAAGGACGTCTCTGGTGTCCCCTGAATTAGGGCTGTAGCGGTATCAGCCACCTTTGTGGAGGTGTCCTATTTTAACAGCGAACTAACTTGCACTACGTTACTACCCTCTTGCACCCCCTACACACACCACACTGTTACACCCATGATACTGGTAGAATGTAGAAGCAATTGGTGGTTGTGTGGGTGCACGGCCGGGCAAACAGCTGTAGGCATGAGACACGAGCAAATGTCAAAATCTTCAACACAAATATTAATGAAACATTACAACAAGTAAGTTCCTTGATTAACTGCCATTGGGGAGCATCTGTCGCGTTATCGTGAATCCAGCATTATTGTTTGTCTGACGAAAGGATCAATCCAAACAGATATGACTGCACATTTAAAAATAAATGTTTTGTTGCATTAGTTTAATTAACCATGTGCACCAAAATTTTTATGTTACAATTACATACGTGTACGTAAATAGATAAGATTTTATTTATTCGAGGCTACTTTATTAACATGGAAGGGTACAGCGTGCCATCCACCTGGATGTATAAAGTCCCTCGGTAAAAGTGACGAACAACTCTAGCTCATGGTATTTACTTGTATTACACTGTGGGCATATTTAGGTTGGCACACATGGCTTAAAATGTGAGAACTGATACTAAAAAATACTGTTTACTGACAGATTGACGTAGATTTTAGGTGAAACGTGTTGTAGGGGAACTGTTCCCGAAAAACCTAAAGGCAGTGCTTGAAATAAATACATGGTGTTTGCAAACTCTCATGTAATTACACTCGCACAAATGAATACTTCACAGCTGGTGACACTTCAGTTGGTTTCTGGGGGCCAGAAAACTTTCCCAATTACTCTCAAAACGTCCAACATCGCTATATTTTCCCCAAAATTAAGCCGAAGTTGGTACCAGAGGCCATTTTGTCATCCTGACATTTGACTCAATCAGGGGGTGAGATTTCACGACAGCACTTTCTGTTCTGAAATTCTGGTCGGCCATCTTGGATTATCGACTTCATGCTCTTGTACTCTGGTCCTACTGAAAGTGCACACTTTCTGCATTGTGTCTTTCTGGATGCTTCCATCCTATATATTTTCTCTGGATCCTTCTATCCTACCGATTGTCTCAACTTGATTGTCTTACATTCCACCCTGCCTCCTAGCTCCGCAACCACGATGCCAGCCCTGATCCAAGCCACAATGCCAGTCTCTCTCTCTCTCTCTTTCTCTATGCTTCTATCCTACCAAACTGCCTGCATTTTCATCCTGGTAATGTTTGTCAGCCAGTATGGCGGCTGTCTTGTATTTGTTAGGTAGTATGTTGGCCATATTGGATTCTCGACTTCATGCTCTGGCATTCTGGCCAATGTCCGCTGATTACCCATCAATGTGGTATTGACTCCTCGGGTGTGGAGTCAGGAGTTGTGGGGCCACCCTCACTTCAGAACTTCAGACACTTGCATTCCAGTTGGTTTTCTCTGGGTGCTTCCAACCGAATTTTCCTCCCTACCAAAAATGTGCACTTCCCACTCACACATTCAATGTGTAGGGGGAGACCCCATTCCAAGACACTCTGCGAGCCTCAGGTCTAGTATGACCTATGTGCACTTATAAGCATAGTGAGCAGTAATTTCCGAACCAGTTAAGATATAGTTTCCAAATTCGTAACATAGACATCGCCCCAGACAACAAAAACGGACGAGAGGCCAAGTTCAACCAATGTCAACTTATAGCAGAGTTGGCTGTAATTTCTGTACCATGTAAGATATAGTTGTAAAAACATCACCTCAGATGACGAGAAGTCTTGTAAGGTCAAGTTATAAGCATAGTTGCTGTAATTTCCGAACCATGTAATATAAATGCCAGATTCATAACATAGGCATCAGCCCAGATGACGAGAAGGCTTGTGAGGCAAAGTTTGACCTATGTCTACTTTAATCATAGTTGACTGAAATTTCCGAGCTGTAAAAGATATGGTTGTAAAATTTATAACATAGGCATCATCCTAGACAACTGGGTCAAGTTTGACCTATGGCTATTTATAGGCATATTTGGCTGTAATTTACGAACCATGTAAGATATAGTTATCAAATTCATACAACTGCATCTCCAAAGACAGTGAGAAGTTTCGTGGGGCCAAGTTATATGTCAAGTTATAATCTTAGTTGACTGTAATATCCGAATGTTAGATGATATAGTTGTAGAATTCATCAAATAGGCACTACCCCAGATGGCGAGATGGGTCGCGGGGCCAAGTATGTCTACTTATAAGTATAGTTGACTATAATTACAGACCTTTTTGAAATAAAACTACTCAGGCATCACCCCAGATGACCAGAAGAGGACTGTGGGGTCAAGTATTTTCTATGTCTACTTTCAAGCATAGTTGAATAGTTGACAGTAATTGCCAAGCTGTTTGAGATAGAACTACCAAAATCATAGCGTAGGATCACCCCAGATGGTAAGAAGTACCGAAGGGGCATGTATGACCTAAGAGTAAATATAAGCATAGTTGCCCATAATATTATAACCTTTCGAGATAAAACTACCAAATTAATAACATAACAATCACCCATGACAACGATGATGAGAAGGGCCATTGAGTCAAGCATACCATATTAGCACAGTTAGCACCATAATTAGCAATGCAGTTAGCACTGCAGCACCGTAGTTAGCACTGCAAAACCACCACAGCACTGTAGTTAGCACTGCAACACTGAATTACCAAATTTATAACATATACATTACCCCAGACAACAAAAAGACACGACCTCTGGACTACTTGCCTAAGCCAATGATGCCCTTGACAGACATTGCATGCCGGGAGAAGAAATACTTGCATGGGCCTATGCATTCGCCAAATATGCACGAGAAGGTGTGTGGAATAATACCGGCTTCACTTGGGTTACCAGTTCCATACCTTGATCACACAACCATGTCTGAGGTGAAGAAATAGCGCACACATGTGCATTGGCCTATACAACCAACATACATTGTGCGGTTAGAGGAAGTAAATACCTGTGTTGGCCTACACACTCGCCAGACTAGCCATCGCGAGGAATCAAGGTACCTCCTTCTGGATTCGCCTAAGCCATGACGCATTTGACAGGCAGGAACAATACAGACAACACTGCCGCACAGCGCTGTAAACAGAAAACATAATGTAAAGGAAAATAGTTATACGTACTTACTAACCAGGACAATCGCACTAGTGCAGGCTGCTGTACGACGCTAGACAAGAGCAGATCAGCACAACATAATGACTTCAATACAAACAAAATCATCAAGCACCAAAAAATAGTGTTTGAAGGTCAACACTGGTACACACAGACGTAAAGGGAATAAAATAGCTATAAGTACACAAGTGCAGGGCGTGTGGTAAATAATGCTAGACAATACCAGATCACCATCTCTGCACCAGAATGAACTCCTTACGAAACGAAAATCATCAGACTTTCACCTACAATACTAGCAGCAGACGACCTGGCCATGACAGGCAGTCATACGCCATCTCCGATGTGCACTCATATACTGAGCTCATACTTACAGGCAGTCTTTCTCCAGCATACACTCATGTATCGAGCCATCGTCAATGCTCTAGGCAGCCTGTACTTCATGTCACATTAGCCCACCCCTTATTCTAGCTCTCCACAGCCCAAGTCCGTAGTAGCACACCAATGCATGGCCTAGCCTGCACTCGTATACCAAGCCTTCAATGCTCGCAATTAAAGGTAGTCATACCCCATCTCCGACCTTCACTCATGGACCGATCCCATACTTACAGGCAATCTGTCTCCTGCCTACACTCGTGTACCGAGCCTTCAATGTTCGTAAATACAGGTAGTCTGTATATCAAGTGACAGCCACACCCAAGGAGATCGTTCTGGTGCAGAGGTGGTGGTCTGGTATTGTCTAGCATTCTTTAACACACGCCCTGCAATTGTGTGCTTGTGCTGGTTGGTATGTACTTTTAGCTTTTTTTTACTTTACATCGGTGTGTAGCAGTGTTGGCCTTCAATCACTTTTTTTTGTTTGTTTGATGATTTCTTTTTGTATTTAGGTCGTTCTGTTGTGCTGATCTGCTCTTGTCTAGCATCGTACGTATAACAATTTTCCTTTGTTTCATGTTTTATGTTTACATCGCTGTGTGACAGTGTTGACTGTATCATTCCTGCCGGTCGAATATCTCATGGCTTAGGTGGATCCAGAAGGAGGAACCTCGATGCCTCGCGATGGCAAGTCTGGCGAGTGTGTAGGCAAATGCAGGTTTTTACTTTCTCTGATCGTGCAATATCTGTCGGGTGTATAGGCCGATGCAGACATATGTATGCTATTTCTTCTCCTCACACATCTCATGCAATGGTGGTTGTGTGGACGAGGTATCGGACTGGTAACGCAAGGGAAGCTGAAAGGATCCCCCGCACCTCCTCGTGCATTTTTTGGCGAGTGGATAGGCCATGCAAGTATTTCTTCTCCTGCCATGCAATTTCTCTCGAGGACACCATTGGCTTAGGCGAGTCCGGAGGTGGTCTCTTTTTGTTGTCTGAGGTGATTCCTGAATTTGGTGATTGTCTCTTAAACGATTCCGATCTTGGTGTGCAATGTCTGTCGAGGGCATCATTGGCTTAGGTGAGTAGTCCAGAGATCGTGTCAGTTTTGTTGTCTGCAGTAATGCATATGTTATAAATTTGGTAATTCAGTGCTGTGGTGCTAACTGCAGTGATGTGGTGGTGCTGTGGGCTAACTGTGGTGCCGATATGATAATTTCGATGCTAACTGTGTTGCTAACAGTGGTGATAACTATGCTTATAAGGTATGCTTGACTCTTAGCCTCTTCTCATTATCATTGTTATAAATTTGATATTTGGATTTCGAAAGGTTCGAATATTATGGGCAACTATGCTTATATTTACTTTTAGGTCATTCTTGGCCCTATGGTACTTCTTGTCATCTGGGGCGATGCCTACATTATGATTTTGGTAGTTGTATATTAAACAGGTTGCTAATTACAATCGACTATGCTTATTAGAAGACATATGAAATACTTGGCTCCCGACCCTTCTCACAATCTGGATTGATGCCTGTTATGAATTCTACAACTATATTTTCTACAGTTCGGAAGTTACAGCCAACTATGCTAATAAGTAGACATAGGGCATTCATGGCCCCGCAACTGTTATCTGGGGTGATACCTATGTTATGATAGGCAATGCTTGACCTTACAAGCCTTCTCATCATCAGAGGTGATGTCTATGTTATGGTTTTGACAACTATATCTAACATGGTTCTTAAATTACAGCAAACTATGCTTATATGTAAACATAGGTCAAACTGGACCTTGCAAGCCTTCTTGTCATCTTGGGTGATTCCTATGTTATGGAACTATATCTTTCATGGTTCGTAAAATACAGCCAACTATGCTTATAAGTAGACATAGGTCAAACTTTACCATTCGAGTCTATTCGTCATCTGGGGTGATGTATATGTTATCATTTTTACAACTATATCTTACATGATTCGGAAATACAGCCAATTATGCTTATAATTTCACATAGGTCAAATTTGACCCCTCGCCCATTTTCGTGGTCTGGGGTGGCCTATGTTATGAATTTGGTATCTTTATTTTAACTGGTTAGGAAATTACAACTAACTATGCTTATAAGTGCACATAGGTCATACCTAACATGAGACTGGCAGGGTTCCTTGGAATGGGGTCTCCTCCTACACATGGAATGTGTGAGCGGGAAGTGCACAATTTTGGCAGGGAGGAAAACTTGGTTAGAACAACCCAGAGAAAACAACTGGAATGCAAGTGTGATGCACTTCCTGACCCCACTCGAAAGGAGTCACTGACACATTGATGAGTCATCAGCAGAAATTGACAGGAATGCAAGAGCATGAAATCGAGAATCCAATATGGCCACCATACTGACTAACAAACAACACTAGAGCTCCAATGCAGGAAGTACGGTAGTATAGAGGCATAGATAGAGACTGGCATTGTAGTATGGATCGGGACTGGAGACATGGCCGCAGAGCCAGTGGGCAGGGTGGAATGCAATAGCACGAAGTCGAGGCTTTCTGTAGGATAGGAATATCCAGAAAAATAAACATAGGATGGAAGCATCCACAACAAATACAATGTGGGCAGTGTGCACTATTAGAAGGACCAAAATGCAAGAGCATGAAGTCGAGAATCCAACACGGCCGCAATACTGGCAAATAAATATAACCAGAATGCAAATGCAGGAAGATTGGTAGGGTAGCATCATAGAGAGAGAGAGAGAGAGACGGCAGTTGTGGCAGGGATCTGGGCTGGCATCATGGTTGTGGAACCAGGAGGCAGGGTGGAATGCAAGAGCATGATGTTGAGGCTTTCAGTAGGATAGAAACATTCGGAAAAATTTAAAGGATGGAAGCATCCAGAAAAAAAACACAATGTGGGAAGTGTGTGCTTTCAGTGGGACCAGAATGCAAAAGCATGAAGTAGAGAATCCAAGACGGCCGCTATACTAGCTAACAAACAACACCGGAATGCAAATTCAGTAAGTTTGGTAGGATAGAAGCAAAGAGTGAGCGAGACTGGCGTTGTACCAGGGATTAGAGGTGGTGTCGTGGTAGCGGAGTTAGGAGGAAGGGTGGAATGCAAGTCAATGAAGCTGAGACAATCGGTCGGATAGTAGCATCCAGAAAAAGAAAACAGGATGGAAACATCCAGAAAGACACAATGTGGGAAGTGTGCACTTTCAGTAGGACAAGAATGCAAGAGCATGAACTCGAGAATTTCCAGCTGATTTTTGGGGGAAATTTATTGAATTTGGTCGGTTTTGAGCGGGATTGGGAAACTTTCCCGACCAAAAAGAAAATTTTTCAAAAAAGGCAAATACAAGATTTCCGCCGTGGACCCCTACCCTCAGCCAGGAGCCAGTTGGTTTGAAATCCCCATTTTACAAATACTTTTATGTTACATATGTTTTGTTATTGCAATTTTGCTGAATCTTCGCTAATTCGATGAATGCAATTATCCAATATGCATCCTCTGTTAAATAAAAACATCGTCCCAAGTCACCTCTGCAGTGGACTTGACGAAGACGTGCATGTTTGCATCTTAAGCAAGGTCTCGATAACTATGAAACGCAGTACGAAATCGCGATATCAAGCAGTAGCTACGGAACAGAAATATTTGGTCTTAATGCGCACAAAGTATGACAGTCATCGTGAAGTCCGCCTTTTCTGTTTGTGCTTCAGACAATTTTAAGCGATGTTCGTAAAATGTAAATATGAACTTAGAATACCAAAAAAGGTTTTCTTGACGAAGTTAGTGCTCAATAAACGTTTATTAACACCGCCCTAAGTTCACTTCGGTTTCGCACCATTTTTACTAAATGGCTTTTCTGGCAGGCCATAGTCCAGAAACCAACTTAAGTGTCCACCAGCTGTGAGGTATTCATTTGTTCGAGAATAATTACACGTGAGTTTGCAAACACTGCCTTTAGGTATTTCGGGAACGGGTCCCCTACAACATGTTTCACCTAAAATCTACATCAATCTACCAGTAAGCAGTATGTTTAATAATCAGTTCTTACAGTTTAAGGAATGTGGGACAGTCTAAATAGGCCCACAGTGTAATGGAAGTAAATACCATGAGCTGGAGTTGTTCTTACTTTTACCGGTGGGACTGCATACATCCAAGCAGATGGCCCGCCGTACCCTTCCACGATAATAAAGTAGCCTGGAATAATTCAAATCTTATCTATTCACGTACAAGTATGTAATTTTAACATAGAAATTTCGCTGCACATGGTTAATTTAACGAATGGAAAAACATATCTGTTTTCGTATATGCAGTCATATCTGTTTGGATTGATTCTTTCGTCAGGCAAACGATAATGCTGGAATCACGATAACGCAACAGATGCGACGCGATTGGCACGACGTGAATAAAATAATTTCCCAGCCAATCAGGATCGACATTCCTGTGAAGTCAACGTGACGAAAATCGCTCGCGCGACAAGATTTTCAAATGGAAAATATTTCTAATTTATTTGCATCGCGGGCAAGACAGGTCTTTAAATCTGTCTAAACTGCCATATTTTTGGCGCTAAAGTTTTACGTGTAATATTATTTACCGCATTTGTAAGCAAAGCAACGAATTTTATTGCCTAGATATAATTTCAGCCATTTTTTCATGCTCAAAGTACCAGCGGACATTGAAAGAAATTTTTGAAACAATTGCAAAGTAAGAATATTATGGAAACATTAATGGTCATCGTAAGAGAGGTTATGAAATGGTAACAAGAAACCATTTATATAGAATATTTTTAAAATATTGACTGCGAGGCGGTAAGACCTAGTGTTCGTTCACATTAACACTAATTTTTGTTGTCGTGTCACTTCTGTCACATTATTGTGATTCTAGCATAAAGCTTTAAAATTTCCATTACAAATCAAATTTTTTGGTAAGAATTCGTTTGCTCAAAGTAAACACAGAATTTCAAGAAAAAACAATGTTTTACCTTTCTTCTGTATAAATTTTCATTGGTTTGATTATGCACATGACCACAATGCACCACTACCAATATGAGAATATTTGCAACTTGTTTTTTATAAGCAACCCCAGCAATCCCCAGTTAAGTTGCATGTACAAAAATGAATTTTATAGTGGTGAAACGCCTCGACATCCTTAAGGGCGTCTTAAATCTAACTGTCCATTTGCTGAGGGCTAGTTTATTCCTTGTTTGTGAAACCAGCAATTATATTATTTAAAAAAAAGTGTTTTCCTTAAAGTGTTAAAATGGTTAAAAAAAAAAAAAATAATATGTTAAGAATTATTCAGTAATCAGTTTTCACACACAGAACTTCGTATTCTTTCCGTCCAGGAAACAAATTCAGAATATTATAGCTAGGTTGGCATTCTAGCCTGTTTTATTTTTGTAACTGACATATTAAGTTTGTTGGGGTCCTGTTAATTTTATTTCTTGGGGAAAAAAGTAACCCGCAAGGTGGAGAGGGTGACTTTAGTTTCAAGTCTTTCGTGAGACAGCATTGTTTTGAGGTTTTTATGAGTGTGTGGTATTTTGAGTTGCATATTGTTTTGATGGACCAATGGGAAATTTCGCTCTTATGGAAGTGTCACTGGTATCTCGTCGGCCCTGCTGTCGCCGGGGGGTGTTGATCACGCAATGGTATCGCTCCAGTTGGTGACAGCACCCTTCCTGCTTCACTGTTGTGGGCGTCCACCCCTTCGCCAAAGGTGGACTTCTCCAGTGATCGCCTTGATGCCGTCGACATTGTAGCAGGGGGCCTTGGGATGTCACCTGGCACAGGCGACATGGGGAAAGTGGAAACATCTGATGTTAGGGAAGCCACAACGACGGACATGGTGGCTTCGGCAGATTTTCTTGCCACTGAATGTGCTGGCACTGGTGATGGCACAGGTGGTTGTGTGGCGGCGCTGGTAGGCACCACAACATCAGCAGCACCTGGACGAGTTCTCAGACATGCCCCTCATGGAGCTGGTGCGCCGAACGTCAATGGGCTTTTTGTACCAGTTGGTGTAATATCTGCTGGAGGTGCTGGCACATCTTTCTATGTGGCACTCCCCTGGGGATGCTTGACAGTGGTGTCACAATTGAGGGTCACCAAGGATGGTACCTCCTCCTCGATGTGCGGTGGTCTCTGTGGTGCAGATCCCTTGTAGAATGTGTTTATGAACCTTCTTCCTCAATCGCTGAATGGGGAGCTCGGCAGAGTAATTTCCATCATGGAGCTTCAGAGTGCATGGCGCGACTTCATCGGAGACATTACCCAGCGACCATCGGATGTCGTCCCGATGCACACTGACATGTCTCCTCGCAAGTTGGGCCAAGTAGGTGGTGGGTCCATAGATTCTGATAAACCTGTGTGGCCCAATACATTTTGCCGCAAAGCCCACACAGAAGTCTCTGCAGGTGGTGGACTGTGGGTGAGTGTGCTCACACACACAATCTTCCCTAATTGCAATGTTGGCGATGATCTTGTGGTGGTTGGCAGCCACTTAGCAGCATATTCATTTTGGTGTCTGCACATCTCACACAGCATTTGATGACTATGTTCTCTCCGAGTGCCACTGCTGGCTGGGTCACTGCTTTCATCCATCTGCAGGCAGTTGGCCTTGCTCAGCAGGTGAAAGTTGTGTCCCAACAGCACGTCGGCAGGTGTTTTGCCAGTGGTGGTATTGACAACTCGCCGAAGGGTAAAAAAAAATGGTAGTAAGTTGGTCAGCACATGTGACTTGCTGGTCGACAACACGAAGTCGCAGCTGCACCTTTAACTCCTGGTTGTGGCACTCTGTGGGGTTCGCACTGGGATAATATTTGGTAGTCTTAATGGGTTTCACCCCCAACCGGGTACACAACTGTCACCACTTTTTCCCTGTGAATAGAGTACTATTTTATGTCAAAAGATTCTTTGTGTACCACCTCTTACGAAAAAATTCCTCGCTCAACATTTGTGCTATGTTTCTTGTGCATGCACTGCATGCCAGGTATGCTTCTACGCATTTCGAAAAATTGTCTGTGACAACAATTATAAAATATTTTCCCCCTGCTATACTGGGGTACAGTTCTATAAGGTCCAGGCAAACTGTCTCGAATGGTCTCTGTGGCAAGTGTGGTTGTTTTTGCTGCATACCATTTGCGAACCTCGCTTTGAACAAATTACATCAACTACACTGTTGCACATGTTGGTATGCCTGCTTGGCAAGGCTGGGCCAAAAAAAGGCCTGGTTGGTTCCTGGGTGCCCTGCTACATTGCTACTGTGTGCCTACGTTAACACCTCTCTTGCTCATTGTTGGTCAAACAACCACCATTTCTCAGAGAATCGCTCAGCGAACAAGTTTCCACTGTCGACCACGTCCCTACACTCAAATGCCTGCTGTACACACGTGTTTTTCTTAGCCTGTATGTGTGAGCATCGTAGCTGTGCCTGCCCCACTTTGCAGTACAACTCGATATTCAGGATATAATTTTTACCATGCCCAGCTGTTGAGTGTTCACTTCCTGGAATGGTTCTTGCATCATAGGCGGAATTACTTCCTCCCATTGTGTCATCTTGCACTATTATGTCAGCACTGTGGGCACGTGATTGCACATCTGCTAACCGGTTTTTATTTTCCTGGAGTGTACTCAACAATGAAATCGTAGGCCTGGAGTAGTAGTGCCCACCTGGTTTATTTACTCCTCGACTTGCACATGGTGTACAGCCACACTAGGCACTGGTTGTCAGTATGCAGCATAAATCTCTGGTACTCGAGATAGGCTCTATATTAATGAATGGCCCAGATGTTGGCCAAGCATTCCCACTTGTTAACAATATAATGCCAGTTCTGTTGGTCTCAGTTAGGCGCTGGTAAAATCAATGATGTGACGATCCCCGCCGTCATCACACTGGTACAACACGGCCTTTAATCCTTCCAGACTTGCATTTGTTTGCATGGTATGAATGCTGGCTGGGATCATACCTGGCTAAAGTCGGCCACAACCTGAGTTTTCACTTGATATCTACGAATGCTTTTTCAGTGTCACTGTACAATTTTAAATTCCGTTTTGGTGACGATAAGTCCGTCAGTGGGGTGGTAGTCACAGTGAAATTCTCAATATGCTCTAAGAGCCAAATGATCAGCCCAAAGAATTTCTTGAACTGTTTTCATGGTTGTGGTGGCAGATATTCATCATTTAGTCTCTGCTGTTCCATATATGGCTGGTTTCTCATGTCGTCAACAACGTGATCAAGGATATCTAAACCGGTTTTTCCTATGTGTAATTTTCCAGTTGCGCATGTCAAGTCATTGATGCCTACCCACACTAAGACAACTGAAATAGTTGCAGATGTTCTGCCCAACTATATCATCTAGGTATGCTAGTGCGTATTCGTCGATGTGGCCATTCACCATTAGGATTATCATTGATTGGAAGGTGGTGGGGGACAACTTAAGCCCAAAGGACATTGCGCCAAAGTGGATTCATATCTCCTGTTGGGGGCTGCGAAAGCCACCATGCCATGATCCTTTAACTTAACAAGGACTTTCCAATACCTACATTTCCGTTCTAGTGTTGTCAGATTTTTCGTTTGTCCGAGTGAGCTAATCGCATCCTTGATGCTTATGTATGATGGTAATGCACTCTGTGTCACCTGACTAATCGGCCTGAAGTCCAAACATAATCTGCAGGTATCATAATTTTTTGGTGCATTTGTAATTGCCGAGTTGACCAGGCTACATGTGGGTTCAATAACACCATCACTAAGAATTTTCTGGACCTGTTTCCGGATAATGTGCTCTTGATGTGGCAGATAGCTCTGCAGTGGAGTCTGTATAGGTCCTTATTTCATTAGTGGGTTTTTGGGTTCCACAACTGCTGTACAATGCTAGACATCATGTATTGCAAAAAACATCCCTAAGTTCATTTTACAATCGCTGAAAGGTGACCTGGTGTTTGGACGGAAAATTGCTATCGATTTCCCCAAAGGATACAATAAGAAGTCTATCAGCTGGGTACTGGTCTAAATTATACACAGTGTGCCTCACCTTCGTACCAAAATGTATGATTCATGTTGCGGGCTCGAAAATAGTGTGCTGTTCAGTTAACCACAACACTCCAAGCATTGCATCCTTTCTAATCTTTGGGATAAATATAACTGTTGTTATCGTGTCTATGTCGCTCACTCTCACAGTAACCGTGGCTTGCCCTATCGATGGGCTACTGTGCTGGTTAGTGGCTAGTATAATAACGTGGCTGGTAGGAGTGACATCATTTGTATTCACAAGATTCGGTTGCAGAAAATTATGTGAAGCTGCAGTGTCAATTTGTGCATGACAATGCTGACCGTTACAGTAACAAATATGCGGATAAATTGTGACTGGTTGCTACTTACTTGGTTTATGAGCTCTTGTTGTGGGGTCATATCCGGTTGTTGTTGTTGTTATTGTGGCGGGACTTGGGGTGTCAGAAGCGTGTCCCCTTACTGGTACATTCTGTTTCCTTGCTGGCTGTTGTAATTTCTTTGGAGTGATTTAGCTGCGGGTTGTTGGGGCTTTGGCTTTGCAAATGATACATGTCAGAACGACAGTAATGACATGGTTGTGGTGGTGGTTGGCTCTTAGCCCACATGCAGTGGCTTGTAGTGAATTATTTTTTACAGGGTTAACACTTTCTACTAAACAACACAACTTTCAAATTTGCTTACCCTCCAAATCTATTTTCCATTTTATAACACCTAACATTAGTTATAAACATGGAAACGGAATTAATGTAATAGTAATTTAACTGAATTTTTTTTTTGGGATATTACAAACTATAGAAAAACTCCCTTTTTGCCGAACATTTACATCCACTTTCCAAGGGAAAATGTAGGACTGGAAGACATAAACATAACGAAAGCTTACCCTGTTGAAGGAACGCTGTCGGGCGTGTAGCGTGTTGCTGCTTGCAAGTTCGATTCATCGCTAGTCGCCCCTGTTTGTAGAAATAAATACTAGATAGTAGCACTATCCATGTACAGTACTGTAGTTACGAAAACTATGTTTCTCGAATTGGAAATGGTAAACTCAGAAGTGTGTTTAAAGTTACGGTGAAAACTATAAAGGCTCAACCATTTCCAATATGTAATGGGTAATCATTGCTTACTTTGCATCTATGGAATAAATGCCACTGCCCACATGCAATATTTATTCACTGCACTGCTTACACCACTACTTTTTTGCATTTTTACACTCTGGTTTTGAGTGTTGTGAGTTCCTAAACTTTTGTCATAAATTTTGCAACTGTGTTGGTCAAACTGTTTCGAATTTTTATCATTTTGAATCTCACTTCGCCCTTCCCGTTTCCACATGCGGGCTCAGGGTGTCATCTTGTAGCACACAAATTGCAGTGTGGGTGGCACAGTTTGTACTATAGGATGATTGCTGTGTGCATGTGTTCATCTAATGTACCTTTCAACAGTATTACCAATGTGTCACAAATTTCCGAGCTTACAATCTCGGCTACTACCGCGAGTATTTCCCACTCTGGTAGGTGTGAGTGAAATCGGCGAACCGAATGCATTTTACACATTATGAACGATGTCAAGGATTCATTCACCTGCTACTTCTCTAAGGTGAGCTTACTCTGTGCCTGGAGTGACGTAAAGGCTCCTCCAAAGCAGCACTGGAATGACTGGAGAAATTCACCCCATTGCAATCCGTAGTGGTTTAGTGTTTGCAACCAAGAGCACACTTCTCCATGGTGTTGTGCTCCGACACAGCTGGCCCACTCATCTTAACTCACACCACATCTTTTGAAGTGATATGTGCAGTCACTTAAAAAGGCGGTTGAATCTTCATTTGTTGTCCTGGCAAACAGTGGAAGCATTTGAAATTTATCCACTAGTGTGGTGGTGGCGTTCGGTTGCAATGGTTCCTGATTGCCTTCTGCCTTCTTGCTGCCAGTTGTTGGTCTGTAGCTGCTCTGTGGAAATGACATCATGGGCTTAACAGAAGGTTTTGGATAAAAGGCCGGTATTTGTGGGAGATAGGCAGTAGATGGTAAGAATTGGAGAGGCGCTGTGGTCAAGGCTGGATGTTGCAGTTTTGACTGGGTGTGCAACATGTTTGTGTTGACATTTGCCACGTGCATGCCGTGGGCATGTGGCAGTTGTTTGCTATCATCGGCCACTGCTGTGCAGTCGAGAAATTTGATTCCTTCTCCTTGTGCCATCAGTCACTTGCTGTCATTCAGGTATCATATCTGCATTCTCACTTCATAATTACGACACTGTGTGATGTCACTATCATCACCTCCTTGGCAGTCCACTTTGATAATTAACCCTCATATGAAATATTATTACTATTATTACATGCAGTGTTCACGAAATTGTAGGCCTATTGCAGGCTAGCTTACACCCCTCATACAGTTGAACTTCATAACTGTGGTAACTTACTGACACAAAAACCCAACATTACACTAGCTGGGTTTTTGCGGTCTTAAAGAGGCACATGCCCTGCAATGCCCGAAGACTCTGCGAAGAAAAACACATGGTTTTCACCTGATGTAGTTTTAATTGCAGTTTCCAAGCTACAACGCTCCTCTATGGAGACACTTATTGCACTTTTCCAGCCTTCGCCAACCAACGATACAGAAAAACGAAGGCAGTGAAATTACATATGAAAGTTAAGCTTCGTTAGCTGATGCAAGCACTGGGGAAGTGAAGTGGTGGTTTTCTCAAGGCAGCTAACAAAATAAAGTTCCAGTAATCTAAAAGTCTTTTGCAAATTAAAGTGATTGGTTAACGAAAATATGAAAGCCGCCCAGAGCGTGTGCACGAGTACCGAAACTAGTTCAACCCCTTCGAGTAGCTTGCGATTACTGAATTATTTAGTATGGTGTGCTGTTCGGCTTTATGGGCCAGGGCGTCACATGGGCCTACTGTCTAACACACATAGCATGTAAAATTACGAAGAAACATCCCACTGCAAACTAAAATTTTCATAAAATCCTATGCCTTAACACTGAATAATTAAAAACTTGCATATATGGTGGAATGAAATGGGAGTGACACATTTAAAGTATAGACGCATAACCCTTGAAGATAAACAATATGACAGGGAACTAACAAATGATATTGAGTATGGGCGTCTCTCAAGTTTGATTAATAAAAGTTTTTTAACCGGCATTAGCCATTAAGGCCTCTTGTGGAGCTCCCTTCTTGCACATGTCGTACCTTGCAGAACTCATTTGCACATCCTTGAACTACAGCGACCTCCAAACTGCACCCTCTAGACACATTGCACTATTGCGCTAACTACACCGTGGAGTAAAATACCGGCATAGTCATGGTGCATGCTGCGGTGGTGGTAAGGGTCAGTGCCAGGCAAACAATCTTGGGTGGCGAGGGACGAAAGCACACGACAAGTTCTTCCCAGTCTTGTACAAATCTGTTGCAATTAATAAATATGGCAAAATAAAGTTAATGCATGGCAATATTTTGCATAATTTTTGGAAGAAAGTTGTAAATATAAATGATTATTTAATTAAACACATATGGATATACACACTTACTTTTTACTTTAAAATAGAAACATATTTATTATATCTGGTTGGCCAATATTTAACTATCTGTGAACATGTAGGCTGGCTCATTTTTTATTCTTCAGCAAGAATTTTCTTACTGTGGATGTCAATGGTAACAATACTGTTATTTCATACTGGAATACTATGGTGAATTTAGCACCACTGAATTAGTAGTAAGCTTTTTCGTCTATGCGAATGATTAAGTGTAATGCTAACACATATATTCTACTGTCTGTGTCTATTCTATATTGTGTGGTAAATAAGTTGTAGCCTGGAATCACTTAGTGGACAAATTAACTGTTCGATTATTTCAGCAATATGATGGCTCTCGGATTGCTGGACCATGAGGGAGCGTGAGGTTATGTAGATTGGATGTGAGTTTTTGGTGGGTTTTTACCAGGTGGGCGCCTGCCCGCTCAGCGGGCATGATGTTGCTCTTAACTTCGGGTCGTATGGCCGATCACCCATAGTGGCTGCTGCTCTGGTCCCGTCGTTTACTGAGTTACCACAGGTGATGATGATGATGATGATGATGATGATGTAGCTCTGCTGTGAAAGCCTTACACCTTTGCTAGCGAGGGCTGTTAGCCTCCTTCGACACTTTACTCACTCCCAGCGGGTATTTTGGGACCCCTCACACCCGAAAAATGTGTTACGAAATATTTGGGATTTGCATACCTGGTTATAAGGCCGAGACACAGCTAGAAATAAATAAACACATGAACTCATTGCCACACTATTTATTTATGAAATTCCCAACTGGGAACTTTCATGTTAAGGTTCGCCACTAGGCTCGGCAGGCTCCTATGCGGATAAAGAAGCACAAAGGCTAGACAACGGTTTGCAACATGTACGTTAAGTTCCCTGCGTGTGTAAACACCAGGGTTGTAGGACGATACTCTATCCGGGCTAGAAAAATAAAAATAAAGGTTTCTGTAATTAATAAATTACTATGCCACATTTCATGAATAGTGCAAAATGGTGAAGGCCTGGAGAGACCCTATACGCCGACCGTCCCACTGAGTGCCGAAAACGCTACTGACTTCCCTTGGAACACATCTCTCACATTGGCCGCGATCTGGCACATGATAATGAAAAATATGTGAAAATTAAAATGAATGAAACTGCGGCTAAATGGAAGGATTGATGAAAATGACACACAAGAATTTCAATTTTGAATATTGAATAAAATTGCATAAAGAGAAATTAAAACCTAACTTTAACAGCAGTGTGCAATTATCTTGACGTAAGCAGTTTCCTTAAAGTCTAACATAAAAATATGTGTTTTATACTGGCCCAATATGGCCAAAATAAAATTCATTACATCAAACCTATAATGTTTGGGCAGGTAGGAAAGCAGGTAATTTATTATGTACATCTTAAATCTAACATAAACACTCTCATAATAAAAACGACAACTTTGGGGGTTAGTTTGGCCGCGTGGCGGTGTTTAGGTAAAAGTTGGCCTAGCAGTGGGTCATCCCTAACCTCAAACTCCTGTTTGAATACTTGCGTGGCTACTGACCGATACTGGTCTACAAAAAATAAAATATATTTTGGTAAAAGCATTGATAATAATGAAATTAATATTATAATAATTTAACCTACATTTTATGGGTGTATATTAACACGTGTCTATGTTCCAAATATGTATTTCATTGAGGTGTGTTTCTGTTGATATATCTGTTGTATAGTGTACAACAAGTAAACAACCCTCAAGTGAATATGGAATGGTACACATAACACTTCTTAACCCAACAACTTTATACTAACACATATATACACCCTTGAAACACATAATAAATAAATAACAAAACTAACTAGAATGCCATTTGTCCCGTTACAATGGTCACATGATACCTAGCACACAAATTAAACTTTAAACTTGATCAATAAACCAAACACGTAAAACTACACTACATGGCGAACACATTTGTTGCACTGTACAACACAATCTAACAAACATATACTCAAACCTTTGATACAAAAACATTACTTATCCCAACACAAGTTATTCACTGATACGATGCATAGTCGCACTACACATACGCTTGCGGAACACTGGCATGAGCTCTTGTGACTCTCACATGGTTGTGAATTTGTGGAAGCTGTTGCGCGAGAAGGTGTGCAACGATCTAAAGTGGAAACCTGTGGGACACATCAATCGCTCACCCCTTCTGAGGCCGTTCACACGTCTTGAGCACTCCCGTCCTTAGTCGGGACAGCATGTCACCGCTGGACGAATTTCCTGCCTGGACCGAAGGTTGTATCTGCTGTGCTGCGGCTGCTGTTGAAGTGGGCATGGCAGCTGTATGGGTTGCGGCGGCGGATGAGCTGTGGGCGAATGGCCACAAGCTGTTCATGTGATGCGCCGAGCAATGCAGGCTTGCTTCGACCGGCGGGGGAGCGATGACTGTCGGAATAAATAATTTGTAATTTCAAAATTAAGCTAGAAACAGACATATTAATCACTGTGTTTAGTTCAATATTTTGTTTTATATTCGCAAAAAATGCTGTTTCATCTTTGTTCTACAGTTTAGAATTTAATCGTTGTATTCGTTATTTTATAATACCTCTATGACAAGGATTTGGCGGGTTAAGTGAAGTAGGGGCATATAAGTGGTGTTGGGAGAAATTATTATTATTTGTCTTAATACGTAAGTTTACTTGAAGTTCATTGCTTTTAAAAGTAATTATGACATGGCCGTAAATTATAAAACAGTCAAGTTTGCCATCATTTGGCTGAGCTTTGAAATAAGCGGCATATTGTGGATTCTGTAGGCATTGTTATGTTTTTATTACAATTTTTGAGTGCATAGACCCGACTTCCTAAGCATTTGTGTAGGTCTACTTTATCTCCTTCAAAAAAATTACTATTCTTTACTATTACCTCAAGGCAGCATGCGACACTGCTTACAAACCAGCGATAAACTCATTTGTTATGTTTCTTTCTGTATCATAAGTCATAACCACAAAATTGCAGGCCTACCTATCTTTGCTAACGTAAAAGAGATTCAAAATCGTTAGTTATTCCTCAGTTATTCGCATAACTAAAATCGTACTCTACCCTCACCTTGACTCATTACGGATATGTAATATTTTAACCTCTGACTTTTGCACAAATTTCTCCAAGGCTCTCAGCGTTGTTGGTTTGCTGTCACAGTGGCAGCAGGCAACCCTGTTCACCATGTGTTGTGTTTCAGTTCTTCAGCACATCTCTACCAGGGAAATTAATATACCACCTACAGCACTTTGCGACTAGTAAAAACTCTGGTGAAAAATGTCTAGAGCCTATCACAAATATAAATAAAGTACAGTTTAAATAAGTGACTTAAATTTAAATATGATGCCCTTTACAAATTTTAACGTGGGAAATTAACTTAGTTTACAGTTGTAAAAGAACATGTTTCCTGTCGGAAGTCACAAGGGAACACTTTTAATGTAATATACATAGTAGGTTAATGCAGTTCGCAAAATATCTGCTAGATTCATAGATTCATGCGTGTCCACCCAGGTGCCAGACAAATTTGCTTTGGCCCATCACTCCATAAAACCAACTACTGTACAGTCCAATGATAATGATACGCCACAAATGACATCAGGTATTCTGAGTGCTTCCATACTGTGTTGAAGGCATCTTGGACCAAGTTGAACCAAGGACAGGTTAAAGTGGGTCGGGACAGTTGGTTGTGATGACGACATGTTGAACGAATTGGCTGCTGACGCAGTGAGTCGGTACGTGCTGCGCCGGCGTGCTGGCTCAGGGCATAATTACCTTGGTTCGGCTCTGGTAAATTAGTAGATAATTGCTGAACCCGTTGATATCAACAATTCTGTTGCTAGACAACTCCTGACTCAAGAGCATTTGCCAGGAAGGACAACTCAGGCACAACTACGACACAGCCGTCACTGCAGGAATAAGAGTTGGGATTGTTGTTTCTTCTTCCATGTTCATGTTCTAACTGGAATGAAGTTCTGTGGTGCATCTTGGCAGCATACGTGTTCACACGAGCCATTGAGTTGCACTGCTTGGTGGCACGACACTCAGTGGCTAATTCACGCCACCAACGAGTGTCATGCCCTGTGTGGACGGGCGCGAAGAGTCATAAGGGGAGTCGTAGGCAGTTTACCAAGATTTCAACTGTCCTACTGGAAATACTTACGATCTGTAACTGTTGAGGAGACTGCGTAGTAATATATGGTCTGTAAAATCAGCATTTCCACGTATACACATATCTCAATAAATACAGTTTCTGGGAATACAACTTTTTCCCACAAAAGGTAAAAAGCAATAATCGATAATCGCCACTTTTTACTTTCATCCAATGTACTCTATATAAAGAGAAAGAAAATACTGGAAAATAGAAAATGCAAAGTGGCTTCTGTAGTCTAATCCAGTAGTGTGTGATATAACCTTAGGCACAGGTTTTATTTTGTAGAATGTCAGTTTATAGGGAATGGATATTGCGATCTCGAGAGAGCCAGTTGTGCAATGCTTCGTTATGACCATTGCAAACTATAGTCCATTCGTGAGCCTTGGCTATTTGTTAAGTGGCTGCTGCCCCAATGAGTAGAAAGAATTACCCTTTAACCAAATAACATTCTTTGCAGAATCTGGGAGGACATGTATTAAATTGTAATCCATTTTGCAGCCAGACGTGAAATTTATTTGTGTTAAACTATTACATATGCCTGTGTGGAATTTTCTCTTCCCTACATGTAGGTTGTGTTGGTAAATTTATTTTGAAAAAGACTTTGACAGTGCGAACTTAGAATAAAATTCATTACCCAGTGGTGCAAATTTTCCGGTTGCTAGGTCGCTATTAGTGACCATATATTTGAGACTGGCGACAAGAAAATGCAATGAATGCTTGATTTAATCAACTGAGCGGGATCTTTTGTCTGCTGTTGCTAGTTGTTTAGTATTGCTGAGTAAAATGGAAACAATTACTTGGTTATCAGTTTAATCTGTGTAATTTTTTATTTATTTATTTACATTCCTTGAGCCCTTTGTAACCTAGCTACAGGGCTATGGAACAAGTCAAGATCTATAAGGATACATGTTTACAGTTAAGAATTACGTACAGTAAAAATCACATCAACACACAAGAAATAAACAAAAAATAATAATTACAATAATCCCAAAAATATAGATAAAAGTACCTACAAGTGCATACGAAACAATCATCAATAAATTTTTATAAACTGTATACATGAGACAGTGATAATTTACAGTTGAAAAATAAAGTCAAATAGTAACAATAATATAAAATCAATGGTATAGAAATACAAACAGCAGCACGTCCGCAGTTTAATATTGAAAAAGACTACTATTGCGTAGCAGAGAATATGCCCTCATATTTCAGTGTATTAGCACATACTGCAAAAGATGCTGTATTTGAGATTTATGAACACATAATAGTTGCAACCAAATATTTTAGTCTGGGTAGTGCCCACGCACTTGGAGTTTCATGCCCTTGGCCAAAGGTTAATGTTAAATTGGATCTCGTTGATTTCAATGTAGAATCAGGGTTGGTACATGCCTGGAAAATCGGAAAATTAATGACATCCTGTAAATTAAACTTTGAGTTATAGTTTTAACGTAATTACTAATGCTGGAAATTTGAACTTGCTTTATAACTTAAGCAAACAGCTTTTCTGTACCGCCAAGCATTATCAGTGGCAGCCTAAGGAACACGGTTTGAAACATATGTTATTGGAAAATAATAGAGAGGTAATGTCCTTTCAGGTAGGTATCTCAGTACTGTGGACTATTTTCAAATACACTGATTTTGGCTTTTTTCATTTTAACCATATTAAAGTGAAGTTCTTTCTGTTAAATTTTTTAAAGTGAATTTTTAAAAAAGGCTGGAAGTTTCTTAATTTTCGTTTGGAAAATGTGGAACCATCAGGGAACTAAGTTTTCTTGTGACATTTAATGTATAAGTATCCCTTGGCCAGTAGTTGGTGATTTCGCTTCAGGTGCTGTTGTAGACATTGTCCTGTGGTTTGAATGTGTAAAATGTAGATTTTAAAAATTCTTTTTTTTTTATTATAATTATTATTTTTTGGAATATTGTATTTTTTTAAATTAAGACTATTATTTAGCAAAGGATTTTTAAAGGTAAATAATGGAAAATAATATACCGATAATGCTGTGAAAAATAGCCGTTCAGCAAGAGGAAACAGTGCCTGATGTTTGTTATGTTACTTTGGTCACTTAATTTTAGTACGTAACGTTTGCAAGTTAATTTGTTCTCCCTGGTGTTAAGAAACCAAAGAAGTAGCAAATGTCTTTTTTTTTTTTTTCCAGAGTATGTGTTCATGGTCCATATCGTTCTGGGAATCCAATACAGAAGAATGTTGGCAGCAACTTAAGAGCAACAGCGTGTGGGAGTCGGTACGATTTACCTATTCAGTTTGTGACCATTGTGTGAGCTAGTCACATAGAAATTGGCGTATAAATTGGATGACAATTGTTTCTATATTTACAGATTCCACTGCTGAACCGGCTACCTTCCCATGAGCTGGTGAACGAACAACTGGTGCGATTTCGTGGCATGATTCAAGACATGTACGATCCTGAGTTCTACTTGAGCCAGTATGAAGTCGTCAGCAAAACAGATGCGTGTTCGAGTGTGCGTTCCGGGAATTACAGGGACTCCATTGCATTGGAGGTAAATATTACAATAAAAGAGATTAATTCTGTAAAAATTAACTACACCTTTATTAATGCCATTAGCAAAGTATTATTCCATTGTGCACTTTATTTTTCAAATTATCGTGCTTTTGAAATGTAATATTTTTGAACACCTTTGTAAACAGTTAAAACAGTGTCTTATTGGCTAATGTGTGTGTGATGAAGTTATACATGTTTTGGTTTCAACATCTTGGCATCAGCATGCCAACATGTTGTCGGCTGGTTGCTGTGGATTATAGACACTTGAAATAGGGATGAAATGGTTTTTGGGAATGTATGTTTCTTGCAAAATTTACTGATAGTTTTAACTTGATTTTGTTGCATTTGTCAACGGCTTCATTGATGTTTGAAATGTCATTGGTGTTTCATAACACTGTTTTAGTACAGCATTAGGCAATGAATTTTAACTTGTAAGTAATTATTTTATCTAAGAATTTTACTCGCACAAATAACCACTGTTTTTTTTTCTTTTTACTTTTGTCGTTATACTTAATTAAATTATTTTTGTGCAAATGCATATCTCTCAGTTCTCCTAATTGTCAAACTTTTTTCAAACACATTTTACATTCTGTTTTTGTACAGATAGTACTTAGTAAATGTTATTTTGGTAGCCCTTTATATTGTAATTTATTCTAAAAACTAAAGATAAAAGATTAAGCCTCTATATATTAAATTAGTTTGATATGGGTTTTATTATTAAGGAAACATTTTAGATGTAGGTGTATTTATCAGGCGTAAACAGGAGCATGTAGCCCCAAAATTATTAAATAATTTTTGAAGATGACATTATTTGTATTTTTATCTGATAAAGAGCATTTTCGTATTCTAATTAAGTGCAAAAAAACATACCTGTGTTGTAGTGTAAACAACATAAGTTTTTGTGAATTGTAACAGCAATATCTGGTTGGCTGCACAAGCACTGTAGTGTTACAAACTAGGCCAGTGCAATTATGGTAAGAAAACAACACATTTATTTTATGCTGAAATTTTATTCACACACACAAAAAATGTACTTGTATCTCAAATTCGCTAGTGTTTTGCACCTCTTGCTACATTTAATACCTCATGCCTTTTTTTTTTTTTTTATACCTATTTGCATGATTCTTGCTGCTTTTCAGTGATGCAGCAATAACATTAAAATCCTCCAAAACAACAAAATACAAGATTTTTAAATGCACACGTAACCTGCTATGGCATCTGCATCTACACAAATAAAGAAAGGATCTCAGCATGAGTCTTTAAATTTATCGTATTAACACATGGTAGGCAGAAGAAAAAAAAGTTGGTAAAAACCCTACTGTTTTCTCTCACATCTCATTTATTGGAAGTTTTTTTTTGCTGGTTTCTGAATGAGCCATGCTTTATATTGGTGGACATAAAGTTAGTTAGTATGAGGCCGTGGTTGTTCCACAAAATATTAAAAAAAGGTCCCGTGCCAAAGAATATTATAGGGTAGTATGTTATTCAATCATCTTAACATAACCCACAAAGTATTTAATGGTCAGTTATATCCATCATTTGTATTTTTAAGCCATCATGACTGCAAATTATATTTTTTTAACAACATAAGCTGATTTTTCTATCTTTGTTGAGCATATCATTCATAGTTAAAAAAAAATGGGAATTATTATAAATGCAAAACATAATTATAATGACCTGTTACATTTTCCATTAACCGTAGACTCGTACACAAAATATGAAAATGTTTTACTGGGAGTTACTGTATGTGACATTTTTCAAGAATGGTTTCAACATTAATGGTAAACTAGGCACTTTTGGAAACCCTGTTTAAGTTTTACCATTATGCACATTGTGTATTTTTCCATCGTATTGACTGGTGACGCCGTTGGGCAATGGAGAATGTCACTATGGCAAAATAGAGTTTTTGTTCAGGTGCTACTGCTAGGTCAGGTGCATCCTTTGGGGTGGGAGTTCAGCATTATTTCAGTGTCTACGTGGTACTGGTGCACGTCCAGTGTAGAGGATCAGCCTAGTATCTTTTTGGCAGGTCACAATGTCTTGCTCTGTGTGTGTTACCCTGTGTTTCAGAGGATTGGCTCGAAGCGGTATACCTGGGTGACACATAACCTGAGATGGCTGTTTCACCCGTGTCAACTCCAGCTGGCGTGAGTGTGAGCTAGGCTGATTTACGGGTAGTGGCTCAAAGGTTGTGACGGTCAGCGGACAAGGTTCTTCTGGCTTAATTCCTCCGTAATAGGTGTTAGTGAGTCCCAAGGACTGGTCCTGTCTGCTGATGTAGGCTGCTAGCAAGTGATGGGTGTCCCCGCTCAAATGGAAGAGGTCCTTTGGAATCTCTGGCGTGATTGGAATCTGCAGACAGTGTAACGCTTGGGCTTGATCCTTGGGAGAGAGCTGCGTGATTCTGATGATGAGGAGAGGAGTAAGCTCCTGCGAGCACCCAGAGGGAGTTCGCACCTGTCTGACCTTCTCTCGGATACCACTCTGATGGAATCAGGGCATCTGGACAGAGTAACACTCTCACGTCCGTGAAGTGGATGTAGGTGACATGTTGTCCTACTGAGTGTTCTGCCACGCATGGCATCTGCCGACTCAAGCAGTCTCCTCATCTCAGCACTCAGCGTCAAAACGTGGCGAGCACTGAGAGTTAGGCCTCGCCATTTACAGTCTCTGCACATAGGTGAGTGTCTCAGGAGGGAACAGTCTCCCCAGACTCAGAGATCACTAACTCTGGCGTTGAAATGCGATGTAGAGAGTATGATACTGAGCAGGCAAGCTGGCCTCAAGAAACTGAGTACCTAGTGTTGGGGCTTTGCTGTTCTGTACTCCTTGTCGGAGGGGGGAAGGGTGGCCATTCAATGTGTGTGTGGGGTTCGGCTTGTATGAGTTAATTTTCCCGGTCACATTTAATCCCTTGAATGGCATGAGGTCCACTGGGAGAGGTATTACAACTACGGGAAAGGATACCCTTGAGTTGTTAAAACTCCTGTTTATTCCGTTTAACAGGAAATAAACAGAGTGGTATCGAACTACCTCCTAATGTTGGCAAGAGCTTAGGGTAGCTTAACCTATGCTGAGCCAGGTAGATGCGACTTGGTCCTAAGCTAACACTGTCAGGGTAGATGAGTGCTATAAAAATAACTTAAACCGGTACTACTTCCTATACATGTGTTGCCCAGAAGGGGCCGCAGCGTCTGGGTGTGTAAATGACATTGGCAAGGGTTGATCTTCGCACGAATGCTGTGAAGACTAAGCAGGTTTAGATGGATGGCTCCGGCAATGAGTCGCAATGGGAACCAAGGAGAGGAGGTTCCTTCAACATGAATGCGGTGAAGGAGGGTAGTATAGAGCGAAGCGAGCAGGCTGGTCTAGTTCTGCGGCAAAGGCTGTGGTGGAGAAAATTAAGTCTGAACGACTGGCATAAGAAGGCGAATGACCCACTATTTATACTCTGGCTGGTCCTTCCCCTTCAGTCAGCTGGAGAGGGGGTAGCTGTGGCAAAGCTTCAAGACGTGACATCATCGGTTGGCTTGGAGAATCTAGATACTGCGAATTGTACTAGTAGAGCCACCTAGCGGTCTGCTGTAGTACCTGGTGCCTTGGATTCATAACCTTGGCGGCCGGTGAATAATACAATCTCGGGCTTAAACGTCCATTCTTGAGCCGTGCAGTACAATCTTGGGTTCTGTGATGCGTAGTAACAATGAAGCTCTGTTGGAATCAGACAGTAAGGCTTGCGTACTGATGAGTCAAATTCGTAATATCATTGTTGGAAAGATGTGCGTCAATATATAAAATTACTATTCCCATAGATCATCTTATTCATATGTTTTTCAAGTGTAACTGAGAAATTACGTATTACACTATCTACCAAAAAGTATTTGGGCACCTGTGAAGATAGGTAATTCAGTACGTCAGTTGACTTGTGTTTCACGGCCCTTGGCATAGGACCGCTGGTGTTTGTCCATGGTAGCATGAACACAGAGGCCTATTGTAACATTCTGGATAACGAAATGCTCCCAACATCGTGGCGTTTGTACGGAATGGACCCGTGTTACTTCCAGGATGACAATGCCAGGTGCCATGTTTCAAGGGCTACTATGCAGTGGTACGCCGACAACAATGTTCGCCAATTGAACTGGCCCGCCCAGAGCCCCGACCTCAACCCTATAGAACATCTTTGGGACGAATTGGATCGCCGGGTGAGGGCTCGTCAAGCGCGGCCAAAATCCATTGCTCAACTCATGAACTGGTTGCAAGAGGAATGGCGACGAATCCCCGTGGATGTCCTGCAAACACTCGTAGAGAGCATGCCAGACAGGATGGCTGCTGTTAAAATAGTACAAGTTGAGCACTTTTACAGTGATGCTTTCGGTTGAAAATGCTTCATTAAGGGAAAAAATTTTCAATTTTCACTAAGGCAAGCCTTACCAATTATATTTATTGAAGACTAACTCAGAATTACCCTGAACATCTTATGTTTGTCAAATCACTGGAAAATTATCTGCAATTCACGCAACAGCAGAAACAACAATTTGGTCAACATCAACAAATTTTCCACAGAAACTGATATGAATTGGCACAGCTCTAGTTAAAAGGATAGCTTTATGTGTGTGTTTGCACAAGTGTTTATGTCTAGATTTCTGTTAAGGACAAAAGTGACAGTAGTACTTCATGTATACGTACTTGTGAAATGCAGGGTCATCAAAAAAGAAAAAGGTTTCCTTGTTTTCAGATGTAAATTGTATGAGCAATAAGCAACCAATCTCTGTGAAACCAACGAGAAACCGTGCACCAACCGTGTGAGTTTTGTTATTTGTCTTTGCAGCGACTTTCAAGCTGCTGGGAGCATGCGCAGATGCCATGCCGCCAGTCAGTTGCATCACTGCAATTATGGTGAGAGTACAGCAGACACTGCAATGTGTACTGTGATATGCAGAATTTAACTAGATTGTTAGAGTGCAGCATCATTTTCGGAGTATGTACGGAGTACACCCACCTATAGATAAAACTATTTTTCGGAAATGTGAACATTAGGCAATAACCAGGCCGACCCCGCACACCGGATGAAAATGTGGAGCATGTGAGACTGTCATGTTTACATAGCCCTAAAAAATCCTACGCACACTAGTGTTTTGAACTTGGTCTTCCTAAAAGAACAATTCACAGTATGCTTCATAAATGTCCAAGACTTCATGCTTAAAAAATCCAAATGAGACATACGGTACAATTAAGGGAACAGACCACAGACCTAAACGAGTCGACTTCACTGTAACGATTTTGAGTGCAATAGACGACGAAAGTTACCTCAAATTTTTTTATGATGAAGCATCTTTCCACATAACGTATGTGTTAACTGTCATAATTCCTGAATATGGGGAGTTCAGCAACCCATTGAAGTTTTTGAGTACATTCGTGATCGTGACTTGCGCAAAGTAAATATGTGGTGTGGGCTAATGCGTGATCGTGTTGTTGGCTTGTGCATGTTTGCTGAGAACATGGTTACAGGTGCCACATATCTGAACATGTTAGAACTACTTTTTCCCTCAAATTGATGATGTTGAAAGGAAACGGGGCATAAAAGTAAACTTTCAGCAAGATGGAGCACCACCTCATTACAGTCTGAAAGTGCATGCAGCTCTCAATAACAGATTCCCTGGGTATTGGATTGGAAGAAATGGTTCTGTTTTGTGGCTACCTACAAGACCTGATCTGACTCCTACAGTCTTGTGCGGTTATGCGACGAACATTGTTTATGCTGAGAAAATCCAGGATCTGTGTGTGACATAAGAGGGAGAGAATCAACGTAGCGACTGTTACTCCTAACTAGTGTTGGGTCGATTCCTGAAATATATAGATATCGATTCTCAAAATTGGTATTCAATTTTTCGATTCCGATTCTAAGGCCACGAACACAAAATATATTTTTAACTCTACATCTACCAAATTTATTTTATTTTACTGTGAAATAAAATGTTTATAGAGGCAGGGAAGAAAATGGGGCGTACCTTTGCTTACAAGTTTCATGAAATTAGTTTCACTTTATTGTTTGTGAAGTTATGTAAAATCTTACAAAATACACTATGTACGTACGTACATATATTAAAAGTAGAGAACTTTAAGGTTATGTTCGGGTTCGGTTTGAAATTTATTGCCATGTCAAAGATAGGTTCTAGTTCGGCCTAAACTGTCCGGTGATGTTTAAAGAAGTGTAGTGGAAGAGTATAGAGGATAGCTACCTGGGTGAAAAGGGAAGCGGCAAAGTGTTTTTAGAGAAGGGTAGTGTCTCGCATTCCACCACAGCAAAAAAAAAGAACCAGCACAACAAAAAATACCAGCATGGCTGTTTTGTTGACTAACATTTCTCTTTTAACAACTGGCTCTGCATAAAAGAAGCGAAAAGGAACCTAGCCACCCACCTCAGTTGTTGACATTCTTCTTTTAACGACCATAAGGTTATAGTGACCTTATAGAATGCCACAATATTTTGGCTTTTAGCCCCACAAGTAACTATAATATTTTCCAAATATATATGGCAATCACCACAAATTAATTTAAAATAAAAGAATAATTTGTGACATACTCACCAACAAGGCCCCACAAATTGTTGATGCAAAAAAAAAAATAGTTTTTCCTGCAACTTGTTGTAAAAATCATGGTGTAAACTATACACGAGTAAATGTGTTACTTCACTTCAAAGAAGTTGAAAAATAGCAATGCAACACAACAAAAATTACCAAACAAGTCATATTTGATTATTGTTTTTGTAGCAGTGATGGCATCATGATATCTTGGTAAGTGTGTTTGTATCAGGAAATATGCACGGTGTTGATTTTACTGAATGATTTTGCAAATGAATTATTTTATGCTAGTGACGAACAAACGTGATTTTAGTTAAGTAAACTCGCAATGATTGCCATAGAAAACCACGTGTTCAAGAGGTTGCAAATATTAAAACAGTGAATTTGCGTGTTTTGTAAATGTAGGCCTATTTGTAAACCGTTAATATAATTATTAAAATGCACCCGACCTGAAAAAAGCCGTCTTATCCATACTTTTGTAGTGAGTGAATAATATTTGTTTGTCTACATTGTAAATTCGAATGTAAGGTTAACTTCGGTCTAAGTGTGTGCGTGTATATATTGCTGCATCTGTACGAATACGAATACCAAGACATTACTTAATCACTGTTCTTTGTTGTTGCCTTAATAAAAAGTTGAACCATGGACTCAGTAGTTGAAATTAACTATCTTGAGATTCTTGTGCAGCAAAACTAATTTATGAACATTCTCTGTATCCAGTATATTGAGTTTTTTATCACAAATTATACTTGCTGTGCTGGGCAAACATTGAGAATGAACATTTGCTGGTGGAATAGCTAGATAGCATTCAGCTTTTTAGGTCTTGGAGATCTAGCATTTTCCCAGTATGCTGGCACATCATCACCATCTTATGGCAGGATAGGTTTGTTTAGGTAAGTTTGTAGTTCATCTTCACATTTTACCATGTGTTGGTGGACACTGCTTGCATTTCCAAGAAGTTTAGCATATATGCTCCACATTGCATGTTTTTGGTTGCTGTTAAAGTTGGCACTGCTGTTACTGCTCACAGTAAAATCTGCTGCATTTGAGCGTTCCATTTCTCCCGAAAGTGCAGATATTTTGGATGTTTCAAGTTTATCCATTTCTGACAAAATGTGCTGTTTGGCAGCAATTACAGTTTCGTTTGAAACAAAAAACCTTGGCCTTGAAACGTGGGTCTAAAATTTTATGCAGTGGCTTGGCACTGGTCAAATTCACAGTTCCCGAATCTCCTTTGCAGAGATGCAAGTAAGTCATTTGTCATACCTTTCAATGTACAGTTTTCCTTTAGTTAAACTGTAATATAATAATTTGAATAGTCTCTCCAACATTAACGTTCTGGTAGCTAATTGCAAGGGTTGCGTTTTCAAATAGGGAAAATATTTCAGTGATGGCTTCAATATGTGACCACTGACTGGGGGTGAGGTGAATCCCATTTGTTCGGTCGAGGCAAGGAGTGACAAGGGCCAGTGGTCTTCTTTGCTCCAGAACTCTCTCTAACATGTGGAGGGTACTGTTCCACCTGGTAGGCTCATCTTGGATCATGTGTTTCTGTGGCATGTGAAGATTCTCTTGGGCTGCTTTCAGTTGTTTGTTGGCTTTTACAGAATGCTTTAACAGACCCACTGGTCTCCTACAAATGGTGATCACATTACTTACTTCTTTTTGATTAAACACACTATCTTTAATGACGAGCTGCAGTGTATGGGCAAGACATGATACATCTTTAAAACGTGCCTTTTCCATAGCGGCAGACATATTGTGAGCATTGTCCCGAACAACATAATTGAGCTTTTCTAGCAGACTCTTTAAAATATGCAGCTAAGTTTTCAGCTGAGTGCACTTCGTGTGAGAATGGAATGACTTCTATGCAAACATGTTGCATTTTACAATTGTCATCCATAAAATGTGCAGTTATAATAAGGTAGTCATCATTTGCTGTGGATGACCACATGTCGGTCGTAATACTGGCCTACTGAACAGGCCCTAAAATTTTTTCAATTTTCACCTTTACTTTTTCATACCTCTCAGGTACAACTGTTTTAGAAAGATGCTTCCTGGTTGGCAATTTATACTTCGGTTCGGCCACATTCATCGTTCTCACAAAACCTTGGTTTTCAACTACAGAGAATGGTTGGTTATCCATTCAGACCATTTTGGCTATTGCTTTGGTTAATGCTGTCTAAACTGTTTGAGAGTTACCTGATTGTTTTCAGTTGCAGGGGAAAGTTTTCATTTTTGAGGTACTGTAGTAGAAGTAGGCCTACTTGTTGACTCCTCAGAAATGGAATTTGTCTTTTGTTCATACTTATTTGCTTCGAATTCACGTAATTGCTGGCTGTGAGAAGGAAGTTCTGGCATGCTCGTGCAAGTTGGATGTTGATTTGTTTTCTCCGCCTCATGAAATAATTTTCCCACAAAAATTACATTTTGCATTCACATCGTCACTGCGTTCCAAACTAAAAAAGTTCCAAACATAACTTAATTTTTACATCATTGTCTCAGAAAATCAGTAAATTAATAATATTACCACAACTTCATAACATCTGCGCAACAACAAAACTGAACTTTTTTTTAGGTTATACGAAATCTGAATTCGGAAGTAGAACTTTTCTTCACTGTCATTACATTTTGTTTCATTCGGCTGCCATTAGTGCCCCGAGAATAGCTATGTGAGTGGTAGAGCGGCAACGTGACCTTATTGTTTACATTGAATGCAAAATTGATAAAATGCCAATGTTAATTATTAAAAATAAAAATTTGGAGCTCTTACAATATCATTTTAGCGATAATGTGTTTAACCTTAAAGTAAATTGCATAAAATAATAAATCCAAGATGGCGGAAATTTTTTTACTTCCTTAGGATGGCTGTGACAGGAAATTGAACTAACAGCGCTAGTAGTAGCCGCCAGCAAGCAGTCGTATTTATTAGCATCGTAGGTGCAGCATGGACGTAGTATATTTTGTAAACAAAAGTTACTAGCCATTTTTGCATTACTAGTATTCTGTTTATGGTTAACATGTTCATATTATTTATTTTAAACGGTTAACGGTGCCAGAAGCAGACAATAACCTGTTAAAGTATCGATTTAGGAAATTGGCGTAATGTTGTGTTAATATGGTTGACGGTTAATTCCGAGCAATTGTTATATTTGTGGCTAACATGTTTATGTTATTTATTGTGAATGGTGTTTACAATTCAGTCAGCTATATTTGCTGCAATATATTGTACAAATTATGAATACATTTTGCCATTTGTGCACGAAACAATTAGTGCTAAATCAGTGAAAATCTTTTCATTAATTTAAAAAATCAATCATTTTGTATTCCAAAAATTTATGGATTCTGAATCCTTTGATTCCACTGGAATCGATCAATTCCAGAATCGGAATCGACCCATCACTACTCCTAACATGATTCACCGCACCTGGGCTGAGATATACCTACTAACTGGCTAAATGTGTGCCGTACAATGGGGATAGCTCATATAAAAACATTCTGGGTATGCTGTAAAACATGTTGAATTTCTGTGTATTTTAATGCATATATGTATAATTAATTTATCTTATATATGGACTTAGTTATTTTCAGTGTGAAATTGTGCCCACTTTTTTCGATTATTCTGTATCAACAGACGTAATATTTGTAATATTGTGATTGTGTCTTTTTGCAGCCCAATGAGGAGTTTGTCCAGGATTCATCTCGAAACGTCCATGGTGAACGACATACATTCTACTGTGTGCCAATCCCAGGAATCAATGCTTGGGCTTCCTGTGTATCCTTCATAAGATTTCCTATGTGTGGTCATCTTGAATTACCCAAAATTTTGAATTGGATTATCTACTGGATGGTTTAAGGTTATTCTTTAGTTAACTATGCAGCTTACATGATTGTAGTGACCACAACTCAGTTGTCCAGAATTGATAACAAAGGTTGTGTGGTGGCTAATAATAAAACTGAAATAACATTGAAATGCATGTTAATGCATAACACCAAAATGTGAGACTCAAAATAAACCTAAATTAGCCAAAATACTGTATTTTATCAGTAAAACTATAATTTTTTCTTTTAACAAATTATATTTAGAATATTTTAGAATGATATTGACCAAAAGGAATATTTATTGTGTAGGAACTTAACTTCTTTACTGGAAAATTATTTAATAGAATACCAAAAATATGTTATATATCTTAATTTTAGTGATGGGTCTAATCAGTTCTTTGATTTCCCACATCCGCCTATTCGTCACTAATTATCAGAATAGAAGAATTAAGTTTCCAGCAATTTATTCCAGGTATTGTCCGTTTGCATTTTTTTTTTTTTACATTCAAAATTCAAATTGTGATCTTTCACAGTTCCCAGGAAAATAGTCCTAACTTTGAAAGGAGTTTGAATTTGGGCTTATTCTGACACATTCCCATCTCTTATATGCAAAATTTGCCCAATAATGAATATGAATGTGTACTATTACCGGCAACAAAAGTGCTTTCTGCTAACGGACGTGGGATTAGTTCAATTCCTGGAAACCTTGATTCTTCTATTTTATTTTTAGTGAAGAATAGGCGGATTTGAGGAATCAACTCGCTAAACCCATCCCTAAAATTAAGATAACTTATATAACATATTTTAAGTATTGCATTCTATAATTTTCTGGTGCAGAAGTTAAAGTTCATAGACAGTGTGCATTTCCTTTGGTCAGTATCATACAAAAATATGCTACGTATAATTTGTTAAAAGAAATAATTGAAGTTTTACTGATAAAATAGAGTATTTTAGCTAATTTCGGCATCAGTAGCAGCAAAATTAAATGTTATGTTTTATGATTACAGTGAAGTGGTTCCAGTGAAATGACTCATGTAAGATCTATGTGCTTGTAAAATCTAATTTAATTTTTTTTGATTGACTTTGACCCCCAAAAAAGTCAAAAATGCAGTCCATATTCAATTGTTTCTAGAGCAAAAGTTACATGTGGTTTTATTAAACATGAGAAATTATACCTTAGACAGAAATATAGATCCTCTCCTTGTCTCCAAAAAAGTGAGCTGAACAGCTTTTAGCTAACTCAAGCCACATTTTCACTGGCCTCTTGCGAGATAATTGTTGATTTACTATTTAAATGTTAACTTTTAATTAGAGAAAGGTTTAACGTTCGAATTTCGAACCGAACCTGAACTTTAAGGTTATGTTCTGGTTTGGTTCAAAATTTATTGCCATTTCAATGATCTGTTCTTGTTCGGTTTGAAAAATTTACAGGAGTTCGTGTTGGTTGGAAAATGTGCTAGAAAGGAACACCATTAATGAACTTTGAAATGAACTTAAGTATTTACTCATGTACAGCTTGCCTTTTTTTTTTTTACCCCAAAATAAAGGAAAACATTTCTGTAGAGTGGTAGTTGTAAATTATCCACTCCTAAACTGTCCCATGATGTTTAAAGGGAAGTATAGTGGAAGAGTCTAGAGGATTGCTACCTTGCGGGGAGAAGGGAAGGGGCAACACATTTTTTTTTTTTAGAGAAGGGTAGTGTCTCGCATTCCACCACAGGAAAAAAAAAAGGACCAGCATGCCACTGCCTAAAAAGCAAAAAAAGAAAGGCTGCCTACAGCTGTTTTGTTTACTTTAACAACTGGCTCTGCATAAAAGAAGCAAAAATTAAAAAGGGGGGGAAAAAAGCCACCCAACAACTCAGTTGACATCATTCTTTTAATGACCATAAGGTTACAGTGACCTTATAGAATGCCTCAATATTTTGGCTTTTAGCCCTACAAGTTATTTAATTATAACATTTTCCAAATATGTATGCCAATTGCCACAAATTAATTTAAAATAAAAGAATAATTTGTTACATACTTGCTTACAAGGCCCACAAATTGTTGATGCAATTTTAGAAAAAATAAAGTTTTTTCCTGAAACTTGTTGAAAAAATCATGGTGTACACTATACACTAGTAAATATGGTACTTCACTTCAGAGAAGTTGAAAAATAAAAATGCAACACAATAAATATTACCGAACAAGTAATATTTGATTATTGTTTTTGTAGCAGTGATGACAGCATTATGTCTTGAACTCTTATAGTATGTAAAACCAGGTGCTATTCTTTATTTGATTGTATACAAAATAAATGACTTGCTTGAGTTTTTGGGAAGTGACATTTTCAACAATTAACATGTTTTTTGTGCTGCTAATTTGTGGCTTTCACATACCACTTCTAAAACGACTAGAAATATACATTTCCCAGTGTTACAATAAATTATATCAACCAAATCTATAAAAACCAAAAATTAATATGTTAATTTTGTACCTTTTTTCCACTCTGGGAAAAAAATTGGCCATTGTGACTTAGGTTGTATTTGTTTGTGCTTTATACTTGAAGAAATAGGGGCTGACTATGAAGGGGGTATATATATATATACACACACACCACACACACACACACACACACACACACTCTCTCTCTCTCTCTCTCACACCCTTTTTTTTTTTTTTTTTTTTTTTTTTTTTTTTTTTTTTTTTTTTTTTTTTTTTTTTTTTTTTTTTTTTTTTTTTTTTTTTTTTTGATCCACGGGACCGCTGTAATCAATGTCCCGCTTGTTCAGTTCGAGTTGTCTGGTTTTTGTTAGAGGTGGGACATGCCAGGTTTTTGCTACTCGGCACAGTTTTTGGCTTGATACTTTCGATACTTGATACTTTTGAGTAAAAAATTTTCAGTAATGCAATAAAATTTTCGTGAACTACATTTTCATTGTTCTTGACCAAATTTATGATAAAGTGTGTGTCTGTCTGACCTGTGCATACTTACAAACACGTAGGTAATACTAAACTTTTACTAAAAATCACTTTGAAATAAACACTTAAATATATGTGGCTAGGACACTGTCACTACTAAATAAAAGAGGTAAGTTCACTGTACACTTGTTTTAATTGTCACTATGCGTACATATGAACGTGCCAATGAAATTATTATTATCTTGGTCATGACTAGCCAATTCTACTTGGGTGCTTCCCAGCCCACAATAATCTAGCGCACGCCTAGATGGATGATCTGACTGAGGTGCGTGAAAGCACAGCCTTCACAAGGGAAGAGGGCCACAGCCGCTAGGGTGGACTGATGGTTTTCCCTGAAGACAGGACACTGAATTACAAATGAAACCCTTGATGAAAACATTAACACGTGTGATTACTCGGCATCACTAATGTAAACACGTCGGGGCTCGCCCTCCAGCACGTGGGTAGTGTGGTGACAGCCTACACACAGAGCCGGCTAGGACGGGAATAATTGCACCATACACAAATTGCAAAATTACGTAAACCCTCAAAAGATACATGAAACAAGATGGGTATTCACAATAAACATACACATGTGTGAAAACAAGTTTAGATGGTGCGGATGCCGCTGGATGAAGTTCGTAGCGGACCACATGGTGCAGGTGAAAATGGCAAATTAAATTCAGACAAAATATATATTCGGAGCGAGAAAATTATTCTCTTTACAATTTAAGTGATGGCAGGCATGTAGCATGCCTGATGGCAGAAAAATCACACATTAACATGAGCATGGTCTAAGCACTAAAAACATACATTTACGAGAAAATTACATGGAACCGTGACAAAATTTAACATAGAACCCTGAAGAAAATATTGCACATACGATGTTACATAAATAAGCTCTCAAAACGCAATGATGGCGTATAAAAATACTTGGCAAAGGTCAGCCACATGGTTATACGTGACGTTACCATAAAATATTCAAACATGAAAAATACCCTCAAATACAGACATGAAAACAAAGGCCTTAAAATTGCACGTAGCAATAAAGCAGAAATTACAATGAAATGCCACTAACATAGGCTGATGGTGCCTGATTCAAGTTTTGCGGGTCACATGACTTCTCGGAAAACCTTTCTCCTCCTCCTCCATTAAGTTAAAAATGCCACAAGGGCGAAATAAATTAATGCTGGGGAAATGTCTGGCAAAACATACGCAAACAAAGCTCGACCAGTAAACTAATTGACTATTGAATCCTACATCAGTGAACAAAAGTTGTATTACGTACGTGACAGTGTCTTACCTCGCCAGACTGTGTAGAAGCGTGTCGCTTGGACTTACCATGGCCGCCTATGGGGTTCACATTAGCGGAAGTGCTATGCACACTGAGTAAAATATTTTATTATAGAAAATAAAGTGGTGCAAATTAAATTAAATTATGTTTTACATTTTCTAATTTTCTTATGAATTTTTCATATTATTTCAGTGTCTTTTTATGCCTGCGTTCACTCCGGAATATTAGTGTTCTTAATCTCGGTGCCGTGGGCACTTTGAATTTCATAACCAAACAATTTGAAAATAACAACACACACTTCAAAACATTTTATGACATATTAAACCCTAAAAATACAAAACACATTTTACACTGATAAATAGTATTTATGTGAGAGTTCAAAATTATTGGCCTCTTTGCGCACATGCAGGACACATGACACGTGCGTGGTGAGCACCGTCATGGGCTCTAGCACCGCTGGCTGTTAGCCGGGCATCAAATCAAAGAAAAATCATGCAAGATAATATTGCAGATGATGGAAACAAATTTGAAATTTATAAAAGGACAGGAATTCCAAGTTCTCACAGTCTAGTACTTGTCGAAGGCACACACACAAAGTAGGACGACATAATTTATCACGCGGTTGCATGATCGCGACGTTTTGCTGGCTATGCCACCTTCATCAGCAATATGTATTTAAGGGGAGAAAATAAAAATTATGTTGTGTGGTTTAAAATTTTTAAATAGACTTCAACATGCTCACTATATAATTTCACATCTCTGCTGAAGAAAAGGTATTACACCTGCTTTAAACATTAATGATGTACTAATTAATGTCTTATTTGTGAAGTAATTTAGTTTACAAGTAATTCAATGATACAAATTTGTGGGGTTCGGTATGCATCGGCTTCATTAACACTGATATTCTCCACCACTGGGGCAGGTCGTTAAAGCCATTGGTATAATGTGACGCGTGACATATTTTCTGACCTTACTACAGCTCGACTCTCCTCTGAATGTGCCTGCACTTCACTACGGCGGGGTTGGAATAGTATTAAGAGTTGGTCATGTGCCTAAGTCCGTGCAATAAGGCGCATTATTACAGATATGTCCGTATAACTTTCACTCTTCACTCCATACTTTTAAATTTGGTGTCGTGTCAACCTTCCCGAAGTAAGATTGTACCATCGGCTGAGCGGTCGAGCCTGCCGCTCAAGGTCACGTAGCTCTACGGAGGCCAAGGGATTGCACCACAAATATAAATACTGGTGCATGCAGCCTTAGTATAAAATAACAGCAGATATTCCTAGCATACAGCTCACGGGGCTGCGTTCATTTCATCACCCCCACCCCTCAAAGGGCCCGTGGACAAGGAGTATATAAGTCCGCGCACTGACCAGTGTCGGAGGAAGCCTCCAGGTCCTCACGACCTAGCAGTTCCTCTTACTTCCTCCACCGCGCTGAACTCTGCCTGAGGACGCCAACTGATCACCTCGCTCTACAAGCAGTTCGTCCTGTTCTGTCCATCGTGCTGAATTGTGCCAGAAGGAACCAACTCATCCCTTTTTCCATTGCTGGAAGAAGCCACCAGGTCCTCGTGATCCACCAGAAGCTTTTCAACGACTGCAAGAACACCTTCCAGACCTACTGGTAACTATTCAGCAACAGCTTCTGAAGACGTCATCAAACCTCTTGCTTTAATTGTGAGTAACTGCGATGGTGCCGCCACTACCCCTCTGGCAGTTGTTGACCACTGTCATTTCAGGATGCCTTACATGCTGGTATTGGCAATATCTCACATCTCCCACCTCTGTTAGTGGTCTTAGACAGTCCCTTCTGGACAACGTGTTAGATTAGTTTGGGCCAGTTAACCATTAACTACATAACCGAATTGCCAGGTCTCCATCACCTGGATTCACATAGGATAACTTACATTCAACTCTGGAATAGTTAGCGATAGTAAGGGTCAACGTATATATCCTACTTGGAATATATACGTATTCACACTTACTGCTAAGCATCATTTCATTGAGTAACTGTTTTTCCCTACGTATCCACGAGTCCTTGCAGAGTGAAGCAGGAGGAGACTACAAATTTTGCATCACACACCCATTAGACGGCCACCCTTACTGTATCCCCAGGGTATAGCATGGTAGAGTCTCCACCACTAGAAGGCTGCTAGGCTAGCCAGCAAAACCAGCCTATACTCTGTTGGAGGGAGTAAGAGTTTGGTTCTGGATGACTGACCACTTTTGGAATCCTCACCCAAGTCTCGTTGGTGAGCAGCTACAGGAAACCCAATGCTCTGTATCCACTGTGCTTAACACATGATATGACACTTGCGTGTTGAGCTTCGACCTTGGTTTTACACACCACTCGGGACTTGTAGTTCCTTTTTTTGATGTCCTATACTCAGAGAAAGGGTATTTGGCGGAAAGAGAGAACGGCAGCTACTAACTCCAAAGCTAAGCAGTGACAACCCTATCATAACTGCACTTTGCAGCATAACCCCGCAGGGGACGAGCTCTTGCTGCCCGCAAGCTAGAGACACCTCACCTCCCAGCTCCTCCCACACTATTATTTCCTGTGCTCGTCAAAACCATCAGACAACCACGTCCACTGGTAGCAGCCATCCACTTCGGGATGGGGACATTACGTACGGAATTTCCAAACACTGTTTCGGGGACTACTAGGCAACCTCCAACCGCAGCCACCCCGAGCCGCCGTTCCAACTGGTACACCTGTGGCAGTGTGCCGCACCATCCGCCAGGCCACGACAGTAGTACCGGATTTGGTGCCTAGTAGGCAGATCACACGCTATTCACTGGCCATGTGCCAGTCCACAGGCACTAAGCATAAAGCTTCAACATCACTATTCTCGTGTGTCTGGTGACACAATTAAAACTGCAAATTGACCACAGCGCCCTTCTCACAACCTAAGGCTGCCACAGGATAAGTGTTTTCGTGGCACACCATAAAGGCAGATGTGCGTCAAATTAAAAAGTTCCGTGAGTGAAATAAACTACTTCTCAAAATCTAAAATAATTAATGTTGCATTTTATTGTGGTGAGGCACTACCGACAAGCATGCAATGGTGGATAATTACGGCCGTGTCAGCTGATGGCGTTGCTCTGGAAAATACTTCCAAAAACTTCCATCTTGAAAAAACTCCAAAAAATCTAATTAAATATTATGCATGGTGCATTCCTGCGCATTTGGCATTTGCACACTACAATTCGGCTTCGCCTCATCATCGAGTCACTTCCCTCAAATTGGCAAGTGGCACCTGCATCAGTTCAATTAATCATGTCTAGTAACAAGATTACAGACACATGGTTGAATAAAAATTGTACTGTCCACCCAAAGATGTCGTGCGGTAGCCCATTCCCCCCGCGGGATTCTGAGCCGGTGACACCTTACCCGTCAAGAAGCAAGTTCCAAGGGTTGCTGCAGGATAGCAGCACCCAGTCTACAAGATCGCCACAGCCTCCAGTGCCTAGCACCAAGGCGATAGATATGTCAATAGCTTCCAACGGAGGAGATAAGAAAAGAGTAGTGCGGCTACAAACCAGCATAAAATACTCCTGTGGGGAGAAGCTAGCCACCCAGCCATTTGATAGCCTATGAGCAAGAAATTTTGGTGTATAAGGAGGTGCTAAATCCTAGCTCAAGTCAGTGGTCAGCCCTCCAGCTTGAATAAAGCTTGAGGGCACCAGCAGAGGAAGTGGCAATCACCCTGACATCACAGTCTGCAAAGACCTGAGCTCATATGTCCCAGGGTTCTGACTAGGGATGTGCGTATGCTGCGATTTGGCAATCGCATAATTTATCGCTTAAATACAAAGTTCCACATAATTGCAGAATTATCGCAGAATCTTACGTTTCGCTTTACCTGTGTTCCATTTTGAGCATAGTAACCTACACAAAAGTTAAACTCTCACAAATAACATTCTACATATTGTCAAAGAATGAATAATATTCTATCACCTATCACAGAAGGATCACATTTACATAAAACATATGCTCTGGTAAACAACAAAAGATAGATTGGGAAAATGACTGAAACCAATACCACATACATTGAATGGCATAATACGCAAGTTGCTATAGATGTTGCTGAATTTGGTTTTTAGGAATTCCATAGAGATGTGATGACAATGGAGCGATCCTACCCGTTTCGGTGTAAGTGTGGTCAATGTTAACAAAATGGTGTGATGTTAGCGTTCTTATACAGTATGTTGACAGTGTGTGCTAGTAAATTCGTAACAACATGCATGTTAAGTACGTGCAACTCGGTAATTAATCTGTGATGTTTATAAATTTTTCGTTCCACCTTTGATTCATGTTTTGTTTATATTTTGTTTTGGTTGAAATGGAGTAAATTCATCATGTCCTTGAGTACATACGTTTTTAAAAAGGCCAGTGGGGGAATATCGCGTATGGGAAATGAGACTGCTGCGGATAGGGAAAAGGAATTTCCAGGAGTATTACACATTGATAGTGGTAAACTTTTCTGTTCCATGTGCAGTGTGCTACTGGATCACAAACGGCTCTCCACAATTAGGGACCATTTAAATTCCCAAAAACATAAAAGCAGATTGTTGCAAAATGACACACGCTTGGTCGGAAGAATATTTTAGCCATTTTAAAACCAACCAAGAATGCCACCCCTAGCAAAGACATCACTAACGTGATACACCAAATACGTCGTTGAGCTAAAATATACTTTCTTGGCACTCAGATTAATAATGAAACCATTAAGGAGATACTAGAATTACATTAAGTAAATTTTGTAATTAAATGGGTAGGTGTAGAACACATTATATTAAGTTCAAGAGGGGGGCATTACTTAATTTAACGTAACTGAAAAATATAAATAAATATGAGATTGTTAAATTACAAAGAGAGAAATAAAATATTAATAATCTGTTACCGCAACTGGTACATTGTGTCCAATACAGCGCTCACCAAAACATGCTGCATGCTGCTACCAATAAAAGTGCATCAAATTCATTTTTCAGCTGATTTCCCTAAAATTTTTTTTACTATTTTCACCCAAATTTATTGTTTCTCAAAAACCATTTGTTATAGAAAGACGGATGCTCTAAATGGGTTTGATATAGAGAGGTCTTATTGTACTTTTCTTGTATAGCGTATACATTGTGTGCGTGAATTAAAGAAGGGAAATTTTAATATTTAAAATCCTAATTGTCATGATTCATTTGAGTGGAAAAATTATTTTCCTTATATTGGTAGTTACATGAAGAAGAGAACAGTAAAACTGAGGAAATGGTGTTGGAGCCAGGTGTTGTGAGATGTGAAACGTCTACACTTGACTGCAATGAGCCATCTGCTGCAAAGCGCTTGCGCAAGGATGGCAGCAGCAAAACTTTGTCAGGTGGAAAACAACTGGACTTGAACTTTCCTCTTCCGGGTCAAGAGGGCACTGCTTGTTTAGTGAAGGTATGTTATGTCAGATTTAGTGGTTGAAACGTATTTTTACTAACCCATTAAGCATACAAATTACCTCAGTTATTTGCTGGTATTTTGCAATTTATTGTTAATTTTGTGAAAAATTGGCAAAATATAGCAAGTTATATTTTAAAAACATTATTATTTCCACGTGAAACCTGAAAAATTACTATTTTCCACATTTCAAGTTACAGTTCACAAAATGTTCAAAATCATGTTATATTTTCATGAATTTGTATTGATTTTATACCACAAAACTTTTCCTTTCAGGACTTTTATGTGTTTTTACAGACCTGAATGCAAAAATTGAGTTAGCCGCTTGATTTTGTAGTTTAATCACATTGCACAGAAGTGTAAACATTTACTTTCAGTCATGTCTAAGGCCATAGATAACATAAGCGCAAGTGATGTGTAAAGCCTGATACAGACGAACATCTTTGCGAACAAGATGGTGATTACCAAAAGGTGAACAAGAAGGATAACACTCTCATGTATTCAAGTCCCATGTACGTACTGTACACACCGTAGTAGTACTTGAGTGATGCAGGGTGCTAGTCACTCATTCCTACCACAACACACAAAGATTTTACAAACCAAACAAATCACCAATACAGAATTAAAATCTTTTTCTACTCTCAATTTAACAATTTCAGTATAAATAAATTTACGGGAACTGCATACATAAATGTATAAAATGCAAATGTAAACAAACTGCTTGCACAAGATGGTGAATGAAAAATATAGCAGTCTCTAAATGATTGTAGCTAGCATGCAAGCCACTTGCAAACAAGTTAGCCAGTCACACGATGCAAGTTGACTTGTTGACTTGAACAAGAAAGGTGTACACCTTCTTGTACAAGAAAGTGAGTTGTGTGCAATAGGCTTTCCTTTAAGTGAACAATTCTGTACACTGTGCTGCACAAGTTTGTCTATTAAGATATCATCCCTCTGTATTGTTCATGTTTGCCAAGTACCACGTAATCAATGGAAGCCACTGATGCAAAACATTTTGTAGCATGCGAAGATATTCTAAGTCCCGGCACACCACACTGCCAGTGATGAAGTCCTGGGACACTATTCTGCAGAATATTCTAAGTTCCGCTTCTCCAGTGAGAAATTAACAGAGTTCCAACTGATGCTTAGCTTCTGCATCGTAGAGCAACGTTCCTGCAGCATCTCCCCATCTGCTAGTCCAAGTCCCGGAGTCTCCACCTTTCACCCAGCCTGCCCGATTCCTAGCTACACCCCTATTTATACTACCCAGCGCACACCCCCTTCTCCAGAGACCCCAGGCCCAACATCAGCGTACGCTATATCAACCACTTTTTTAATTAGCAAAAATACAAGAGCCAATCACACAATTTTCAGGCAGGTGTGGCCCCCTTCACACTGCAACCCGCTGAACAGTCATGTGCTGAGGACAGATGCTATCGCAGAAGTCTAGCACCGGGGAGAGCATAACATTTCAGCTGGAAATACAACTCACATTGCTGTTGTGAGTAACACTCCGTCACAGTGGTAAATTATATTTGTTTGAAATGCATAAAAATAATTGTAGGTACAAGATAGCAGACAGAAGACTTTTGTAGTGATAATTGTAATGCATCTGGCACATCAACACAGATGTTTGAATATTGTAACTCAACAGGTTCGTATGAGCAGCAGGACAGTATTAAAACACGTCAAAAGTGAAATGTGTTTTGAACAAAAGGAATATTGTTAGCAGGCCTAGTTAAAAAATAATCCAGACTTCTGTTGCTGAAGTTTCAGTAAAGCAAAACCATAGTGGTATATTTCCATAATTTTTTCTGTTTCTATTAGGCATTTGTACTTAATTAAAAAATTACGCTTCCAAAATTGTTTGTGAAATGTTTCTGCAGTGTGACTTGTGTTGGACAGAATATTAAATCTGAAGGGTTAAAGTGCAGAAATTTTATTTCACTGCCTTTTAATTACATGGCTAGTTCTCTGTTTAGAGTTGTTTTTATGCCTTCTACTCATTTTGCTATAATCTTCACCGACATAATAATTTGCTAGTGTGTGGGCTGTAAACAGTAGTTTAAAAAATGAAACTATAGACATTAATGCTAAATGTAATAGGCTTATTCAGAAACAAATAGTTTAACCATGTCTTAAAGGCTCATTAGTCCTTGTCTAAATCTGTGATGATGGGCGACTGACATTTTGTATTCAGAAACAACTTTTCAACATCTTTGGAACTTGTTTTACCTGTGATTTACTAGTTACAGTTTTATTTTCAGAAAAGGCTTGGCAACGTAGCAAAACTGTCAGTTCCATGGTAATTAGTTAAGGGTCATTCTCATATTTATTTTGTATATAATATGTGTAATGTCATTTTATGGGGTTATATTTCGTATGATTAGTTGAATTATTGAAAGATAGTGTGAACAGAGTAACAAGATTGAAGGATGGGAACAGATGAAAAATCTTTTTGTTTGAATTCAAGAGCATGTATCGGTAACACAAAGTAGGTATGAATATAAGGACGTAATACACAAATGAGCTGTTTTAGATTACTTCTTCACCTCATTTTCAAGAAATAATATGATTTAGAAACTTTACTAATTTTACATGAAAACAATATCTTAGAATGAGCAACTTTCTTGTGAATTTTAGGTAGTTTGAAAGCACGTCTGTGGATAGCATATAAGATTTTATATATGTCTGCATTAATAAACAATTGAAACACTTCAAAGTTCAAATACATGTAATTAAATTGTTTGCAGTGGTGATAATATACAAGAATAGTTAAAACATTAGCGGGATTTAGTTTTGTAGCCCAGTGTTTATTTTGGAAGCTTGGTAGTTAATATGAAGACAAAAATTTGTACTTACATCCGTACTTCCGAATGAACACTCGTAATTACAAATAATATGTTTATTTATTAAATAGTGTTAGTTATGTTCCAGTCTTCGGTGTATGCATAAATAAATACTCGGGTTGTTAATTTTACTAACTAAAAACACTGGAATCGTCAGTAATGTAGTTGGAAAAATTATTTACTCAACAATTTCAATATCCACAACCTAAAATCTGCCACTGCCATATTTAATACAAATTTAGTCATGCTTTAAACTACCCTCCTACTTAGTTTAAAGCAAATCAAGTCTAGCTTAAACCCTGACTAAAATAGTCACTTCTAATATTGCCTTCTGAATACAAAAAAAATCTTGTGAGTTGACTAATTATGGCGATTTAAACTTGTATAACTATAGTTTAACCCATGTTTGAATCGGCTCTGAATATGGCCTAATCTGTTTTTAATGTTCCATAATGTTTCATTATTTTTTTCTGGTGAATGATTTTCTCTGAATTTTTATAAATTGTGCAAAAATAATGGCCTATAAATTGTTTCCTGTTTTTTAAACTTAATAAGAATCTTTTTCCAAAAAAAAAAAAACCACACTGCTTTTCAGCAAAAATACACCACCATTTTCATGTCTAAATAGTTATATCATTTTAACATTCATGTGCAGATAAGTAAGTTAAATCATCTTTAGTCATCATACTGTTACACTTTCTCTCTCTAGAAATTAAGTGGGCTGTACCAAGTTCGTTAAGGGATAGAGGTCTTAATCAAATAAAAGAATTAATTATAATTTCCTTATTTTATTTACAATAACTACAGCTAAATTCTTTGAACTCAAAATCTCGCAATAAATTGATATCACTTACTGGTCACAATTAATGACTCGAATTTAATACAATTTATAATTACCACAAATCTATTAAATTAAATAATTAAAGATCAGTCCCAATAGACAGTATATTGACCTATTTAGATATTCTGTAAAATGTGTTTCCAAATTGACAGTTTGAATATTTATATTAAAATCCGTATTACACTTCCATTCAGTCCTACCTCAGTTCAGTCCATGTCCTGCCAGTCGCAATGTTCTAGAGTCCTTCAAGCGCCCTCACGCACAGTAGGTTTCACTCGTCGGTTTCACATCCTCTTGTCCCTTCATGCCACAAACACCTCGTCCGACGTCGTCCCGCAATCTCCTGTCGTTGTTTACACTTTACTTTGCTCGTGCACATTCTGCCAGGCGGCCTCCGTCAAAGAGTGCTGGCCGCTGGATTGCGGCAGTATATATAGTATCTTAGGGCATCACCTAGAATCTTCCCCAAGTCGTGTGATGTGTCGCGGAGGACCCAGGCACCAGCCAGTCTCACCAGAACATTCTTGTGTCGTCGTCAAACCCGTCTAAACCTCCAGCAGAGGAGAGGGGCCGTGACACAAGTAAGGTTTCGAACAGCGCAACAGCCTGATCGCTGTCCATTATTCACGGGTTTCCCAGAAAGAAGGGTCAGGAGGCAACAAGCCTATCCGCTAGGGGGAGGAGTGGGGTGAGGTGCGTCCACCGTCACAGCGCCGGGCAGCAGCGCTTAACAATACAGTGCCACTAACTTAAGAGTTAAAAATATTGTTGTAAAAGTTAAGTTTTTCCAAAAGAAAAATTGGAAAAACAGTGGAAAGGTTTCCAGGTGATGTGAAGTTCTTATTCGTTCGTCATATTTCTTAAAATTACACTATGCTGAAAATTCTTAGGAGTGCAAGTTGTTGTACACTATAAGTAAATAAAAATGTATACGATTCTATTTTTATTTGTATATTTTTCAAATGAATGGTACCTACTTTCACTCAGTTAAGTTTAATTTTCTTGGAAATAATTTTACAAGTCTTGCATGGCTTCAGTTTCTTTGAAACAGTGCATGAGGCTTAAAATGTGTAACTTGGGACAGACTGAAAGGAAACTGCCTTGTGATTTGGTAGCCTGTTTTTAATTATTATTCTCACAATGTAAGATCTCTTTCACAATTGGGGTTATGACCCTTGTTCTTTGTGCATTACTTTAATGTAATTTGTGAAAGGGATGGCTTAGCATAATAAGTTCTTCACCTCCTGTGGTGCACACACACAATTTTTAAATTTAATTGAAGAAATGGCAGAAGCATTTGCAGACAAGTACAAATTAACTTTGAAACACACACGTAAAGAAATGCATTTTGCCACCTTGCATGTAATTGTTTTCATTTTAACAATGCAGCTATTTGTAATGGTCACATGGCATCTCACCAATTGTAACTAAGAGAAGTTCAGCGTGAATTGATACGAACAAACAGCAGTGTACTCGTAGGCCAAAAACAGTTCATTTTTGTTGACGCAACTCCCTCTCGCTAGAATTATATAACAAAATTAATCCCTAGAGGTGGGAGGCTGAATTCCCTTCTGGGATAAAGTGGTTTAAGCCTCCCCTTGGGAAGGAGTAGCATGAGAAGTATATTTACCTGGCTGAATCGTAGATCCTCCCATGTTTGAAGGTTGAAGTTTGTGCCCTTTAGGCTGGGTTACCGTGACAGGGCGGGATTCAAGTTCTAGAGTGAGTTTAACCAAACTCGTCTCCTGTCCTGGGAGTTTGATTATGGTCACCGTGAAGATTGTCAAAAATATACGTGAGACCAGAAATCATGTGAAGGGGGAATGAATCTAAGTAGAATCTGTTAACTGCGGCTGGCGGCATCATCTACATCTATAGGGAGCCGGTCTAGTAGATATGCACTTTGGCACAAAGTCAGCTGTGGGGGTTGCTATTTTACGACAATTAGTCATCTTAGGGAGTATGTGAACAGTGATAAGTTTACCAGCTGCTGCGTGCACTTGGCATATAGGGCCAACAGGTCCTATGTTCGGAGTGGGTGGAAGGGGATGTAACAATTCCACAATCAGTGGATCGGGGGTAAAGTGATCAAGAGAGTCAGCTGTGTGCTGAGGTCAGTCCAATCCTAGTTCTGCGTTTCCACCCTGCAATATTGTCTCGCCTCCAAAGGGTGTGGGACCATCTAATTTAATTCCTGGTCCAAATAACAGTTCTTAATCAATTGCTGTATTGGAACCAGAATGGTTAATTTCACTAGTTGATGGGATACTAGCTAGTAGGACGTCTAACTCTTGTTGTAATGCTCGTTGAGCTAACTTTTTAAAATTACTTCTATGTTCTTTAGTGTCGTAATGCTCACTGGGTAGTATCCTTGTCCGTTCTGGCCTTGTTCAGGTTGGGACCGAAGCAAAGGATATAAAACAAGGCTGTGGTCCTGGGGTTATATCCCACTGAAGGGCTGTGCGTCTCGGGGTGTTCCTGGAATAATCCGGCCTTGTTCAGGCTGGGGCTATCCAGAAAACTCTGGTCCGTACTTCCCTTTCAGGATAAATTAAAAAAGATACTTGTAAATGTGAAATTATGAGTTAAAATTAGGAATGGCCCTTAGAACAAGAGAATTCCTAAAACTCCAGGCAGCAACCAGTATCTCCTAGATCCAGCCTTATTCAAGCTGGGATAGAGAAAGTGGCTGGGATAGTGACCTGGATCTCTTGGTCTTGCTCAGGTGGGAGGAAATCAAAGGCTATTGAGTCCACCTGCGCTAATCAATGAGAGAGGTAGTTATTATTACCTAGAATTGTTATGAGAAAATTAAATTAATTATAATTTATTTGGAGCTAGGCAAAATGAAGGAACACACAAATACTGACAATTAACGTGTTTATTAAATACACTATGAAAGCAGTGGGTTGTGTAGCTGCTCTGTACACTACAACAATTAATAAAGTTAATTATACGGCAGTCAAAGGCAACCTGCATAAAAGTTAAACAAAAAGAACTAATGACCATCTTTATAGGAGAAAGATAAAATGCCTAACAGTCCAGAGGGGACGTTGTCACGACCTGCTACTGCGAATAAGAAAGGAAAAATGCTTTCGGGGTAGGGATTCAGGCGAGGACATAGTGATACCCGCGTGGAGACTTTTTCTTGATGCTCCTGATGGAGTTAACTCTCAGAGACAGTGGAGACCGTACTTCTGACGTGAGGAGTCTAGCAGTGTTTGCTTGTTTAGATAATTTCAAGTCTTCTCAGACTGTGTCTGTTCGAGTAGCATAGCTTATTCGTGGAGACTTTAATTGTTAATGCCGAAGCGCTTGGCTTAATGGTGAGAATCCTGGGTATATTTGTTTGAGTCTTGTGCAGACTATTGAAGACAGGATCTGAGTCACACACCTGGCTAGACGTGAGCCTTATTCAGGCTTACTTTGCCTAGAGATGGGGTGAAGTCGATGAGTAGAGGGGGCATCTCGGATGCACAGAAATGTGCCATGCGTCATTGTCTCGGTGTAAATGAGAGGAACTTCGCAAAGTTTAATGTATTTTCAATGGTGTCAAGAGATGAACTTTCCAGGCCATTCCTGTATCTGAACATGCTAATAAAAGGTTGCAACTGCAGGATGAAATTCCACACTATGTGTGTTTTTTCTGCACTTAGGTTTGCTTGGGTGAATATGTTCCCTGAGCATGGATGCACTATGGAATGGTCCTTTGAACCCCTTGGTTTTTTCACATACAATTTACATCACCCTTGATAATCAATTTTATATTTGATTCAGACTGTAAAATTTAAAAAGAGGTTATTGATCTCAACTTAAAAGGAAAGTATTGTGTACCTTTTTTTAATACATTGTGATGCAATGAAATTAGTCTGGTGAGTCACAGTAGAAATATTTCTGTAATTTTGTTTGTGGTAGCAGTTATTGTATGCATCTTATGTGTCCTTATCAAGTAAATGCTGTTATTTTTACATACATTAAACATTTTCATAGCGTAGTGTGTTTCTTTTAAATTTTTCCAGTATTGGATATTAATAAGCTAGGTGTGTGTTTGCTGATATTGCATTCCAGATGTTTGATGAAGAGAAGTTTTTCGTGAATGATGTGATAGAGGTGGTTGGTTTCCTTTCGACAAACCCAGCACCAGAGTGCAGTGACGATGCGGAGGTGATGGATGATGATGGTACGGACCAGGATTTGAACGATTTGAACCCTGGAGTTTCCAGCGTGCATTGCATCGCTGTTAGAAAGCTGACGCACTGCAATCCTCTGTTTCCTACCGTCTCAGAACAAGGTCAGTGCCAAATTGGGACATCTGGTTAGACCACTCAACTGATAAGACTTATAGGGTTGTTTGAATGCTGACTGCCTATGCTGTAAGCTTATTGCATGCGGTATCCGTGGTGGTAACAGTGAAGAGATGATCGCATTCTGGGTCAAACCTGGATTGATTTTCGCATGTAGGAAATGTGGCTTTATAGAAATAATCATGATGACTTTGGAGGATGATTTTCCACATTCCTTTGTCTATTATAATGTTTCACACATGGCGTTTCAGTTCCTTAGTTCTACCGGTTCTTGACCTAGGAATTTAAACAGTTTCATTACTAAAAAAGTATGGATGGGTCAATTCCACATATTCTCGATGCACACTGAAATCATTTAAAAACCCACATTATACTTGAAACAAATGGTGGATAGCTTGTAACTCAAACGTCCTTAACCAATGATAAACCAACACCATCACCGTCTATTCTATAAAATCACGTTTCCACCGTGAAAGCTATAATCAAATTTTGAGGAAAATGATAGCTCAGTTAGTACACACTTATTTTGTGATTTCTCAGTTTTTATTTTATTTTGCGACTTCAAGGGAATTACCGTAACATTTGTTTACTAAAACGCCTGATTACTGAGAGTGAAGTGAATTGAAGAGATTTGGGCGGCTATTAACAGCAAGGTCTTGAGAGCCGAAACAGAGAGCGAATTGACTGATAAGCATGGTAATTTTCGTCCGTCCAGTCCAGCGATCAGCGCAAGGTGTGGCTTCGCTTCCTCCCCTTACATGTGTGGCGAGAGGGGAAGTAGTTGCCTACCAACTAGAGTGCCGTCCTCGTATTCTCTCTCTCTCTTGGTTGGTAGATGTGGGCTACTCTCAGGTACGCTCGGTTATAGTTCGTCCCACCCAGGCACAATGTTGATTCCTTTCCTTACACGCCTGGCGAGAGGGGAAGAGTTTGCCTATCAACTAGCGTTTAGTTTACTATAATACTAAAACTATGGTATTGGTGAACTTCAGCACTATTAAAAGCAATTTTTAACTTCTTTCAGTTTACAGTGTCTGAAAAGTATAAGGTAGTTTACATGTTTTGTTGCTGTTGACAATCAAGGGATAGGCTTGAAACAAAAAAAGGTGGATTGTTTTTATATATCCATTGGTTCTACAATAAAAAAAGATTAACGTTACATGCAAACTATCAACTTTCAAAATCTAGTTCTTTCACAAAACAAAATGTAGACCAACTGATGATTTGTGCTCAGTTTCTTTGCTACACATTTGGGTTGGTATAAAATATTTGTTTTGAACAGAAAGAATTAATTTTTAACGTGAAAATGTTACAAATGAACTCATAACTATTGGCTGTTCCTTTCATCCAATTTCCATCTTTGTGCTGCTTTTTAATGTAAACATTGCAGTGATACCAATAAACACAGTGTATACATTTCACCACCCTCAAAACTTTGACGTGTGCTGCTTATACACCTAATCAACTACGATTATGACTCATCACCAAGAGTACCTATCTTCACTGCTGCAGATGTGTGACACGTTGCCTACCCTACAGGCAACAGGAACATAGGTGCAAATTCTCTTCACCTGAAGGTTATGCAACCTGGCAGGCACACTGCCCCCCCTCAACACTCTGAGAGCCTACAAGTTGTGGTAATTTTCACTGAGGGATTGTGCATGGCTTGTCCAACGCAGGAACACTGAACAAAAATACATATTAATGTAAATAAAAATTAAATTTTGCTCAATATCAAAAATTTAAGATTATAATTTAATGTGAATATTTAATCATACATTGACGTGAATAAGTGGTTTTAATGACATTTTTGGCTGTTGGTTTAAACAAAAATGCATTTTAAGGTTATGTACAATATTTCTCGGGTCTAAAATCCAAGTCTGCATCCTTTGTTTCTTGTTCTACTGAAAAACAAATAATCGAGGTTCCAATGTTTTTTTTTTTTTTTATTTGAATGGACAAAAATTATAGGATGGGAACAAACTTGCCCAAGCATAAACATAACATGTGTAATGTAGGTCAGATAACTTGTGTTTTATATGTCATATTATTTATTGTCATCATTCCTAACATCACATCAAGGACTAACATAGCAGATTTTAGAACAATCAGTTTTATTATTCATGGTTTTGTTACACAATAAAATAAACTTTAATATGACAGCAAACATTCCAAATTGTAAATGTACCAGAATCTTATTTTTATTATCTCGTGATTCAGATTTTTTGTATTGTGTAATTTACTGCCACAATTCCTAAGCCATAAAGATGGGCTAGTTTGATTATTGATTCTACCGATTTTGGCTAGAATTGAAATACTTATATTTTTAACCTCCTCAGGTTTGATTATAGAAATTGTTTGTACTGTTCCAAGATCTTAATTTAGCAAAGAAATTGTACTTGTACTATCAATTTTTTTATTTTTCCATTGTGAATTATATAATTAATTACTGAGCTGTAAAATTTATGTTTAAAATGTTTATAAAATTTCTGAATGTTAGCAGCAGCGGATGTTTTATCTGCAAACTTTGGTTAATGTGACTATATATTTTTAGTTATGGTAGAATCATAAGTACAGTATTTACTTGCATAATGTCAGCACTTCTTTGACCACACTCTTGCTCAAATAAATGGTTCACGGACATTATGCAAATAAAGTTGAGGGAAAACATTTTTTTAAGTTCAACATTATGTTGTGTATGAAATAAAAGGTGAATGTGCTCATTTCTAATGAGTTCATTTTCGTTTTCACATGCTATGATTATAGAATATTACATAAAAATGTTAATAATATCCCTGTGACTTAGCTATGAACAAACCGGCTTGTGTGTGGCTATGCCTTGCTGTTATGTATCTGCCCTAAGGTCAGATGACGGCTGCCGCACACAGAACTGGCAACCAGCAACAGTGCAGTGACACCACCACTTCTGTAGCTTATCCATTCTAATAATACCCACGTACCTTCCTTTTATTGCTCTTATTCCAAACATTATATCATGTAAAAAGAAGAGAAAGATAATGGCACTGCAAGATAAGAAGCTAACTACCACTATTGACATGTATTGAAGAACAGAATGAGAAAAGGAGGGGGTATGTAGGTGCATGTTTTAGGAATGAGAAAAGCAGATGGTCTGAATTTGAACAAAAACAAAGCAAGACAGGTGGTTACTTCAGGCTGCATGTCTTTATTATCTTAGAAAAACACTGATGCCTGTCAGCAAGTATGATGTTAAACATGACGTGTGACTGCTGCAAGAATGGAGTGCATCAATGTCCTAGATCTTTACTGTGTTCAGTCAGGGAACATACATGCTCAGGTGGTTCTAGCGGGGCGGCGTCTGCTGTATCTACCTCTGGGTTCACGCCGGACCCTTAAACAGGGTAGGCCGGGTTGGTTGGGGTAAGGGCATTTGCTGGTTTACCTTTGTCACTCCTCACCTGGGGCCGTGCCGATCTGGCTCCTGGACAGTGCACCTAGGAGTGCTGCTTCTCCCCGGCCGCTTCCCGTGGTGGACATGGGGTCTGGTAGGAGGCGATGCTGCTGTGAGACGTCTGGATGATTGTCGACGCTGGTGCTACCACGTCAACGGCTAGTTTGGCCTATACTCCCACGAGGAGAGGCAGTTCTTGGAGCAGGTACTGAACCATTGGATGAACAGCTCTGGGCCAAAGAGGTTGATGGGGAGGACTGTGAAGAGAAGTTTCATGAGTCGTCTGGTGACTTAAGTTTGTTTCCGATGAGTCAAGCAGCTGAAGGCTGGTGTGGGTAAATTCCTGTAGTTATGAGGCTCAGCAAGGACGGCAGCACTGGCCTATTGTTCTACCGACCTCCTCGTCCATGGCTGAACGGCACGTGCTGGAAGCGTTCTATTGTTCACTCCTCACTGAAGCGGCAGGCAATGATACCCTGGTTAGAAGTGTTTTTCAGAGGTGCTTCAGTCAGTACTCGTCAAGTGTGGTACCCCTTCTGGCTGGTCGCTACGCTCTGGAAGGTGTGGGTTAGCTGACTCGGATGTCTTAGGTGATTCATTGTGTGTCTTGATAGTGGGGGGGCTCTATCATATTGTGCACACGGGATGTTGTGGCCCTTTGTCCACAGTATGGGTGGCCTGAAAATATGTGGTATCTTGATATACATGCAGTCCTACTCTAGAACCGTAGTCCTACTCTAGAACCTGAAGATGTAGATGTAAATATGCAGTCCCCTGCCACTCTCTTGTGGGATAATGCTTACCAGGATGGGTGAGAGATACATTTCTCTCTAGATGAAGACAGTTGGGATTAGATTAAAATGCATGTTGTATTCGCTCTAGAATAAAACATGGTGACCTGTACTTTCTCCTACGTCTTATCACACACTGATGTTTTCCGAGGCAGGAGCGGAGTTACAAAATATTGTACATCTTCTGTACTCATCCAGCAGATATGCCAGTTGCTGCATTCAGAAGCACAGAATCCATAGGTAATATTGCTATTTCACTATCGACACCATCAACATATAGAACAAATAATATTTTTATTAATATACTAATTTTGAGTGTCGCCTTACAGAGCAGTGTTAACTTACGATACATTTAGCTTATCTTTTATGTTTTAGAGAGACTTTAATAGAGAATTGAAACAAGATGATTGGAACTGAATCTGGAATTAACATCAGTAAAAACATTGCTGCTGAGACATTTAAATACCAAACAATTATTTAGCTTTTATCACAGAATTTTAGTGCTCATGTATAAAATAAAAACCTTGTACATATATGTACTGTAGTTTTAGACACTGAACTTCAGTCTGCTTGTTGATGAAATATTAATTATATGCTGTAATCCACTAAATTGGAATTGGAACTGGAATTGGGGACCAACACCGAAAAAATCTGAATCAAACTGTAACCGACCCATCTCTACACTTTCCTTTTAAAAAATGTCAGCAGTTTGGCATTATTGAGGTGGAAGACTTGTAAGGAACTTGGCCGGCTGAATCCCATATTATGTGTGTGTCATGGTGTTTGTGTTGTGTTGCAGATGCAGTATTTGAGAGTGCAGTGTCTGTGAGGCAGGAGTTACACATGTTGCTTTCACAACTCTTGTTTGGAGATACACTGGCTGCAGACTACCTGTTATGTCATCTCCTGTCTTCTGTGTGAGTGCCAGCTGTGTGTTCAGTACTTAGCAGTGTTGCTCATTACTACAGGCTGAGAATTGTGCATGATATTGAATGAGGCAAATAACAAACTAAATATTTAAATGTTTTACTTATTGTTTGTTGGAAAAAGGCACCAAAGATACTGGGGGCAGCAAACATTTTAGTGATCTTCCTTCTTACTTCTTGTGCCTTGTGGTGACCTTATTGGAGACAATTTCCCCGTTGCAATATATAGTCCATGGAAGTAGCTGTTCATTCCCAATCCTTGTGGCTTGATTGTAGGTCACACTATGTTGACTACCCAAAAACTAAATCTCATCAATTAATAGTGTGAATCACATTCCAGTCTCTGAGGATTATGCAGGCATTATTGCACGTGGATCTTCTCCAATCAAACAGTAAAGAAGGTGAAGTGTTAATGAAGAATCCTAGACTTAGTGATCAACATTGTTGGAAAATTACCGGTAATTGCTAATTCTATAAAAACTGCATTAAAAATTTCATTTACCGACCATTTTGAAATGGCTTTAAGAATAAACATTATGCACAAAACTAGATTCTATTATAATAGGACAAACCTTCCATTATTAATGTGGAACTGTCGTTTTGTCCTCCATCGTCACCACACAAAATGTCTTGTAATCGTTCAAGAATGAGTGCACTCCACACACTTCTTGCATATTGAAGGTGCACACAAATTCTGTAAGCAAATGAGTCCAAGTCACTTACCCTTGGTATTGTAAACTGGAGTGCTAAAATTACATTGTTTTTCATTTTTTACTCCAATTTATGGCAGCGTGCGCACATACAAACACAGATGTTATACAGCAGCTGAGTTAGGCCTGCTGTGATGCATGCTCTCAAGTGTTTTAAAGGGCCTCGTTAATTGATATCATTTTGTCAGGCTTAGTGTTGACGCGTGATGCCGTAGTTAAATGGTAGAACACTATGTCAGTCAGTACAGGTTTTGTCGGAAGCTAGGCCTGGTGCATCCTATTCTGGCAAGGTTTGGACTCAATTAGTCATTCTGAGGCACTGGAGCACGTCCAGTGTACAACACTAGCCTGGCAGCTTTGCGGCAGGGCTCTGGCAGTGAGATCTTACGCTTCATGTTATGTTTTGCGGGTGGTATACATCCACAATGCATCTATACTGTGCTCTCGCGTGTGACGGAAGCTTAACAATGGTGCGTGTGGGCACAGCAGATGTTTGAGTCTTTTAATTGTTTTATTATTTTACCAGGCTCGCTTTCGACTGTATTTGATTATCGTAATTAATTCATTCTTAACTAACTTATATTATTCGTCCGGGACTTCCCACTTTCGTACTTCGTGATAGTAAATATTCCTTTAATTTTGAAATCTTTGACTACCGTAATTTTAACTATAGTGCCTGGTTCACTTGTGTTATTATTATTCTAACACTGAAAGATTGTTGCATCAAAACCCCTCTGAGAACTAGTCGTGAGGTGTGCCGAACTCCACAGGAGACGGTGCTTGAAGAAGGCTTTGAATCTGAAAGGATGTACCGTGGCTCCTGGGTTTCCGGTGTTCCCTTGTCTAATTTTGGTGGCATCGTAATACCGGACCTCATATTTATACGTCAGGGCCTTGGGTGTGACTAAATAATATGCACCTCGCAGGACTGTACGTCTGCGGAAAGGCCAGAAGGCTGGTCTAGATGCGGGGTAAAAAGGGTGATACTCAGAGCTGCCACTAACACAGAAAGCAACGAGCATTACAGAGGTTGGCTCACTCACTGGTGAACACTGAGATTGAGTGTGAGGACACACCCCCATCCGAGGAGCCAGAGTTCAGACCTCGGCCCATTTCGCCATTTATTCCTCTTGCCCAAGAATCAAAATGTCTATTTAGGTGCTGGTTGGCCGTGGCTAGAATCAGAACCCGTCAGTCGCCCCCAGCTGGAGACTCCTTCGCCTGCAGTAGCCATAACCCCACCTAAGGTTGACCGGGGGAAAGATGTACTGAATACGTGCACTTTAAGGCTAGCTTCCAGGAAGATTATTCAGGTTTGATTACCGCTGAAGGTTGTCCCAAAACCTCGAGTAGTTCCATCTCCAATTAATTATATCCCCACTCGTCAGCCTATGCGGCCATTGCGGATAGCACTCCTCCTCCTGGCAGGATCATCCATCCCCATCGTTCTTATCGATTAAATCACTTCCCAACTCATACCCCGGGATAGCTGGCACCCCACATCTTGGCAGCTCTTGTAGTGAGGAAGATTGTTTGCCCTGGATGGGAAACGATCTCAGTTTGACTCACTCTGGGGTTTGATTTCTCCCTCCCCCCTCAGACAACTGCATCCTCCCCTTAAGCTGTCCCCCGTAGAACCTACCACAACCCACTGGGCTAGGGTAGCAACCAAAACGCTGTGGTAGGATCACCTGCTGAACTAGGGAGGTCATTGAGTGCTCTAACCACTTACCCGAGAGTAAGGACGTGCGTCAATATACAAATGTAACTAATAAATATGCCCGGACAGTTAACAAAACAGGTAACGCAAATGTAAGGAAACGTTACTCACTGGACTTTATCAATTAAAATATTTAAGACGTTTTTTATTTCTTAGCTAGTAACTGTGACAGTTGTTAGTTGCTCTATGGATAATACTTCCACTACGTTGGCAACTATTTCCTGTGCACGTAGTTTCAAAAGAGGTTTTTAAATATGGTTTTATTAGGTTTGAGTGTAAATGTACTAGAAAAAAATTGTGTGGAATTTTTTTTTGCATATAAGGTCAGCCCTTCTTGGTTCCCTTGAGAACTTTATAACACAGTTTTACTGTATTATGAATGTTTTCTTTAATATTCCCATTTGCATTGTTTTCCTTATTCAAACGTGACAAATATTTAACATAGGCCTATTAGTGTGTTAAATATAAAGTTTAATGTTGTTGGGTTTTGTTTTGGTTGGCTAGCGTGTCTTTTCCACACTACAGAATGTCCACATCTATAGAATTTTTAGGTCACTCCCCTGAAATTCTATGGATAGAGGTTCCACTCCATATAGATGCCATTAGAACAAAACAATAAATCCAGAAAGTTACGTACGACTACTTGTAGCTGCAAAAAAAGGAATTAAAACAGAGATCAGTGTAACTTTTTGACAGGAAGCAACTTCAACTGTACTGCAAAATTCCACTCTGTGTTCCATGACATCTATTTTAGAATTGTTCGAGATTAATGTCTCCACATGTAAGACGTGCACATAATGGACACACTGAAGGGTGAGAAGGGAATTTACAAGCATCATAGACTTTACTTTCTGTTTTGTAAACTGTAAACACACACAAATGGCACTATGCGTATATTGTGCATGAACGGGTCGTCAGTAAGTCAATAGCACGAGATAAAAACTGGAAAACGTAATTAGAAATGTAATCCAATAAACATGGCATAAGTTGGCCATCAACAATTAATACATTCAATTACAAATGCAATCGGAACTCAAAACCAAAAAGTGAAGCTAAAATCAAACTTATAACAAAGCAGTAATCAAACACAGGTGCACAATAACTAATATGGTGATGCGAGAAACAATCACAAGACTATGGATGGGAGGGGATAAAGTTGGGGTGTGAAACTCGCACTGTTATGTATTATTATCAAGCTTTGTTGTAATGCACGCAATAATGGACAGTAGTGGACATGTTGACTGCTCATTTTGGAAAGCCCAATACTGTCATGGTTCATGAGATATAACTAGATTGTGGGTGGTGTGGAGAAATTGGTGGGTGTAGAACAAAGCTTTCCTTTGCAATGTCGTGTGTTGCAGGCAGACCGACCTTCAGTAAGTCATGGGTTTTGTCAGGATGGCGCACACAATCCAAATCACCACTGCCATCTCCAGAAATACCACTGCCAAATATTTTAATAAATTTTTGCTGTCTTCCTCTCTCCTCCCCGCCCAATTCTATATTGCAGCCTACCAATTCAGATTAGCAACACCACAGCCCAAATATTTTATCACTGTGGACTACCAAACATATTTTTAATTAATTTTCATTCCAATTTCTTACATTTTTGATAGGTTTTTTTTTTTTTTTTGGGGCAGTTCTTGAAAATGGCCTTGCAAAGTCACTCCACTCAAATCAGCTACTTGTAAAATATGGTTCCAAATGGACTGTGAAATTGTGTGGTCAATGTGTATTGTGAGTGCAACATTCTTTTTAGCAAACAATTTTTTGTTATCACATTTCAGGTATTTGAGGAACAACTTAATGGCACTTGGAAAAATGTCGCTGAATATAACTAATATCCCTACGGATTGTGACTACGCCAACAAACTTTACAACGTTTTAACTCTGCTTCTGCCAAAGAGTAATTTTATTCCTATGACATTAGGCAACCTCAACAAGCAAGTCTTCGTTCCCAGGTAAACTCTAGACTTTGGACTTTTTTTTAAAGTTATTTTTATGTTTTTATTTTGGTGTGTTTTATTTTTGCGTAGAGAAAGAAACATCAAAAGTCCTTTTTCAGATTTTTTTTATAACTTTTTACAAATTTTAGTTTTGAACATGATTGTAACTAAGTATGCTTTTTTTCATTGTCTTTCCAACACCCTTTATGCTTATATTGTCCAATCTTATCAGCTCACACCAAACTGCGACATCAATTAAAAAAATATGTACGTATTTTTTATTGCATTTACTTATTTATTTTAGCAGATGAAAGCATGTGAAAAAAACTGTTACAGCATATATAGTATTAATATCCACAACATTACAACAGTGTAAAGTCTAACCTCAATAATAAAAACATGTAGGGATCTAAAAATTCAGCATTTTGTAATAATGAGGTTTGTATTAAACAAGACAGAAAATGAGAAACCACAAAAAAAATCACTAAATAGTCAAATATATTTTTAGTACGTGGCAAAGTAAATTTTTGGCACATAATTACGTTATTAGGAGAGGATCACTAGCTCCAGTACCTAATTTTGTCACAATTTTGAGCTGTGTCCTGAAGTACATACTTGTGCGTATCTGTCCCCGAAAGTGACATCACAAGTGCTGTCCGAATTGCAAGTGAAGTAGGCAAGTATAGAAGTATATGAAGATGTATATTTCTCACGTACTTGCGGTTTATGTGCTGCTATTTTGAGAAGCAATTTGCCAGAATGGTGTGCAGCACGAATATGCGCTCTACAGATGACTTCGCCCCATCAACGAGCCACGTGCGCTCCGGGGCAAAATATACTATATACGGCAAACCAGAATAAATGTATTGCATTAAGAAGCCCACAAGCCTGGGTAGCCGATCACATCATTGTATATTTTGTGCGTAATTACAATCCCCATTGACCGTCCAGAATTATGCATGCAAAAGGTACCCCTGCAATTGGAATTATTATTATTATTGAGAATTTGACTACTCGTGTCTGGCCTCTGGAAGAAGTTCCTGCAATCACAAGAGTTGGCAGCACCCCTGTGACCTTGTGACATCACAGCTGGCCCGCCTCAGAGACAGGGGTTGTAATTTGTCGTTGCCTCCACGCGGGCGATAAGAAAGTCGCAGCGCGTCTGCTTCCCCAATAAATGCACCCCCGTGGTGGAAGGCTACGCAAACACATCCCCCCCTCCCTCCCAAGTGGAAAATCTGCTGATCGGGCGAAATTTAGTATAAATACAGCCCCAGTGAGTGGCGCCGGAGTCGGCGACCGAAGAGGACGCGAGCCCGGTCCCCAATCTGCAAGGACTCAGCCTCCTCAGTCTGAAAGGACTTGCCTTCCTCCAGTCCGAAAGGGCTCTGCTGCTCACCACTCAGTCCACAGAGGAGTCTCCTACACCCAGCTTGCAGAAGGCTCTCCTAGTCCAACCAAGGACTACTCTACTCCCGACTGCAAACCCTCCTTTCATAACCGGCACATTAAACCCTTGTCAAGTCTGTGAAGACTTTCTCTCGTGAGATTTGCACATCACCGAGGACCTGCACGTACAGGTATACCCACCTTAACCCAGTAAGCCTTACCCCATTCAACTTCCTTTGACTTCCCTGTAACTAGCCGTCGCGTTTCGTGTTGCTTACCTGATTAGCTTCCCCTTAATTTAGCCGCTGTCAAAGTTGTGTTGCTATACATTTTCACTTGTAGCCGCTGTAAAGGTTGCGTAGCTATATTTGCTCTCTCTCAGGCTGGCCTTCGCCTAACTGCCTTTGGTTTACATTATTCTCATACTTTTTTTTGTCTCTGGTGTTTTGTCAATACAATTTAAATATATTTGTGCATTTTTTAATTAGTTATAATTATTGCATTTACTTGCCAGGGACTAATCCCCGCAATAAACAACCACGTCACGTTAAATTCTTTTGTTCAGTTACTAGTAGTTAGAGGACCCTTATTCCCTATCTTATGTGGTATTGTGTAAGCTCTAATAATCAGATGTACTGTAAGAGAGGAGGTGCTCCTAGTAAACAATGATGTAGAGAATGTTGTTCCCTTGCATGGGCTAACACCAGCTCTATGTCTGATGACGAACCCCCGGTCAGGTGTCACGACCAACCTCCATGGGCCATTACACCCGTTATTCCCTTGGATATTTCTACCCCGCTAGATCATCTACTTGGTAGCCAGTGGCCAGGGTATCCGACGATGGAGTACGAGGAACAGGAGAAATTATTAACTCAAGAGGACAAGACTGTTCCCCATGACAGCCCCGCTAGTCAACTACCGAAAACCACTAGCAATGTCCAACTGAAGTCCGGACGACGTATCAGAGTAAAACATCCTGTGGGCACAGTACTCCCGAAATATTTTGATTTTAAACTTGCAACGGGAAAGGTGATTCGGGTTCGACTCCCAGCACAACCCGATACCCGCCCTCGTAAAACTCTCCCCTCTGTGGATTTTATACAGACACGTCAACCTACTCGCCCACGTAAAATTTCCTCTGCCAGACCACGTCCCTATCACCACGTCAGATTAGACATTTCACCCATTTGGGACAGCTGGCATTCTGTATATTGGCGACCCTAATAGTGAGGAGGATCATGCCATCTCTATCCATCTCACTCTGGGGTTTGACTCCCCTCCAACCCATAGCAAACCTACCCCCAAGCGACCGAATACTACCTCTAACCCCCTTACGCCTCCTAGACCTAAGTGTATGTATAATATTTGCCGTGGTAGGTCAAACTGGGCTTTGCAGGTTGGGCAATGTCACCGTACTACCATCTAGGGTAGTAGCATCCCATAGCACACACATCAGTAGGTTACAAATGATATTCAACGTAATTATTTTATTTAAAATTTAGTAGGACAACATTACTACTACTTGGTAGCTTAGAACTTCGAACAGAGTAAATAATTTTCTTATGGTGCACCTTAAAGAAACGGGTAAACAATAAATTCCCACTAGGCCTATGTTCATAACCTACAAAAGCTAATGTAAAACAAGCACTCAAAATTGCAAACTTGCATACAATCAGCAAGACAACAAATGTTATGTAAATAAAATTGAAATATTATTTAAGACTTTGTTAAACCATGAAACTTTTGGCAACTATCAAGTTATTTGTAGGAATACATACCTATTCATTAAAGGTGATCAACTGGCTAATAGATGTTGCCGAAGCCAACAAGACAAGACTGCCTGTCCGAATTCATCAAGTTTGGTGCCAAGGGTAAGTAAATTATGTAAGGATGCAAGTACACCAGCATGTACCTGAATTCAGACATGGCCTTAATTATTGTTGACAATTATGACGAAGAAAAATTGAACTGCCTTGCTATTTCAGTTTTATTTATTTTTCTGCTATACACTTCATGTATAATTTTGAGTTTTTCTTCCAATGTAAACTCGTGTCGTTTGCGCTTTGTCAGTGCACTACACTGCAGTATGTGGAAATATCACAAACTAATATCAGTATTTTACCAACTTTGCATGCTTTCAGATAAAAACAACATTCAGTAACAAGAGAAACGGTGGCAATGTAATAGGTATTCACTGAAGCCGACTCCACAAAGTAAAATGTACTCGTTAAACTAATTAATACTACGGACTTGGTCCATTACTATCATTAATGCACTAAAACATGATTACAAATCAACTTTCTTTGCACACAGAAGAGGTTACAGAAGGTAGCTACGCACCTAATACATGCAGCCAACATCTTTTGTTACAGATTTTGATGCTAGAGGTGCAACATTTTTTCACATTGTGGAAAGTAGCGCTGTTTGTTTTGTATAGTACTATGGTGCCTTGATTGTTGGCATTAATTTTAGCGGTTATGTTTTTCTTTGTATTAACCATCCAAATTAAATATAAATGCTTTTCTGAGGGACATAAACTGACTTCGCGTTACATATCAACCGAATTTCCTACAAAATTAATCACGTAGCATTAAAATTCCTAGTATATTTGCAGGAACCACAAAATTGCTTTGTATAAATGGGAACTTCTTATTAACCGGGTTTGTAATAACGAGATTCAACTGTAAAACCATTCCATTTCAAGTTGTGCAATATTTTGAGCGGTTTGTTTTGATCTATATACTTGAATTAGGATGACCTTGAAAATTAAGATTACCCCCAAAATTTAATTTGGTCGCCAGGAAAAAATGTATTTCTCCACAAATTATTTGGTCATGTAATTCAGGACAAATTGCTTGATGAAAGAGGAATTAGAGGTCACACTGATGAAAGAGGAATTAGAGGTCACACTGGTGGCGATAACAGGGTCCTGAAGATGCATGGAGGACACAGTCACTGATGGTATCCATGACCTTCAACCTTGCAGTTTGTGGAGATGTCGAGAGTGGGTAGTATGTGAACATTTTGAGGCATTTGAATGATATTGTATAGTGGAACTGCTGGAGGCTGTTTGGGTGGGTTGACAAATAGCCTTTCAAGTGGTACATGCCTTGAGCCGTGTAAATTTTATATTGGGGCATGGATGCAGGGAAGTCGTACATAATGTAGTCCAGGTTATAGCCTGATAGGTCAAACTACAGATTGTGAGGGTGTACATATCCCTAGAAGTGCAGCAGCCGACCCTACCACATCATTACAGATACTAGCATCTTTGAGGTTTACATAGACATGATCTTTGCAGCATCCCAGAGGGCTATGCAGTTGTACATGGGTAGACTACTGAACATAGGTAGACTAAGTCATGCTGTCCTGTGCTCTGTCTTTGACTCCACATCTTTGCAGTGGTGCTTAAACATTGGGAGTGGGTGCGGGGATAGAGTCATGTTGTCTTTGTTGATGAATTACACTTCACTCTAGGTTTTTGACATTGGGTGTACGTGTACCTGGTGTCATTGAGGTGAGCATTAGCATTTATGTGCATATTCACATATAGCACAGAGCTCTTGCACTAGGAGTTATGATTTCATTTGTCAGTTATAGCTTATGACTGAAGAACAAGTTTTTATGTTCATGCAGGGTGCACTGTCAGACCATTAATAATGTTCCTGTGGTTGTACGTTTCTATTTTGTACCCTTTATACAGTATGCTCTTTATAACCTTCTGTACGATGATATGCATCCACATACCATGGTATCTTGTAACGCGTTCCTGCATGGCACTTCTGAACACAAAGCATGGAAGGTAACATATGTAGAGCTGCCAACCTCAAAGCACAGCCGTTAGTAATCAGAGTTATATGCAAAAAAACAATGTGTAAATCATGAGCGGTAAAATTTCACTCCTAAATATAGATATACTCACGAAATTGAATAGGCATATACACAACACACATGCATTAAATAATAAAATATGTGCACATGGATGAACCAGAAAAACATTATGTGTTGGCACATTCTAGGTTTTTCATAGATCCTGCTACATATCAAGGTTTGTTGAAATTGATAGGTGTCATACAATATCTCGTACTAAATTAAAATGTTTACTTGGCTGTTATTTTGACATCATTTTGAAAACAGGTGTCAAACCTACCTAAAACATGTCTGTTTACATGGCCTACTGTTTGCCAGATTTGGTAAAAATCTATTGATTGTTTCCAGAGATACGACAAAACTTGTTTAATTCGTGTGGCACTATCTAAAAAAATTGTGGACAAAAGAGACTTTGGGTGGATGCATTTGATGGTAGTAATAGATACTGCCAGCAGGCAATATAAAGTTGAGATTTTTTTAATTGTTTTGTAGATATAGCACAGTAATCTAAAATGTTTTATGGTCGCCATGTTGAAATTAAGTTTAACTTGCTAAAATGTGTTAGTTTACATGATGTACTACAGTATTACATAATTTGCAAATTTAATAAGAACCAGTTTATTGTTTCCTGAGATAAATATGGCATGAAAACTTAATTTTTCATGTGGTGCTATCTTGGCAGACTAAAGAGCCTAAGTATTGACACATTTGATTTTTGTAATGGATATCTAGGGCATAACAAGTTTGATGGAAAATGGTCAAACTGTATGGTATGTATATCAAATGAACATAAAATGTTTATATAGTGGCCATTTTGAAAATTAGTGGCTTATACATTTAAATTGCATACATTAATATGGCTTCTAATAGTATTACTTATATGCTAAACTTGGCAGTAGTCACATGTGTACTTACCGGAATATAACATAAAAGCGTAGATTTTTCATGTCGCGGTATCATCCAAAATGGTGAACCAATAACATTATCACATTATAAATGCAATGCTTGCATCATGCACTGTGAACCTACCAAATTTGGTTTATATAGGTTAATTAGTTCCTGAGATGTAACATAGTGTCCCTTAATTTTAAAATTGTTGCCATTTAAAAAATGTACCCGGTGTGATTGAATACTATAAAAGTCGGATGTTTGTACTAAGTTCTATATATAAACAGAGTTTGTTGAAATTCGGTTTTCTGGTTCAAATGTTATTAGGGGTGACATATATTCCAGAAAAAGCATTCGGTGTTTCGAATGATGAAGCATGTTTCCGCACATTATTAAGAATTTGTCTTTGTTACGAAAGTTAATTTGCAAAATAAAAATTTTTTAAATATCAAGTTGAAGTTAAATTTAACGAGATTGGTATGTTTTGCAGAAAAGATTATTCCAAAAACAAACTGAAGAGTGGAGTTCTCCAGTTGAGTCGCCACACACATCTTGTCCTGGATGAGACTCGACTGACTCCTGGCCTGTTGGATGCATGCGGTTAGTATTGTGGGTGGGTTTTTGAAGTTACCATGATTATCAACAATCCTCCATTGTTTGTCAGGGGTGAGCTAGTATATGAACACTCAAGAAATAGGGTTTCAAATAAAAATAATTAATGATAATAAATGCGTGGAAAGCTTTATGTATGTTTTTGTTATCTTTAACGGTGGTGGTATCATTGAACAGTCTGAGGAAACATCTTAGGATATACTGTAATTCTAAATTTCCTCAGCTGTTCTTTCATCACACGTATTGTACATATTGTAATTTGCTTCCATTGCAGTACAAGCTTGACACTTCAACCGGAGATGATCTGCAGGGGTAGGCGTCCAGTTGACTCTCCCCTTCAGAGTTGGGAAGCGCATGTTCACTGGGTTAATGTGGGGTGTTGGCTGTTTCTGTGCACTATTCTTAGCCAGTACGTATTGCCAGAATTTGATAAATGGTTTTGTATCTGGTGGCTTCATCATGCAATAAATTATACACTGGTACAAACTCAAGTTCAGACCCTGCAACATAACTTGCATGTGCAGTGACTATTGTTACGGCATCATTTCATCCCCCGCTCGACCAGGACTAGTAATACTATCTTGGCTGCCTTACGCCACCCAGCCTCATCATTAATGAGGCATGTATTTAGAAAGAGGCAGAGGATTATTTGGTGTTTAGTCGAAGCGTTCATCTGGAGGGAGAGAGGGGAGGCTTTCTGGAGAGCCGGAGCCTCTCCCCTTGGCCAGTGCCCAGACCACCCCGTGTCACCAACCCAGGTAGTCGGCAGAAGGGCAGTATTGCTGGCACATAGAATTCTCTGGGTGGAATCATGGAGCGGTTATCCCTAAAAGGGTCACATTCACTCTTCTGAGAAATACACAAGAAGAGAAGAGGCAGTATCGCTGACAAGGAATGGGTCAGTCCCAAAATCTTTTTCAATACAGTGAAACTGTTTTTTAAAGGTGACAGGAAAGAGTAAAAACAGGGAACTTTATGCCGTATAAACTGACACAAGTTACTGAGATTAATAATGAGCCTACTTTTACTTTCCTCTGTATGGGTGCAAATAATTTTTAATGAAGTTCTTAAAAGCTCAGATAGTAGGTAGGCCTTGATGTCTTGTTGACAGCGATATCATTAGAGATGAAACCAGAAACATATGCTACAGTGCTGAGACAATTACAAATACACAGATAACCCCCTTTCCTGGAGAAGGACCTAAATCCAAAGCCAGCACCCCGGAATCAGAGGTTGATGAATGAGAAGAACGTGAAGACAACTCCAAACCCGAGCTAGCAGCCACAGAGACGCCTCCACCCCAGAGGCGAGAAGGCGGCTACAAACTCCGCGCAGCTAGGCGTTGCCTCAGTGCAAACTCTACCCTCGACACCCAGCAGCTTCTTGCACTGCGCCACCGCCCGAATTGCGCAGATGTCGCTGATGATGACGGAGATCTCGTGGTGCAACCCCGTGTACTGAGAATCTCGCAGTTGCCAGCTGCCACTAAGTCCAATCAAGGAGCAAGATGAAGCACCCGTGGCTGACAAGTAGAGGAGCATCAAGGGCCTCTACCTCAATCGGCCACGTTGAGAACACTGGCCCTGGAAGGCCCAACCAGCCTGCAGACTGCCTTGCCAGACGATGCAGCAGACTCCGCAGAAACACCTCTTCCAAGATAAAGGAGCCCAGTAGACGTGCCTGCAAGGTCCAGGCCACCCTGGATGACGTGCCACCTGCCCAGTCTTGGTGCCCGGAGATGCCAAGGCAACACCAGGGGTTCGAGAGAATGAGTCCAGCAATACCAGCCACGCTGAGGGGGCAGAGGAGCCTGAAGAGCCTCTGCCTCTGTCGGCCACCCCGGGTCTGACGTCGGACAACACCGGAACCTGCTATTAGATGCTACCTTCCAAGAGGGAGGCACCCAGTAGACGTGCCTGTGATGTCAAGGCCACCTAGTAGGCTCTGCGCCTCACGTGCACCCTCGGCTGCATCTAGCCTGGACAATGCGGCCACCTGCTCTGTATTAGCACACAGAGGCGCCATGGCCAGCCCAGCCGGAGAGTCGTTGGGGCATTCCCAACCTCATCCTATACTGGCCGCCCAGATGTTGTCTCTCCAGAAGGAGGAGACAGATGATTGTCCCTCTGTGCCTGGTGGTCCCAAGCCGACCACTGCTGGGGACGAGAACCCTGAACCCGTCACCCAGGTGCGAAGAAAGCAGCCCACATGTGTTTGCTGCAGTGCTCCCCAGTCCTGCTAGTACAGTGAAGCTCCATGGAGGCCGACTATGATATTAGCGTGGCCGTATCATGTCCACTTGGTTCTCCGGAAGAAGGGCCAACTCCCAAAAAAACCACGCCAGACCAGTGAGTGAAAGTGCTTCAAATTGTTTTTTTTTAACCAGCCATCAAATACTGAGACAGTATGAAAAAAAGCTGTCAACACTGCTGTAAATTACCGTAAATAAACTTAAAACTAGTGAGCAGTCATAAATTGCTGCTTTAGTTAAATCGGTGAACCGCAGCACTTGAAAAGTCAAAACTTTGTCGCAACAGTCAGTTGTTGTATCAGCCAGTGCATAACAGTAAAGACTTAATTGCAACTGTCGATTGTTGCATAAATCGTAAATTTGTTACTTCGTTAGAACCATTGAAGAGACAGACAGTTAACCTGCAGAAGTAAACAACTGGCAAGTTTATCACATGTGTAAACCAATGAACAACGAGAGACAAACTTTGTGTCATATAAGAAAATATGCTCTGATACGACAGCACATTTAGTTTGGCACCCAAGAACTCTATTAAGTGCCATACCAACAAGTGCTGTGTGAATAAACAACGAAGCAGACACTTCTAGTTCCAGTTGTATAAACAAACAAGTGAAAGAGACTTCCCATACTAAGAAATAGACTGCAACAGGCAATGCCTGAAGTTCAGTAAACGAGTACAAACAAATAAATACAAATGACTCTCAGGAGTAAAAATTTGAAATTGTTTGCAAATAACTTTTCGAGTCTAATGTTTTTAAATATTTAAGTTTTTTTTAATCTTCTTCCCCCTCTAGTGTACTCATTGTTTTGCTTGTAAATGTTAGCTATATCCTGCCGGCCCGGTGGGTGACGGAAGGATGCCTGTCTGCAAACCCTGTAGATAATACCACGTGTAATTGTACCTGCGGTGCGACAGCCGGTTCCATTCACTTTCTGCCTTTTGCGGCCACAACAGGTAAAACCTAGCTAGCTAACATGCCTCTCACGAGTGTGTTCTAGTCTACATGCCAAGTTTTGAACTTTTGTGCCGCTTGTGTTTCTTTATTATTTTTTTCAGTATATATGCGTTAAATGACACCTGTAATTAAATATCCAAACCTTAAACTTACCTTCTAAAATGGTACGTTAAAAATGGACACGTGGATACCCTAACCTGATACCATGTTACACTTTGTTCTCCTTTTTCTTTTCTCTTTGCCACAAGAATCCCTGGGAGAGGAGATGAAGAAAAGCCATTAGTGGTAGTTCACACGACCGCATACCAGCTGTCAAAAGAGAGATAGCACTAGTCAGTCAGCACCCCAGCCAGTCAGAGATGAGTCACATGGCACATGCTGCCGCCCCAGTCAGGCCCAGCGCGCAGAACAAAGAGCTGTATGGAGGCAAAACGTCATTTTCAAAGGATGACAGTTCTACATCATCACCAAGAAGACAGAGGTTTTTCTCATCGCCCAGATGAACCTCAGATGCCTCAAGGAAAATGGGGGGGGGGGATTGACGTGTGATGCGTACTGGCCCAACTGCAGCGACTTTGCTTCATGTGTTCGTGGTTTCCCTAGCGCACCGGGTTCCGAATAAGTACAAAAAAATTTCCTGCTGGCCGGAATGGGAGGTTGTTAGGGTGGCAGAAAGAGAAGGGCTCCCTCTTACTTTTTTACCTTTCTAAATTTCTCGCAATACAAGTTTTTTTAGTAGCATGAATTTGCAGTGGAATCTGCGACAATATTATCATAGCACTGCAACTGTATCGTGCCTGCTGCATAAAGTGCGTGAACTGTGTAACCATTAATAATTTATAGTAAATAATTTCTGAATGTTATCATTTGGTTTTTGATAGTGGCACCTTTATTTACAAACGTTTTCCTTGTTTCTACCAAGTGAGTGAACTGAGCTGAGCTTCATTTGTCTCTGGTGTTTGGTGACTGCAACGCTACAGCATTTATTGGTGAAGAATTGTGTTTTTACTGTCAACCAGTACTGTATACACCTCGTTAAGATGAAATGCTGAAAAATCAATTACATTTTTGCATTTCTTGACTGCCTTGTCTTTCACAAGGTATCCTAACTATGAAGGATGAAAAGTGTAATTTGCATAAGTTGAAGGTACTGATGCTTAGGTTCTTTGCCTATTTGCAAATAAATGGGAAACTTATAGAAAGCTAAAAATTTTTGTGTTATAAAATGCTGTAGTTTGACTGTTTAATTCATACAGAAAAATGTTTGGTTTCAGAAAATTATTAGCATGTCGGAAGAACCACACGTTAAATGTTGTATCACTAAAGTGTAAAATTTACAGATTGTTAATAAACGTTGAAGTTTTTATTGTAATTGCCCGCTGTACTTTACGCTACAGTCATTGTGGCTATAAATTAAAATTTTTAATACACTGTTGAGAGGTTTGTTTGCAAGTACTGTATTGTGTGTGTTAAAATCCAAGGAGAAGTAATGTTTTCTGCTATGTGTTGGCACATTTTTAAATTTGAGTGTGATGCTTTTCTGTTATCAGTAAAGTTCTAAACTGAGTGTCTGTGGCATGTACATACAATGACAGAATTTTTCTAAATTGTAGTACAGACACATCTTGCAGAAAAAGAAAGTTTAAAAAACAAATATTTTTTTATTTAAAAATTGTTTGACATTTTTCCCATATTTATTTACAGTAGAGCCTCCTGTTATAACATTTTTCAGGGGGCCAGTAAAATAAAATTTTATATGCAGGAAAATATTATAAGCAGGAAACAGTAGGTTTGCAGGAACACATCAAGCAAAACAAAATTCTAAAGTAATAATTTTTGTATATAAGTAGCTAGTCAAGTTCAACTTCATCTGAATCCTTTGATGCAAAAATATCAGTGATCTGAATTCCATGGACCATAGCATCATCAATCACAGTGACATGCTTTCTGGATGCTTGATTACTCATCTACACTGGGTTATATTAGTAATTTTCAGGACCAACTCCTCTAAAAAATTCTCAATATTTCAGGTATAAACAGTTTTCTTTATCTGTTTGCAGACTACTGCATTGTTAATGCCTGAAATTTCATTTGAGATACAGCAAGCAAAACTGTTGTTATAAGTAGGAAATGGAAATGTGATCATTGTTATACGCAGGAAAATGTTATATGCGGAAACGTTATAACAGGGTTCTACTGTATTAGCTAGTTCAGTTTGCTCATAAAAAGTATAAACTTATTACAGTGCAACATGACAAAATTAGCATGCCTATCCAAAGATTTGTTCAAATTAATTCATACAAGGTAATATATTAGTGCTTATGGGCAAATTACATTAAATGCTGCCTTTGTAAAAATCTAGCTTCACATGTTGTATGTATCCTATGATATAACAACTTACTGAAGGTGACCACTTTTGTGCCTTGGACATGATGTATGCCATCATACGTGCTATATGTCATAAATGGATCAGTGGTCACATCTTGTCAAGACCAGGCAGAAACAGATTTATAATTGATCCACTGATAAGTTTGGTGGAAAAATATATAGTAAACAGAAAGGAGAAAAATGCAAGGCTTTTAAAAGTGCATCTTTTACGTTAAATATTTCAGTATTTAAAAAATGAAGTGCTGATGTACCACCAGAATGTCATTTATTCTGTAACTTTGCTGCATCAGTGGTGTGCTTTTCTCTGTCAGGTGTCCAGAACATCACAGCCCTGGGAATGGTCATCAGACATCAGAAGCTGGACTATGACTTTCAGAACTACACTCTGGAGTTTGAAACAGACATTCCTGTTCTTGTTCTCTCTGAGGGAAATCTCTGCTGCCAGTAAGATATTGCTTTTGTTGTCTACTTTCATTTGTTTGAAATCATTGTAGAAAATTCTTCTCGAAAGACATGTAGGGTAGAGATGTTACAAAATTGAAAATAAGTTTCTTATGAAAATTGTAGTATAAAATTGTTGAGTCAACAAATTCAGCTTTTGTAGTTTGTCTATGTGCTTTTGGAAAAAATTTATTTCTAGAACTACATATATGTTTTGACGCATAACGTCAGGTGACTGGCGACTACATCACAGTCTGGTAATGTTTTAGTGTGTGTGTCAGAGACACTGGCAATATGGCTGACTGTATTAGCTTCTAACCGGACTCTAGCTGATTTATAAGCTAGGACGCATGGCTTGACGGCACGGCACAAAGTCTAGTGTGGGCTTAACTGTTCTTCATAATACTGATTTGCACACAGCCACTGGTTTACTTCAGATGGGCGTGGCCCTGAGGAGCTCTTGCCAGCTGGAACTCATGATCAGACTATGGGCAAAGGTGATTCTGTGACTGGCTGTGTTGGGTTGCAGGGGGGTCTCTGGATGGCTGCTGGTTCGGAACCAAGGATTGTCGATTCCCAGCAACATTGGAAGCCCTTGGCAAAATCTTTCGATGATGGGATGTGGCTCACCGGCGGTCTTTTGGGATGACTGAAAGAGGGAACTGGGAGGTGAAGTCTCTCCAGTTGGCGGGTGGCTTGAGCTCGTTCCCGGGGGGTTAAACTGCAGAGGGTAGGTGGCACTGGGTTGCAGTCCATGCTAGGCTCAGAGGCAGTAGCTGCACTCTTCGCTCTCCACTTTGCACCGCTCCTATGGGTGTATGGCATTGAGGTGAGAACTAAGGTCTGCCAAGCTAAGGAAGAGCAGGCGAAAAAGATCCCTAGCTAGTTGTAAAGCCAGTCATGGCCAAGCCAACCAGAATCTGACCCGTTTACACCAACTGGTGAAGTTCAACACTGTGGTTGGAGCGGTGAGTGTGATCCAAAAGTGGTCAGACCACCAGATCCAGTCTTATCACTCCTTTCGGTAAAAACAACAACGCTGTTGATGGAGTGAATTGGCTGGGCTGGCTGACAAGTTGCCTCGTGGATTGAGTTTGTAATGGTTGTGGCTCTACCGTACGTATGCACCAGATACCTTTCAGTACCTGATCCACAGTATGAATGGCCATCTAATGTTTGTTTGAGACGTACGTGTGCCCGGTTAATGGAGCCCGCAGTCCTACTTTGGGTTCGGCAAAGAGAGTTTCTAAAATGCAGTCTCCTGCTTCTCCTTGGTGAACCAACATTTATTTGGGATTAAAAGTCACAGTCACCCTAGACATGAATACTCAGGGGTTAGGTAAGATCACATGTTTATTCCAGTGAGGAATAGATACGGTGGCCCGTACATGAACTGTAATGGAAGTAAACTGCTGTAATACCAGGTGAAGCGGATCTGGGTGTAAACTAGATGAGCACATGCAGCTAGGTAGCTACAATACTAACTGACCCTAACTATCTCTAATGCTGTTGTCCAGAAGAGAGACTGGTGTCACTACCAGAGGGAAGTGTGTGTTGAGGGGGGTTGAAGACTTCTTCGGGGGTTGAACGTCTGGAAGATCTCCTGAAGAGCGGTGGTCCTTCGTGAGGAAGGCGGTACTTCAACTGACGTTTCTGGGCCGTGTGCTTGCCTATACGAACGGCCGGCTGCATGTCCTTCGGTTGGTTGAGTATTTTCGTGCTGGAGCTCCTCCCTTAGCGGCGAGGGTCGCTATCTCTCAGGGGATATTGGAAGCAGGCTTCCCTGCTATGCGGGGTGTTGAGTTGGCTGCACGAGCTCAGGCGCAGCGCTGGGCCGCTTGGCTAGCTTCTATCACATATGGAGGGTGGTGTGACGTCTGACATAAAGGTGAAAACGATCTTGGCTGCCATGTCAGTGGGTACCCCTTGCGTAGAGACTTGCTGGTAGGCTCTGGTAACAAGGCATTCAATGTTCAATCCCGGCTGAGGTGATGTGATGACACCTGAAGATGAGGCTAAGTCGTGTTTAAATGTTTCAGTTACTTGGAAAATTGTATGTTTGCACTATCTCAAGAGTTTTTTTTTCCCTGCCATATAGTATTGAGCATTAGAAAAATGTGGAGGTATTGCATTACAAGTTGTTAAGGTATGTTTTGTATGGTGGGCTTAGCCCATAGGTAAGTTATAGTGGCTTGAGTGGACAGCGCTCCTTCACCCTGCTTGAACTTTGGTGACGAGGATTAGTAGGGGCATGCATTTTTTGTAGTTTATTTTTATAAAGATTCAAGGTTATATTTCGAGAAAATCATGAATAGAGTGTTATTTGTTATTGTTAGTTTCCAATTAACATTAAAAAAAAAAAATAGTCTTGAATGATCACAAACATGCGATGCTTCGCAAATACTGTATGCTTTGGTATGTTGCAGTATTTACTTAAAATAATGCCATTGAAAGTTAGCTTCATAACCTCAATAATTTTATCTTGGAACACGTTGCTTTACAAACACCATAGATATGTGAACAAAATGTAAAGATTCATTGCTTACTATCTTTTTGAGCTATACACGGTAGCTAGGGTGCTAAAACCCCCCCTCCAAAGACGAACTGGTTTTGATTTCCAGTAGGATTGCTCCCGGACTTTTGAGTGTGGGAATCGTACTGGATGATTCCACTGGCTTGCAGCTTTTCTGTGGGATCTCCTTTTTCTCCTGCCCTTGCATTCTGGCACTGCTCCATATTCACCTTGCTTCACCCTCGTCACCTCTCAAAATCCCGATGTTTAGAGCTGCTCAAATCTTTCCACTCCACTTTTCTTTGTTTGGTAATAATGTGGTGTGTTGGTAGAATTGATCTTAATCTAATAAAACACTCCAGTAGGATGGATGTTGTCAGCTGATGATTAAATTAAGAAAATGTCAAAGACAGTGTGTTGATTATGGAATTTAATTGGATTAATTTACCTTAAAATATTCTGATAAGCATGCTTCTAGTGCAGCAAATTTCACAGTAATTGATAATGAATGTATGTTACTCTTATTCAGAGCGATGTTGTGATTCCCTTGCGTGCTGACAATGCCCACATTGCTGAAACGTTTGAAGCAGCAACGTACTACTTAAAGGAACCTTTACTGAGGAAGATGAGGGTGTATTTGACAACAATGATGCAGGCCAGCTTTACAGTCCCATCATCCATGGAAGAGGTAAGACAGTTGATTTATCTGTAATTTTAAATGTATAGTGATATTCAATAAATACAATTTTAATACATTGACACGTGCCGCTTATACAACTAATCTAATACGATTACAACTCATCGCCACGAGCACCTCTTCCACCACTACAGATGTGAGTTACACGTTGCATACCCTACAGGCAGCTGGAACTTATAAGCAAATTTGTTTCACCTAAAGGATACGCAACCTGGCAGGCACATCCCCCCCCCCCCTACACTGCGCTGAGAGCCTACAAGCTGCCCAGACCTCGGGCTAGGCCGAGCGCCAACGACGAGGCACGAAGCAGAAACGCTGACCAGAGTATTCCCCTGGCAACCAAGGCAGGACATCATGCCTACCCGCACCAGCAGCCTACAAGCTTACACTATATACATCCGGACGCTGCCAGGCATGAGCAGTCATTCTGTTTACATCTCTTGCATTTTGCCACAGCACTGTTGCCAGTACTTGGACCGCCAGAGATCTTCAAAGCATTGAGTACGCCCCCTGCAGCTACTTCACCGCTGACGACCAGTTATCCTGTCAACCAGCGAACATGCTTATCAACACATTAAATTCACTTTGTCTCCTCAAGACGTCTTTAGTAGGCAGATGAGAAGTATTATATATATTCTCGTTGAGCTAATTCTTTCCCATTCTCCATTAGAATCAGGTCACCTACACCTGGCCAGTGTAGTAACCTTCAGCACTCAATTGCCTGGTAGGAGGTAGCATGTGTTGCACATTTATTGACACTTCAATAAACATGCTGTTGTTTCCTACCTCTCGGCTTTTATTTGTTAGAGCATTTGTCTGTTTGCCTGCTAGATACAGGTTGCTACGTACACCTTTGACAAGGAGTGGGGAATTTATAACTTCCGAATTAACTTCAGCCACTGCGCCCTTCAGGGTCCGTCATATTTTCACACACTCATTAGACGGCCATCTGTTGCTTTCCAAACTACCACAGCATTGCTTCCAGTGCCAGTGGAGAGGAACAGAGGAGTCACAACCACTAGTAACACCTTCACCCAGAGAGGGGAGTCAGCCTCAAGTTATTGTTTTATTCCACAGCACTGCTTCCAGTGCCGGGATAAACCGTAGCTTGAGACCTGTCGTCCATTCCTGTGTGGATGCACATCCAGTGGTGGCATTGATTATCCAAATGGCTCCCCATCTCTGATGAGCCAGCCTAGAGTGGGGGATCAGTGAGACTTTACAGAGCCTGGTCAGCAAGCCAAAACCAGACTTTCACTGTAACATGTATTTAGTATGTTTGCCTCAACGTGTACTCAGTAACCTGTGAGCAGAGACTTTATACCTTTCAGCCAGAGGCACTGCCGAAAGCGTAGAGAGCGACACGCAGCGCTCTGTGCCGCCAGACAGTTGAGTGCATTTCCTCGACCTACACCAGAAAGGCAGGCGGAACAGGACCGCGCCGCCCAACTCAGATGCAAGTCAGTATCGACTGCTCCGCTTGTGGTACTATTTGTATCTTCATGCATACGCATTCTCCCATCGTGCCATCCTGTGGTAAGAGGATTGTTGTCCGGTATGGAGGTTAGATACGGTTGGAACAACATCCAGTTCTGGACTAACAAATCTCACCTGTGAAATCGCAGCCATGGTGTGGGCTAAGCTTGCTATGACTGGACAAAGTACACCACCAACACAGCACCCAAGAAGTAGGAGTAAGTGAGTACTAACCAAAACCCTTCGCCTCTCATCGCCTATGTAACTCAATCACCCCGCTTTTGGTCTTGTTGACAGAATCCTCGACTGTTGTGATCACTATTCTAACCAGTCACAAGTCAACATTCATTTAAAGTTAGTACCTTTTTGTGTTCTTCCTCCCCCCTTTCCCCATTTTTTTCAACCCACGTGCATACACACTTAATAATCACGGTTTATCAGAAAAAAAGTTTGGGTCTATTTTATACCAATAATTATTATCCTTTGCCTGTTTGCATCTCTTCTGTTTTCCTTTTTCCGATGAATGAATAACTACAGTAGGTAGGAAATTAACGGTAATGTCAGTTACACGATACTGATAGAAAAAAAATAGCAGTTACAGGAACGGAGTGTAAGGATAGCTTTCAGCCTGATCTATCAGCATGCTGCCGAGTGAGCGGACAAGCAGTCAACATTTAAAGTTTTTGGTAATAGTACTTTTTATACATGTTTAAAATCGTAATAACATGATAAAAATATAGGCAAGTGTACCATATCTATACATATTTCTGCTGAAAGTGTGACGTGCCGTAAGGTAAAGAGGTTTTTCATGTTTAAATAGATTGTATGGTTGTACGTATTTGTGTGGTACTGAGACTGTACCTGTTGACAGTTTCCAGTTGTGTTATCTGTTGCCCGGCTCAGTGGCGCCACACAGGCAGCAAGAGGAAGCAGTGTCATTGAGTAAAGATATACCTAGTGTGTACTTCCCCAGGTTAAACTTTCTGACCATACCAGCAGGTAAGAATCTGTAGTTCTTGGTATTGGCGCATGACGGTGACGTCTTTTAATCGCTGTGGATCATATTGGTCGGGGGTATTTTGTGACGTGTGAGGATAGATACACCGGGTTTAGTTAAACTCTTGATTACTGGTGTACCAGAGCCCAGCCAGTATACAGTACTGGGTGCTTGGCTTTTCTACTGGGCACAAAGTCAGGGATAGTAGTTCTGGCCTTGCGGATGGTTGGACGCACTGGAGGTGTTTGGTGGCCTATGGTGGCTGTTGACCATGCTGTGGCACTTGTAGTTGGTGGCTGGTGCGCTGGTGAGTTCGGCTCCTGCTGGCACTGTTAGTGGTCCTAGGCAGGCTGGTATGATGGTTGCCCCTGAACCAGGGGTTCACTAGGCCGTAAGGAACTGCCTCGTTGCGTAGAAATCTTGAACTGTCAGATGTTGTGTCCCTGCAGTCTTAACGGGGACTGTGAATAAAGACGTGTGAGGTGAGGCCTCACCAGTCGTCAGGCTGCTTGAGCGCGTTCCTTCAGACTAGGAGTGCTAAGTGCAGTCGGCGCTGGGTTAAGCCCTTGTTTGTATTTAGAGGTGGTAGCTGCCTTAACTTTCCTTAGAGTACCACTCCGACAGGAGTATGGCATATGGATGAGTACTACTACCAGCCTCGCAAGGGTTAAGCAGGTGATGAAGGTCCCTAGCTAGGTGTTCTGCCAAGTGTCAATGTTAAACCTCTTGCCCCTTATCAAGTCTGGCACCGTTAAGCGCGGTGGACACAGAGCATTGGCTATATAGTGGCTGCCTGTTTACAACACTTGGGTGTGGGTCCAAAAGGGGTCAGACCTTCAGAACCAGGAAAATACTCCGTCCGGCACCAGAAGTGCGGTGGAAGAAGTACAACCTGGGCTGGCTGACTAGCCGCCCTTTTGGATTTAATTTATAGTGGTAGAAGGTGTACAGAATATGTGGTAGTCTAATTTGTCTGTGCATGGTTCTCAAATTGGTGAAGTAATACAGTATTTTGGCGTGTATAGGCCACTTGCATGTACAGGTCACACCAGAAGTTTTTGATGAAAGATTAGGGATAATTAATATTTCATGTATAGGCTGCACTGAATGTTGGTATTCCTGTAAATATTGCCAGGCCTCATTGTGCTAGTGCGCAGGCCAACCAGTGCAACATCAAACTGCAGCGATGTCAAACAAATTAGTTTACCAATTAGAGTGATGTTGGGTATGTCCTTGCCACATCAGCATCATAACACACACACACACACATAAACAACTGCTGCAGGCTGACTCATCTAGCCAGAGAGAGAGAGAGCGAGCATGAGGAACAAGAGAGCTGGGTGAAGGGGTATTCTAAAAATGTTATGGGAGAAGGGGTGTGAGTGGAAGGAAGGGATGCGGAGGGAGAGGGAGAAAGAAAAAAAAATGGAGCCAGTAAGATTTGTTGACCGAGAGGGGAGGTGGAATAGACACCAAGCGAGCGGGAGAAAAAAAAAAAGAGAGCGACCTAGGCTCTGCCTCCACTGGATGGCCCATAAGTGTTTAAACATGAGTTATAGAATATTCATTTGTTTGTTTTTATTTTACTTCCACAGAAACTAAGTTAAAACATTAAAATATACTGTATGTTGACAATTTTCTGAATATGTTTTGGAGGGGAAAATTTTTTTAATGGCAATATCTCGTAAATAAGCCGCACCCCACTTTTTGTAGTCATGTTTTTTCGTAAAAATGTGCGACCTATACATGGCGAAATACAGTATTCTGCAGTCTCCTGCTTATCCCCGACGGACGTGGTGTCATGGTAAGGATGTTTTACTTTTTTTCATAAATGTTTGTGATTTTTTGATGGTTCCTGAAAACCATAAGATAGCTGTTTTTGTTAATTACATGTGTGTTTTATCAAGGTTCAACTGTAATTTCAATACACTTTATTTAACACCAAACATCACAAGAACGGTTAATTTACAGCAGTGTCAACCATCTCACTAATTTGTTTAGTCGTATTTGTAAGTGAAATAAAATTATAAACAATTGGTATTACAGTATAACCTCTGAAACATTAAGAAGGTAAAATTACTGTATTTGTATTTTGTTAGATTTGTAGCGAGTGGGAATTTCTTAGGAGTGTTCTACTGAATGTAAAATACTGTAATTATATATGTAGTATTACAATTATTTTTGTTATAGGGTCCAATGTTTACCTCTTTGTTTTTCATGGGACTGATAGAAAAATATTATAGGTGCCAACAAACTGTTGCGAACTTGACTCAGCAGCCAAAAAATACAATTAATAACCTCCAACTTTCTTTTGACCTCTATGCAACTTGTTTGGAGACCAAAAATTAAAACATTAACGTGTGTTTCAACTCGTGAAAAGTGATAATATTGTCACAGCGAGTGTTGACACAAAGAGGCTCTAGTTTTAAATATGCATATTCACCTTGTTTATAATACAGAACCCAATAGTACATAAAAAAAATTGTTTTCTCAGTTTCATATAACTTCAGTAAGTTTTGACATACATGTAAAGAGTGATCACCCCCATTTGCAAAGTAGTATTGTGTCGTGTTAATATGTTGGCGATCTTTGTGATGATTATGGAAGAAAATAGTACTCAGCATTACAAATCAAAATTTATAACTTTAATGATAGTTATAATGTACATTATAACATACAGTATACCTCTGTTAAGATGTTTTTGAAGGGACTGAAAAATAAAGCTTATTAACCAGGAAGACTTCTTACAAGGGTCAAATTACACATGTGCAGATAGACAAGGTGCAAAATTATTTAACTTATTAAGCAAGAAAACTTTTTTAGTTGGAACTTCTTATCAGTATATGGTTTTAATTATGCTCTTAGAATAATATTCAGTCTTTTTGAGCTATAGAGCAAGGGCTTTAAAAACATTTTGAAAAATTATGGTACAGCATCCTTCAATACGGTTACGTGAAATTAATTTTTACGTGTGAAGTTAAATTGGTGGGAAATATTCACTTTTTGCATTTCACACATCTGTATGAATGACATATTTATCACATTTTGTTCTTGTGAGAGGTTTTGTAATGTAACTGGCCTGAATAAATGCCTTTTTTAGTGTAACTTATGATGGCTGGTGCACTGCCTCAACTATCCCTCGTAGGGACTAGGGAAACGGAATCTTCTTAACGAGGCTGTTAAGGACAGTATGGACCTATGTATGTAAAGGCTGGGGTCTTTAGGCTCTGGCTCACTGAGTGCATAGTTTGGGCACTGTGGATATAGTTGACCTGTTTCTGGTCCATCCGGTGATGGGGCATTTGAATAACTGTGGGTACACAGCTATGCAGTCGGAGATGTTACCTTACTTTGAGGATAAAAACAAATGTAGAGTAAAGAATTACGTACTGCTTTAAAGTATGTAGTGGGTGTCCTGTAGGCACAGACAAATTCGTAGATGAACCTACAGCAACGTAGCAGCTTGAGGGAGGGAAGGTTCTGGTATGGTCCATCCAGTAAGGAACTTCGTTTTTTCTGAGACTGGTGTGTTGGGGTAAACCCCCTGCTGGAGTCCTATTAATCATTTGGTATCTCTAACAACACTACCTCACAATTGACGGTGCCCGGGCCTATAGCAGTTTGTGGAGGGGACCTACTGATCCTCATCTGGAAAAGTTAAGTAAGCATCGTTACTGGCTTGTTTGGAGTGTATATAGTGTTCTGTGGACATGAAGTAGACATATTTTTAATGGAATGTTGGCAACCCTGCATACAGCAGGGAACTTCTGGCTGCCCAGGTTGGCCAGTCTGTTTCTCAACCAGGAAACAACAGTCAAGATGGTCTCGTACCCATGTTAGGTAAGCAGATCACTCGTATCACATTTTCTTTGCTTTTATCATTGCTAAACAGTGCAATCTTGTGCTATTTACCGGTCAGCACTAGACACCAAACATTGACAAGAGGCGAGAGTAATCTTCAGTGGGGACATGGTTTAATTCTCCAACATGATTGTCATGTGTGCACCAGGTCAGATGGGCAGATGTTCACACAGGAAGCAAAGTAGGTAGAGAAGAGAGAAAATGAAACAGAATTGACAGGACCACAAAGAGGCACGTTTTATTCCATGTTAGGATTTTACAAACTTGCACCTGCAACCCATGCCCGCTAGCATATGTTGGACAAGGGACCTAGTTTGCCAAGCTGAATACCGCAAGACGGTAATGAGGTTTGAAACAGTCTTGGGGTGAGAGCGACCCCAGTACACACAAAATCCGGTGTGGGCGAGGCACGCAAGCTAACACACTACTCATTCTAGAAAGCTCTGTGATAAAATTTCTAAACATTTTTTGGGGGCCACAAAAATTTCGCCAATTTATCGTATATAAGATGCACCCCACTTTTTGTATTCATTTTTTTTTTTTTTGTAAAAATGTGCGTCCTATACACGCCAAAATACAGTATATACCATTCGAGAACCGTGGCGAGCTAAGAACAGCTGGAGCAGGCTGCATGGACAGGGAAACCTCTCCTGATGCGCGGCCAGCATGTGCATTCGGTGCCTGCCATCCAGGGCGAGTCTAGTGAAGGGGTGGGTCCACCCACTTGAACTGGAGGGTGGTGTCGTGCGGATTGCCTGACTCTCGAGCAGCAATGGGGTTTTTCCTTAGGAGAATGGACCGGCACAGAGTTGAAATGAGCGATGGCACTTGACAATACAATGTACTGTGGGGGGAATCACCAGAAGCTGAGGCTGTGTATACAACCGACATTGCTTGCGGCACGTAGTTCATTTTACAGTATTTAAAAAAAACAATGATTTTGTGTGTAAATTTAACTTTTTGTGTATTTATCACATCGGTATGAACGGCAACACATTTATGGCTTGAATGATATTTCCATAGAAGCAAAATTTTCGACTGCCCCACCAATAAAATAAATGGAATCCTAACTATATATAGTCAATTCACTGTTTTTTCTCACTTCCTGGTTAAATTTAAGATTTAACTTATAATTAATATGAATAAAAATAGTGAGAAAACATAACTCTCTCATTTTGAATAATACTCAATATATTTTATTTAGCCTTAGATGTTAACTTCAGTGTGCTGTGGAATATACACACTGTATTTATTACGTATATGGCAATATTTATTTTAGATGATTGTGAAAGGATAAAAGTGTTCACTTTACCATGAACAGCCTATAATAGGTAATTTTTGTACAAAATATTAGACTGAGTGTGTACAAGTGCAATGCAGTGTTCCTCTGGTGTAATTTTTCTAGACTTAGTTAAGCTTTGTTGGTTTGAGGCAAAGGAACATCCTGGAAGTAGAACTTGAGCAGGAAAGTTAGAATTAATCATGAATGGACTATGGTATGTATATTACTGAGTCATGACAAAGATAAAACAAGTGGAAATGTCTACCAGCTATAGTAGTAGCCCAAATAGTGGCCTGAAGTAATCAGTCTTTTAGTGTGTGCCATTGGATTCTTAGAGTTTGTTTACAAATATAATTTTCTTCACTGTTGTGGAGGGATAAATTTTGGCTGCACTACTATTCGAGAACTGTCAATATTGACTGAAGTTATATTAAATTGGGAATTGTAAATGTGTCATTATAGTCCACTCAGTATGACACAATTCAACTGTATTGATTATACTCCTTAAGAATGAGAACCAAAATATCTCTGTATCTGTATAGAAAAACATGAATGTCATAAGTTGTACTTATATTATGAAACCCCTTTTATACAAAGTTGTCTTCTTTCTCCTTGGAGTGAGATAGGGAATGTGTCATTTTGTGGGATAATATAATGATATGATAATGATATAATAATTAATCAAATTTTTGTAATTTTTTTATGCTTATTGCAAAAATTTGTGAATATAAACATTATCACTATTTACAAAAAATCCTTTGATGTTTGTATCAAAGAGGTTTCACTGTATTTTATGTTTTATTTATGTATGAATGAGTAAATTATTACGAGATGGGGGCCTTGGTGGCCGAGCGGTTAACCCGCTCGCCTTCCACCAAGGCGAACCGGGCTCAATCCCCGGCCGAGTCACTGGATTTTCGCATGTGGGAATCGTGCCGGACGATGCTGTTGGTCGGCGGTTTTTCTCTGAGATCTCCAGTTTCCCCACCCCCTCATTTCAGAGCTACTCCATACTCACGTGTCACCCTCATCAGCTCTCAAGACCTCACTGTTAAGAGTCATCTAAATCTCTTCACTCACTCTTATGAGATAATTTGTGTTGACTGTTTAAACTAGTGGCTAGCAGCTGTGATCTTCTCAGTAGTTGTGTATGTAGATATAGTTTTTCCATGTTAGGATTTCATAGTTTACTCTCACATGAGAACCCATTTCAAATTGTTACATGCTGTCATATGTCTTCTAAATTTTTAAGGTGATTGGAAAATATTTTGTTGAAATGCGAAAAGAAAACAGCAAATTCACACCAGATGATCTCCACAGACTTCTCGTACTTGCCAGGTAAGACAAGACTCTAGTAGAAATATAATTTCTTTTTATTGTAATTAAGGACTTAACTCCGTGTACTTAGTGGTAATTTATTTTTTATAATGTTGCCCTTGCAAGTATTTTCTCTTGATAGCAGAGCATTAAGGATAGGTAGAATTACCAATAGCTAAGAGTCTCCCACTTTTATCATAAATAAAATAACCTGATTGAGTCATTAAAATTTTACCATGTCATCAAATAAATTTTATAGCAAAAATTAATGGATGTATTATTATTAGAATATGAATCTGCTGTTTTTGAAATTATTTCACTCTTAACTAAATGGAATTTTTTATTCATTCTTTTAATCAGTAGGTATTTAAGTGGGAAAACATTCAAAAAAATATGTACGAGAGCACACTTGTCACAGTAATTTTGTGCAATAAATCGTGTACTCTATACAGACATCTAAAACTGCCCGAGAACATTCACTAGTGTTTGAAATTTTTATCACAGATTTTGTTCATTTATAGATAACAATATTTTAATTATGTCCCTTTTAGTTCAATATCACTAACACAAATCCACACCCTAACTACAAAATACTAATAAATATTTTATTTTTGGTTAAAAAATACTCCTTTGTTACGTCAACAATGCAAATCGCCCACACTGCAGACGAGGATCTCGACGACCCTGACAATGTGCAGATGGCTGAACTGTCAGCGAACCCCAGCCAGGACTGTTGAGCCAGCCCCAAGTCGGCACCTCCACATGTCTCTGTTTCGTCCCGCCATGTGATGAGGCAAAGTGGAATGAAATTGCCCCAAACTTCATGTACGAAGTGTATGTTTGTGCTGCAGAGGACGTCACAGTCTGGGGCGAACTGGATGACGACTTTGTAGAACCGTACGAGACATCGGATGAGGGGAAGGAAAGTTATTGGGAAACAGAAAGACCCAAGCCCTCCAGGGCGGCATGCCTTAATGCACTACAAATTTTTTGAAGACCTCATAGAAAATTATCTCAATTCTACACCAAAATTGTTGGGTCATTTAGAGTTAGTTCTTTCAAAAATATGTAGCACAGACGGTGCGCAAGAAGAAGATGCAAGCTGGGCCTAGCCAGTGGAACATCGCGCAACCGCGTGACAAATGTGTCGTCCTTTGTGTGTGGGCCTGTTGACAAGTACTCAGACTGTGAGTACTTTTATATATTTATGAATCAATGTCTGCAACTAGGACACATAATGAACCCTCTGGTCGAAAGGCATCACTTCTATATTCCTCATCATGTTTTGAAGAGTACAAGTTTAATAACCAAACTGAGCTTGTTTTGGTGCATTGGCTAAATCAACTGGGAAATTACCTTATGATATGCCGATGATTGGTATGAAGTTTTAAAATGACATTGTCAAGGTGTTGACAAACTTTCGTATCTATCGAATTGTGCTGACTGCTGATATTTATAAAATGTATCGTCAAATGCAGGTTCACCCAGGTTAAAAACAATACCAAACCATTTTGGGGCATGAAGACCCAAACTGGTGCATCATTACTGCCAGAGGCACTTAAACCACAGTGATAATTTATAACTCGTTTACAGTGTGGGTGTTGCAAACTGTGGAAATGGTCAAGTAACAGGCAAGCATTGTTGAAGACAGTTCCTGAAGATCATAGTGAAAGTTCATAAACATTAATAATATCTGGGACCATCATAGCCACCAGGCCCTACGGGTCTTTTCATTCTCAATGACTGTTCTCTTGGCTTTAGTTAGCCGTACATAGTAATGTGAAGGGCAGGGGGGGGGGGGGAGGCTGCTATAGTCCATTAATGCTTTCTTCTGCCTTTTGGAATTGATCCTTTGAAAAGTCACCCTAGGCGTATTATTTCTACCTGTTTTTCCAATAACTTGTATTCCACAAATATTTAACACTGTGATTAACTTTAGAGTACTGTATTATTGAATAAATGAAACTTTACCTTAGTATCATACATAACTTGTAATATTTATTTCGTATTAAATACGAATTAACAACAGCGAAAGCAGCGACGTGTTGGCAATGACCGGTAAGAAATATTTCACAGTTACAAATAGTATACATAAAACGAGGTTAAAATTTTTTGTAAGTTAAATGTTGCCAATTGATATATTTGTATTGTGAGGTAGCACTGACGGAAACACATTTCATTGCTGCAGTTAAAAATGTCCGCCAAATTTCCGTGTGTAGGCTGGTGTTTTTTTCCCATCCGGGATAAAGGTTCAATAAACCAAGCAGAGCGCGTCTTGTTCTCTGTATCTCTCGGGAAGATCGTACCATCTGTAGGGAAGATACACATTTTGTTATTTCCAATTTCAGCACATCTTATACTAATTACAGTAACAGTAATGATTTCTGAGATTGTAATTTACAACTGAAACAAGATTTTATTGTTTAAATACCTATTATATGTTATTTAGATGCAACAACATATTTTAGATGCGATGGTGCGACAGAGCTCGTTGCGCGACACGTACAAATCCAGCATGTTGGCAGACATGTTGCGGATATCATTCCCAATATGGCAGCAGTGGGCGATTATACCCAGTACATTACGACTGACGGTGGTGTGGCGACATACAATGACACTGTGTTTCTGAATGAAGCGTCAAGTTCGTACTCTTGTTTTTGAAACATCCTATGGAAGTTACAATGTTGTGACAAATGTGTGTTTCCACGGCAGAGTGGAATGTGTGGTGGCTGCGTTGAAATCGTTATGCAGGCCAAGTGTGTGTTGATTTAAAATATGTGCAAAATTTATACGTTTTAACCATGAACTCGTGTTATGACGAAATTAATTATTTACATTCACGTCTGTTTATCACAATGTTGTACCTTTGTGCTAGGTGTTTGGAAAACAGTTGTTTAACGAGCTTACGTTTCTGCGATTTGAATGTCTGCTACAATCCCAACGGAATACTAAGCCTGCCCAGATAAAATAAATAATAAAATATACCTACAAACCAGTAAGTACCAATGCATGTAAATATTAGCGGAATAAATGTTACCGTAGGTCTATGTGTTTGCATGTTCACCACTATCTTTTAAGTTTGTCGATGTACAATAAATAAGCAACGTGAGTTGCGTGCTTGAATTTACTGCGTTGTTTCGTTGGGCTGGTTGTCCCTTCATTTTAATTTTTATTCCAAACACACATTAATAACAACAGGTTAAATACTAATGTAGTTTCTGCCACAGTTATAACAAACACTGTCGTGGCAAAATATTAATGTGTATTATGTGCAAGGTGCTATATCGTATGTAACAAATAGTTATATAGCCGACCTAAATACTGTTATAAGCCTACATTGTGAACATTCGTAGGAAATGGTTTCTGCAAAATATGACATGGTTGCTGTTTACAGCTATTCAAAGAACTAACGCATTTGGCAGTTATAAAAGTAGAAGTCACATGGCAGTGTTTATATTCACGTGTAGTGGAAGGATACGTAATCAGTAACCAAAAGTAGAAATTTGGCAGGGCTTTAGAAAAGGCAGACGTTATCATGAATGAACTATATCTCCCAGGCATAGCGTATGTTTCATTTGCTTTGTATTGTTATCTTTTTAACTTCATCACAGATGTTGTCTTTACAGATTAGTCTTAGCTGTTTTATTGGCATTCTCATTTTCCAATCTGCCTTGCTTATGACCCTGGGTGCAAATTTGCAAACACTGCCAGCACGAGTCCTTTCCCTCCTTGACCTTGTGTCAGGAGAACCACTTACACAAGCTCACAGGTCAACCCATGCTGCTCCTTCCTTTTCATGACACTAGTGGGTTTTACCAAGGCCCGGCCTGCCGGCACCCATGCGAGTCAACTCAGCCTAGATTGACCCCCACAGGCGCCAATGCACCTCACCCATTACCATATCAATAGGTTTTCACTTTGAAACCCTTGATTTTGGACCCCAATGGAGTCGGCCAGGCCACCTCCAGTCAGAACCATTACTATTTGCAGTTAAACCAACATGAAGGCAGACAAACACGCACGTGCACGGAGTTGTATGTCCCCATGGGCCTGTAGAGGCTATGTTCTAGTGCAACCACACAGTCGAGGTGGGATAGTCTTTCCCTTTCCAGGTCACGACATTTGGACTGCAGCCTTACTACCATTAAAGGTGTGTTTCTCTACAAGAGACTAAAACCTTCCAGGCACAGAAGACGGCGGCCACCACCACCTCCACGCCCTTCCAGTACCTTCCTCCAGAGAGGAACTGCTCTAGCCTAGGGCCATCACAGCTCCCGCCAGGTGTGCTGGTATATCCCATATCACACCTTACACCCTTGCAGAGGCCAATGCCTGGCAACATGCGTAGTCATAGTTACTCCAACTGTTCTGGGGTTACATTACGAATACAAATCGTATTTTATTGCAATGCTCTAAGCCCTAAGGCCTTACCGTGCTTCCACTGCCCAATCAGTGGGGGAGAGGGATCATGCCCTCTCCTCGCAGGTGTCCCACTTTAGCACCTGAGTTGACCAGATCCAAAGCCCCAACCTGATTCTCAAGTACAACCAAAAGCACCCCATTAGATTCTGAGACCCTCACCCTCAGATACCAAGAGCGTGGTCTGACCAGGGTTCTGTCCATACCCCTAGTGCCTCTCCGGGGAACAACTGGAGCAGATTGCTGCTCGTTGCCGAGACTTTCTTTAAGAGGGGGAATCTCTCCAGACCTTCTCCAGCATACGGAGTTAACCATTACCAGCATAGAGTCCAACCTCTAGTGATTGGTATACCAGAGGGAACCTATTGTGGGGCCAACCAGATCAGCTAGAGCTACCACTTGTTTTCCATGACACTAGTGGGTTTTCAATGACTGACTGTTTCACCAACGGCAGGAGGCAGACCCACCCTTCCACCCGTTAGTGTACGAATCGGCAAAGCCAACTATGGGCACACTCCGGTTGTAGTTGAGAACATTTAAAGCCTCATTGGGCATTGCCTTACGCTCATTGCAGGCCAGTCGCTCGCCCAACCATCCACCTTGGACCACTCTCAGGAAGACAGGGGTGTTATGCAATTAACGGGGAGCGGCATACTTCATCGGTTTCACCATGGCATGCGTTCCCTGAGGAAAGCAGTCCTCGCTCTGAAATGGACGATTTCCATCCTTATCAAACTCAGTAGGTCTAGACCTGCAGGTACCAGAGTTCTTCCATGTTATCATCATCGCCACAACTATCCACCAAAAGAGCAGCCAGTTGGAAGAGCCATCATCTGCCACTTTTAGAATCTCTTCACCACGATTCGAGTATTGGGCCCCGGTGGCCTGAATGCCAAGTGACCGTGCCTAGTTACCAGCTGTCTGCCCAAGCCATCATGGTGGGGTTTGAGAGGAATACACAGATAGATGCCTTCTTGTATCACATCCACCCAGCCAGGGAAGACCTTAACAAAAGAGCCATATTGTTAAATGTCGCCAGGATATATGACCCACACGAGTGGCTACTCCCTGTTGTTCATGCCAATTTTTTTCCTTAAAATCCTGTGGTTACTATGCTTGACATGACAAGTACATCCTCTAGATGTACTTACAGAATGGAGACAGTTTACCAGCCAGCTGAAGGTCCTGGGGAAACTTTCCATAACTCGACTTATATCAACAATACATGAACCAGTTTACCAGTTCCATGGGTTTAGCAGCAGTAGTTTACTTGCATTCATTCAATTGAGATAGGAAAACTACTTGCGTAATCCTTGCAAAATCTCAGGTTGCACTGTCAAAGACCAGCTCACTCCCTCTTGGTGCACATTTGCTCATTAACCTGTTATCAGTCATGACTACCATTTTAGAACGAATCTGTATCAGATGTGGCCCTAGCCTGGATCAGGACTCCACCTCATTGCCTCAAAACCTTTGTGGCAAATACAGGAGAGTACGTTACTGGTTCATTGGAGACATGTTCCATCCTCAGATAATGCTGCAAACTGTGCATCCAGGGGACTTGTCACAAGAATTCCTGTTTCATCCCCTATATTGGACAGGTTCTTATTGGCTAAGGCCCGCCTCAGCATCATTGTTCCTGGTCAAGGCTCCAACGAGTAGTAGTGTACACCTTGCGCTTTGTTCTGAACATGAGGGCACCTTCACAACAGTGTCAAGCTGGTCCACTATAGTAATGGAATTGAACATTGCAAAAATGATGTATATGAAGCAAGTTCAAAGGGACTGCTGCCAGACAGAAATAGACTGATTGACTCCAGGGAAAGGACTGTCCCCCTAACCTTCAGATGTTTAGCCCCTGTGTAGATGTGGAAGGTATTTTGCCAAAATAAAAGCAGAGAAAGTGCAAACAAACTTATTCTTTAACCAATTTCTCGTACTTTTTCCAAGGTTTTATTTACAGAATTTTTTTACTTCTCTAAATAAAAACTTTTAAATGAAATCCTACCATTAATCAGTAACTCACTGTATTTTGTGTTAATTTCATTATTCTGGTGCTATGTAATAATTTGGTTATAATATTTGCATTAACATTTTCAGCCCTAAGATTGTAATAATTTTTTTTGGCAAACACCTTAAATTTCCTAATACCTTTCTGTTACAGTCCATACATTTTGTTTTGGAAGAAATGTGTTTTGGCCTAATACAGTTTTTCATTCATGTACTAAGATTTTTTAATCTATTTGCATTGAAAAAGAAGTCTGTCAACGACTTAAATAACTGTTCACAGCTCTCCACATTAGATAGTGGTCTGCGCAATGCTGATGGGACATTATCTCTTGTCAGTAGGGGTGGTATAAATGCACACACACTCATTTATGGATCACCTTGTCTACATGTATGGTAACCTGGTTCTAAACTTTTATTTCGCTAAGGGCACACTAATTTTTTTTTCTTTTGCAAAATTAGCTGTGTTATGCCACAGAAAAATAAAGAACTTATACATTAAAGGTGGTAGGTTCCTATTAAAAATAATGTCTTGAAGTAGTGTATTAGAAATTTTTTAAATGTTAGTTCCACTTGAATTATGTCCCATTACAACTAATTTTCCTATAGTGGTAAAAGTGTAATTTTTGTGTGGTACTTTTTATTTTGGTGGTATAAAGTATGGTCATTGCTAAATGAATATCGTATGTCACAAAATATCCTTCAAGTAAGCACTAGTAATTTTTTTCACTCATACTTCACTGCTCCTCAAAAAATGAGTCGTTGCAATAGCGAGTTTCTATTGTAATAGAATACTGTTGTAGCAAACAAATTGAAGAGTCATGTATGGCAACTTCAGTTTGCCATGCTACTCGTGTCGGAAGAACTAGCCATGGCTAACTATGTAGCAGTGTCTTTGTGTGCATCAAATGTTAGGTCAAAAAATGTGTGGAAATTCGTAGAGCTAGCTGTATTGTGATAATGGCAAATTTATCATAATTTTAACCATTTTGTTGAAGCTTTTCACATTATGAGAATTTTGTTGGTACAAATAAAGTTTGGATTTCCATGTTCGACCATTTTATGGGTATACCTAAACTACTGGAATTCTGTAAACCGGTGAACACATGACAGAAGTGATTGCATTAAGACTGGTGTTGGTTCTTTCAAGCAGCCAAGAACTTTTGTAGAATTCCTGAGCTAGTGTGGGCAGCCAAACTAAGTACCATTTTAACAGCTTAGAGCTGTGCTTCTGTGTTCTGTCAAGTCACATTTTAAACTGTTTCCATCAGATGAGAAAACTTCAGGAATCCACACCCAAAATATTAACAAATGACTCTGGTTTACACTGAAAAGGTGGTAGAGGGTATTGGGTGCTTACTAAACAATTTGTTGATGGATTAAGTTTAAGGCTTTTATGAACGCGTTTGTACACTAAACCTTTCCAGGCAAAAAAAAAAAAATTATACATATGGGCCATATTTGCAGTTTCCATTCAGAAACACACTTGCGCCCTCACAAAATTTTGTTTGTTTTGAAAACAAATACTGGGTAACAATTAAGAAAGTTACACAAACAGTGTGGACACCAGATGCAAGACAATTGTATTGTTCCCTTTCTTTCTACTTTGTTGTATTTATTCTTGTCTGCGATCTTGTGTGAGTTGCTCACCATTGTATTTTAATTTTTTTACGCAGGCTAGTGGCACTGAGCAAAGGTTCCAGAGAGCTGACCGAAACTTCCTGGAAATGCGCTGTAGAGATGGAACGCCAGCGGCAACAGCGCTAGTTTTGCAACGTTGCTTCCCTGGTTTTATTTTCATACATCTCTGAAACTGTCAAAATCATATAGTTATGTCCAGTGTTTGAAACTTTAAATAATTTTTTTGTATTTTTCTTATAAATAAGGGAAGATAGAGAAAATAGAATCTTTTACACTTGCCAAAATCTTACAATTTTGTGCGCTTACTGACAAGTCGAATGTAGAAACCAAATTGTTCGTGCTTTTATTTACATTGTGGCAGTCGTGTCTGGTATAATAGTATAGTAAAACTCTGTTAAGACGTTCGTGAAGGGTCTGAAAAATAATGCTTATTAACCAGGAAAACATCTTAAAAGGGTCAAATTACACTACAAGTGGGGACTACTTAACAGAGTTTCACTAAATTTTGACATCTGTAGCCTTCTGCCACAGCTGATCTTAGTGTGTAAACAAATGCTAAGATCCATGTAGTTTACCAATTCCAGTTTATTTTCTTATGTCCAAGTTATACTGCTGGGTTTTGGAGGGACTTTAGTTTGTCTTGACGCATGCCAGAATACTGTGACTGCGTGCTCTATGGACAACTTCACCCCATCTACGAGCCACGTGTGCTCCAGGGCGGAATATATAAGCGGCAATCCAAAATAAATGTATCGCACTAAGAAGCCCACAGGCCTGGGTAGCCATTCACATCATTGCATATTACGTGCATAATTACAATCCCCATTGCCCGTCCAGAATTATGCATGCATAAAAGCACCCCCGTGATTGGAATTATTATTATGGAGAATTAGACTACTCATGTCTGGCCCCTGAAAGAAGTTCCTGCAATCACGAGAGATGGCAGCACCCCTGTGAACTTGTGAGGTCACAACCGGCCCGCCTCAGAGACAAGGGTTTTAATTTCTTATTCCACGCGGGGTGATAAAAGTCGCAGCATGTCTGCACCTCAATAAATGTACCCCGTGTTGGGAGGCTACGCTTTAAATACAGCACCAGTGAGTGGCGTTAGGCTCGGCGACCGAAGAAGACGTGAACCCAACCCCCCAGTCTGCTGAAGACTCTTCTCAGTCTGCAAGGACTTGCCTTCCTCCACTGCAGTCATGGAGGACTCTCCTTTGAGTCCGACCAAGGGTTCTTCAACTTCCTACTGCCAACCCTCCTTTCTTGACCTACACCTTAAACCTGCATCAAGTCTGTGAAGACGCTCTCCCAAGACCTGTATATGAGACGTCCAATAGCTACAGGTATACCTCACCTTAACCCGATAATCCTTACCCCAGTCAACTTCCCTTGACTCCGCGGTAAAGCGCCATCACGTTTTGCATTGCTACCTGATTACAGCAGCTAGATTAAGGGGGAAGCTAAAGTTGTGTTGTTATACTTATATTTTTTTAGCCACTGTAAAGTTGCGTAGCTATATTTTTACTTCCTCAGGCTCGCCTTCCATCTGACCCCTGTTTTGTGTACGTAATTCTCATATATTTTACTTCAGTGTTTGTAAATCAATTTAATTATAATTGTACATTTTTGTATTAGTCGTAATCATTGCGTTTACTCCCCAGGGACAAAATCCTGCAATAATCAAGAGCGTAAGGTTGAATACTTGTGTACCGTTACTAATAGTTAGCAGACCCTTGCTCCCTATATTTTTGTATTGTGTGAATCCTAATCAACAGATGTGCAATAAAAAAGGTGGTGCTCCTTGTAAGCAAAGACGTAGGGGACAACGCACCCTTGCACAAGCTAATGCCAACTCCACGTCTGGGAACGAATCCCAGTCAGGTGTCTCGATCAAACTCCATGGACCATTTCTCCCTTCATTCCCCTGGATATTTCTTCCCTGCTAAATCATCTACTCAGGAGAAATTGTTAGGAGGACGAGGCTATTCCCCACGATAACCTTACTAGCCAGCCTCAGAAAACCTACAGTAATGTTAAATTAAAATCCAGACGGTGTATTAGAGTGAAACATCCTGCGGACACAGTACTCCCGAAATATTGTGATATTAAACTGGCAACAGGAAAGGTGATCCGGGTTCGACTCCCCGCACAACCCGACTCCCGTGCAACGTCCCTCGGTAGACTTCATTCCAACCCGTCAACCTACTTGCCCAATTAAAGTTTCATCTGCCAGACCACGCACCCCCATCATCACGTTAGATCAAACCTCTCACCATTTCAACCGTTTGGGACAACTGGCATCCCGCATATTAGCAACCCTAATAGTGAGGAGGATCACACTCCCTGAGCGGGAAGCTACCTCTATTGTACTCTGGAGGTTTGACTCCCCTCCAACCCATAGTAAACCTGCCCCCAAGCAGCCGAATACTGTATCTAATCCCCTTACCTCCCCTAGGCCTAATTGAATGTATAGTATTTGCGTGGTAGGCTAAGTTGGGCTTGGCAGGCCAATCAACATTACCGACCTACCTTCTAGGATAGTCGCACCCCATAGCACACACGTCAGGAGATGGCATTGTTATGCAGTTCTTCAAAAGCACCTGTGTAATTTTGAATTACATATTGATTTAATGGGCATAAAACATCCCATATATACGTAAATATTTTTGGCATAATTAACAATACACTTGGGATTTTTCTTATGATAAACTAATTTTTTACACTACAAAACTGTGTTGAACTGGGTGGTTTTCTAAACCACATGCATTTCCAACATTCTAATGACCGTTTAAAAATACAATATGTACAAAACACACTGATATGGTTCGTCATTCCTATTTGCAACTCTAGCACATGGTGTTCAGTGGTTGTCCATGGGCACATTTGTCTGCCACTGATACTAAATAATTTGCAGATGAAAAAGAAATCACGCACAACAGCATTCGCAAGAGCCGGAAACGTTTTACTGTTCGTAACTGTCCGCACACTACACCATTATTATTAAACACACATTTTAACCAATTGACTAAAAGTCCACAAAAAAAAAAAAACATTACTTAAGCGTAGGTTAAACCTCACATGTAGTAGTAAAGTTTTTAATTACAACTTTTAGTTCCTAGTACTATATTCTTCCATAATTATAATCAACTTAACATACACCCCGCAACAACTCATCAGCTGATTCAATACTTTGCTAATGAGAGCATTTATTGTTTACACAGTGTGTATAGTCAAACTGAATTTAGACTACTTACATGAAACGCAGTATAACTTAGGTTGCAAACTGCAGGTGGCATTAAGTGGCCTGCCCATGCATTGTAAAGTTGGTTATGCATGCAACAAGTCACAATTTGTTGGCTTGTTCTCCAACCACCCCTCTCCTTTCCACTCCCACCCATGTTCATACCAACAGCAGTGCAGGTTGCTCTTTCTCCAATCAATGGCAGCAGTCACATTAATTGGGGCACCTTTGTTAGAATTGTGTGACAGACTTGACTTTCTGCCTTTTTTTTTTTTATAGAGTGCATATTGTATTTGGTATTAATTGGACTGATTGTTGATTGCCTGCTTAAGGATTTAATTCAACATTTTTTCCCCTTCTACTTTGATATATGTACTAACCAATTCGACGGGTTATTTTATGATTTTTGAGCATTTTGATTTTTTTACGTGGAAACAAATTTTAGTGGATTACCTCTGCAATTATGCAGAAGTTAGAAACTGTTGAAGCAAAGGTGGTGGTGGTGGTGGTGGAAAGTGTCTGCTACATCCCTCTGAGGTGATGGCAGCTCGAGGCGAATGCTGCAGCAATAACTTTGTCAAACCCTATCTGGAGAAAAGCGACAATGAATCGCAAAGGTCTCGGCCCTACTGGGAATTTTGGCTCAACGTGCTGCATATTTTTTAAGATCTGGTTGAAAACTACCACTCCCACACCTAAATAAATATGTAGCACCGGTGGTTTGTAGAAATTAGTTATGATTAATATTTTATGTTCTCAGTTCTTACTAGATAAATGCAAACGGCAAACTTTATGTTCTCAGTCGGTGTACTATTAATGTCTCTATCAATTCCAATTAAAGTCATCTTCAGTTGTCACATAATTCGCGACCATCATACCACATGTTATGCTCACACAATCAGTTCAGTAATCCTGCCTGCCTCCACAGACGCACATTTGACGTGCGCGATCCTCACCACGTCTTCGCACATCAATCACTTAGTGTCACGCAACTGTTCAAACTCTCAAAACTGTCTGCTCTGAGGCCCATCGCAGTTCAACTAGCTCCACTAGCCCAGCCTAAAAAATTCATTGCACCCTGAGATGCTGGGAGGAGCTAGGGCATGAACTAGAACATTCTTTTCAGATAACCTCTGTAATTGAATTTGCATAAGTTGAGGCTTTGTTGTGGCATACCTTTGTAAATCTCCACAAGCTTCTTGGAGTAATACTTGTGAGACCTAAACACATTCCTTCGTTTACACAAGCAGGACGGGCAGGGGAAGCAATGTAAACTAGCAGACATGTAACACTGCCTTTTTTTCCCCCTGTGAGTGTAGAACCACACCAGTGGCTGTCATACCGCGTCTTAATTCTCTCGCTATTTATTCAGAGGTGCTGTCTAGGAAACTCATGAATGCCTAGTCTGCAACAGTGTTTGTGGACATAATCAACGGCTGCAGTTTCCTCGTCTGTCTGTCAGCCAAACAGCAGGTCACTAGGAAGCTATTGCTATCTAAACAGCATCCTGGAAGATGTTACTCTTGTGGACTCCTGAACTGCTGAGCAGTAAGCAAGGAGAAACAATGGCACCTTTGAATCTCAGGCCTTGCAATTGTCTGACAGAGTGTAAAGCCTGTTCAAATGTACGCTGGACAGAGCTGAAAACTAGAACAGCCAATCAGAAGCTGTCCTCGGTTCCTGTGCGACTCGTCCGGAAACTGGGGACGGCTTCTGATTGGCTGTTCTAGTTTACCACTTTGCACAAGACTGGAGTCCTAGTCTTTTTCATTCCTAGGATATTTTGTTACATCGTGGAACAAAGCAGCTTCAAATTTTCTTCACTTAACACAATGGATTTCTAGTGGCACCCCAGACCTTAAGAAGACATGTTTTACAAGTGCATCGGACACAGTACGTGCTTCTTGGTTTGGAAAGGGTATGACCTCAGGCCGTAGATACCAATTATATCTGTGACAGGCAAGGGTAGAATATCTACAGTTATCCTCTCGAATGAGGCTCCAACATTGTATTTTTGGATGTGACCTTGGGTCCTTTCCCACAGTGCAAGTGATTTACATTCAGCACCATTTCTCGACATCCTCCCGAGGGTCTTACTGACACCAGAATGCCCACTGGCTACTGCATTATAAAATTCCTTCAAGACTTAGAGAATCCTGCATTCTGGAAGGATCATCTAAAACCAGAGTTACATAAATCACACCATTCTTCAGTACAAGGGAATTCCACCGTACCCAGTATGCTTTAGCTGCTGTGCTCAGGCTCCATAACGCTTCCCATTTTTGGCAGCCAACCACAGCCTCTTCCCACTAGGTAGGTGACCCATCACAAAATACAGAGCTATGAATAATTGTCCTCTGTACCTTTAGGGAATTCTCACTGCTCAATACTCACTGCACTGTACAAAATGACACTAGAACAGCTCACATGTTCTCCTAGAAAGTGCATCTGCATTGCTGTGAAGGTGGGATGTGGTGTTCAGATGTAAGTTTGGAACCTGCACTGCACCTTAATAGGCTTGCACACACAAGGAGAATCTCTTGTTTTAAAAGACTTTCTATATTCTCGGGTGTGCAAGCTACTTGTATATGTAACAAAGAGAAGTGTGGTGCATATAATTTTGTTAGGTTTAAAGTACCATACCTACCAACTTTTCAAATCCAATTTCTTCCACACAGGCCTATTTTCTTCCATGTTAATTTATCATTTTAACCCTAAATTACAAAATAAATACGAAGTCGAAGTTAAAAATCCTTATGGTCAAGAAAATGCAGTTTTCACAACTGTACGTTGGCTCTGTGAGAATAGGCATATGCCACCATGAAGTTCAAAGGAAATTTCTTTGGAAGAAAGTGAAAAATTAGTCAATGCAGCTTAGTGTACAATGATAAGCAATACTAACAGTAACACATTACAAGTCTTACCTTCACAGCAACTTTCCTTTCAATCAACTTCAGGTATTAAAAGTTCACATTAACGCTGCAGCTGTTGTGTTGCATATTATTTAAATAACCAAACTTTAATACTGTTGACTGGCCATCATATACTTTGACACTTCCTAATCAGGAAATATCTTTTTGAACGTAGGCCCAGCATTGTATGCTACACTTATTGGAATATTCTGTTCCACTAGAAAAGGCGTGGAATAGCATTCCACCCCTGTAACGTTATCCACATCAGAACTTTTGCCAAAGAATTGTGCAATTTCAAATTATTATTCACATTTTAAATGTTTTTTTCCATACTTCACGTGGTTGAAAACATATTTTCTGCCGCCTTTTGCAATGTTTACATCATGCCTACAAACATGGCAAAACGCAAACTTCTCTTCTTTGTTAAGACATCAATATACATGGAAATTCTCCAGTGTACTTTTTCCAAAATAATCAGGAAATAGGTTTTCTTACGTTTTCCACTCATTTTGTCAATTACTACGCGAGACAACGTAAAAAAAAACGCACTTACAACGCGAACATGGCCGACCAGTAAACACAAGCATACTGTGTGATGCAAAGATAGCAAGATACGAGCCATGAACACGTCATAGAAATACGACTTCAGCACTGTCTGCAACGTCAATCAGCCAATGACATTCCGTGATTAGCTACCAGATTGAGTCTATCGTGCTATCTATGGCGATCATAAGAAAAATTCGTAAACAAACAAAATAAAATGTTATGATGGGCAAAAAAAAAACCATAAAACTTTGGCCTTTTCCCATAAACCCATAAAACACACTATAAATTCCGTAAATTTTACGGGCAAACCGTAAGAGTTGGCAGGTATGAAGTACTGTGTATTGGCAAGAATATTCAATTGTGTTGTTTCTTTTTTGACCTTGCCTCAGCATTTACCTTGCTGCGTGCTCCACCACTTAACCTGTGGGACTGTATTCTCACAAGGCTGCTCATCTGCAATCCGGTAATGCCACACCATCCATCACCCGGCAGACACTGACCAAACTCAGCAACTCCAATTAAGTTGTCATCTTATCGACCATGTCAGTTATTATCACTGCCCCACAAGCTCCACCCATAGCCCAACATACTACATCAGCTGCCACTGTAAAATGCCAAATCATGTTCCCCACGCACAGGTCACTTGCACAATGCCACCACAGCTTTTTGCCTCTACCCATGCTTCTGCTCATCCCACTTCCATTTCTGTTCCTCCACGAGCTGAGAGGTGAGCTGTAGGTATATTTAGGAGCCACAACCTCTGAAATGTCCTGTGGCTGAAATTTGGAAAAGTTAACAAAGTAATCTAACTGATTAGAATTAAAGTATGAAAATGTTAACTCAAAGTGAGAAGTAAAATCATGCAAATTAATTATTAAAGTTCAGGTTAAAACAAAATCTTGCAGTTCAAATAAAAGTCTCAAAAAATCTTCCATCTATGGTTATGCAAAACACAAAAAAATCACAATTTACAGTCCTAAACAAATCTACCACGACTTGGTTGCTGTTGCCAACTCATCAAATTAATTATGAATTACAGATCACGATAGTGCAGGCCAGCCGTTTTAATGGATTTTATCCGGATTTATTGCTTTTTTAACACTAGATTAAAAAAACCAAACTCCTTAATTGTTTTTGTTGCGATATTGGCTCAAAGTGGTGAGACTAGCTCCCACAGTGATGTGTCAGTTTCGCTGATGCATTTGTTTGAAAGATTTTTATAATGGAGGGATAATTAAGCAAAATATTTTGGACATACGCCACATTGCTTCAATAGTGTATTTCCAAAATATATTTGGCATTGATATTACGATGAGTAGACAAACATTATTGCCGATATAGTCCTATAAATGTCAGTATAAGTGTGAGTGGAGAAAAGAATCAACATGGTCTGTACATTCCAAAACAATTACATTACTATGTAAACATCTTTCATATCCACTTTTTTTTTCTGTAATTTGCAATTTATTCAATTCCGAGGATTTTACAGGATTTGAATCCATGATTTCAAGATTTTAGTTTTTTTATATACAGGAACCAGGATTTCAGATTCAGGACTGGTGGCAGCCCTGCGATAGTGGCATCTCGCCTACCTCACAATTGCGTTGTGACTTCTTGATCTTCAATTCAGTACGTAATATCAGAGTATCGATCTATGTGTATTTTTTTAGAAGTTTGTCAAGATATGTGGCATTTGATTACGTTTCATTATCTTGAGCCTGCAGGCAATTGTAAAGTTAACTAACATTAGTTGTAATTGTTAGACATTATAACAATTAATTTGTAACTAATTAACTTTCTACTAATAAGTTAAAAATTACTCTTTTCTAACAATTTATTTTAATAGTTAATTTTTAAAATCATTAATCCCAAGTATGCTGTTGACGTAGCAACAGCTTCCAGGCTCCGAGGGACAGGAATCTTCTAAACTGACCTAGGTTATGCATAGTCATTGATATTGCAGCTTGTTTGTAATCAGCCACCATCCCTTGGAGGGAGTTCACCACGGGGAAACTCCAACTCCAACGGGGTGAGTTAATGTCACAACATTCTTAAGATAATATCCAAACCTCCCTCCACCACTTGCATCTGAAGATCTCGTGGAGCGGTTTAGGCTGCTCTTACACTAACATCTTGAGATCCAATGAGACTGAAATGACTAGAATATGGAGCAGTGCCAGGACGCAAGGGAGGGGTGAATGGGAGACCACCATGAAAACTAACCAACCAGAGACGTCCAGCAGATTCTCACAAGCGAAAATCTGTAAACAAACAAGTTTTTCCATCAGCCATAGACTTTAAGAATCTGCCATAGATGTCACTGTATACCGGGGTATGTTCAAAAGATTTTCCACACTATTGACACTAAACAACACTATTGTAATTCCAGTGGTTTACTCAGAAAGTTAATCATAAGAAAATGGCATCCACATATAAACTGCTAATTCACTATCAGTGAAAACTATGGTTATTCAATTTGGTGCTGCATTTAATGGCATAAAACCTACTTTTTAAAGCTTTGAGATGATGAAGTCTAGTTACCAGGTTTGTTTACACATGGCATCAGTTGTCTCTTTCATTTTCCAAAATAAAGAGCAAATAATAGCTTCCAAAGTGTGGCAATACTTTGCTATTTGGAGTGAAAATGAACTCGATGCAAATTGTTCATTATGTGAATACCTGATTTCTCAGGGCGAGTTGAAATTGTGATGTACATTTCTATCTACGCCATAATACATCAATCACAGCTGAGCTAGATTTTTAACGCCATAACACACTAATCACAGCTGAGCTAGATTTTTAAAAAGATACAGAGTTCTTTATAGTTTTCATATAAAACAAAAGAGCCAATTTTTTTTTTAAACTGGAACACACACACACACACACCCCCCCCCCCCCCAAACCGTTCCTGTTCCCGAGCACAGCAAAACAGAAAGTTCTGTCATGCACAAAATTACATGGTATATATCCACACTGTACTTAAAATCTGAGTTGCAAAGTCTCATGCTCCATGAATGATGACCATGATATTCTTGGGAAAAAAAACAAGTCATTACCCTGCATTTCTACATACACGTACACACAAACATAATAGAACAAGACTGTAAGTGTAAAAATAATAACCATCAATAAACTTTTAATTCAATGTATTATGAAAGAAAATGTACAAAATTGTTCTACTGTTCATAACCAGCAAATTAAAATTGATCATTAAAGACTCATACATATCTGTTACAAACTTATAATTTGCTAAGAACAAAGCACTGTATACCAATTAAAAAATAAAATTGCAACTTCTGTTCAAAATTTTATTACAATATCTGCAAGATGTATGCGGTTCTTGCATGTACTTTACATTTTTTTTTTTTAAACAAAAAATACCTTTCGACGAGGAAACATAAAATGGAAACTAGCTAACTGAAGGGGACGCACTATTCTCAAATATTGAAACAATAATATATGTATGCCAGAAGCATATAATACAACAGCTTATCATACTTTAGAAACAAATATACTTTGACTATTTCAAATCATTTATCAAGTAGTACACAGACAACAGTGTTTTCCCTGCCAATTTCTTTTTTTTTTACAATGCAATAAAAACATGGTTACTTTCAATTCTCACAGGTTTTAGACAAAATTATCATCATGCACTGAATGGTTGCCAATTCAATATTACAAAAAATTTTATAAACTATGGGAAAAATGTTTTTCTTCGTTATCAGTTGATTCTCCTCCCCCAAGAAATTTGTGCAGTAAATATTGTTTTAAACAAAACTCAAAAGTTAAGATCTTAATTTTGTTTTATAAACTGATTAAATTAGTTGATCAAAATTACTTCTTTGAAATCAGCAGGGAAACAACATTCAAAGACACACACATTTCTCATTTGCATGTACCCTTGTATCTTGAACAACATGCAGTATATGTACACATACACAATATTAATCCATACAGTGCTATTCTACAAATCTTATTCAATTAAAAAAAAAACAGACTTAAGGGCACAAAACCCAAAAAAAAGTTCACGTAACATAAACTGCATAGTTCACGGAGAGTATGTACTGTAGTTCTCAGTAGCTGTTTGTATTACCCATCCCATATTAACACAGCACAGCACTGGCAGTTTTGAGGACTGTTAAATTCCTACAAGTCTTCATCTAACATGTATTTACATCATTTTAAAATTTTAATACAAAATGTATCTTTTATTTTATTTACTGACACATGGGATAGTACTAAACATTAGCAATTACAAGTCCCTTTTATACACATGATTTCCAATAACACAAATATCACGGTAGAACCGCAATTAAAACAAAACTGAGAGTTGCAACACTTCACACTTACAAAAAGAAACATTTCACTTCACAAAATGTAACCCTATAAATGTGTGTGCATATATCTGAATAATGATTTGCTTCGATATGAATTATAAGTGGTCAACTGAAATCTATACACATGCACAGTCAAATTGCACACACAAATTCCAAGATTCACATCTGTCTTACAATAAAACTGGTTGCATCTTCCAGAGCTACGTTGCTCCAAAAAAAAAATGTATTCGAAGTGCAGCCAAAACATTTTATTCTTATTGTTTTCCAGGTAAACCACATGTAACGAACCAGACTGACAATAGTAGCGAGGCAACAACTGTAGCCTAAATATTGTGTCCTGAAGGGAAAATGTTGTTCCTCTCATTAACGTCCCCCTGTAACACACCAACGAAGTATCACTTGTAGAATTATTTTGTAATGAATTTATCAAAGAAACAAAGCAATGTTTTTTTAATAAAGTACATATTTTTACAGTTTTTGTGCAAAAAAATTTGGAGTACCTTAAACGTTTAGAACATTCATTAACTCAACATTTTAGTCCTCCTATAATTTTGTGTCTAACAAGTAGTAATGGATGATACACTTCTCTTAAAACATGCATGCGCACACATCTTTTATTGTAGTTTCTAAACATGCTTGAGTAAAAAGGACATAATTTTAAAAAGTTTTTATCTGTGTGTAAAGATAGATGGTATAGTCCATTCACAGTTCATATCTTCACATTTTTTAAATCAAACCTCTGAAAAATGTGGTCATTTCCTAAATAAATCATTAATCACATGCATTTGAGTATTTTTTTCTGTTAAATTTTACTTATATATTATAATTAATATGGATGAAAAACAGAGAAGATGCACATCGTTAACAGCTACAAGAAATAGTTTTTATATTGAGTATTATTAAATTAAATACCAGATTGGTTCATTCCTTTTAAAGTTTCTTATTAACATATTTAGGTTCCGAGATGACACGGTTGAAAATATTCAGTAATTGTCGCATGCCAATCTCAAGGAATGCAACTGCCAGACACTAATGTGAGGTAATATTCTGTGGTATTTGACAGGAGGGAAATAAGCATATGATAGAATACACACACATGGAGATAAATGCATTAAAAATAGGGTACAAATATACATTTTAGAAAACAGCAACCATTTATATATAGCAACACATTGCAAAGGACTTCCAATAATACATATGTATGGAAAGGGAGCTTGTCCACTACAAGAATTTTCGAAGTCCGCTGTAACTACCGGTTCGGTAGTGATTAATTATTTCGTATGAGCGCTTGTCCACGAGCTGTCATGGCATTCCTACCATTCCGGCTGCCGTGAGCAGCACCGGATTCTCACTGTAGAGCCGGCAGGCAAGCGATGTGCCGTGTGAACACGTTCAGACGTGGTGACGTGCTCTTGTCCACGATCCGGCAAACTCACCGCCAATGGCTTGCTGAGTGTGGTGCATTGTTTATTGTCAAAATGAGTGCAGAATTCATTATTGATTGTGATATACTGATTACGCTGGTTCAGGAACTGCCAGTTCTGTGATACAAGACTTCAAGAGAAGTATAAAGACATGCGGTTGACTTTGGATGCACGCAGCCTCCTGAAAGAAGATTTTGAAACACTCCCGGATGCAGAAAGAAACTAAATAGGTAACCGAGTAGTTTATGCAAATATTTATGGTGTTTATTAGAGCATGTTACAGACAAAAAGAAAACTTTAATTTTGAAAAAATCTGACTTTTTTTTTTTTTTGCGATAATAGAGTGCCCACCCCATTATTATTTTTAAGGGGAGAGGTATAAATAGTGGTTTCTTCACAGGTTTAAGATTACAATAACACCACCATTGCCCACAGAATCGTAATAAACTCCACGTCATTTTCAATATTTTGCCAAAATACAATTTAAAGGAATCACCTTCCAAAGACTGGAACGCAAGTTTATAAACATCCTGTATTGTTCTAACGTTTTGAGTGATCCAAATCAGGTACACTATGTACATTATTATTCCTGTCCAAAAAATAAATCACAAAAGTAGTACTAGTAAATACAAATAAAGGAAAGTACGGTCATTGTGTTGATTTTCAGGCATTCTAGCTCTGAAAATATGCTGGAACACATTACAGTGAACTTATATTCAGTTGTCACTATTTGACACTGCATTACGCAAATCTGTCCTGTCACGGAATTCTTCCACATTCTGAAACGAAGTAGTTAGCAAATCTATATCTAATAGCATTTGCTCCCAAACTACCTCGCACTGCTTGTGAACGAGGGAGCGTTGAAAGTTCTGAGTTCTCATCCATGATTGTGTCGACGAAAGTAGTACTGAGTCCCTTGTCTTTATGGATGAAGTTTTGAAGAATACAGCATGCTTTCACTATGTCAACTGCGAGGTCTGTAGAAACATTTAATGGCCGGTGAAAAATTCTCCATTTATTGCTCATTATACCGAAAGCACACTCAACGAAACATCTTGCTCGTGTTAAGCAGTAATTAAAAACTCACTTCATATGATCAAGCTCTCGGCCACAGTAGGGACGAAGAAAATTACTGTGTAATGCAAAAACTTCGTCACCTACGAAAACACAAGAAAGTTCCTCTTCAGTCCTGCATATTTTTCCAAAAAGAAGTTTCTTTTAACACATTTGAGTCGTAATCATTGCCGTAAGCGCAGACATCAACATAAATGTAATCATAATTTGTGTCAACAACTACCATTACAACCAATGAATAATAACATTTGTAGTTATAAAATATTGATCCACTGTCCTGTGGCTTAATGATCGTGATGTGCTTGCCGTTGACGGCCCCAATACAATTCAGGAAATTTACCATAACTTTGAACTGATGTGCTATATCCATCCATTTACTGGTAGTCGGAGCGGACATGTTTGCCCAACATAATATCATCCATATCTTCTCACATACTACAAGTTTTTATTCCGAATCGGAAACTGTAAAGGAGGTCTGTGAAGGTATTTCCTATTGCCAGGTACCTGAAACAAACAGGGTGATGAAAAAAAAAATGGGCTAACATTCATGACAACTGGATGAAGTTGGATGTGTTACTATTTCCCTTATATTTATGGATATTTCCTATTTTGGGTGTCATTTTGACATTTGGCCACGTTACGTGCAACATCTTATTCCTTGGCGACTAATGGGACTATGCAATTAAATTTTTTATGTTAATGTAATCTCAGTCATTCGTTAAACATAAAATAAACGCGTGCCATTTATCATATACGTGCTCAATATAGTTTGTAGTTAATTTAAGGTGAGACATCTGTGACAGTTTTACCACATGTTCTCTCTCAACGAAAATATGTAGGTGTTTCTGTATTCTCAAAATATTATTACAAGCTGTGTTCATATGCAGTGATACAACACACATTTCAGGTTGAGAATTGAGTATGTTTGATGTGGACAGCTGTCAATGAAAAATATGACGTGGTTGCCAACATTTCAGGTGGAGAAATGCAGTTCCATATATTCGTGTTTCTTGACATACTGTAAAAATTCATATGCTTTGAGTCGTCTTCTCTTAGTTTATCAAACACCATATTAAACGCACCAAACTTAAATCAATCTTGCATTAGTGGATGGACCCAATACTTTCTCCGCTGTTGATGCTGCTTTTTACGAAAATAACGTACTGCTATGAGGTTGCAGGTTATCTCTAGATCTATAATGCAGGGATTCCAAGACTCGGCTGACTTCATTCCGACCGCCTGCCATCCCCATGGACACAAGACATGGTTTTTCTTCCGGCTCGACAGAATTACCGTTCCGGCGAAAATTCTTGTCGTGGACAAGAGCCCAAACACTATTAACACACAGACATTTTGTGGGACAAACCACAGCATCCCTCACTAGCATTTGATGCCAATCATCACTGGTAATCATTGCATTAAAATACATGCTTGGAGGAAAACGTACCTTTAACTGGCTCTTTACCAAAAGCTGGAGTTAGTACACAAATTATATTTCATTAGTGCCATACTACTAAACTGTAAAACAGGTGTCTTCTTGAAAGTGGTCAGCGTAAAACCACAAACTGTTGTTACCCTCCTTAGAAAGTTCTTTCTCAGCTGCTATCCATCTTATGAGCTCTTCAAGAAATACCAGACTGACAAAGAGACTGAATAGTGTAGCTATGCACATTTTTAGATTTGTTTTAACTCCATTCTTGGGTCTCATAGCTATCAATACAATCACAACCAATGGAAAAGGTATTTTATTTAAAATTTGTATTACTATTTATTTATCAAGTAAGTTGAAGCAAAATTCACCACAACATTAAAAATCCTCGTAGTGTACTTTTTACACCAGTTTAAACAATTTATAAGAACATTGTTTCACTGTAAATGCTTGTTAACAACTCCCCTGGCTCGAGATGTAGTGTATGTAATCAGGGTGTCGATCTGTCACAGAAATCATGAATGTCCCGAAAATCACAATTTAGGTGGTAATCACGAATTTCAGTATCACTGCTTTATGGACGTGCTAGTTTTCCATGCGGAAAATAATAGTTTCAAAAAGTACATACTTTCTACACTATGTGCATTTTAAAAATAATATATGCATGGAGACACTAATGGAGTAGAAACATTCGGCACAAAGTTATTTACAACGTTCACACATTTCTTATAAAATACAAATGAGAACTGTTAAATTGTAAAGCTATAGTGATAGTAGTTCAACTGTACAGAGTGACGTATATTTTAAAGGGAAAAAATACTACGAAAGTGTAAATTTCACACGCAGCAATATTTTGAGTGTGGCAGGTAGCAAGCGCTGCTAAACACAAATGAAATAAAGTAAAACTCTGTTAAGAAATTTCTGAAGAGACTGAAAAAATGCTTATTAACCAGGAAAATTTCTTAAAAGGGTCAAATTACACATGTGCAGATAGATAAGTTTCACAATTATTCAACCAATTAAGTAGGAAAACTTCTTAAGTGCCAACTTCTTAACAGGGTTTTACTGTAGTTGTGAATTCACCCGGCATATGGCACTAGTAAAAGTCTTTTGAGATATTGATTTCAGGGGTCATTGTAGGATCAAGTTGAAAGTATTTGTTTATGTTTTGTACGCGGAGTTGATAAAAAGGATAGAATGTTGAAATATTGCATTGTTTTGGCAGTAAACTTTATACATTATATTATGCACTTTTAAATACTAGTTATGTTACATCTTCGTCAGTTTCTGTGGTATGCAACGAGTTGGATGTTTTGCTAGTAAATAGGTCAGTGCATTTCGCATACAATAGCTGCTGATAATGCCGGGAAAGGTTGGTTCCAAGAAAATTTGTATTATTTACTATGCACATAGCAGTGGAAGTTGTGGTTACGCCCCATGAAAGACTAGCATCGTACGGAATTTGACATTGCGCATGGTGGTATTGCCAGTGTAAAGGTTCATGAATGTGGTAAAAGTCACAAAAATGATCGGAACTTTCCTTCCGCAAACAGACATTCAAGCAAAGGAGATAAGTCAGTATGTCAAAGTGGTTCGTCTTTGGAGACAGGATAGTCACAAGCTCTGAAAATACCTCATCATCATAAAAATCCTGAAATACGTACCGTATTTCAGGATTCATCCTCCTCATCTGTAGTGCCATTATTTGGGCCTTGTGTGAGGTAATGATTCTTTCTTCTTCCAGGAGTGGAGGTGAGAGTAGCGATCTGTTCCCACTAAAGTTCCCTGACAATACGTTACCTCTAAAATTTCAAATGCTAAGGACAAGCGGTCTTATGTGGTGACATATGGTCTAGGACCTTTTTATCAATATAGCCTTGCAGATTGTCATATTGTGTGAATCTTTGCCGAGAACCTAAACAAAGCATCGCAGAAGGGCCAAATGGATTTAGTTGTTAGGTTTTGACATAGTGAGTTGAAGACAGCCTTCTTAGAACGAGCCACTGCAAAAGACTTGGTTGACAAGTTCATGAGTGCCTTGATTAATTTGAGAATACCCTTGAGTAATACTGTACAACTTTGTGTTGATGTGCCAAATGTTAAATTAAATTTTTTTTTCTAGACATTCAAGAAATTTTGAAAGGTAAATGTGATGGCCAGGAAACTTTTGATGTTGGAACATCATGTTGCACACTGTCCAAGGAGCATACAAAACAGCTCATTGTAAAACAGAATGGAATATTCATGGCTTTCTTCATTTTTTCAAAGATTTCCCACTAAGAACAGCACAATACTCTCAGATTACAGGATCTACAGTATTTGCATTGAAATTTTGTCAGATAAGATGGGTGGAGAGTTCGAAAGTGCTCAGGCGAGTGATCAAAATGTTACCCACACCGAGAAAATATGTGAAATCTGTTTAACAGAAGCCACCAAACTCAGAGAACTTCAAAAATTTAAAGGAAGCCTTAGCTGATGAGTTGTTGCTAGCCAAAATGGAATTTTTACAGTCAATATCATTGTATTTGGAACCATTTGATTAAATTTCAGTCAAATGACCCTTTTCTACAAGGATGTTTTCTACATTCTGCATGGCATAGCATGTCTCTGTATAAAGAAATCTGTAGTTGACAGTATAAAATCTGACTCCCAGTTAACAAGTGTAAATGTAAATGTAGTTGCATCATTTAAGACACTTCAGAATATTGATATTGGATTTGGTGCTAAAGCTGCTTGCAGTAAAGGTGATTAAGAAGTTAGAGTAATGACATTTTGAAATGAATGCAAATGCTATTTGCAACAGTTATTTTCAAGGCTTGTATTAAAATGTCTGTATTGATCCTGAAATAATGAGAAGTAAGTAAAATGTTACGAAGCTCGTGAATCACTATAGCCCTTGCGGCATTTGTGGCAGAACACCATCATCAGTTGCAGACTGTGTGAAGAGGGATTATTTAAAATTCTGTAAAAATCCTGTTGTTGATGCTGTAGAGCAATGACCAGGAGCAACGTAAACTTGACAGTATTCTTACGACTCTCATTTCTGATTTAAAGTTGGAAAATACAGCATTACTTACTGAATTTCAGAAAATACTGGCAATGTTCCATGGAAAATACAGCTGTTGAGAGAGGCTTTTCAATAAATAAAGAATGTTTGGTGGAGCATGTGACAGAAGACTCCCTTGTGGCGCACAGGTCTGTTTATGGAGCTGTTTCTTCGGTAGTAACTGTTTCTGATGACAGTGTCATTTGAAAGTATGATTCTAGCCATCAGAAATTCATCAGCAAGACAAAAGGAAGTATTAGCTAAAATGACAGAAGAAAAGGATAAAGTTGAAAAACCAAGACAAGAGCTTATGAAGAAATCAGAGAATTGCAGTTGGCAAAAAAAAATGCTTGAGCAATAGAAAGAACTAAAATTGCTCAATTAAAAACTGATCTTAACAAAACTCTCAACAATTCTTGTGAGAACTGTACAGTGTGTATAAATTTATTTAGTTTTTAAAGTGTTATATTGTTATGTTGGGAGTAGTTTAGCAGAATGCTATCATAAATGTAAAGGTGCTTTCAATGGAATAAAAAATGTTTGATTTTTAATTATTGTACATAGTGTCATTAATAAACCTGCTATGTAAAATTGTGGAGAAAAATCAACATTAACAAACATTTAAAGGTAATCTTATTAGAATTTTATTTGTTACAAATTTTCCATCAGAAACTTCAGGTGTGGCCTATACACACCAAAATATGGTATTTCAACATGAGACATTTCTGATTATTTTGTCTTGTACTAATAAACTACTCTGGTGTATGATGGCAAAACAAAGCTTTACTCAGTGTTGCCTAAAGAACACAAAAGTGGTGTGGTGTTGAGTCCAAAGCTCCAGTTGTCATAAAGACATTGCAAAGGTTGCCAATACAGTCCTATTGTTACCCAACAAAAAAATAGCACACTACTGTCAGTCATAGTAGAATGGGTGTAATTTGAGCCAACAATTTTTATCTCGGTTTTCAAGTAACACTTAATGTTGGTTGCAGTCTCACTTAGAATGTGTGGAGTTCATTTTCTATATTTTCAAACAATGCTTTTAGAACTTTTTGTGTACAATGATACACAGTTGTTATCAGTGCATCCGAGCACAGGTAAATCAACATTGCATTTTCTGTTTCAGTTCTTAAAGTTTATAGCTAGGAATGGAAATATTCTCTGTGCCAGCTATTATTATACAGTTGAGTATGTGTATGTTGTTTATTTACAACTTAGAATCCATCAAAGCATAATCAAAATTTTACAGGCAGTATTCCAACTTCAAAAATAAAACTGGCATAACTAAATTCTCAATTTTCACATTCCTTCAGCAATTACCTGCCTTAAGAATCGAGCCTGTTTAAAACATGATCCACTTAGAAATACACAAATACAACTTACCACTTCTATTTCCACATTAGTAAAAGTGCAAAAAAAAAATTCACAACTTTCCAAATTGATAATAGCACTTCTGAAAGACAAGAGATTTGCAAATGTGGGTCTGGTAGGAACTGAGGATCTCAATCCAAGTAACACACAACCAACAAATATTTATTGCTAACACACTACCTATATAAAAACACAAACACATTTAGATGCAAATTCGTCTTGTTTAATTAAATGGTATCTACAGAAGTGTGTGTATAAAACAAGAATAAAACAGCTGATAGTGCCAGACTGATACTTACGTTAACTAACACCATAACTGGTATTAACATCAGCGTGCAACTCTAAAAACATGTAAATCTCAATATCATGTTGTTAAAAAAAATTATACATAATTATAATGCCCCCAAACCAAATGAATAAATAATTGTGTCCCGAGCATGTAAAGACAAACCTAGGCTAATGCAAAGTGAGTTTGCGAAATTCATTTACCTTGATGTACGATTCCTGTAGTCACCTAACTCTGCTAATTATCGTTGTACGATACTTCTGGGACAAAAAAAATTTTAGGACCCAAAATTCTGCCCATTCATCATTGCTCAAACAATTTCACAATGTGAATGTGCTTTCAGTTGAATTCTGGTACACTAATTTAAAATTGCTGAATGTTAGTTTGAAGAAATTTCAGTATTGACATACAAAACATAGTACCTACCAACAAAGGAAAACGAACTGAACAGAATTATATAAACTGTTTTTTGATGATGGTATAATTTTTGTGTTTAAGTATTACTAAAAGGTCTCAATACAAATTTGGGTGGGGTGGGGGGGAGTTTTTTTATTTCTATATTCTTTCGTCACCCAATTTGTTACACATTAAAGTGCAAGTTTGATTGTTTCCCTTATTATTTCCTACCATGCAAGCATGTGTCCTCTAAATAATAGCTACAAACAAAACATTTAGTTATTTGAATGCACTTTCTGGACCGAGAATTACTCCCTCCACTCACCCAATCACTCTCGCCATCCTTTCAGACTTCTGGTTTTGCAACTACGCAATTTCATCATATTAATGTCTAGTTACACTTTTATTATAGAACAGCTTGTTTCGAATTTGTGATACATTGCTTGAAATAATTTCCTCTTCTATTCATGTAGTGATTAAAAATGACTGATTCTGTCAATCGTAAAAAAATGTAAATGTGTGCATTAATATGAAGCTACCAAATTCAGTTGCAATGACAAAGCGCTATTGTGTAATTAAAGCACTTTGAACCTAAACAATCCTACCTTAAAAACAAAGTAAATAAAAAATTATAACTGAAACATTACTTTTTCTACTGTTGTTTTTGATCCAGGAGGAAGCCACCACAGAAGTTCCATGTTTTCTGGTTTCAGTGATGTTTATTTGCCTGTAACTAATAACAACAGAATACTTCAAGAAAGGTCTTTCTTAGTTGTCATTAGTGGTTTGGTTGGTGTTGCTACTCAAAATCCAGGGTAATCTGCTTTCATGCGAGACAAAATATCAACCATACTGATATTTATATGTATATATTCACTGCATGATAAAAAAAAAGAAACATATTGTAAACCACCTCTTTATAAAGAACCTCTCTATAAACACAAAATTTTATCCTTTCAATTTTGTTATACACAATGTACTCGCCCGCTGTGAACATACTGTACGATCTATAACCTATCTGCACACCCTCAGCTGATGAATTGTGCACAGGACATTCAAAATATGGCTTGCATTTGGTACCATGCAGCCACTATATACATATAACAACCAGTATGGTTGATATTTTTGTTGCAGGATTTGTTAGTGACAGATTTAGAATGATGATTTTGTGTACAGGTTAGCAGCACAGGATGTAGGAGGACAGTGTGTAATGTAAGACGGTGACTGTAGTAAATGTAAACATAGCATAGTTTGATACAATGATATAATAATAAAGTAAGTGATTAACTACAACTCATTTATAGTACTACATTAGCCCCTACTGACATTTAAACATGCCACAGTCAGTAGGATATTAATACGGAGGAGCTGGGAATGCGAGTCGGGTGCAGTCATGGCTTTTGTCTCATGCTCCAAAAAGCGAATCTGGGAATGAGCCAACACAGAAAAAGCACACAAGATTGAGAAATTTACGTGTGTGTGTTTTATATACGGAATATTCCAAAACATGTGCACTATGGAAAGTCTAGCATCAACCTCCCTCCAAAGTCAAATCTAAAAGGTAATGTGCACGCAAATTGGTTGCGGTTTAAACAGAATTTTATGGTTTACCTCTGAGCTAGTGGGAACGACCCAGACCTAGTGGAAGATGATACTGTTGGAATTACAAGGTGCAGTGGAAATATACACCTTCAATCTCAATATATTTGCAAAACATATTCGCGAGAATCACCGTCTCTACAACATACTTTGTTCATCCATAGACAAAACACTACTGACACACACATACACACTGGTAAGTTAAGGTACCCATAATATACTGCATATAGCAATGAAAGCTAGACAAGGTTACAACAGTGTGCCAACTTATGAAAATAATCCATACCACAGTGCGGGTTGTTTAAACAAAAAATCTACTGTCAAATGAGACGCAAAACTCAATACATTTACTCTACTACAATATAAAATCAACTCAAAAATAGTGCATTGCCTTGACAAAACACTTGAGTTTTAGACCCATTCATAGCCTTCGTGAATAAATCTGTCAAGTTCTCGTTACTCGGAAAATACTCAAACTTCATAATCCCCTTCTCAACAAAATCCCTATAGAACTGGTACTTAATGTCAAAAAGGTTAAACAGTTCTGTGTCACAACTGTTTTCTGTAAGCTTAATGGTACCCTGATTACTTATTATAGTAAAACCCCTCCCTTTATTACGACCACCTCTCCATTACGACCCAATCCCGAAGAACCGTGAAAAGTTTGGGTAGAAAAAGTCGAAAATTTGAGTATTGGCTCAGCTTGCGGCATGCTGTTCAAGTTTCACAAGATGGCGGTTATAATTTTGGGGCACTGGTATGTGGTTGGAACAGCAACACTGGATCAATACGAGTGCGAGCAGATGATTGGTTGAACATACGTGGAACGGTTTAGGTTTCACAAGGTGACCGTTATAATATAGGGGCATTGGCATTTAGTTAGAACAGTGTTACTGGATCAACAAGAGCACGAGCAGATGGTTGGTTGAACATACGTAGGGGAGAGAGAGAGAGCCAAGAGCTTATGGCAGGGTAGCCAGACGCAGCAGCCATTCCAATTTTGCCACATCATCTGTTTCTAACACAATGCAACCAATTACACGCTAAAAGAATGTGTTATGGTACAGTAATTACAGCAATTGTTACACATGTCTACATGTATAAAGTGCAGTGAAGTGTTACCAGTAGCTTAATTTTGCGTTGCCTTTTTCTAACTTTCCGAGAATATTTATTAGTGTTACAACTTTATGCATAATCCATTCATAACTTTTATGAAAAAATATTAAAGGAAAAATTTCAGTGTGTTGTTGGCAAATAAATATCTAATTATGGCAATGCTGCTTCTGTTCGTCTCATCAACAATGGCTGCCGCCGAAAACATTGCAATATTGCTTGCTAAACATCTAATAAAATTCTACTGTACATATTACGTACTGTATTCCACATTTTTTCAGTTTTTTTTTTTTTTTTTTTTTCGTGCTCTGTAAATACACAATGTTTAGTCGGAGATGTCTATTGTTATTTATTCTTTTTTGCTACAAAGAACGAGTTTGCGATTAAATCAAGAGGTCATTTTGGAAGCAGGAAATTACATAAATATAATCAAATGCACGGCTGTGTGACGTAAGCAAAAAAAAATGTGTTCGTTAATTTTATTTTTGTTATCTATTTGTATTACTGGTGCACGTGTACATAATGTACTGTATACCGACTTGTATGCATTGGTGAGTACTGTTCATACTTTTACCTTAAACGTTCGTTGTTCAATGATCAGAGCATATCAGAAATCTTTGTTTGATCGATGCTGTAAAAATTGAATTTCGAGTTATGCAAAAATGGACTAAGTATATTAGCACTGTTTACATTGGGATTTTGTGTCGGGACCACAGAAAATGCTCTGTGGACACAGACTTTCGGTCAAACCGAGTTAGATGGTTCAAGTTTACACTGTATATGGTTATAAATAATCATATGGATTTTTGGGGGTAAAAATATTTTTAATGCTATATCTCATTAGGCCGCACCCCACTTTTTGTAGTAATTTTTTTGGTAAAAATGTGCGGCCCTACATGCCTAAATATGGTATTTATATTTAATTAGAAAGTGGTTTTTTATGTGCTACAGATGATTAAAAATGAACTTCATGCAAAAAAATGCAAATTTCTGGCCATAAGGGTTGGGGGTGGGACAAAATCAGCCCAAAATGTTCCAATTTTTTTTATTACGACCCCCCCCCCCCACACTTTTCTGATACGACCCTATTCTCAGGAACCGTGAGGGGTCATAATAGAGTTCTACTGTACTGATTATCACTCTTGATAATGAACATCTTTGCTAGAAACTATGTTTGATCTAATTCAGTAACAATCTGCTTCATTTGCAGCTTGGAACATTGTGCATACTCCACTTCAGTAGTGGATGTGGCCCCGGGATCTCTCTTAACTGACTGGTGCATGTGCCATTGTCGTCACGTAACCACTCACCAACTTCCTATCTCTTCTATTTGCAAAGTCTGAATTGCAAAACAACTCAACACAGTCACCAGTAGAAACAATGGTTAGCTTCAGGTTTTGAGTTTTCTTCAAGTACAGCATAATGTGTTTTACATGACGCCAGTCCCTTTTAGTGGGGTCACAACTCTTCTAACTTACTCTACGTATGCATACACAATGTCTTCCCTGATAGTTGTGGATGAGTACAGTAACGAACTCACTGCCTTCCTGTATAAATGTGTCACATTTCTCACCTCCAGATGATTTTCCACTGTCCTTAATTTCATAAAGCGCTAATCTACCCTTTCCATCTTCTAGTTTGAACGCCTTTAGTATTTGCTTAATGTAATCAGTCTGGTTGATGGACATTTCCCCATTACAGTACTCTACATTCATGGAAAGAAAATGGATCATATTCCCTAGCTTATTGGTCGCTAGCTTCATGCTTAGTTCTTCCCTGAACCACTCTACACGTTTATTTTTTCCCCAACATCCTAGATCAACATAAATCCCAATGAACTGATTCTTGCTTTCTTATGAATCTTTCACAGGTCTTTTCGGTCCCAAATCCCATAAGGCCATTATGTACCCTTCCCCAAAACTCAGAACACGTACGTTTTCTCAGTATTTTATTCATATGAAGTATGGAAAACATAGCATTCAAATTTTTTTACCTTATGAGAAAAAAAAGATGGTTTGTTATAATTATTGATTGGAATTTTACATGTCGCGATGGAAAGTACCTAAAAATATGTTAAAAACAAGGCATTTCGTGCCGCATTTGTTTCCTTAACAGAAAGCTTTCATTCTTACATCAGTACAACTGAAGCGTAAATTCTTCTGAACAAAATGGTACCGTAAAAGTTCATTGTTACAGCATTGAATTTCCGTGTAGTAGTTCGTGAAAGCTGGGTATTTTGGTGCGTCCAGTGTGTGCTTCATGATGTGAACGATGGTTGAAATGTGGCGAGACCTAGCAGAGAACAATCAAGAGAGAGGATGACGAGTGTGTGGACGGACTGTGATGGAAGGGAAAGGAGGAAGTGAAGTTGAAAGGCCGCATGCCCCCCTCTATTTCTCCTGCGTCCCCTGTGGTGAAAACCCCCCTCCCTCACTCCACAGACCAAAGAGAGATAGTGGTGAAGGGAGAATAGCAAGGTCGCTCCCACCCCCTCCCAGCATCGTCACACTCCCTTGCCGCATTCAGTTTCTCACTGGCCAGTAACGTCAGCCATTGTCCGATACTAACGACTAGCACAGATGATCACTGGCACTCGTTTCAGCGTGTCACTGGCCAGCACCCTGTGTAAGGCTATGTTGAATACTGGAAGCACTGAGAGTTTACTGATGCTGCAGAGGTTATGCAGTGTCTGTGAAACATGATTTTGGCAGTCAATTCCAATTGTCAGATTCTCACAGAGATATTTTTAATGTGTGTACGACAGTATCATTACATACAAAATAGTCCTTACTGGAATTCTAAACACAAACAATACAAAAATAAACTCAAAACAGTGTTATATGTTAGAAAAATTGACTTTCTGTAGTCAAACAATTGTGAATAATTGTTTTTATATACGTAAGATTATTTTTATTTTAACTCAAGAGAAAATAAGATAATTCTTAAATTCATAATTTAATTCCTTTTACACAATTTTAATGAATACTACTGCAGATCGTTCCGAAACTAAGTTACTAATGATCAAAATATTTACTGTTTACTGCTGGCTGTTCCTTTACTGCTGACTAACACTGATGAACCATTAGTGATTTCAGTGCTTGTCAGTAGTTAGGGAATGCTGCCCCCAAGTTCTGGAACTGCCAGCAACGGCACTTTCAGGGGAGTTGCCCCAACAAGTGGAGAGCGGGGAAGGAGAAGCAACAAGGTCGCCAGACGCCCCACCGTGCCAAGCGGGAAAAGAAAACAAACCACCCATTCTGACTGGAAACGAGCAACCTGGTTGAGGAGCGAACCTCCACCACCATAAACACCAGGGTACCGGCCGCAAGAAAATAGAATTTTGCAACCACCTGCTGAGAAACTAATGTAATAAAATAAATAATCTTTCGGAACAGACAAAAAATGGTAAGCCACCTTTATGGAAACTCATAGCTGCAAAAATTTTGAAAATGTGCATAGCAGTCACTGAAACTGTGAAACACAGAAATAATGCTCATTGGGATGTAGACCTTATTGGTTTACTCAGGAAAGACACTGTGAATGGAAAAAAAAAACATGTATTTGGGGAGCAATATAACTGTGAGCATCATTTTGCGAGAGACCCCAAGGACGGTTTAGAAAAAAAAAAAAGGGGGGGGGGCATCTCATAATCACAATGAATATTGTGGTCCGAACTGCCAAATGTCAGACATTACTTCTGAGCAATACTTGAAGGTGAAAACTGTATTATTGCAGTCATATGCTCATACCGAAGAAGAATGCATTCACGTAGAGAGCTACAATTCTTCAAGCTGGACGTGGACGAAGAAAATGCTCACCACTCCAAATTTTGGAAAAGTGTGTTGCCGCCGTCCTACAACAAGCTACAAAAGGATATTCATATTCACAATGTTCCATTGCTGTCTCACGAGAGAAAGTACAAATCCACTACACTTGCACAATTTGAAACCGAGGAGAAATTGGAAGTTTGTTTATAGACCAAAATCTTCCACATTTTAGGAGCTATTCCTGATGGACTCCTGGGTGAAGAAGGAATTGTTGAAATTTAATGTTCATTGTCTGCAGCAGAAATGGATCCAGACTTGGCAGTGTCAGAAGGCAAGAATAAATTTCTCACCTGCAGTGAATAAAAACCTGAATATTTCTACTAGATCCAGGGGCAACTGCACATTAGGAAAAGAAAGTTCTGTCTTCTTTGCATATGGACAAATGAAAGCCACAAAATAAAAATTATAAAAATTGAAAAAGATGACACATTTTGGGATGAATGTATGGAGCTGTGTTTAACGAAATTCTTAGACTCTATGCTACCAGAACTTGTGGATCCACGTAACAAGAAATATGGAAATACAGACTCCGGATTACCTAACAGAATCTCAGAAAAAGCAGTCTCAAAAGCGTGGAAAAAAAGAAGACTTAATTCCCACATATGATCTATTACTGCGTTTTACTGGGACTTGTTCCAAGTAAGATCCCCCATTCTACCATTTATTATGTTACCATATTTTTTTTTTCCTTTCTTTCTTTCTTTCTTCCTTCCTTCCAGAAAATGTGTTTTGCAGTGTCATCTCGTCATGATGAGTGAGATTTCGAATTATCCTAAATGTTATACAGGACTAATTCAATTAGTAAAATACTGCTTTCATATATACCATTAATTAATTTGCAAGTGTAAATTATGCACACTACTTGGTGTACTTTGCCTCATGATACAATCAATGTTTTGTTTATCATATTTAGGAAGTCCTGTATTTTTGTTACAACTTGCGATGTCTTCTGTGGTTAGTATTAATATCACTGTTTTTGACATACAGTTGACTCTCAATGTATCGTTATATCATGTATCGATAAACCACATCCACCAACAATTTTTTGTGTTCCCGGAAGTTAGTTTAGAAATACCAAACATTTTCATAGCCTAAAATGTGCAGCTGCATAGCCACAAAATGGAGAAAAGGAAATGCTATTAGAATCCTTTTACAATTTTTTTTCTTTCTTTCTTTCTTTCACAATATGTTATTTAGCATGAAATGTCTGCAATTCTCTCAAGTACAGTATTAGGCACAGAATTCCGATTGCTTTCATCTGAAGTAATGAAATCATGCTTAAATGTTTCCTTTTTGCTCCATTGTGCTTACAGTTTTAAGCTTTAAAAAAAAATTTGTCTATGCAAGTTTACATAAACTTAATCCATTTTGGCTTAGTGTGATTACAAACTCAACTACCCTTGTCTTACACTGCAATTTAAGATGTAGATGTAAGCAGACTTTCTGTCACATTAAGACGTATCATGTTTTCTTATCATTGTCATGTATCTGAAAAATAATTTTTCGTATGTAATGGTGAAGAATGGAACGCCCCAGCCCCCACCCACTTTGTTAAAGATACTTGTTTACTGCATTTAAACAAATTACTTTTTAGTAAAAATGTTGCAGTACAGTACAAATCTGAGCGAAAACTTGTATACAATAAATGCCAGCACCTGCATTTCTCTTAATTTGCATGGGCTCATGAACTTCAGCATGGTAAAAAAAAATATAATATTAAACTTCAGCTTGGTAAAAAAATATATAACTATAAAATATGGAGCAGGTTAAAAAAAAATTAAATGCAGCCTATAGCAGGTAAAACAGGATAGGAAAATTATAAATTAATTTTTTTTAAAAATTGATTTCCATTAAAGTATTATTAAACAAATAAACTATAAAAAATTAAACTATTCTTTAAAAAGTATTTAGAAGTGATTGTAAATATTCTTTGTTCGTTGCGATGAAAATGTTTTTTGCGAATTATCGTTGCTAAGTATTTTTAACAAAGAACTGCAGTTTCATTCATTTGCATATTGAAAATATTACTGGAGTAATTTATGAACAAAGGCCACTGGTCTGCAATGCATCAAAGTTACATTTACAAATATTGTCATTCAGTTTACCCCAGTCGTTAATTAGAGTAAAGACATTTAAACTATACATGAAAATAACGGCCTCCAGTTTCATTTTTCTGTATTTCCTGATGGCAACTCACATTCCGTGGAACACCACACTCGCGCGCACCGTGATTGTATTGCGTCTGATTTGTAACGTCACATGGCAGTCATTAAGCCTTCTAATCTCTGTGGTAACGACGGCTGAATTGAGTGACCAGATCTGTAACTTCTGGTTGAAGGGTTCAACTACCTCAAGAAGTTTCAGTAATTCTTCAGAAGCGACTGAGTTGAATTACACTCGCAGACATAAGAATTGGAACAAAGGATGTCCGCTCTATGAGGTGGTTCAGATATGCAAATAACATTCTGAAAAATGCAATGTATGAAATATGTTTATTTAACTGTAAGAAAACAAACATTACTTCTAATTCCCGACAGTTTACAAATGAAAATAAATAGTTTTATCTTTACTTCCAACTGTAAATAACTTGACATAAGTACTGGAACACAATCATTTTTAGAGATTTAGTACTTAGTTATTTGTCCTTTTCTTGCGATAACTGCAGCAAGTTTTTCGTATTGAATGGACTTATTTCCTAGTAACTTCTGAACTTATGTTCCATTCTTTCATAATCATTTCCTTTAGCTGTGCTTTGGATATTATGTGATGTTTCCTCACTCTGGTTTCAAGTTCATTCCCTAAGGTTACAATCAAGATTGCAGTCTGGGGATCGTGAAGGGTTTTTTAATGCACGAGGTGTATTCCATAGAATCTATTCCTGAATAATTTTGGCCATTTGCTTTGGATTGTTGTCTTGTTGAAAATAATCTTGCCCTAGCCCCAATTTCTTGGCACTGTTTTGGAGATTATTCTGCAAGACGTCTCTATCAATAATACCATCTATAAATACAAGATTACCAATAACATTAGAAGCCATACAACCCCAAGCCAATATCCATCCATCCATCCCCCCCCCCCCCCCCTCATGTGACTGTGCCCACCTTTTTTTTTTGGGTCCCATTTGGTATTAGTCTTTCTCCACACTGATAATCGTCCAACACTGCGATAGATGTTGAATTTACTTTCACTGACCAGAATACTTCATCCCAGAAGTCAGCATTTTTAGAAACATACTGTTTTACAAACGTTTCTTCTGACTAACCTTACTTCCGTATTGTAGCAGTCTGAATGCGCCCTTATTTAAAGCTTGTGCGTGAACCCAGCATCACACAAAGTGGGAAAGCAGGACATGAGGGATTACGACAAGTGGTGAAAATTAAACAGTGTGGCGCAACATTAAACAACCTGGCAATATAGGCCAGTGCGGGGTTCGTAGCGAGGCCAGATGCAGTAGGGATATCAGCCAGTGGCAGACCTCTGAAAAAGGCCCACAAGAGGGGTGTGCCGGAACCGTCGCTGCCAATACATCGAGGGGACACAGCCTTTGGCATCTACATAAGGTGAACTAGTTCGAACATAACGTCAAAAGGACCTTAGTTAGATATCCGACAGAGTGGCTTGCACATTACTTAATAGCATAACGTAATCGCTCTCCCATTTAAACATAATAATATATTGTAAAGTGTTGTTCACTTGTGAGTTACCAGTTCTATATAAAGAAGTCTAAGGAGATTCCGTCTTTTATATTTTGCACGCCCCAGTCCCCTTAAAGATTCTTATAGCCAGGCAGAGTCGTCTGTAGTAGTATTAGTATATTTTATATTGGCTGGAGTACGAATCCAGTACAGTATGGTTTCCTTCTAGGAACTTTGGCATTATACCCAGCTCTGTTAAGGAGCCTCTGAACAGTCTTTACGTGAACGTGCTTCTAGGTCTTCTTGTAGCTGTGCTGTAACTTCTACTGCAGTAACCATGGGAGTATTCTTCACCTATAGCAATGTTTTCCCCTGTTCCCTTTTCCTAAGCATTTGTGGTCTACCAGTCCTGAGGCAATTGAGCACTGTACTGAACTTCTTAAATCGCTGAACAATGTTAAATACTGTTGTCCGGCTTATGTTAACAGTAGCTGCGATCTCGGCATACGTTTTGCCGTGTTTGAACAATTTAACAACTGTGTTTCTCATATCTTCAGTGGTCTCTGTACCTTTGCAGCCCATGTTGACTGCTTGCTCTGATTGCGTAATGGCAGAGTATGTCTATGTCTCACATGGCCAGTAAACTGAAAATAATGTGTTGATGGTTGCTATGACAAGGTGTCGTCTGTCTCCTTGATGTAGCCACCCTGCGATTGGCACTTAAGTGAAGCGTAATGTTAATATTTGTTTTGAGACGTTTTAGCAATCTTGATTCTACCATTAAGTGGGCTGCGACGTAGAATATTTTTATTTTTGTTACGGATTTTGGTTTGAGTCCCAATCCGGAATAGCAGGTTCCAGTCAGGTGAAGACGGGTTATTGAAGAACAGAAGATTGTAAGTTTGCTTACGCTTCATACGTGTTAGATAATTAAAGTTCAGTTCGCCACCGGCGAGGATCGTGTGGTACATTAAGGACTGTATGAGCACGTACCTCAGGTCTGTGTGTCTGCATAGGGAAGATGATGGGATCGAACCAGCGACCTCAACAGCGATGAACTTCTAGATGCAGCTACCCCAGATCATTTGCGAGTTCCACTGCGTTATTTCTACCTGTTCTAACTATCAACTCCGATGGCCGAAGATTTAATTTTGAGTATGACGTCAGCCACTTACGCCATCTTGGAAATTTATGGCATTATTCACTACTGAATTACACCCACGTATACCTCGCAGAAAGTTATCTTATGCTCCCAATAGATATTGGTGTGAGATTTTAAACATTAATTGAAAATTTTATTAAAGTGAATATTAATTTTACTGGGCATTAATCAAGGGCTAGGCTATATCAAGTTACAGCCACTTAATTCTACCTCAATCTCTAAATTTCTCAGAGTTGTATATGAAGCAGTCATGAATATTTTAATTGCATCATTATGAATTTAATTCATTTGTCTGAGGTTTTCAGTAAATTCAATAAATTTCAAATAATTACTATTTTAAGAGAGATCATTACTTCAGTTCATATTGTAGTAGAAATCTATATTTCAGTATTCTAGCATGTTGTGTTATGACCCTATAGCAACTACTAGTCCTCTAGTAATATGCTCACATGGTAAGTCATTCAAGGGGAACATCTTGAAAAAGTTTGTTTCTACTACTGTGATCATGCTTGAACACACCGTACATTATAAATATATTGATTTGAACTGCCATTTCTCTGCGCCAGCTACCTATGTTCTCAGGATATTCACTTCACAACTGCGTTACACGAGCTCACACAAACACACTATGTGCAACAACACATCCTCATAATTGTTCATTAATGACTGTTTACGATAAAGTGAGCATTTTTGAAATCAACCTCAGAAAAAAGTCACTGCTACTACTAGTTGCATATATTTCAACGGCCTCACTGAGTGACATGCGCCCAGTAAGTTGTTAATGATGAGTGGAAAGTAGTTCCATAATTAACGTCTAATAAACAGTGTTAGGTAACAATTTGTGGTAACTTAAAATATTTCTTTCGCTTTGGGCTTTTATAATACATTGGAAGTGTAAAAATAACCAGGTTCATAAAATATTTACTTTTGTAATAATTCCACAGTTTCACTTTACCGACGCATGAATAAAGTGATTAGGTCCACTGCAATGTTAATTTTACATAAGGTAGAAGAATACGCAATGTATATGCATGTAGATCTCAAACAGAGCTTTCAAAAGTGCTCATTTTACTGTGGACAGTATCTACATATTATTATTAGCAAACAACTGTGGGGATTTGTACAGCGAAAACCGTTCATTACGTATTAAAATTGGCACCAAATGTATGGACATTTGTACGTGCCTATCTGCATATCCTACACCTGTCCTCGTACGTACTTGTGTTAATGTACACCAGTACTGCTACAACAGATATCCATCTATAACTTCATTCCCCAATTCAAGTATGTCCAATAATTTTGTCCTGGCAAGGAACAGTGAACAGTCTATTCCCGTGTCCTATAAATAAGCAACATTTAGAATATGTCTATATAATTATAGCATAGGATGGCAAGAATATCCGTAATTCATATTCAAACACCTCAATAGCCCCCATCTGTAAGAAACATGACTGAAGAGTGTTGACCTACCCCTGTTCCAATATTTATGTCTGCCTCTGTAGTTTGCATAAACTTATCACAATGCAGACAACCCAAAAGGTAATTTAAAATATTTATGAGATTAAATATTGTATGTACATATATGTTATTTCAGATTCTTTTTTAAAAGAAATTATTAAGTATGTTTTATTAATTTATTTACAGCTTGTTTACTGTAAAGTTAATTGAATGGCAGCAAACATGGTCAATGAAAATGTGCTGTTCGTAATTGATTGTTTAATTTATTGTAATATAAAATTTTTTTTAAAATTATAAACAACAAAATTCGAAGGAACTGTGTTCGTCTATGACTTTGTTCCAACCCACAGACTACAGTATCGTTACGCTCTTACAAGATTTATGTTAACCTTGAAAATATTTCCAGTCTGTTTACTTTATTAGTTTTTCGCCAAACTAGCATACATGTGGAGTTGTAAGTTAGCAAATTAATATTAATTCTGCTAAACAATCACTAAGAAATTACTCGAATTGTAAATGGTAAGATTAAGACTTGTATTACTGTCACCTATAAAAGGTTTCATATTGTACATCTTTTACTTTGTGAGTATTTCATGGAAAAGTTTGAGTTTTTTAGGTATCTGTAATATTTTTCCTTTCAGCCCATTTGTACCAATCTGTCACTTTTTAGCATAAATATTGTAGTATGATTGACTGATCCAAAAATTTTCACAGGAACGTGTAACTTTCATACAACCTTTGCGATTTATTTTAATGTATAGTAAAATTAACACATGATAAAAATTGTAATAATTAGCGACACTGGCATAATGTTATACACACTTGAAGATGATTACTGGATAAAAAAGAATGATGTGTGGCGAAAACTAAATTAAAGTTGTTTTAATTATTGTTCTAATATTTTATCTTAGATAAAAACAACTGGTTTGCCAGAAAACTCTTCAAATAATTTGGCTGAATAGTTTTTTAAAAGAACGAAGAATTCACCTTGACAGTATGTTGACAGCGCAAAACGACAGTATGGCCACCACACCGAGCCAGCTAATAGAGCAGATACAACTTCATCAAGCAGCTGTTTCCCCTATCCACGCATAGTTCCGAGCTAGACTTCAACCTACTCCAGACACGAAACATTTCTCAACGGGTGGCGCGAACTCGCAATGAGAAACGGCGGAGGGGAAGGTCCACGGGCTGCTCCTTTCCCCTGGAGCATGCAGTGGATATGTTACCACCTTACCACTGCCACTAGTCCCACCCGACCCTAAACCATGCCTTCTGGGCCTCTCAAACACGTGGTTAGGAGAGCTCACCACAGGGAAGCTCTGGCTCCATAGTCCCCATAACACTGTGTTTAAAGTTCCATGCCATTACCTCCCATTTTGCTTCAATCCATACAGACTTTTCAGAAGTTGACACACTCTCTTGTCATCAACCTCAAAGTGTTTTGTCTTAACCATGTAAATCTCTTCACTCAGATCACTGTGCAGATAAGATTAAGTACATCAATATGTTCCTGAACTCACCCGCTTAGCACTGTTAGGGTCATCATCAATCTGATAGTTTTTCTTTTGATCACAGGTACACAAGTCTCATGAAAGTCAATTCCCTGCACTTAAGTAAACCCCTGTACCACCAATCTTGCTTTAACACTATTGACAGTACCATCTGGGACCTTTATCAGCTTCAGAACCCACTTGCAATCTAGTAAGGTCCTGTCAGGAGGTCTGTTAACTAATACACAAGTGCCCTTCTCTGGATACGCTCTAGTTCAGTTTTCATTGTGCCACACCATTCATCTGCATATTCCCCTTTCAGGGCCTCGGTTACACTAATAGGCTCTTTAACATATTCTGCTGTGTTGACCGAAAGACTACAGAATTAACAAGTTTTTCTCCTTCTACTGTCTTTCTAATCCGAGCACTCCATATTGGTTGTACATCTTCACATACGTTCTCAACAGTCCCAATGTCAACACTTCCAGTATCATAATTTTCTTCCCTTGAACCACTAATGTCCCCAGTATCAACAAACTCACTACACTCATCAGTTTTGACAGGTTCATCTACATTACTAGAATCACAAGCAAATACGTAACTTAGGACAGTTATAGGGCAATCTAATTTTGTCAGTGGAAACACACTCTTGAAACTTGACATGGAGCCCAATCACGACTTTCTTTGTACTCAGGTTGTACAATCAAAAACCATTTACGTAACTTTCATAACCAAGGAACACACACACACCCACCACAGCCCTAAGTATGAACTTTCCCTTTTTCTGAGCTAGCCAGAATCTACACCCAAACACACTCAATCTAGACAGTTATTTTTCTACACTTTCTCCGTTCCACAATGCTAGAGGTAGCCGATTGTCAATTGGTCTGAATGGACACAGATTCCTTATAAAACATGCTGTACTGGCAACTTCACACAAAACCCTCGCAATGAGAGATGATATTAGAGACAAGTCAGTCCAGATTTGACTATCTGCTGAGTCGCCGAGCCCACCACCGCCTGAAGATGCAGACAGCTCCTTCCTTACCACCCCTTGGTAACGGTCGTAGACTGTCCCTTCAGGAGTACTACTCCTGCCTTACCGGATGGTAACGGCAATCCTTACCAATATCCTTCTGGTAATAACCACCAACCGTCAACAAGGTAGATAGATAGGGAAAGTTGTAGTAAACTACCTAGTAGTTTTATCACCTTCACTTCAGATTGGAACCCGGTTTCCTTTACCTGGTGGAGTGTAGCTTAACTTCTGTGTCAATTCAGGTTAGTTTTAGGAGGTAGTAGGGGCCACCGTGCATATTCTCAGTGAATATACACATGATCTGAACTGACTTCTGAGTATTGATTTCTGAATGTCACTGTGTTAACCTCACGTAAAAACCAGCCTGTTAAAGAGTGAAGCCAGAAGACCATGCTCGCTAAAGTTAAATATACACACATTAGATGGCCACCTGTTCTGTGCCGCAGGGTATAGCATGGTAGAGCCCCAACCATTAGAAAGACCTCCACCAGGTGGCTAGCCAGTCAAGCTAACTTATACTTCGCCACCGCTCTCTATGGGGGCCGGAAAGGAGTAGAGAGTTGATTTTGACAAACTAACTCCTCTGGATACCACACCCAAGGGTCATAAGTGTACAGGGTGAGGAAACCCACCACTCTGTGCATCACTCTCTACGAAAAAGGAGTACAGGGTACGACTCTCGCCTGTGCAACTGTGGCCCTTCACCTGCTTCAGTTTTGAGACGCAGTAAATTGTACCTTCTCCTATGCCGTACACCTAGAAGGGTGGTGCCCAGAGGATGTCTATAAATGCAGCTTATGCCTCCAAAAATAGCTTGAATCGAGATCAAATTCCTTCTTCTGCACTTTGCAGTATATCTCCATGGGGTACAGTTATACCGCCCGCTCACTGGAGAGGCCTAACCTCTCACTGCTACCTCAACCACTTATTCCATCCCTCATCAAGACTGAAGGAACACCCTATCCACTGGTAGAGGCCATTCACCAGGAAGAATAACCTTTTCTGCATATTACTAACCCGTGGTTTGGAGGTTTCAAGCCCATCAGCCGCCTGCCCAGCTCGGGCTCTCACGAGATCAACAGTGCACCACGTCCTGGCGAGTTCATCGGCAGCCATCTACCTTCGCAGTAACAGGGGCAGCAGCTTCAACAGATCCTCATCCAGCAAGGTAAAACCATTGCTAAAAGCCAGTCCGTTCGCGGGCCATGACAGTGACTCCTAATTTTGTACCATTCAAACATGCCACACAACCTGTGCTGTATACTCGCTGAACACCAGTCAAACACTAAGTCAGCCATTCTTAATATTAACCACGGTGACCGCCTCTTACTTCAGCCATCATGTAACCCAGGGATTCGTGGCAATCATCCTAAAGAGTTGTGTGTCAATTGTCACTGCATCCAAAGTGGGCATTAGAGCTTCATAGGGCGACACACGTCAAGCTTCATACTTATTATTTTATAAACAATAGATTTTAAGTTCATGATCCACAACTGAAATATAATTAAAAGTTCAAAGACTATTAGAGACATGAAAATTGTGGTGTTATTTTTCCCGAAAAAGTGATTTTTTTTGTAGAAAATCATTATCATTTTGCAATAAACTGACTTTCATTTCTCGCAATACCATCCACAACTAACATAATAATGAAGCATGATGTAACATTGTCAATAGCATTGTTACAAGATGCCTGAGTAGCATATCTGAGTGAGTGAGGGCTGGAGGTCTTTAATAAAAATAAAAACTAAATCAGATTTTAAATTTATTCACACAGCTATTATTTACAGCATTAATCATCCATCTCCACTGTTACTTTTTTTATTTCTCAGTGAGACAGATATTTAATGGGTTGTATGAATAAAGTTGAGCAGGTTCTTGAGGTGTTAGTTGAGCACGCTGAGTATGCCCTTATGTGAGCCATGTCATCAATTTAGTATGAATAGAAATAGCCAATTGACTGTGAGCAGGTGCTCAGTTAAGTCAGTGAACATGTCCTGTTGTACATATTCATACGAACACTAGTACCCACTTTATCCAACATTTGAGCACTTCATCAACTTTATTCATATAGAAAATGTCTATTTCAACTCTAATAAACATCCTTCTCAATGTCTCTGGTTATAGTCAATTCATTCATACTGATCATTTTTCACACATTCAGTGTGTCTGTTGCCATAATTTGTAATGTGTTTCACTCACACATTCAGTCCAATAGTCCAGCCTGCCAGTCGCACTCTTCACTGCTCTGATGCTTGCAGTTGCACTGTTCAGTTCCAGCACTACTCATTGCTCTTCCAGCTTCTCTTCTATTGCTTAGCATCATACAATCACCCAGACTCCCAACTCTCTTAAACTCCCGGCTCAAAGGCCCTACTTGCATTTATAGTCACTGGCCATGACCTGGAAGGTTTACCGCACACGAATGTGCGGATGCACACTTTGCAAGTAAAAGTCCAGATAGGATTATCACTCTCCTATCATTAAAACCTTCACTAGTCACTCGCCGCCAGCTACCATATACTTCTCTGTCCTTTTCCACCCACGCGTAAAAAGCAGTGTGTGTGTAGAAGCATAATTTTTTTACTTTTAGTATTATTTACAGACCACACATTAACAAATAATTCTATTGGTAATAATTGTCATAAAAAATGCCACACAGTACGCACAAAGAACAAAAACAAGGAAATATAGTCATATTTTTAAGAGACAAAACCAGTTGCCTCTCCTCAACAGTCAATACTACAAAAAACCCACATTTATTCCATCAGAGTTTGTATTCCGCCTGACATAACCAAAGGCCTAGGACAAGTCACGCTACACTGGCAAGGGGACCCTGTTCTCGTATTTTGTGATGAGATTTTACAATATGTCAAAAGTGAAAAACATTTTTAACCAACAAAATATTGTCAGTGGGCATAACAAAAATTCAGGCTTTTGTTTCAGAAGTTTTAATAGCGTAAAAATATTAATGCAATTTTACTTAGTTGAAATGAACTGAACCTCATAATTGTTAGTGGAGTGTTTCTACATTAAAAGTAGCTCGTCACTCATATGAAATTGTTGAGTTACAATATTTACACATGTGTTGATGTGTCAGACACATTAAAATCATTGCTATGAAAGCATTAAGACCACTATCTGGCACTTACTGCATTTTTAGGCATTTTAAAGAACACATAATTTAGCGCACACAGTAACTGGAAAATATATGTTGTGAACACAGAATTAGCTAGAAGTACATGGGACTAAAATATGCAACGATTTAATTTGCTAATATATTCAAGGTTAGTAAAAGTATATAAACACTTTGAACTCCCGCTTACTAAAACTAAATATACACTGGCTAAAAAAAAAGTGATGACTGATGATACTTCGTGCATAAGTGAACTGTTTGGTACCGGGTGCCCACAACTTGCATAATTATGTGGCTCAAGACAGATGTGACCACTACAGGGCATACTTTACTTAGACAACTTGTGCAGCCGAATGCACTAAATTGTTTACTCACAGTGAAGCATTACTTCAGTTGATATCATCTGTGATCTTAAACAGAAAACATTTATGTTTGCACGCACAGCAATTATTACTTGCAAAATAAACATACTATACTGTATTATGTAGAACTGTTCCGATACAGATACCCCGATACCAGTGCCCTTTGCAGAGAAGGTATCGATCGGGCAGTGTGTTCACGGCGGCTGGAGAAGGTGTGACGGCGGGAGGATTACCCCTCCACACGTGCTACATGTTGCCGCCACATTGCACCTGTGGCAAATGTCTGTTTTTTGAAGTAATTAATTATATTTTACTGCAAAAAAAAATTTGTAATTTTGAGACAACGATGAATAAATAAGGCAATTATAATTGATTTCTTCACTGTCTTTAAAAATTAATCATTCAAAACCACGTCATCTGATTTTCCCTGTCATGAGTTGCATTGGAATCGGCTCAGTGCTGACCTACCCATTATTAGACAGCAAAAGGTGTCAAGTAGGCCATTACATTTTTCAGTTTACTCAAAGATATGTGTCTATTGAAATAAATTAATATAAATCCTTTTGATTTCCCTGCAAGAGGTTACTGAAAATGAACTTTACACTTATAATACAAGTCGCTCTATGTTCAAAAATTTTTTGGTGACAACGGGAGTTCATGTATATGCTTCTGGAGATATAATTTTATTCACGAAGATGCTACCCATCGAGTTAAATAAATATTACATTTTAAAATCAAGTTAATTTAATGCCAGATACAATAAAACATCAACCTCACGAGGAAAAAAACCACCTTTAATCACAAAAGAAAACATCTTTTAAAATAATAATTCCTCAAATGGTTTTGCGTAACATTTTCAGGTGTAAACATTTGCTTTGAAATACAAGTGATGTTAGGTGCAACTATTTTGAGCGACACATAATCTTGATAAAATTACGTTCGTCAGGCGCACTTTATTTGCTCTGCTGCTGGCAGGTGGCGTGTGGAAGACAAGCGAAGCGGGCATGACCGAAAGAAAAGACGTGCTTTATATTTTGCTAGACAACTTCCCCTCTCTGCAGCATGTAAGGCAAGTAGCAAGCCAGTCTCACTCGCCGCAGTGTTGACAGACACGTTGAGAAAACAAGACACTAAACAAAGCGCCGCAGAGCATTTATAAATGGCAGCATGCATGACTTTTTTTACATTCAGTTACTAGACATTTGCATAAACAACCAGCTTAAAAACGACAGTTGTGGGACATCTTAGGTGATGGAACCAGAATATACTTCAATCAGCGCAACATGCGATAAACGATAATAGGTTATGTTAACATTATTTAAATAGGAATTTTGCCGGGGACCACAAAAAATTGTTGGTGGGTGACATTTATTTGTTCTTATTTTTCTGTTTTTCAATGTGCTGCATATACACATCGAAATACTGAAATTTTTGTGTCTAAAGAAAGTAATAACCTCATTTCACTGTCTACAACCAATATTAAAGTATCGCCCTGATACCATACATGATACAGATATATTGAAAAAAAGGCGAAGTATTAGCTGATATCGATACTTGGTATAGGTATCGGAACAACTCTCATGTAGTCTTTTTCTCATTCAAATCTGCAAAAACACATAACATTTGTATAATAAGAACTTGCATTTATATGTGGGGCCTGGAAAAGTTAACAAATTGCTATAAGAGCTTGGTTTTGCTAATCTGTGTTTATACTGCAATTTTTAAGCTAATTTCTATTTAAATGCTATTTTTGGCTAATTTTTACATAGCTCTTTTTCATCATAAATTATACTTACTACAATAATAAATTAGATAGGATAATACGCTCCTATGTTACAAAAATTTGTGGACAGCTAGACTTCTTTCCAGTTACAATAATGGAAAAGATAAGAGAGCAAGACTCAAAATCATTCTGAACTTATTACAGCACTTTAATTTCAGCATTATGCCGGTTATAGAGTATTTTTGATGCCATAAGACTATTTTGTGGGCAACTAGCAATAGCTAGGATCTAGCACGTAAAAAGTCAGTAGTTTTCCATTGTACAATTATTTGTAATTTTAAAGCTAAAGATGCTCTTGTAGGGGTGATTTTATGCCACTGTTTCAACCAAGGCATATAATTTAACTAAGGTGGTGTTCTACAAAACAGTAATTTAAATAATATATTGTGAATACAGTCAACCCTCAATAATACGACCCCACTTACAAAACTCCTGTTTATGCATAGTACTTTTACAGTCCCGTGAGATTAAATACGCTTTATCATGTTAAATCAGTTTGTTTAATAGGATATACTGTTAATACGTAATACCAATAGTAAGTGGTTTTAATCCCACAAGAATTAAAAAACTGTATTTCTATACAGTTAATATTAAATTCACCAGCAGAAAAAACATACTCGCAAATAATACTCCTTACTGAAATGTAAACAAACGGTCCGACCACAGATGAATAAGTTTTTAGAGCACATTAATGTAAATATGATGATAATGTCACCAGTTAATCTATGATGAAATTGGTGTTTACAATGGTTTCGTAGAAATACAAATGTAAGAACTGTACATTCTATGAGAATAAAAAATTTTTCCATTAAATTATATTAAATAAGAATCTTCATGTGAAATAAGATTACGTTACACAAGATAACAGTACGTGAAATAAATTTAGGGTACATTTCACACAAATATGGTACTGAAATAAAGTTACATTACGGAAGAATTAGGAAATAAAATAAAATTTAGATTGCACAATAGTCAGAAAATGAAATAAAATTGATATAAAAACCAGGAAATAATTTTTAATTTAAATGCTGAAAATTGGATACTCCACCGTAATCAGTATCTAGTGTAATAAACTTCTTGACCTTTGATATGAAAAAAAATTCATAACCTAGCAACATGCCAACTTATGTGCTTGCAATTTTTATGTACAGTTTGCTTTGAATATATATTTGTTAAATAAATTAAACATTTTAATGGAAATCATTATTTTTTACAAAGTAGTGACTATTTCTGGTATTGTGCAGCGTAAACAGTCAAATGCATGTAGCAATTTGTGCTAATCTGTTAGCAAGTAAATTTTCTACTATTTTTTTTTATTTGCTTAATAAGTTTCTCACTACAAAGTGCCAAAATTATGGTTCCTTCAGTATTATATTAATTAGGTTTGACTGTATTCAGTTGACAAGCTTTTTTACATTAACACAGTTAAATTGCTGGTATGAGAATCTGCTAATTTCATAAGACACATGCTAACTTTCTAAAATATATATATATATATGTTAAATTTGTATCCCCTATTTATACAATATACTTTTTGAAATAGATTAGCATCATTTGGAGCACTGAAGAATATAAAAAAAAAATTAAAGTATGTGACAGCAATGTTATTGTTTACATACAGATTCATGAAGAGTTCTGTCACTCGCAGGGCTTATTCCTTACATCATTTGGAGCAAAATCTGTCATAAATGTGTGTCTTATTCTCAATATTTACAGAGTAATTCGACAAATTGGAAATGCCTAGATTATTGCATATGGGAATTGATTAAGGGTATTGTTTACCAAAGGACTGCACAAACACGTGAGGAACTACTTGCACGTATCATGTATGCCACTACAGAAATCAAAGACAGCTACGTGCAGCTACATAGAGCAGCACGTGCGGTTCATAAGTGTGCGGCCTATGGAAGTAGATGGAAATTTTTTTAACATCTTTTGTACGCTTTTTAGATGCAATTGTGAGGCTCAACTCCAAACAATATGGTTCTGAAAGTGTTATTATTTATCAATTTTCAAATGTTTCGAATTACTCTGTAAATATTGGTAATAGGGCCCACATTTTGCTCCAAATTATATAAGAAATAAGCCCTGCGAGTGGCGGTAGCTCATCGTAAATCATCCTGTATAGCATAAGGTTACATAATCAGCATGCGTAACTTTAGCAGGATTTCTCAACAAAAAAGTGAATAGATATTATGTGTGCATTTGTGACCAATGTGTACATGTACATGAACTTGATAAAATGCATACATTATTGAAATTACTGTTTTACGTTTTCACTTGTGAAATATTTTATTTCCAAAAGTAAAATAAACTGTTTTCATGTTACAAAGGCAATTTTACCTGTGCGATGTGTATATAATTTTCCAATTAAATTTTGTTTCACCTAAACAGTTTCTTACAAATAACAAGAAAAAATTTAACACTGTAGATGATGATTTGAATGTATCCTGTTTAATTGACTTACTGGGACAATACAAAAAGTACAAAAGCATTCAGTATAAAGCTTCATAATTGCACATATTCTCAATTCACAAAATACGTAAATTGGCATGCAGTTTTAAAAAAATTATGCATCAAGAAACTGGACAAATTCCAAAAATTTAATTGCAATATTTACATCACTTGATTACAAACTATTTTAAAAATGAACACGTAGGAGAGTGTTAGCCAGCAGTGGATTAAAGCATCAAGAACGGGCAGTAACGTCTTGATCGCAAGCATGCAGGTGGTAAAAGAGGAAAGTGCAGGTTATTATAACTTCGTGCTGTCCCTATGTTCCCCTTTGAGTGTTTCAGCAACCTTTACTCTTGAGATATTTTTATTAATAGTACCTGCAATACAAACTTACATGAAAACAACATGCACAGCAACTTAACACATGGCTACTACAGTTACTAAACTAAACATAACACTATTATTCCCAACAGTAAACAAATGTCCTTTAACTATCATAGTTTCAATGATACAGTAAATAAATGTCTAGAATATATTTCAGAAATCATGAAAAGGGGACATCATAATAATTATTACTATTGTTATTATTATTGTACACGAATAAAGAAAGTTTTTAAGTATATCAAAACTGCATATATTCAAAAATTACTGAATAAAATGAAAAGCATCCTTTCTAAATCAAAATCACTGTCTTAGAAACACAAACTTTAAAAATTAATATTATGTTTAGTTACCAAAGTTCTACATTTCTAATCTCCTATCACCTCTTAACCTACAGTACTTTTGGAACCCCAGTGCAGGTGCTAAAATCCCTACGTCGTTTTTAATTTGTGTTTACAGTAGCATATATTCCTTTCATAGTTGAACAAATTTATACATAAACATGCACTTGAAGTTTTCATGTGCATTACAGTATATGCTTGACGTGAATTAGTAACCACAATTTGCCATCCATTAAGCAACACTAAGTGAACCTTGAACAATACAAATTGTTGTCTCAGCTCTGCCCACCATATACATAATACCTAGGCCTAAGTAAATATACGTCTCTGTGTGAAAGTCATCTAAAAAATAATTCAAACCATTTCAACTTGTCACTTTACATGTAACCAATTTATTGGTTTATAAAGGAACTTGCGTACGATACTTTTGTTGCAGTGACGCTGTTGTCCATTAACATCCGACAAATCACCAATTTCACTGCTTACAGCCAATGTCGTCTTCTTGAGGTCCAATACCCACATGAACTAACAGCAGGCAACTTACACAGTTGTTTTTCCGTCTTGTCACACTACTGCTGTTTCTACAATATTAATTCCTGCCAGTAACGGCAGATCCTCCTATAATATTACTTTCCAGCGAAACATTCAACTTCCATTACACACAATGTGGAATAAAGAATAGAGAGCAGAAGCGTTTAATCATTTCTCAGCTGTCTTGTTAAATGGCACAGTTTTTACCATTTCTTTTATGCATGGACAGAGAGTGATAAGCCTCTTCTTTGTCTATTGTCCATGCGAATACCCACATATGTCCTTTGTCTTGCCAACATCTCGGAAATGGTGTAAGCAATACATATTTTAACAGCTACAGGACTTCTTACAAATTTCACCATGAAGTATTTGTTTTACATCCGTAATACACTCTAGCAATACACATTTACATGTACATCTCACTTCTTAGCAGCAATTAAAAATTAAATTTAACAGCAGCAAACAATGCCCATCTTCACTAGCAATGAACATTCATCCAACGACGCACTTCCATGTCTTGTCTGATGAAGATGTCCCTTTACTTCATACCATGCTTACATTGTCTTAAGATCTTCCTTTAGGTACACTTTGAATGAGCACATACCAATACAAAGACTGACATTCACACCACATTTCTTCATAAATTCAGTCTCTTTGTGATGTCATTTTTTAATCTTCAATAATGTAATACAAATTTCCTTCACAGACAAATTCATATCTACTTCTCATAAGACCAATGGTTTGCACTCATTCCATCTTTTCCAACATGTCTCAGAATATTCTTGATTACTGTTGAGGACATCACTTGTGTTTCCCGTTTAATACCACCACTCCACACTACAAGCTACAGAATGACTGTACGTATATGTACGTGTGAAACAAGAGCTTAATACAACTTTTTCACACATTCCGAACATTGAAAAAAAAGACAGTAAATAAGTATTTTACTTACTGCTGTGATTTTAGATTGATAATACAAAAATATGTAGTATCATTCCAATTTTGAACAGTTGCAAAATACCAAATATTTTCACATAAAACATTCCTAAGTTACCATCACTGCATTCAGATGCTGTTATCTTATAAGATGGTGATAACCCACATCACTGTATGTATTATAGCTTAACCATCACTTTACATAAAAATTCTAACCATTTCTCAAATAAAAATATGATAGCGCCACATTCATATATAAAATTGCTTTTCCATTCGTGTTTCTGACACTTACAATGATGATGCTAATTTCAGCTGCAAGCTCTAGGTCTTAAGCAAACCCAATTAAAACTTTTAAATTAACAGCCGAGTGTCAAAACTACATATGGAACCACAACACAAACTTTTTAAATAGTAACAAGGTTGGCTGAAGTATGCTGTTGTCCATTATACTAACTGCCTAAAGTATTCCCATTGTAAACACATATTTTGTAAATATTTGTGACAGATAATTAATAAAATGGAGCAAGAGAAGAATTTTTTTAAATTTTAAAGTTGTGGGTACAGCGCTAAGTATGACACTACAATTTGTGCCAAACCTGTGGAAAATGCAAGCGCACACAAGCAACAGCAAAATGTTCAACTCGGAAGTTAACATCTAAGGACAAAATAAAATATATTTATTTGCTAGTATTCTAAATGAGAGGGCTTTGAAAAGTGCTGGTTTTGAATTATTGTTTTAAATCCTACATAGACTTTCAAAAGAAATTAACTATAGTCCATTCCCGATTGGAAGCGTTTTATGAAAATCAACCTTTGAAAAAACACTCTAGGCATAACATGTCACCTGTTTTTTCAATAACCTGTATTCCACAAATATATAACACTGTGGTTAACTTTAGAGTACTACATTATTGAATAAATGAACCTTTACCATAATGTCTTCTATAATTTGTAATATTTATTTCATTTTTAAATATGAATTAGCAATAGCGAGTGAAGCGTGTTAGCAATAACCAGTAAGAAATAGTTCACTGTTAAAATATTATTTTAACCTCGTTTTTAGTATATTATTTGTAAATTAAATGGTGCCTATCGAAATATTTAAATATTTAAGTAACCCCAATGGCAACATATCACATTTTTGCAGTTTAAAATAACAACATAAAATATTGTGAGTAGACCGTAATGGTACGGTATTGTTTTATCGAGTGAGAAAGCAATTGAAGAACTGTCTGCTGGTGAGGCTTGTCGCCCTCTTTCTCTTTCTTCGTTTCTGTCACACTCGGGAAATTTCACTTCGCTAGTAAGCAAGAGAATTATATATCTTTCAATTGTAGCATATTTCATACTCATTACAGCAATATAATGATTTTTGAATTTGTCATTTACAACTGAAAAGAGATTTTAATGTTTGAATACATATTTCAATATATTTAGATATGATAGCGGGGCAGTTACCTAGTGGAGTTGGCAGACGTGGCGAGCCATGACATGGCATGTTGTTTTTTGTCAAAGGAAACGAAAATTATTCTTACTCCGAAAAATACTTCAAATTAATACATCACGTTTGTACACGTTGTGTTTTTTAACCTACCTAGACAAGTTACGATGTTTTAATAAATCTGTTTCCATAGCAGTAATAAATATACTGTGACATGTGGTTTGTTAATCATTGCGTCTGTGAAATGGTGTGCCTTTGTGCATTGTGGTCGATATGCTGGCCCTGTGTGTGTGCGTGATTTCAAATATTTGATTAGCACTATTTATAGCACTATTTATACGTTTTTAATGTGAACTATTTTCATGATGACGTAATTATTTACATCCACGTCTATTTATCACAACGTTGTACCTTTGCCCTAAGGGGTTTGAAACACAGTCGTGTAACGTAATTTGCCACAATCCCAGAAGAAAAATATTAAGCCCAGCCCGATAAATGTCAACAAACCTAATAAACAGTAATTAGCAATACATAGAAATATGAGCGGAATAAAAGTTATCGTAGGCGTATTTGTGTGCATGTTCACAGCTATCTTTTAAAGTTGTATGACAAAAATGAGCAAAACGAGTTGCATGCTTGAATTTAATGTGCATTTTTCACTTGTTCTTTTGTTTTAATATTTAATCCAACTGAGGCCGTACTTTTAGAGAAATGACCCAACACATATCAATAAAAGGATAATTACAATTAGTACAGCCCTTTACCTCGCAGTTGTAAAAGTGTTAAACACAGTCGCGGTAAAATACTAACATGCATTACATGTATTGAGCTAAGTCACTGCAAAATATGTGCATTACATGTATTGAGGTACGTCGTGGAAAACAAATATGTTAATGTAAAATAACCGTAAGAACTGTCTTCAATTCAGGCATTTTTAAAAAGTCATAAAGCTGACCTAAATAATGTCAGAGGCCTAAACTGTGAATATTCATACTGAATGGTATTTGGAAAATGACAAGATTTCTTTGAAAAGCTGTAAACAATAAACAACACACTTTACAGGTATAAAAGTAGAAGTCACATTTCAATGTTTATTTTTAGGTGTAGCGTAAGTATATGAACATATGTACACACACACAATGGAATGTAAACATTGATTTTGACAGATACTACATGGCAGTCAGATGGCAATGTTTGTTTACATTTGGCACAAGGATACGAAACGGGCTTGCAAGTAGATATTTAGTAGGGCTCCAAGAAAGTTTCTTCCAATGGGGAATGGACTATACATGCATATAATTGAGTAAACACTGCCTTCATGTTATTTTGCAAAATGATAAAATGGCTTAGGCAGCTTCATCAACTTTTACCCTGATGATGGCTATGTTTTTTTAAGTCTTGTGTGACTTAGTTATGTATGTTGCTATTTTATGTTATCTCTTTATTGTACTCAAATATACTTTTGAAGGAAGGACAACTAAGGTTAATTTTATTCAATCTTAAATACTATTCTTGATTATAGAGATTTGATCTTTTAAGCTTTACACATCTCTACGTCATTTTACGTAACATCCGGTAAAAAGTAGGACAAAAAATACTAACCGATTATATAAAATTACTAATATATATACGAGCATAACCTACTCACGAGACAAAAACGTGTGATATGTAGCTATTTTTTATTAATTAAGGTGGTCATGACATTTGAAAACAGATATCACTATCACAATCTTGCAAACGATGTCAGTGTAGTGTAGTGAACTGTTAGTACACACAAATAATTGCAAGCATTTAAAGGTAAGTATGTTCTAATTGAAAGGAGTATTTTTTTTAGAGAAGCAGTCACAACACAGCACAAAAGTCACAAATTTCTATGCAACAACAAAAGGAAAGGAACAAAGTCTGCCCGTTCAACACAGTTAGTTAAATATTAGGAACAACATAGTAAACATAAAGGTTACGTATTACTGACAATTTTAATTTTAGTTACTTTATAAACAAAATCGGCATACATGCCAAAAGAGCTTACGCACCAGGAGTTGCAATCCCTGCAGCAGCACCAGTTGTGCCAACAGCGCCAGCGCCGGATGAAGCAGCTTTCTGCTTCAACATCGTCCAGTCGAACGTGTAGTCATACTGATGGTTGAGTGTGCGGAACAGAATTCTGAACAACTGACGGAGATACATATAGTCGGGACTCTCTTCAAAACGCAATCCTCTGCAGTAGTTCAAATACATGGCGAACTCGGCTGGGAAACCCTAGTTAAAAATGTGCAACTTTACTAACTATTCAGAGTAATAATATCAAACAACAAACTTTTTAATCAGAAAACACCATAATACAAAATGTCTACCACACAGTTAAGACGAGGTGCAATAGCAAAACTACACTAAATTACACACCTTTGATCAAATTATACTGAAAGTTACAAATTTACTACCAACAAGAATGAAAAAAAAAAAAACACATTAATAAACATAAGACCATTACATCCACAACACCAAAAATATCATGTAAAAAACAACTGAAAGTAAATAAAACATTTTGATAGTAAATTTTAATTTTCTAAGGAGGGTAACAACAAATTTACCTATGTCTTACTTCTCTGTAGTATGTCTGAAAAAACTGTAATGCAGTTCTTTGAGCATTATCTACAAGACTGTGAAAAAGAATGATCTTTTCAAAAAAATAATTTTTTTTCAACAAAGTTTAATTCTCACGATTTAAGTACATTTTTGCAAATTGTCATGATTATACAATCCTAAAGACATTAATTTTGAATTAACTTTGCAGTTATAACATTTTTTATTTTTTATTAAAATTTGTGACATTAGATGTAAAAGATGCATCCCAGGGGATTTTTTTTTTGCAATTTATTCAATAATATATTGAAATTTTAAAAGTTAAAACATGAATAATTTGTTTTGAATATTATTTGTTTAATCCAGTTTGCTGGCATTTTTAAGAATATTTTGTAATATCGATCATTAGAATTACTAAATTAATTTGTTGTCTTTGTGACATTTCTTTTCTATTATAATGGAAACATTAACTTGTAAACTTATTTTGGAAAACAAAAATAATTAATAAATTAAAGAAAAGCATTTCAGTAACGTGCAACCAGAAGTCACCTCTTTTGATTTCTTAGCAATTTAGTGTTCCTCTAGGGCCATATTGTTATTGTTTATGCATGAAAATATTTCATTTTTTTTTTTTTTGTTTCCATGTACAGCCAATCAGCTTAATTCAAGTTGTTGCAGAGTTCTCGAGTTTAATTATATTTCATTATTTTGTGCCACCATTTTGTGTTGTTTGTGGCCTTTGTGTGATGTAGTTTGTGCCAAGGACATACTGCCAACAGCAAGATAATTAGTTTTCTCTCCAGATAAAACATATTACGTACTGAAAAGAACTGAGCTATTTTCTGACAATTCACTCCTGAAGGCGAAATGCATACACACGATCATACTTGTGTCACAATCTTGCCTCATGCAATGTAAAAAAATCATAATTTATAAGCACACACGCACGCACACACACACATAATATTCATGCCCCTCTCTATGTCTATTTTGCCCCTCTATAAAACTATCTTTACCCCTCTATCTATATCTCTTTGCCCATCTCTCTCTCTCTACCCCTCTCTACTGCTATCTCTACCTAGCATGTGTGCATTATATAGCATTTATTTTAGATTTTATAATATTTATTAGCACCTATAAATTTTACATACCCCTGACATTGAACCAATGCTTTCCTTACTAGTAATCATTCTTTCATATGAAATTGAGCACCTGCACCAACTACAAACAACTGCATTGGAATATTTGCAAAACCTAACTGATTATGGGATTTGATTAAGTGCCAGAAGCATTTTTGTATTTAATTTAGAAGTAAACGTTCCATTCTTTATGGTTTAATATACTTGGCATAAGCATTGTTCTCCATGTGAACCCAAAACTACGGTAAGTTTTTAAAAACACAATTATGTCTCCTGAACAATATCAAAATTATCATACAGCTACTGTATTAGCTGACAAGTGATAAATAGACACATTAGTTTGTAGTAGGAGCAAAGGACTGGCTGGCACAATAAAAAAAATGTACACACAACTTTTCAGGAATACAACATGATACTAAAAGCATTTTAAAATGAGACATTGTGAATGTTTTTCAGAAGAATCCTGCATCTCTTTGGTATGAATTGGAACAGATTTTCTTATGCACAATGAATTTCATTACTATGAAACATTAACCTGAGTAATGAGTACACAGGTAACCTCAAATATAACACAAGAGGTCAAACAATATACACCATAGATACTGCATATGTCATAGTCTATTTCATATAAGAATTCCTTTTTTAAAATATATTGTGTAGAAGTAATAACCAGTAAACAAAGAGGCTACGTATACTTCTGCCACCACATGGTTTCCACCATCGAGTTAAATAAATATTACATTTAAAAATCACGTTAATTTTACGACAGATACAATAAAACCACCTTACGAGGAAAAAACCACCTTTAATCACAAAAGAAAACATCTTTAGAAATTATTATTATTTGTTAAAATGTATTGCATAACATTTTCAGGTGAAACCATTTGCTTTGAAATACAAGTGATGTTAGGTGCAACTATTTCAAGCGGCGCATTCCGTATTTACACGTGTATAGTGCGCACCATGATTTTTGCAACACGTTCCATTTAATAAAATTGTACCAAACATTTGTGGTGCCCTGTTAGATATGTCTGGAAAATATTTTAATTAAATAACTTGGGTGCAAAAAGCCATTAAAAAAAATAAAGAAACCTCATACTCCTACTACTCAACGTTTCCAGCTTCGTTTTTCATTTTTCTCCATTCTCCCTTTAGCCGGTTCTCTTTTATTGACGTTCTAGAATGTCACACTACCTTTGTCTAAAAAAAAAAGGGTCTCCACTTCCCTCCCTCCCCATCCCAAGACCATGGCTCGCTAGTCTCTGGCATGGAAACAAAGAGGGATGGTGGAATTATCGACCGGCAACATCAGGGTGTTATTACAAGGAGGTAGGGGACCGTAAATACGTGGCAGCTCTGGTTTTGTGGCGTGACAGAATGACATTAGTTGAGGTGGGAGGGGGGTTCGACCTACACATAACTGAAGGGTCGCCGAGTGAGAAGGGAGAGGAGTGATATAAGAATGAGATATGAGACAACAGACAGTTCCGCCACTTCCTCAACATCCCCGTACAATTTAAGGCTAACACTCCTCCTTCCTCCTTTTTTCCCATGTGTAACGCTCACCCCAGCATTGTTTTCCGATATTTTGTGGAAAAAAGGGTGTGCTATACACGAGTAAATACTGTATTTGTTCTTATTTTTCATTTTCTTTTAATATGTGACGTATACAAACCGAAATACTGTAATTTTTGTCTCAAGAAAGTAATAACCTGACTTCATTGTCTACAACCGATACTAAAGTATCGGCCCGACAGGTACCACGATGCCAAAAACTGATACCCATGTCCTTTGCACTGAATTTTAGAAAAAGTATTACTGTTAATAATACTTTAAAAACATTTCCCCAAGACTCATTTAAATAAAGAAAATAATGTCTTAAAATACTGTATATAATTTATTGAAATCAGACACAAAATGCAAGCTGACCTAAAACTTTTAAACTCTCTGAAAATGCAAATAATATGATACCAAATGCAAGTCAAATTTTAAATGTCCCCAGCGCACTATCAGCTAAGTGCGCACTGAGAAGTTATCGATCCGGCAGCGTCATGTCTGTTGGATTACAGAACGAGGGGAGGGGGCAGCGGGAGGATGACCTCTCCATGCCGCTACCTGTTGGCGACACCTTGCACGCGTGGCAAATGTCTGTCTTTTAAAGTAGTTAATCATATTTTACTGCAAAGAAAAGTTGTAATTTTGAGACACAAATGAGGTGATTATAATTTATTTCTTCACTGTCTTTAATAATTAATCATTCAAAAATCACATCCTCTGATTTTCCCAGTCATCAGTTACACTGCACTTGTCTCGGTGCTTACCTACCCAATATTAAACGCCAAAAGGTGTCGAATAGGCACTTACATATCAGTATTTTTTCAAAGACGTGTGTCCATTGAAATAAATTAATATAAATCCTCCGATTTCCCCGCAAGAAGTTACTGAAAATGAACACTTATAATACAAGTCGCTCAATGTTCAAACAATTTTTTGCTGACAAGTGGTACCATATATACTTTAGGGCATACAATTTTATTTGCAAAGATGCTGCCCTTCGAGTTAAATAAATATTAAGTTTTAAGTCATGTTAATTTTACGCCAGATACAATCAAACGCTAACCTTACTGGACAAAACCACCTTTAAATACAAAAGGAAACATCTTTACAAATAATAATTCCTTGTTAAAATGTTTTGCATAACATTTTCAGGTGAAACGATTTGCTTTGAAATACAAGTGATGTTAGGTGCAACTATAGTGCGCATTATGATTTATGCAACTAGTTACAGGGAATTTTTTTTTTTATAAAATTGCACCAAAAATTTGTGGCACCCTGTTAGTAGGTATGGAACAAATTCTTCTTTTTTACATTAATGTGTGGTGATTGTAATATGCTTGGAAAATACTTTAATTAAATATAGTCCATTTCACATAACTTCAATAAATTTTGACATTTCTTGAAAAGAAGTGCGGCCACCCTGCATCCCTCCGCCAAAGCTGTTCTGTTGGTGGGTGGAGAAAACTATCTTCTGCCCAGTACTTAGGCTACTATAGCTGGTTACCATTTCCAAATGTTATATTTTTGTTATCATATAATATACTAGTTATTTTATTGGTGGGGTTGGGAATTATTGTTTAAAACGTCTTTCCTGAGATGTGACTTCTTTGTGTTTCTTCCTATGAGAGAATGGCGATTGGAACCTCCATTGTTTTGATGATGCAGTGGAAAATTTTGTTTGTATGGAAATAGCATTCAATTTACTATTAGGCCTACTCAAAATATTTAACTTCATCAAAAGAACTAAATGTGATAAATGTGTCGCTGTTCATACCGATGCGAGAAATGCTCAACAGATAAATATCATTGCATTTTTTATATAATGAACTACCCTAAAAGGGTGCTTATTTAGGCCATATTAACTTGAAAACATCCTGCAAGAACTAATTGCAAATTTATAAGTCACTGTTATTACCGATGAGTGAAATGCACATTTGAAACATGTTAAGCAAATTTAACTTCTACGTAAAATTCGTTAGAGTTTCAATTAAATAAATGTCCAAATACATTAAAAATATTCTATTTACGAAAACATTATTTACAAAAAACACAAAACTTACTGTTCACTTCGTTGTTCCTAAACACTTGCCGAGCTTCGGATGATTAATTCACTAAAATCACTTGTCTGCTATAGAAACAAAATTATTTATTTGCTGACTTATACAATTAACAAAATGCTATTTCTTGAAACCAACAAATTCAAAATTCACAATGTAAATAATTTTTCGCTCGCATTTCGCAATGTTACAGAAAATGGTGGACCACATAATACAACAAACTCTCTTACAAAGTGGCAGACATGTGTCGATAATTCATTTCACTGAGGAGACTATTCTACAAAGGCACCCACGACGAACTACACTTAATGAAATACGTAAATACAAAAATAATTAACTGCATATGAAATCGCTAGCAAGGAATTATCGCATATAGATAAATTATGATGGAAGAGAGCAGCCAACGGCTTTTCACCGGGCGGGTGGAGACCATAGACAACAGACTCAACGGAGATTGGAGGACACCTTTCACATAACCGTGATGTTCGCATGATCTACCATAATATTTCTAAATATTTTTAAAGCCCTTGCTCTATAACTCAGAAAAATTTGTATGTTAGTCTATGAGCATAATTTAAACCATTAACGTTGTAATTATCATCAATTTTCCACATGATGTTTGATTCATAGGCATTATTTGAAGGGGGGGGGGGGGGGGGGGGGTCGACATACACATAACTGAAGGGCCACTGAGTGAGGAAGAGAGAAAAAGGAGAGGAGTAATGTAAGAGATGAGACAACAGACAGTTCAGCCACTTCGCCTCAACATCCCCGGACAATTTACGGCTAACACTACTCCTTCCTCTTTTTTCCCGTTTATAGTGTGCACCCCAGAATTGTTTTCCAATATTTTGGGAAAAAACGGTGCGCTATACACTAGTAAATACAGTATTTCTTCTTATTGTTCTTTTTCTTTTAATGTGTGGCGTATACAAACCGAAATACGGTAATTTTTGTGCCTAAAGAAAGTAATAACCTGACTTCATTGTCTACAACCAATACTAAAGTATCAGCCCAATACCATACCAGACACAGATACATCGGGACAAGATGAAGTTGCGGTATCGGAACAACACGACTAATAAGAGTATCTTGGTACTGCGTAATCAACCAATGTATGACATGTGGTTTACTAGACGTTTGTGTAGGTGGCTTGAATAAGGGTGCTGGAGTGTGTACTTGTTTCTCTACTAGTTCGAGTATCTCATTAACCATGTTTTGTACATCTACTCTGTATTTGTGTTTTATGCCTCCTATACAATGATAGGGAATTGGAATGCTGTTAATAAATAATAGGAGATGCTAGTGTATCATGCCCTCCTGCCAGGTAATGCTGTACACTTTACTTTTCTCAAGGTCATGCACACAAATGTTCCTGCCCAGCTTTTTAAGACTGTGAGTGGAAAGTACGACACATAATGAACCTTGCAGGGTAGCAGTGACAGGTGAGGTTTCACTTGTCGATTCAGTGGTCAGAGCAATCCACTCTCCTCTCCTTTGGACTTTTACAGTGGTGAGGCAAAATAGGAATGAATCAGAACAATGGATTCCTCATGTGAAAGGTGTTAGCCTGCTTATGAGGCTTTCTTGTGCGAGGCGCATGCTACCGTATTTACGCAAGTGTAACAGCTGCATTTTTGACCAAAAAATAATATCTATAACTTGGGAGGCTGTTATACTGGAGATAATTTGAATCGTAAAATCATTAACCTGAAATCTGTTATTTCTGGCTACTACCGTAACTTAAAAAGCCAAACTATAACTAGATTACAACTAATAAAATAAACAAACCCTTTAAAAGATATTTTTATTTTAAAAAAAAGTTCTGTTTATTACCGGTACTCATGTAAACAAATATGGTGACTGCCATATTCCTTCTTCAATCGTCAGAACACAAAAAAAAAATTAGAACACTGGTCTTAATTCACTGTTGATTTCATTTTTACAATACTTAAAAAAAAAAGACCAAGAAAGAAATACCCATGCTAAATGAATAAATAAAAACATAAGTAAGTAAACAACATTAAAAATCGTCACTTCCATCACTGCATGAATCACTACGTGACAATGTGTTCACATCTTGCAGCATGTCTTCTTCTGTACCGTCCAGTTTGCACAATATGCCAGTCTCTTTGAAACTCTTGGCAATCATTTCCTTGGTGATTGATCGCCATGCAGCCAGGATCCATGTGCACACAGTACACAGCGTAGAACGCTCCATCTTTCCACTTGGAGTGACGCCATGTTGTCATCTATGAATTGTACTGCCATCTGAATGCTGCCTTGAAAGGATGGTTCAACACCACATCCAACGGCTGCTGAAGCTTTGTCATAACACCCGGGATAACAACAAGATCGCTGTCTTCATTAACACTTCTCAATTTTTCTGTTAGGTAGCCACGGAAACTGTCCAACACCAGCATGGCGCGCTTTCACAGTACACCACCAGGCAGATGTTTCCACACATCATTTAGCCAGTCCAGAGCCAGTTCATCAGTCATCCAAACCTTCTCTTGTGCCCTCACAACGATACCAGGTGGAAATGATTCCTTGGAAATGTTTTACGTTTAAAAATCACATACAGTGGAAGCTTAGGACCGTCCGCAGTAATAGCCAACATCACGGCGCAACACTGTTTATCTGCACACGTTTTCACAGGTACAGACCTTTCACCAACAAGTGAAACAATTGAATCGGGCATGTCAAACCACACAGGGGTTTGATCAGCATTGCTGATTTGCGATAAAAGATAATCTTTCTTTTTTCGTAGAGCAACCACATACCTTTGAAAATCTAGTAGCTTTTTGTCATATTCTTGTGGCATTTTTTGTGCCAATGTGGTTCTGCGATGGGCTGCTTTCTCTTCAAGACTCTTCGTACCCATCCATAACCTGCTTTGAATTTTGCCAGCTCGAGGTTGAGTTTACGAGCTATATTACATGCTTCCAACTGCAACATTTCAGTAGAAACAGAATAACTGTCTTTTCTTAAATTCATGACAAACTTGAACAATTTCTCTTCTACTTCAGGATACGCACATGCCGTGCCACCAAACGCACATTTGTTTTTAGGTGCACTTTGTAGATTTTTTGTGCATTAATAGTAAACTTTCTTGCAGCAGTTCGTTAACTATTTTCCTCTGTATATAGCACTATTTCTAACTTAAATGCTGCACTGTAACCCGTAAGCACTTTCCCCATTTTTAATCAAAGCCACGTGTTACAAGGTATTACTATTCCTAGCGCCACTACCCGATGACTGAAGTTAATTTCCGTATTCCACTCCGTCAGATCATTGGTACGTCACTTCGGAAGTGGTCGGGAAGCTTTGGCTGGAGTTGGAACTAGACCCATAGAGTAATGTCGCAGACACATTCCACTCTGCAGCGAGTGCTGCGGTCATACTACAAGGAAAGTAATGCCGCAGTAGACACTCCACTCTACCTCATGTGCTCACGAGATATGTTTTATTTTCTCAAAATGTTTTAAAACGATGAAAGTTCATAAAAATAATTTGGACGACTCCATTATTTGTCTTGATGCTCGAGAGGTATGTTAATGGATGCACAGATTTTTTTTGCTGTGGGTGTTATATATGAATATTTTATATTTTTAATTATGAGGGGTGTTATACACTGGCGGCTGTTATACTTGCGTGAATACGGTATTCCTTTCCTAAGCAATAATTAATAATGGTCAGATGGGCCTGAATCGAATAAAGTGAAATGTTATAAAACACAAAGCCTGATGGTCTTAAAATGACATGGGTTACCCTTACTCACTAGAAAGAAAAGAAGTCAAGGGTATGAGCTTTTATTAAAAAGTTAAGTAAACAATTAGGCCCCACTCTCCTAATAAAATTATATTTCAAATAAAAGTAAAAAGAAAAGGGAGAAGTTAAATCAAGAGAAGGTGTCTTGAGCAAAGTTACTGATAACTGTATGTATGAATAAACGTGACTGGAAAAATCGTCACATTGAATATTAACTTAAATTAATTGGTACGTGTCCTAAGGAACCTAATTAAGCAGTAACAGAAGGGCACTGACGAAGTGTGGTGACTGTTGAGGATGGTTACCAAAAGGAACGTCATCAATGGAGGGAGTCCAAGGAAGGTTTACCAAGGAAGGATGGTGGCTGACGGCGTTGGCAGACCCTCTGGTGGCATCTGTGTCCGAAAGTCTCTGGAGCTGGAGTTCCTGAAGAGGTGGAAGACCCTCTGGACTGCTAATGGGTTCTCCGGAGCTGCGAGTGGATGTTGAATTCAAAGGCCCTCTAGAGTCTTGTGGCTACTGAGGAAGAATTCAAGCATCTAGGGGTCCCTGTTCGACATGCCTTGTGGCCTCTTACAGCGGGAGACAGGGGCTAGTGCTCACCCTTATGGGCTGTTGCCTTCCAGTGGCCTTTTACAGACGTGGACGTGCAGCAGACTGCCTTGAGGCCAGATCCTGCTGGCCCTTATACACTAATCAGCTAAGTTTGATGGTGCTCCAAAGGGAGAGGGGGAAGAAAGCTCCACCCTCTTGGGGGTTGTTCTTGTGATGCCATGCATAGGCGACTGGATTCTTATATCTGTCGCGCTTGCTGCGAGGCAATTCTATGATCTGGCCAGTCCACAAATATTGGAGGCAGCTAATGCTCCGGCGGGTGGCACTTGGCTCACCAGCGGCAGGATTGTGAAATACTGCTGCCGTCCTGGAGTAGCGGGCGATTCAAACTGGAGCAGAGGGGTGACGCTGTTGATGCATGTGACGTGTAGCTTTGCTTGTTGGAGCACATGTTCGAGACTTAAGTATGGGGACTGTTCTCAAGGCGCACATGTCCGGTCTCTGTTCCTTTCTTCTTCAATGGTTGTGGACTGGCCCATAAAGATTATTGCATTCCAAGATAGGATGCAGTCGCAAGTAGAGTGCGCTACATAAAAGCGCAGATAGTATCACGCGTCAAGTGATTATATAATTTTGCTGTAGGTACGAACATAACTAATACACAATAAATATATTGCATCTTGAAAATGTTATGAAATACAATTTTTTTATTAATGTTTTATCATGCAATGTAAGCAACTTTAATAACGTTTTAGTCATACTTATCAATTTCTGTAAAATATATTTCCTTTTCGTATCTCCATAACAAAAAGGATTAATTATTATTTATTATTTTGACACTAGAGATTTCCTGCATTAAACATCACACGAAACACAAGTTTCCAAAACTGAGTTTCGTATGACTATATAAAAATTTAACTAAAACCGTAGTTTGGAAAGTTGGGTTTCCAAAACTTAGGTTTTGGCTGACAGTAGAAATGTACTGTAGCTAGTAACTGAGGCAGTTGTTAGTTGCTCTATGGATAATACTTTTGCTACATTGGCAGCTATTTCCTGTGCACGTGACTTTAAAACAGGTGTTTTAATACAGTTTTTATTAAGTTATAGAGTCTGAGTACCGGAAAAAATAAGAGTAGATTGTGGGTTTTTTTTTTTTTTTTTTTAAAAAAAAAAAAAAGATCAACACTTCTTGGTTCCCTTGGGAACTTTATAACAGGGTTTTACTGAATTATGAAGGTTTTCTTAAATATTCCCATTTGCATTGTTTTCTTTTAGTTAAACTTGACAAATACCTAACATAGGCCTATCAATGTGTTCAACATAAAGTTTAATGTTGTTGGGATTTTGTTTTTTTGGTTGAAAGTATTCAAATTTTTTTTGCTCTCCATTCACACTGTGAAACATTTCTTGCAACAACGTTGCTTTTTTTAAGTGTAGCTGCAGGTATTCATAATTCTTATACCAGATCAATGAAAGTTCCCATAAACTCATCAGAATTTGGTATTTTTTTAATAGTACTCGGAAATGTTTGCCACCATTTTTCCACCAACATGCAAAACTAAACTTGAGTTAACGTTACAAACACTTTAAACGCTTATATATTAAATTGAAGCTTATTTCCATAGACAGCAACACGTGGGACATTTCCTACATACCAACATGGTGTGCTGTCTAATACTAATAACACTTGCAGTGGCAGTAAGATTTGACTATTGCCACCATTTTGGTTTCTCAGCGTTCACGCTATTATCAAGGTTCCGACCACGGGACACACTATTTCAAGTTGCAATAGCGTGAAGTTTCAGGAAATTGTTATATCTCTAGCATTGGCAACAGTATCAATGTTGTTTAGGTTTTGTATGTGATGTAAAAAGCAGCAACAAAAAATTTTTTTGTAACAATTTGTGTGAAAGCAATGCATTGAACACATAGGGGAAAAATGGGACTGGCAAAAAATGACAAAATGATTACCGGAAATGTAAATACATGGTTCTATTGTATATTGCTGCAGATGTATAACCTTACCTTGCAGAGAACTTCAACAGGTGTCGACATTTTCTTTTCACTAATCTTCTCATATTTCTGCTTTTTAGTGGCCGCCTGTGAACATAAATTGTTATCAATAGTCTCAAAAATATTCCTCATATTGTATCTTGGCAGAAAATCACTAGTTGGCAATTACCATGCAACTTTCTCATTGCTGTGATTAAATAAAAGTTAGTTCTAGCAGATGTGTTTTGTATTTAAGGGATGAGTACATGAATGAAAATTAAAAATGTTTTGGCAGGTAATGCTGAAAAAATACTACTACAGTACTCTCTCTGAACTATGTATAAAACATATTTTTCAAAAGAAGTTGACAAAATTATATTAACACCCACATACATAATTATATAGTAAGTGAAATTCATATTATAGAGAATATGCCACTACTAATTACTTTCGATATCCGATACAAAGATATTTATGAAATACGTAATTTTGTTATGCTGTGTATTACAACAAAAGTGAAATATTTGCCTATAAAATAGTCCCCCCTCCCCCAACCCCACCATCACTTATGTTTGAATGAGATTAGCTTAGAATGACTCTTCAACTAAAACGTCTACACTCACAAAAAGTTACTTGCTTATAGTGATGGGCCGATACTGCTTAACCGGCCGATAACCACAACCATTGGCATCGACGACTCTGAACATTATTTGCAGATTATTATTCACAGATTAGTAGCAATAATTTATTTAAAACAATGTTAAATAACTCTGCATGCTACACCTAGTAAAGCATTAATTTACCACATCCATCAGATATTCTGTCCAAAACCCAAAATATATTTGGAACAATTATTTTTCGATGATTTCTTACCCTTGTTTACATTTTACTGTATTTTCTGTTGGTAAATTTGCCAAAGATGTGTGCATCATTTGTTTTTGGACACTATGTGAATGCAAAACAACACAGTTAATTGACAACTGGTGCTATCTATAGTATTGTTTACATCCTGCAAGAGTTTTTTGTTTTATGTTCTTCTTACAATTTTACTATTTTTACAGCATTTGTAGGTTGGCGACAATGAGAAAACAACCTGTATTTTTATTCTTCTTATGCAATTAATACACTCTTAGGTTGGCTGCAATGAAAATTTAACACACATTCTATAGCCGTGTCCAAAATGTCAAATTTGGGGAATTCGGGTTTAGGAATTTAGGGTGGATGATTTCGAACGGCTTGTAACAGCGCTGCATGGGACAAAGGTGGAAACTACATGATTGTGGAATTTCAACATTGGGTTGTTTGCCACCTTATCAATAAATAAAATAACTTTATCCCAAGCATTTTCACGTAACCCCTCTGTCTTGTGAATAGCTGATCTTATTTCTTTCTAGTCAAAATAATTCTTCTCATTATTTCTTTGTTCCATGCAATTAACATTTCATTTCAAATAACCAATCACTTTTTTTTTTAGCAATTTTATTACCACATATGAACTTTATGTTGATCCCTGATATTCCATTCTTCATGTGCATATGTTGTGCAATGTTTCAAGAACAGTAAATACTAACGTTTCCACCACAACGCAGGAAATAAAACACAAACACACAACAGATGATTTTACAAACCTATTTGGGGATTTAGTAAGCTACTTCACCTCAGTAAATTCAACCCTAAATCTCCAAATATTTAGGGCCTAAAATTGGTCACGTGGTCAATTTAGTAACCTAAATAATAGTCTCGTAGCTGTTTCGGACACAGTTTCAGACACTGTTGTTATTGTAAGGAAAGTGAAAGCAAATATACTAGATTTTGACGGGTGTAGTTCTTATTGGAAACCTTCGGCTGCGGTTTTGGTTAGAATGTTAACAGTCTTTATAGGACTCTGCAAATAATAATTGGCAAAAATGTTCGCAAATAAATCAGTCACCATTTTAACCAAGGAATTGAGTGGGGCTGGGCCGACAAAAATACTAATAAAAATAAAAAATTTCACTCAATTTCAAGTGTATATTTAATATTAAAATGATTTCAGTACGTTCTTTTCAGTAACATCTTAGGGTGTTGGTTTAAACCACTATTCATGTTGAGGTTATGTATGGTATTTCTCAGATCTAAAATCCAAGTCAGCATCAGATTGCCTGAAGTTTTGAAGGTTGTCTTTAATGAACTCCGTTTGTAATGAATGCTGTATTATCTGATAACAGATTTTCCTTGACTGTTAAGATAAACAATTTAACTGGCCAAATAAGTGACTCATCATTTATTATTAAAATTAGTGTTGTATTTCATTTCTATGCTGAAGACACCTAATACAAAGTGCTTAAAGTGTTCACAAAACTTAATAATTAAATCTAAGTAGTAAAAAAGGATTTCCAAATATTGGGAATTAGGAATTATGATTGTGCTCATCAAAACATGTACCGGCATCCCTGTAACCGGCGACATCGGCAGTTGAGAATTGGTATTGTTGGTATCTGCAAAATGTGGTATCGCCCTATCCCTACTTGTTTACACAAGTTGCAGGCAGCAGTAGCATGAAACAGTGGGATTGAAACTACTATGTATATACAATTATTCACATGGAAATACTTAACACTGGTTGAGAAATACTGAAGTAAACAAACTTTCTTTAAACAACAAAAGGCATCATTCTCCTATTTGAATAATATATCAAGATATAATTATTGTAACTACAAAAAAATTCATATTTTCTCTATAACTCTGCTGCATGGTTAGTGGATTCAGCTTCACAAAACCCTAATACCAAAATATATAGATGATTAAAACTAACTAGGCTATTTTAAGACAATAACAAAAGATATTCAAAGGAAATTAAATCAAATCAATAACTGTGTTGAGGCTGCAACCTATCCGCTATGTTGTTTCATATCTATTTGGACTATGCCAACCATCAATAGATTACCAAAACCAGCCCAGAAATAATATTATGATAACAAACTTATTTGAATACATATTTGTTTACTAATGATCATATCATGGTACAAGAAAATAAAAAATGAGGCTGTAAACAAGTCAGTGGAGGGAGCTGGGATGTGAGGCCTCTCCAGCTGGAAGGCTTTCCGAGCTTGTTCCCGCTGCATTAAACTGCAGAGTGCAGTTGGAGCTGGGTTGCAACTCTGGTTAACTTTGGAGGCGGAAGCTGCCTTTGACTTGCCGCTGAGCAGCACTCTCTCTGAGTGTAAGGCAAACAAGAAGGATCAAATACCAGTCTCGTAGGAGAGCAGGCAATGATCGTCCTGAATATGTGAAATGGGTTTCCTAAAACTGCCCGTCAATGACGTTTGGGTGTGGGTGGAAAAGAGGTCAGACCACCTACGTGCATCACAGTGAAAGGAGCTTGCAGTCCTACACTACGGTTCGTACTGGTTAAGTTAAAGTTCGGGTCTCCTGCTTCATTCCAACGGGTGTGGTGTCTACATAGAATTAGTCCAATTACCCCATGAAATGAACGCTATGAAGTTTAACCACGTTGGATTTAAAAAAATTCAACTTTTCAGCCACCCAGTACAAGGAGAGACCCCTCCTTGTACCTGTAATATTGTTGGAGCACCGTACCAGTTAGAGTCTGTGACATGAGAGTTGAAACCTTGATTGCCAATGTGTGAATACCACAGGGGATGTAACAAATAACTGAGGGGTCGCATACAAGTCCCAGGTTAGCGAGTCAGTAGAGTACTTCCCACGTTGAATGGGCAGATTACGAGATGAGGCATCGTGTGGCGAGTTAGATGTAGGTGGCTTGGTGATAGTAACCCCGGCAAACAATTTGAACTTTAATGTACGCTCCTACACGGGTACATGTACGAGAGGTGAGGTGGGCCCTCAAATATTTCGACGCAAGTGTCGCATTAATCATGCACTGGGAAGGTCCTCTTGGTCAAGGAACCAGCATAAATCGTGGGATGTTTGGGTTTGCTTGACGGGGCCAAATCAGATACACTGGGCAACACTCCACACAGATGCGTTACCTGTGGTCTTGCAGGCAGCAGAGGTCTCTTCTGCTCTGTTGGCTTTACTATGTCGCCCGGCTGAGGAACAGTGGCACACACTGGTTGTGGCAGGTTGGTGCTATTGCTGCTTGATGAGGTGTGGGAAAGGCATGGAGGTATGGTGGTATATTAAGTGGTGAGTACAGAAGGTTCTAGGCCCAATATGGCAGTGTCACAATGAACTATAATCAGATAAACATGAATCTGCCTGGAATTCTTATGAATCATTACCTTGTGGGTCAGAAATGGAATTGTGATTTATCTCCTCCTCGAAGAGTTTCAGGTTCCGTTTAATACGGTTCTTTGCACCACTCTTGTAATTTTTCGCCATGAGGCCAATCTACAGAAATTAACTCTGATTTGTATATGCCATGAAGCCAGGTATCCTAGTGAAGGGCTCCCCCATAGATTAGCCAGTGCAATTACCCTGAGCATAACCTTGGCCAAATTCAGAATACTGCTCAGTGTTACCTGCGTCTGTCGTTTGGCTGTTTTCATGTAATAGGCATTACCTCACGTAAACACACAAAAAGTTTAGAATTTAAAATTTGGCTTCTCTTTCACATCACAAGGGTCACAAGGTTGATAACAGTTAGGACTGAAAATTCTTTGTAATTTCAATGGTTTGGGCGCGACTTTAAGGCATTCATGTAGTTTTGAATATAATTCAGTACAACAAAATTAAATTAAAATAATTATGTTAACAGACGTTAACATGGAATACTTCACTTCAAAGGTATAATTTATTACAATTAACTGCGGAAGTCCATTCTAGTAAAAGAGATGCAAGTCGGGTGAAGGCTACCTGATTACATTACATGACTTTCAGGTATGTTTGTGAATTTAAATAAATTTATCTAAATTATGCTACTAGCTCAATTGAGTCCCAAATTTATTTTGAGGTGTCCAGAAGGAACCTCGTAGTATAGAAAACAGGGTTCTCTACCTGACTGGTAGATAGCCAGGCTAGGGCTTTACGGGGTATTTTGAGACTATATCACCATTACCTTAGGTTACCTGGAAGGTACTGGGTTAGAAAGGTCGACGTAATGAGGTGATAGCAGTGGAGACAACTGAGGGCACAGCAGAAGTGACGTTCTTCTGGTGATGATTAACTCTGGTAGATGGCATCGTCTTGGTTGCGGTTAACTATTGGTGTGGGTGCAGGACGTCCAGCCCTTAGTCAAGATGCCCCCGGCCTTCACAACCAAGAAGGCATAACAAGACTATCACCACCGAAGGTGTCCACTCCGGACTTCACAGCCTGGGAGAGGGAGAGTGACTCCGATGAGCCCCTCCGAGCAAATCTGGAGGCCTGGTCAGGTCAGCCTTTTATAGTAATCACCAGAGGCCTTAGGTTCTCCAAGGGGTACGGGAGAGCTTGGCCCCACCTCTTAGAGGTGGAGCTTGTGATGTTGGCCTGTCGCTTGGTGCTGGTGTGAAAATCTCAGAACACAGGGTGCTTGAGTAGGCAGTGACTCTTCTGTGATATTGGCCCGCTTCCTTCTATTTAGCCAATTTCAAACTGTGCACTGTTCAGTTAGCGGACGCTGTGAATTAAAATATCGTTGCTTCAGGGAGGGTGTTGACGTGACAATTTTCTATCGATTCTGGTGGGTAGTACAATCTAGAAGCACGAAGTCAAAGCATGCCGAGGCACTGTCAACATCTGGAAGTTCCCAATGTTGTGCCTTCTTTACTGTCGGGAGACTTGAATATCTCTTACGTATTCAGATGGGGCGAATTCATACTTCCGGAGTGCGCTTTCTCTAAACACGAAATGTCATGCATAAAAAAGTAAGCAAGAATACACGCATGCATGCACACACACACATGCGTGTGTGTATATATACATACATACATACATACATACATACAGAGCTTCCACTGACTCACAATTTACATGTAAATAAGCACTTTTCAGGCCAGTCTGGCTTGCATTATTAAAACCTGAGTGTCAAATTTTACTCGCTATTTTTTCATTTCAAGCTGATAGTCATTAATTGCATCAAATCACACATGAGTAGAGACGTCTGTTTTTTGGGGCAGTGAAATCGCTAAATAAACACTAAATACAGTTTCTCATGAAAAATGACAAACCTTGCAAAAACCAACAAAAAAAATACGAGAATAATTTTTAAAAATAAATTTCCCTTGTGAATCCTCATGTTTTGAGCGCTAATTAGATCAATTGTTTTAATGTGTACTCGGGATCTAAAAGTCGACACAATTGATGTATCGAATATACATCGCCGAAGCAATATCACCAATGAGCATCAACTCCTACGGGAGATTGCTGTGTTTCGGAAATTAACTGATCTCGGTGACTTTCTCAAATAAACCAATTTTGTTTACATTTCGTCCTTTTTCACTTTCCGTCACATAATTAATGTAGCCTCGTTGGCAATATACAAATGTGATTAATAGAAAAATTACAAAACACTTTTCTAAAAAATGGTGACAAAATTTTCCATTGCCACTAGCTGCTGGCCGCACGTTTGCGTGACAAAGGCACACAGTACACATCATAAATTCATATATCTACGGTATTGCCAAATGTTTTTATTTTTTTTTTTGGTTATGTTTTTATGTAAACATGTTTTGAAAATTATCCAGGTTATGTGAGGATGACTTGTATCTGGCACCGTAATAAGTATATATTAGTTAAGATTCTGTTTATTATATTGGTGGGGCGGGAAACTTTAGTGTATTACATTTATCGTCTTCACAAGGCGAGGTTGTATTGCGCCTTTTCTAACGAGAAAGAACCAATTAGAACTGCTCAATATTTTAATGACGTAGCGGAAAATTTTTCTTGTACAGAAATAACATTCAAATAACTATAATTCAAAAGTATACAAATAGTCTTGCAGTTACCACGAACATGTCAAACGTTTCCCCTGATGATTGTGCTGTATTCACACTTTTGTAATACATATTCAAATGTATTTTATTTAATATTCAATTAAAAGAAAGCATAAAAAAAAGATCAAATTATTTTCTAAAAAAATTTAGTAGGTTCATAATAATCAGTGAAGAATAAACATGGTGGTCGTACTACCTCCTGACTACCCAATAATTGAACGGAAATAATTCTACGTAAGCCAGGTGAAGGGGACCTGGATCTATCCCAAACAAGGCAGAATCAGCTAGGTGGCTATGAAAACAACTCGATCTAACTATCCTAACACCGTTGCCCAGAAGGGACTTGAGGGATCCACTACAGAAGGGCAGTGGGGGTGTTACCATGACCAGAAAGGCAGTGGTGGTTGCCATTACCAGAAGAGTACACAAGGTAAAGGGGTTGACAACTTCTTCGGAGGTTGCTGGCAAAGAGCTTCTGGATGGTCTGGAAGGCATTGGCAAAGTCGCTGAATAGCTTCTGGTAGATCGTGAGGACCTGGTTGTCGGTAGAGAGCACCAGCACACGAGGTGTTGGAGCAAGCTACTGGCGATGGATTGCAGTTTCTGGGCCGCGCACCGACATACATCACGCAGGTTTGCCCTTATCTGGGCTGCCGGGGTGCGGGTGGTAAAGACATCTGCTAGAAGGTGGAGCCAGGTATCGTCTGCTGATAGCCGGAGTTAGGCCATCCCTTGGCGCGCCCTGGAACTTCTTGACCTTGGCAGGTGGTCTCGGCCACTTTGCCTGTGGCTCGTTTGCATTTCGGGGAGGCAAGCGTAAATTCAGACAGTGAGTGAACAGTACAATTACCACGTACCTGCAATAGCCCCCAGGACAAGGGGTGTATGGTGTAGGGACTCTGGTAAATGTAATTCATGGTTAAAACCCACCTGGGATGATGTGAAGGCACGTGCTGATGAGGCAAAGTCGTTTAGTATTGTCAGAAAAGACGTCACGCGTCAATTTCAAGAGTACTAACTTCATTGTCAACCACCTATTTATATATAATATTATATATAGTAAAATATATTATATACTAGCTGACCCGCACGACTTCATTCGCATGACTTTTTTTTTAAGTTATTAAAATAAAGCCCACCATAGTTTCATTACGGTTTTATGTTTAAAATGCTAATATTTCTTCTTTCAGGTTTAATGGAGTTATTAAATTACACCTTGCCATCGCTTTGTACATGTTTTATGTTAGCATGATATTTAGGACTTTGAATTGATCTAGCCACTTTTTTATTTGGGTTCTCTAGCCACTGGGCTACTGCGGCCCCACTATTGGGTTCTCTACTCACTGAGTTTCTACGGCCCTCTTATTGGATGCTCTAGCCACTGAGCTACTGCGGCCCCACTTGATATATATCTATCCACTAGGTAACTGCGGCCCCACTTGGAATAACTCTAACCACTGGGCCACTACGGCTTTTTGGAAGGAAAGGTTTACAGTCCATAGACAAAAAAGAAAGGAGAAATTACATTTATTTTAAAATGTTTTTTTTTATATGCAGTAATCCTATGAAAAGCTTAATCCAGTATCTATTTACATCCCTGATCATCAATTTTTCCAGAACCGTTTGAGATATCTCGATGAAACAAAGACTAAGTTGGTCCTGGGATTATTATCTATATACTGTGTAAATTTGATGTCAATACGTTAAGTGGTTTTAGAGTTAAATCTGTTCGGACAGACAGGAAAAAAATTACCATTAGAAAAAATAATTAAAAGTGAAAAATTTAAAAATCACAGACAGACACTTCTATTTTATTTAGTAGTACAGATATAGATTAAACTAGATTATACGTTATATATGGTATATTATATATGTGTGTTAGAGAAAAGGGCAGAGAGAAAATGGGAGGGGAGAGAGGAAGAGAGAAGAACTGCACTACAGGAATGAAATATTTAAGATCCATAAAAGAGTGGAGCTGGATGCCATTCACTGGAGCAAAAGACGGGGGAAAGGGAAATAGGAAAGAATCAGGTGTCAAGCAATAAATTAAGTGTGCTCTTGAATAACTCTGTATGGCACATTTTACAGGAAATTGGACTATAATGCTCATTCCATAGAATGAATACAAAGTTATTATATAATAATATATTTGAAAATTTTTGTGTGTGTGTGCGTGTGTCCATATATATAGTGCTTTAATTGGAATAACACTGTCTAGTCTGCGATATACAGCATTATTTCATTACATACTGTACTCTGCTGTAATGATAAGGCTGCCTAAAATGCTACATTGTGTATTAGAGCAATATAAACTAGCTACAAATATAGTTATTAAACGGATTACTTCGATCTTAACAAAATGATAACACATTAGTTATCGACATGAGACAAACATCTGGTACATTGAAGTAATTTATTTGATTGTAGATTTTTGTAGGATAGCCTATATTTTGGCTCCATATATTTAATCATGTCCAACAGATCCTTTTCTTCTCCTTAATAACTTTTAGTAGCCTTTTGTAGAGCAACTGAAAATCAGAAGGCAACAGGAAATTTTTCACCTTCTGTCCACTAGCACTTTTTATAATACAGTCTCTTTCCCATGGACAAAGCATGTTGTGACTGCACAGCACACATGTCGAGGATCAACACTACACAGTCTTTCCCACAGTACATCAGTGCTTTTCAGAGCAGGCAGTTTTTGAGGACCAAGTCAATACATCCCATGTCCTTTAAGTCTTCTGTCATCATCTCCTGAATGATAAGTTTTGAAGGATCTGCGAAGGCCTCCGCAATGACATACTGCCATTCAGAGAATCGTAACTTTAGATACTTTCTCTCTATCAAAATGAAGTCCCTGTCACAGGAGAGAAAACTGTGACCTGAACATAAAAACTTCTGATGGACATCTGTGAAGTACTTGCAGCTGATCAAGTAAAAATAGAGCGCTAAAACTCTCCAGTTATTGTTCTGCCAGACACAGCTGTCAGACCATATAGTCAGTTTGCGTTCCATACCTTCTTCAAGCACATTGTAATTGCTCACACAAATTTAAGCAAACCGGAAGCAATTTCAGCTGAACCTATTCTTGCAGTGGATTCATTACACAAATAAGGAGTGATGGTTCCATTACCAATGTCATGAATCATGAAATTATACTACAGCTGTCTCTGATAGAATACCGTTGAATGGGTCAGTGTAGGACAAAGCAAAACCTGTTAAAGATCTACTCCCATCACGTGTATATTGTTCACTTTAGCCATTTCCGTATAGTGTTTAACAGCTTTGTACACTTGGTCTGCATTTGCATAATGCAACTGACTCAAGTTCAATTTTATACAGTTCCTTGTTGTCAGAGATGCAGTCATCTTCTTAAACAACAAATCACACTGTCTGCAAGTATCTGACCTAGGTTACCCAAAATGTATATTAAACTCTGTATTAAAACAGTTTTGATAGCACAACCTGCTTATTGATTTATCAGGAATCTTTTCTGTAAACAACTGATACATTTTACAGAGGTTGAGTTCGGGACTAAGACATTCTTTTGAGGATTTATTCCTGCTGTAATGGGTCATCTGCTTTGGTAAACTTGAAATGTGTTCATGAATTAGAATCCTGTCGTGATCTGATATGGCATGAGGTCTATTGAAATGCTTGTGTCAACTTTCTTTAGGAGTGGTAATTCCATCTCTTAGTTTATGATGGAGAGTCGGTCTTCGTCGCTGGGTAATGGAGAATATTTGATATGGGATAATGACCAACTCATCAGAAAGCACAGCCATGGATATGATTTCAACAGAGTTTGCATTGTTGACTTTGCTATGGCAAGAATGGACATTCCAGCCAGCAGACTGTTTTATTCGCTGACCCACCAAGACTATGCATTCTAAGGCACTGAGTTCCACTGCACGCCACTAGATGGCTACATCAGTATGGATTGCTGCCTTCCTTATTCTCCAAGCAGACGATGATGTCACGTCTGAAGAAGCTATGATATTGCCACCCTACGCTCCAATGAACTACCCCAGCCAATCACCGCAGAGAAAGAATCCAGCCAGAGTATAAATAGCGGGCCGTGATGCTTGTCGAGATCAATCTTCAATCATTGACCTTACTCAATGGACACTGACCAACCTGCTCAGCTATGCCCCTAGTTATACCTTCCTTCTTTCACTGCACTCTTAGTGCTGAAGGAAAAACCTACTCCTTGGTCACCTCCGCGCCTCATTGCTGGAGTCATCCTGTTTAAAGCCTACTTATACTTAGTCTTCCCCGTATTCGTGCCAAAGAAATCCGACCGCCACGTCGTCTACACACTTAAGACACTGCGGCTACCTTCTGGGCAACAATTGCGTATAGAGTTAGTACAAGCTTAAGTTGTTTTCACAGTGCTTGTCTACCCCACCCTTGTAGATAGGAACCAGATTGCCTCTACCTGGATACTGTAGGTTTTAGCTTTCCTAAAGCTCTTGCGAATGTAGGAGATAGTGCAACACCACGTGTTTATTTCCCATCAGACGGAATAAACACAGTGTTTTATCTGACTCATGAGTACCCCTTTCCTGTAGACTTTGCACCTTTCCTAGTTGATCTGAAGCCACTGAGAGAAATGCAGGTGACTTGGGAAAATTACTCAGAGCCAGCACACTGTAAAAAAAACCACACGCACTAGCAACGGCAAACCTTTCTACATACCTTAGTAAGCAGAACGGTAGAGCCCCTCACATGTATTCTGTCTCTAGGCCAACTTGTTGATTTGGTGCTCATCCTCTCCACCGCGTTTAAGCACCAGAGGGGTTGTTCCCTGAGAAGGGAAGACTTGGCTGGGGCATACATCCACGTGCAAGGACTGTCAACAAACAAGGCCTGACTTCCAGTGCTCACAGCATTGAGGCGCCGAGTACTGTGATAAGGTGACCATTCAGTCGGCAGCCACTTCACGTGGCACTACACTAAGTAGAGCAACACATTCCCTGCATTTTGCCTCATGAACATGAGTGTGTGCTTCGATCTCCAGATGTCTTACTCCAATCAGAGGGGTATTCGTGAAAAGGTGAAGCAGGTGCTAACTGCCTCCGGGTGTTTACAAGAGTTTATCCCCACCCGTGTCGCCTCTCTTAACCAGCTCGCGCCCAAGCAACAAACACAGGCTCTGTGCCTTCTATGGGCACCTATCATCCTGGAGTTCCCGAAGGACTTGTTTGAGGCCCCAACACATCTTAACGAGGAGATTCACCCTTGGATCGCCAAGTACCTCAGTCAACCGGAACAGCCACCTACACTTCCTACTGTACTTCAGACTTGAACCAGTTGCTCTACCCCCACCGACATGATCAAACGTCCAAAGTCAGATCAGTAACTTACCTGCAGCACACCTACACCTCACTGAAACTGCCAAGGTCAAGTCTGTCACAGAGGTTATGCATCCCCAGGTATCCCACCGAAAGCTAACGGCCTGAAATGCAAGATTACTTTATCTGAACCTGACTTTGTACTCTGCTGCAAAGCTACCAGGCCAGTCCTCTAAGCTGGACAAACACCAGTGCCACGTACGGACTAAACAGAAACCTGCAAACCCCTGACTTGGCGCCTGACAAAAACCAAACCTTCCTTGACGTAGTGCTTGCCAGTCAGACAAGGCGTCACGCATCAGTTTTTTGACACAATTATTTTAACTGGACTTTGTAAATGAAAGTAGCTTGTTTCAGGCCATGGGCAGATGGTATTACTTTCCTTTTGCCTGGCTTGCTTGCCTAATTCCATGTATTTTGTCAGATAAAGGGAATGCTCATTGTACGTCAAGATATAGTATTCTTTGTAAAGCCTCAACTTCATTTTTAGATTGATATCCTTGTAGCCATTTTTGAAACATACATCAGCACTGCAATATACAATCCTGGAAAATGCAACCAGTGAATGTTATTACCTGTTATTAAACTGTATTAACATATTTTATGTACTCTCATATATGGTAGAGTTCACAATATCAGTTGTGTGTTAACACACCTTTTATGCCATTGATGACAATGGAACTTTAGTTCATTTTGTTCAAGCTGCGTACATTTAATGTAATATTTTCAAAAGGCGCAAGCACATACTGTTTGTCATTACAGCCATACACCCTGTAGCAGGCACATAATCAACATCCTTTTCATGCTGCTTTCTAAACAAGCCATACAGCATTATTACACTCATCTGAGTTGGAGGCTGTTTCACAAGAATTACTTTTCCTTTCCTTGATATATGGTTTGTAATCAAGCATCAATAAGCTTTTCCTTCTTCACATTTTTCCACTGACCAATGTTAAATTTCCTTTTCCACATATTATTTACATGTTTCGCACCACTTGCAGTAAGCGTCATGTTGCTACATCCGCCATTTCTGTGACATACAGTGTTGTTTGGCGAGAAGCGCATAAATACAAGAGTGCAATCCTTGTTTAGTGCTGCCCTTGGATGGGAAATACGTGAACTATTATAGCAGGTGACACAGACTGTCATATACAACATTATTCCACGCAATTCTCAACAAAAGACAAAACATGCCATAGAGCATTATTTGAGCTCACGCTTCAAATGACAAAATACAGAGCCAAAAACCAGAATGGACATGCCATGTTTAAATAATGATAGAATGAGACTATCCAAAACATGCATCTGGATTTCTTCTACCTTCATGTCAGTACAGACATCAACAAGGCAGAAGAGATCCAGGCAGGTCAATGAAGCAATGGAATTCATGGAAGCCAGAACAGGTGATAAAACTATCCTTGTATTGACGGAGATGATAGCAAATCTTATAATAATTAATTCTATTTTAATGGCAGCATCAGTATGTTCATAAAACAGGTTAAGAAGTCAATATAAATGTATCTGGTAGCATACCTTTTTAAAATCCTCAGACATTATCATTATTGAACAAGTCTACACAGAACAAGCAAATGCTCCATAGGCACTTGACATCTGTATAATAATATTTCTGAGCTGTATTTGTGTGTCTAGAAACAAAAACTGCTAGCATTTATTTTAAACATAAATTTTTCTAAAAGCAATATTGATGTTATGTCACAGCAATTTATGAATCTCAACTATACAAGAAATATCAAAATTATGACTAGAAGTAAATTACAGTAATTAATTTTGTAACATGCTTAACATTTCTTTGTTTTACTTTTCTATAACAAAATATCTGGTCAGTTACAGATTCAAATTTCAGGTTTTTTTTTTTTTTTTTTTTTTTTTTATAATTAGCAACAAAAGAAACTTCAATTCTGTAAAATAATTAAATAATTTGACAAAATTAATTTATTCATTCATACATAAAACAACAGTCCTCTGTTTCTTGCAACTGCTTAAGAAACTTCAACATGAGATGTAAATAAAATATGTAATAACTAGCCTACAGTACATTATACAGAACCTATCCCTTTAAAAGTGTACACTTTGTACTTCCCAAAATAATGCATTATGTGGTCACAATTCTATTAAATGAAAAATATTTGGTGTAAGTACAACTGCATACCCATTCAATTCGGACAGAATCAAAATGTTGTAACTTAAAACATGTGAATGTCACTGTGGAAACAAAAAATACAATGTTGCTGTACCTTCAGTCCTTGCCAGGGCAAACTTCCTCTGTTGAAGTACATAAGAACATAGCCCAATGACTCCATGTCGTCTCTGCGGCTGTAATAAAGACAACCACATCATCTATAACATGTTCACTGAATCAGTGGTCAGAACAGTGAATTTACTTATGATAATCACAATACATATGGAGAAAGTCAATAAACAACCATATATTACAGGTGCATGGATTCCTATCTATATTGAGTTTGCAACTCTCAGTAACTGACCGTTGACACTTAACAATACAAACAGTGATGGCATGTAACAAATTGCAAATAATAGTGTTAATTGCTTTAATAATTTTAACTTATAATTAGTTACACTGAAGAAATAGTAATTATTACTTGTAATATACCTATGGCGAAAAATACTGAATTGTTATTACCAGTAATGTTATTTTTACTTCTAATATGGATTTTATTATAATTTTGCTTATATTTTAAATCCTGCTGATTTACAATTGCAAACAAATATCACACGAAGGCCACATTATCAATATTAATCTATACTCGCAAAATGAAGCATTATTAGTTATAGTTGCCATGCTGGGTTTTGAAATCTAGCTCTTAAATCAGTTGTTAAGTGATTTGGCAGGGTTTAGAAAATGCATGGAATGATTTACGAAAAGGGTTTGTTTTGGAACTGTGAATTTATATTTCACTACAGTTTACGCTAAGTAAATTAATTTCACATAATTCTTGTCTTCATCATAATCACAAAATAAACTATTTTGGTTTTTAAATGCAACAATCCCACAAAAATTTACTAAATCATCACAATATTTGCAACTATGTATTAAGAAATTTGTACATTTTAATAACAGGATAGTGCTGCTTCACATATCTTACCACATAACTTTTGATGTCTCAATACAAGTTATGTAATCAGCAATCATTGAAAGAATGATCAAAGCAAATTCATTCTGCATTTCATCTTACATGTGTGTTGTGTTGGAGACATATTTCGTATAGTGATCTTAACCAAATGACTGGTATGGTAATGCTCTATTTAACTGTGTTTATTGAAAACCTCAAACATTTCTAATGACAATTAACTCAAGTAAATTTTAATATGAATGCCATTTTCTTTTTGCTTCGAAAGAGAATATGTATGTAAAGTGCAAGTTGTGTGTTGGATATATGATTCTAGGTTCATCATGGAGCACCCAATTAAACTTGAGGAAACATAATGGGAAGTACTTTCACTACTGATAAGTATAGGCTATTCATGGTAAAGTGAGCACTTTTTAAGACCCTTCTAAATTTTTCCTTTCATCCAATTTCCATCTTCCTGCTACTCTTTAATATAAACATTGCAATGTAACCAATAAACACAGTGAATACATTCCACCACCTTCAAAATTTAAAGCCTGAGTATGCAATAAGATATATTAGTGGTTAATGCCTGTTGGAAGGGCCTTAAAAAGTGCTCACTTTACCGTGAACAGCATATATGTTCCTTAATACTGAAATAAAGTGCATTAGATAACAAGAACTAGCCTGTCACTATTTTGCAAAAAACATGGATATCTGTAGTAACATTATCAGTATTAATGCAAAATTTATGTCTTACATCTGTAATTCTTTAAATTCACAACATTTCTAAAATTTTTAAAAATTTCTGAAAGCACAATTTTGGGATACATTTGCTAATTTCTTCTCACATTTATATATACTGCCTACATTACTCATGCTCTGGGAAGCAGAGTTGGGCATATTTGTATGTTATCATCTTTTGTCCGAGACAAGTGAATGATGTGATTGAATTTTTTAAATTTTATTATAAGTTTTTATTTTGCAATTTCAATTATCTACACAGCCCTTTACAATAGGGCATAACTTAAAATGAAGGCAAACTATAACACTGCGCCAGTGTGGAAAAACTTTTAAAAGTATTTCAAATTTTGAAATAAATACCAAGTACATAATTGTATTTGTATAGTCCATTCACTGTTTCTTCGAATGATTTGAAACGAACCTTTGAAAAATCACTTTGGAAAATCACCCTAGGAGTAACATGCCAACCTGTATTTTAAATAACTTGTATAATGCAAATATATAATACTGTGAATAACTTTAAGTATTGTATTCTTGAATAAATTAAACATTAACTTAGTATCTTCTTTAGCTTGTAATATTTATTTTGTATTAAATACGAATTAAAAACAGTGAGAGCAACAGTGTAATGGCAACTGCTAGTGAGAAATAGTTCACATATAAAATGTTGTTTTAGCGTAGTTTTTTTGGTATGTTGTTTCTAAATTAAACGTTGTGTGTTGATGTATGTAAATTTTTAGGTAGCACTGAAAGAAACATATTTCACTGTTACAGTTAAAAATATCAGCGCAAATTAGTGTGCGTAGGCCCTAGCGACATGTTTTTTTTAGTCTGAGGAAGAAACGAATAGACGGAGTGGAGCATCTATCTATATCTATCTTTCTCTATCAATCTCTCTTTATCTACCTATCTCTCTATCTCTCAGGAATTGTTGCACCGCTAGTAGCAGCACAAAAAATAAACGTTTTCAATTTAAATACTATATTTAAAACTTGTTACAGCAGAAATCATTATTTTGTAATTTACAACTGACACGACATTTTACTGTTGGAATACTTATTATAACATATTTATATGTGATGGCAGGGTGGTTACAAATCTGAAGTTGGCAGAAGTGGAGACTGGAGACATGATGCGGCGATAGTGTGTTAGTCACAGAAAAGAGAGACTGACAGAAGCGCTAATTTATATTCTTGTGAAAAATACTGAAACGTACCACATCAAGTTTGTAAATGTTGTGATTTTTAAACCTATGTGGGCAAGTTACGATGATGTAATAAATCTGTTTTTCTATGGCAGGAATAAATATACTGTAACATGTATCATGACGGTCGTGCGTTACATTGGCCCAGTGTGTGTGATTGGAAATATTGGACATGCTAAATTTATACGTCTTAACCGTAAACAGTTTTTATGATGAAATAAATTATTTGAAAGTCATGCTTCTTTGTCAAAAAGTAACTTTGCCCAAGGTGTTTGAAACACAATTGTGTAACGTTAATGTTTCTGTGATTTGAATGCTTACCAAAATCCTAACAAAATACTAAGTCCAGTCAGATAAATTAAAATAAACAACTAAATAAACCTAGCAAACTGTAAGTGCCTATGTATAGAAATATGAGCGGAATAAAAGTTACGGTAGGTCTATTTGTGTGCACGTTTACCACTATTTTTTTAATTTGTTACTGTTACGTACATAACATAAGCGACAAGTTGTGTGTTTGAATTTACTGTGTCTTTTCATTGGACTGGTTGTTCTTTCATTTTAATATTTATTTCAACTGAGACAATCCTTTTAAAGTAATAAACCAAGATATATCAATAACAAGACATTAAATACTACAGTTCTTTCAGCCGCAGTTATAACAGGGTTACACACATTTGTGGCAAAATATTAATATGTATTACGTGTAATGTGCTATGTTGTGTATAGCAAATATGTTTACAATCTAAAATAATAACTGTAGAAACTATTGTCAATACAGACATTGTTAAAAAGTCATAAAGCTGACCTAAATATGGTTAAAGGCCTAAATTGTGAACATTAGTATGAAATGGTACTCGAAAATATGACAGGATTATTTGAACAGCTGAAAACAGTAAACAAAGCATTGTGACAGTTAAAACGTATTAGTCACAAGGCAGTGTTTAGGTTTACATGTAGCTGAAGGATACATAATCAGTAACCAAAGGTAGAACTTTAGAAGGGCTTCAGAAATGTGACATAACTGTGAATGGCCTATAATTGTAATTTTACTAATTACCTTCACCTAAAATAATTTTTACTTGTAATTTTTTCCACAAGTAATTGTACTTGAGCCCAATTAAAATTTTTCTGTACTTTTATCATGACTGATTAAAAATCAGAGATCGTTTTACTACATTACTTTTAGACATTTTCTGATGTTGGTATATACCAACTTCAATCCATTTTTTCTCATGAATGATGATAAATCCAAAATGGAGGGGGTTTATGTGCTTTACAGCCATGCAGACATCTACAAACTAGTAGCTAAGCATTAGCTGGTATAAGAGTTCACCTTTGTTCAATTCCCAAATGTGCATTTATTGAAGCATATCGCGCTGTGCCTGTTAAGTTCTTGTCCTCTCTGTAGACTATATGCTGGCGTGTGCGAGTGTCTCTGAACTTCTTCGCCAATCCAAAATCTATCAAGAAGAGCTGCAAAAGAAGGTTTCAACAGTCACAAATACATTGGCAGTAACTAGTGCACTATTAAAAATTGATACGAGTATTATATAAGAAGTGCGATGACAAAAACTATAAACTACTACTTTCCCTTGCAGACAATTCACTCAAACCAGCACATTCTGAGTACAGACACTGGGTTGACAATGCACAGACATTCTGCAGAAGTGAGGATGAAAAATGGAAACCCTGGGAGGGAACCCAGTCCAGACACACAGTTCCAAACATGAACACTGTACAAGCAATGACAAATTCAGTACACAAATAAATTTAAGTTGTACTGAAACATTGTATTATTACAAGACAAGCTACTGTATATTATGTCGTCAAAATAAAGACTAAGGTATAAATATTATTTTTTTAACAACCAGCACCTCATTAATTAATTTCAATTATTTGGTTTTTCCATGGTTTTCTACATTTTGTGATAAGCATTACTGAATATCAACTTGTTATGTAAGGCATGGGAAAATAATGAGATAATTTAAAGGTTTTAACTGTGCATCTAAAATGGAAATGATTAAAAATTAAGTTCAAACAATACCTAACATCAACACAACTCTACTTTTACATTAATCCAACTAACTTGTACCAAACCCACAATGTTTTCTGCATAGCCAATAACAACCCATCCATCTCTGCAGTGTCAAATTGTTTCCTTGCAATGACATTGAGGTTCTGGAATGGGTCATGGGGGGTGGCTGAGTACTGTATGGCTCAGAAAGTGCCAAATCCCAGATCAAGGAACATTACACATGTCCTCGCGCTGGCACTTCACATTCCAGCAAGCAAGGCCAAGATCAAGATCTGTTGCCAAGTTTGTTGGTCTGTCTAGAATACTCATGTATTGGCAGGGTACATACAACACAGCTCAAAAAACTTCAGTATTCAACTACTCTCTCAAAAATAATACGTAAAACTACAAAACCACCATATACCAGAATTAAAAAGGTGGCTTACAGCTACATTACATTTTAGGTAATTAGCTTTACAAGTGTCTGGAAGTTAAGAATTCTTTTAATGTGGCAAACCGCAAACAAATGTGCCTCATTATAGACTGTTGTATGCGATTACGTGGCCCTCTCCCAAATTATGCTTTGCAATAAATTGTTCAAACAGTGCACACACGCACACACTAGGAGTTTCTGAACAAAATAGATAAACTCTTGCAGGTTATTCCTCATGAAAAAAAGAAGAAAATGTGCATGCCGACGGATGGACAGACAGACAGAGACGACACACACACATCATATTTTTTCCTTAAAGTGATATTTTAAGGAAATTATGCATCCCCAAAAAATCAAATTTTAAAATGCATTCCGTTCAAAATATGAGAAACTACATGAGATTAAGCAACAAATCAATAAATTATGTTTTGCATAATGGACATTTTACATCCCCCCTTCATGGCGAAAATGGGGTTTGGCATCTTTATTTTTGGATAAAACTTTGTAACGCTAACAAATAGGCAATTATTTTTAAGACAGCTAATGAGTCAGTACTTGTAAATTAATAAAAACAACTGTCATCTTCCCGAAGACTCTCAGGGTAACAGTGTTCAAGAAATCCATGCGTAACTCCCAAAACAGAACGTCTGTTGCCTGACAGGTAGGCAACAAACAAACACAAGAATAAATTTTAAATTAGGTGCACGTGTGTGTACATGCCCATGTATACATGCATGTGTGTGTGTGTGTGCGCGCACGTGTGTGTGGTGAACGCACCTGCAAGTGCCTCCCCCACACACAAACACAACTACTGTGGAGCAAGGTACGTATTGGATTTTGGATTATTAATTCAAACTTTAACATTCTTTTATAAAACTTTCACTTTTAAAATGTTTTCCTCACTTTATAATATGCCTCCCCTAAAATTACTTTCAACCTCATCAGGTTCAGAACTTCTGTTCTAGAGAATTTTAAAGATAAAGGGCACACTACATTGCAATGCTCATAAAATATGTGGTTCTACATTCTTACTTACCTAGCCCTGGAGTCACAAATTTTATGTCGTACAAATTTCTATCATATACTGTTTATAAATGTGTAAGATATAGAATAATACAAATTTAAAAAAGATTATTTTTCTTTTGTTTTGTAAAGCTTTTTACTACAAGTTGCAATAGCACAAAGCTAGCATGATGGAACATTTCCCTCACTTCTGTTCCCAGCAAAATGAGAAATAATATATCAAATTTCAGACAACAAGCGTAAGACAAGGGGGTGTTCATTGACACTGACCCACTTCCTACTGTCCACTGACTGGGAGATGCAAGAACTCCCGACTTGCAGGCTTACGCAAGCAGCAGGAGAGCACGACAGCTTGCAGAGTGGCAGCTTTCCCCACGAACAAAGAAGCAGAACAACCTTCCCAACAACGCTGTACGCAGCACTGTGTGATGTTCACACTGACAGCTTGACACAACACACAGAACCACAGACTGGAGCTTTACAGTGGAAACTTTTAGAAATGGTGATTTCATTAGCAAAACTGCCTGTGAATTAATTAGTAACCAAGAAACCCAAAGTTGACAGACAAGTTAATACGTTCAGCTGAATGAGACGAAACACACAAATTCAACAAAAACAATTTCTAAAAAACTTTGAGAAGTTATTTTCTGTTTGCAGGCGAGTAAGTTTCTAGTTACTACTACTACAAATAATTACTAAAGTAATTAATTATAATTTTAAAATTTTTGGAGGTGTCCAACTAGAAATAGCACATATTAGAGCAGGGTTACAGATAGCAATGAATTATATGGAATTTATGACATAACGTGTAAATGCTGCAGCTTTGGTGTAAACTGTTACAAGTTGCCATGGGAATATCAGAGTTCTTGAGGAATGGAGGTCTTAGTAAAATAACAAGTAAATTAAATTCCTTAATTTATTTAATGCTATAGAAATACACACACACAGCTATATATTAAACTGCATATCTCTACTATTTCATTAATTATTGTATCTGGGATCACAATATTTACTGCCAATCTCAATTATAACTAACGGTCCTTACCACTGTCTTTTTACTAGCTACAGCCACCTTATCCTCACTTATTGTTTAGTCATATACACCCACAATGTCCACTGCTATAGACTGTTCATAGTAAAGTTAGCTCTTTTGAAAGCCCTGCTTACGATCTACTTGTATGCACGTTATGTATTCTTCAGTCTTATATAAAATTAACATTGCCATGGGCCTTATCACTATATTCATGCATCAGTCAAATGAAAATATGAAATTTTTAGAAAGTATATATTTTACAAATCTGCTAATTTTTACACTTTGATGGAGTAAAAAAACAAAAAGAAATCATCTAAATTATCACAAATGGTTACCTAACAGTTTTTACTTGACGTTAAGATATGGAACTACTTTCCATCCATCATTACCAACTGTACTGGGCGCATGCCACTCAGTGCACCCGTTATGCAGACAGGAGCAGTGACTTTTTTCTAAGGTTGATTTCCAAAGTGCTCACTTTATCGTGAACAGCCGTTATACATTAAGACCATTCCAAATGTCAGTCACTAACACCCACAGAGCAACTGGCCTGTCGTCACTCATCACTCTGATGGCAACATACAATACACTGATGGCCATCCACGACTCCAAACTCCTGACACAGAGGCACGGCGTGGATTATAAAGCTCAGGTGGCATGACCCAGAAGGTTCTACACACCATGATTCGCAATGAGGGGATGTGGGGTGATAACCAGAACATTCACCCAACAACTATCCCAAGACATTTGATCTTCCAAGGACAGGAGTGGCACGAGTCCTGATAGCCTTGTCACAGTACGTGCAATGTAACGCAGTGGCTCGTTTGTAAATGTGTGCGCTTCTCCGGTGACCGGTGACTCCCTTGAAGCACTCCACTTTAAAAGCCAGTGGAGGAGAGTAAGGGAAAGGATGTGGAGAATCTGTGCGTGACAATACTAATATTTATGTAGTATTAGCAATAACAGAATGTTTACTTTCCCCTTTCCATCATACCAAACGTGATTGACCAAGTGGTAGTAAATCTGTATAAAATCTAAGCTCAGAAACTAAAACTGAAGTAAAATTTCACTACCTAGTATTACCCCTATTGTTTGACTGGGAGAATACCTGGAAAAAAAATTAATTTAAAATGAGAATAAATTGTTACAGTACACAAGCATTTTTTAAGCTTTACGGGACCCTTAAGAGCCACACACAGTAATTTTCTGATATGCCTTTAATTAGTTAGGGATGTCAAACATGTTGCTGCAGTCCAGTAACACTGCCTTCAAATGTAATGTGATTTTGAAGTTCGCTTATATGCTACTTGGATTTTAGAAGGGTGCCATGTGTTTTACTTGCCACTCTATAGTCTATTAGCGGTTTCTTCACACTTTTATGACTTGTTTTGCAGATTTCTAAATACACTATGTATCACAAGCATTTTGTACTTGTGTTGAATATAAAATTGACTTATTTTTGGTTAAATTGAACTTTTACTTAATATCTCATTAATAAAATATATTTTATTCATAATTCAGATTAATAAAATTGGTCAGAAAATAGATATGTTGGCAATGCCTAATAATAAATACCTCTTATGCAACATATTATTACTGCACGAAAACTGTGTGTTGTCCCTCTGGTGTAATTTTCTAGATTAGTTTATGCTTTGTTTGCATGAGTAGAGGAATATTCTGGAAGTTGAACTTCAGCAAGACTTCAGGAAAGATGGAAGTAACCATGAATGGACTATATCAAGAACTTTAGATCGTTACCCCAAGGACTTAAATAAGGCACCTGACTACATGGAAATAATAAGAGCAACTGTGACACACACACGCACATCTACTGCCCCCATCGCCACCATGCACAAAGGCTTCCAACAGTGGCCCTATAATTTTACCGGCAGAGTTTGTAGAAGAGTTTAATGTTGTGCTTGCTATGTATCTATGTTGAGATACGGCAGTAGCTAAAGGCCAGTTTCAGCTATGCCTCGGGGTTCTGAAAAAGTGTATCCCTACGATTTCTTGAAAGTTGCATTTTTTCTCTTCTAATTTTTTTTTTTTTTAGATCAATAAATTGGAAATACCACTTTAAAAAGTTTTATTTTAAAAATGTGTATTTCAGAAGCACTACAATGCAGTTCAAGCCCACATAGGTAGGCTCCCTAAGTCTACAAAAAAATAACTTACGGTATGTAAAACACTTGTGTGTCCCTTTTTTCATTAATTAATTATTGTAGTGCAAGAAAAATTGGTCCAGTTTCTTGAACTAGGAATTATATGTCACATTTGATGAAGGAAATAAAGTGCAAGTGTCCATGGCGGTGTATTTGTTACACTTGTTAGTGATAATGAAAATTTATTAGGGACCAATATTGAATAAGTGAGAATTTCAACCAATTTTACATGATACTGCAAATTGTGTAGTATACAATTCAGGGATTAAAAAAATCATTCTAAATGCTCATATACCAGGATGCAATACTTACTGTCAAGTACATTTCTGAAGTTTGTGGAAGTTTACTGTATAAGAGCCTCAATCTGTCAAGTGACAAAAGTCAAACAGAATGTGTAAAAATCAAAAAGGGACAGGTTTCTATAACCACTAATTTCTAACACAATGTTCTGAATAAGTCACAGAACTGCTTTTCATTATTTGCTGCCCATGGGCACCTATATTGGAGCACAAGGATGGGAATCATGACATTTTAACAAAAGTTTTATTTGGTATTTTGCAATATTATTTTTGGACCATGTTTGGCCTAAGTAATTCGGCACTGCACCAGTCTCCTACTACTGGGGTTCCCAGTTCAACGCCAAGTCCTAGGAAGTGAGAATTTTTCAAATGCAGATTCTCACATGAAAGTGTAGTGGACACTGCCATATTTTTGTTTTCTTGGGTACTCCAGTTTCCTCCCCATGTCAAAATTCCACAAATGCTGCTCCTTTTTTTTTTACGTCTCATATACATATTTTACATTGGCTGCATTGACAGGTCTGGGAAGGGTAGCCGGAACCACATGGCCCTAGCCTCCTCACATCCACATTAACCCTGTCGGTGGAAACATCAACATGCAGATTTTGATTTGAATTTTTCATTATTTATCAGAAACGCTTACAGTAAATCCCAGACATTCTTAGTGGCTGCTACACTCAAGACTTTTCAAATGCATAACAGTAACTTTATTCCTGTCAAGTCACATTTGTGTTTAAAGGGTGTTCACAGTAAAGCGAGCACTTATGAAATCAAACTTTGGAAGAAGAAAGAAAGAAAAAACTACTGATAACTACATACATGCTACAGTACACAGTAGCATGCATGCTTCCAGCTTTAAGTTGGCTGTGAATTAATGAAAACATTTCTAAGACTTTACATTGTGTTCAGAGTGTAGTTATTAACACTTATGGATACTGAATTTGAAGCATTTCTTGTTTTATAAACATTAGAGCACAAATTTGCATATTAGTAAAATAATTACTTTCTTGAAAATTCCATGGTTTCACTTGGTTCACACATTAATAAAGTGAGACAGTTCGTGGTATTGTTTGTTTTAGATACACTGAAGAAAGAGGAATAGAATAATCCAGAGTTGGCAGCAGTGGACCCAACCCGCAAGTTTTGGGTTGGGTTTTTTCAATAAAACCCATCTGAAAAAATCTGGGCTGGTTTTTTCAAGTGGGTTTATTTCAGTACCATATAAATTAAAATAATATTGCATGGGGTAAATTAAAATAATGTTGTTTGGGTTAGATTAAACTAAAATAATGTTGCATGTGTTGACATTATTATAGCATCATTTAACACATTCTTGCAAAGTATGCCATTACCAATGTTTTGTTACTTGACTATAAGCAAAAGTCTACAATTAAAAACTACTCATGTTATAAATGATAGACTTCTACAAGTCTGTAGGTTTTCTCCACTCCCACCTTGTTTCTTAGTTTTGACAAAACACAACAAGAAAATCCGGTTCATACAGAACTCGCAGAGTATCGAAAAAGATGAAAAAATAATTTGCACGTGTATTGAGTGCTGGTTTTTATACTTAGAGATTTTCTTCTCTGCAAATGCAGGCAACTCTTTACAAGATGCATGGGTTAAAGATATGACATAGCTTTAAAAAATGCCACAATCCTTGATTAATCTCCTTTACATAAAAGGTTCAGAAGAATAACATTACTTAATGCATTTACAAAAATAAACACATTCTTTCTACTAGCCTTAAATCTTCACTTATACAATGTCTGCATTTCAGTGCTTCAATCCATTTTGTAGTACTTTTTGCTAGCTTGAATTTATTACGAAAGCACTGCACTGAACACTATTACCAGTGCTGTCTGTATCATTATGAAGTAAAGTAATGAACAGCCTTAACAATAAGAAAAAAATATTTATTCTAGTTTTACAGTTGGTAAAAACTAGTTTCTCCAAGATGAAAGTTACACTTGTGTAAACTATTTTAGTTTGGAACTACATGTTGAAAAGTTAATATTCTATGAATTTATAAATGGTATAAAAGGCTTTTTCCTTCAAATACTTAGGGACCAATTTTCCAAAAATACATAAATATCTTTTCTAATTTTTTATTAAAATTGTAAGTTTATTATGCCATTTATTTTATAGATATATATTAATTTGAATAGTGATTTAATAGGTAGGCCTATACTAAAGGTCATTCTAGACACAAAAAAAATAGTTTCAGTTGTATTATAAAATAAGTTATTACAAAAATTACCCAATGGTTGAGGGGTTTTTTCCCCAGAAAAACTTTGGTTTTTGCCAACTCTGGTATAATCTGAGCACGATTTTTTATTAGTGCTCGAACCGTGAGTAGGATATACTAAAGAAACTACAGAATTAGCAATCATATCTTGGTCACTCCCCCTCCCCTGCCGACCTTATGAAAACCTTGCAGCCAACCAAAGTGCAGGATCAGGAACATAGCCAAAGGTGGGCGCAGGTTTATTCCAAAATATGAGCCAATTAATTGTATGTACTTTCATTTGTTCTCACATGCATCTGTTTTTTTGTAAATGTAATAAATAGTGTTATTCTAAAGCATTTATCATTCATGAGCTGCACATATGTAACAATACAATTACAATGGGATTTTTTTTTGCAAATGTAATTCAGTTTTACATTGTTGTGTTTCGTATTGCCAAAAGTCTGTTATGTTTGCAGCAGATAAAAGTACTGTTACTTAAGTACGGCGAATGAAGATTTCTATTGGTATGGAAGTGACTAAGGGGCCCCACCTAAACAGATGCATGGATACGTCCTCGTGCAGATTCAAGTTAGTAAGAAGTGAGGGGCCAGAAGTTGTATAACTGAACGAACCGCGGGGCAACCTCACTTCGAGGGTGACCGTCGGACGACCGCAAACAGTATGAGGAAGGGAGCAGTAATATAATAAGAGCGGGGGGGGGGGGGGTTGCGGCCGGCAGATTGCCACGAGTGTCGAGTTGCGCGCAGAGCGAGACTGGGACTTGCCTTCCTGTACACCCGCCTGCGTGGGAGAAAGTGCGGCTAGTCGCGGCCGCTGCCCACAAGTAGGTCATGCAGCCCCTCTACCACACATCTTATCGAACGTATTATACCACTGCGTCTCGACATACCCCGACTACAACCTGGTTATGGGGGGGGGGGGGAGACTCGATTAGGACGTTACTGAGATGTGATAATTAAGCTTTATGTTTCGTTTACGTTATTTTCCAGTTCGTTATTAGTGTCGGCATTCAAAGTAATAGCTACTTAAATCGTTTCAATGGTGTGACAGATCAGACAGTACGAGGCTCCCGTTTATAAAATAACCACTTCCACTAGAAATATTCCAGGCTTGCAGTAATATTTGTATTTCACATTTTATAGGAAACATGTTCGTAGATTCCGAGATTGGTATTTAATTTTCTTCCATACTTGCCTACCAGGGTGGAGAGATTTGGGCGGCTCTTAAGATGGAGGTCTTGAGAGCCGATGAGGGTGAAACGAGGTAAGCAGGTAGGAGTGCCGGAATGCAAGGGCGGGGAAAACAGGAGATACCCGAGAAAACCCTTCCGGGGATTGAACCTGGTTCGCCATGGCAGGAGGCGAGCAGTCTAACCGCTCAACCACCGTGGCCCCCATTCTTTGTTGGTGATAACACTTATTACTAGTAACAGGTATACTCTGTTTCATATAACTTCAATAAAAATTTGACAGACGTGCCCAGCCTACACAGCATGTAAAAAGTAAACGCCCCAATTTTTTTATAAGTATTGTGTTAGTTGATGGTTGTTGCACGATGCGTGTTATTATGTTGGCGATTTTTTGCGAAGGTTGTAGAAGAAAACAGTGCTCGGCATTAAAAATTATCATGTGGACATGTAATGATAATTACAACATATATGGTTAAAATTTCGCTCAGAGATTAATGTTCAATTTTTCCGAGTTATAGAGACAGGCCTTTAAAATATTTAGAAATATTACAGTAGAGCATGCGAACATTACAGTTATGTGAAAGGTCTCTACCCGCCCGGTGAAATGTCATTGCCATTGAGCTATCTTCCATCATAATTGATCTATAAGCGAGAATTTATCGCTGGTGATGTCAGAATATTTTTGTATTTGCGTATTACATTAAGGTGGAATATTAGACGCCATATTTGCTTGTAATTTGCGTGCAGAGCTATCTATGCGAGGGCAGATACAGACGAATTTCCCGCTAGGTAACACTATCATCGCTTAAATGAGACAGAAGCTGCAAAACGTAACAAAAAAAGAAGTTTAGCACAGACGCTGTTACCAGTTCTCCTACAACACACTCCCTACCAACCGGAGGTTCCTAGGCTCGCGCCATAGAGATAGATTGCGCTGGTCATTCATGTGTGTAAACTTTCAAACCTCGTGTAAACCACTACAAAATACAGACATGGCCCTTTTCACAGTTACAAATATCTTTCATCCTAATTAAATATGACGATGATGTTTTTTTTTCCACGTATATAATTATTTACACCTGTTGTACCTTCATACAAAATAACATATACGGAGGTAGTTAAATACTAATCCAAAATCGAAATAAACAGGATTTTTAACGTAGCTGTTCTAGGCACAAATGTGTAAATTTCTTAAACTCCAACAGAGTAATGTAATGCAAAGTGATATCGCCAATTAAAATGTCTGGTTCGAATACAGCTTCTATATTTACATTAACGTACGTAGTTATACAGTCTTTTACCGTGTAGGAATGTTGGATATGCATCGTAGGATAAAACTGGTGTACAAATAAGTTTTACATTTTGTACATTTCTGAAAGAAATTGTTTTTTACAGTAAACGGACAAGAAATAATTTTATTTCCTTTGGCGATTTAGAGAAAAACTAACTTGGTTGGTTTGCAAGTATCTTTTCTTCTTCTGGACTACTGCGTGCCTTTCAAACACATGTAAAAATCAACACTGCCTTACACGTACCACTGAACAGTACACTTGTATGACGTAGCCTATGTGACACCGAGACACTAAAACTGTGATACGTAAGCTTTTATGTGTGTCAAACGAAACGAAACCGATCTGAGTTGCCGCCAGTTTAAACAGTATTTCTATTTGCTCACGGGGGGGGGGGGGGGGGGGATGATGATTTATTTTTAAAAGTTAATTTTGAGCAACGCTCAGTTAACCAACTATCTACAATTAAGCGTTTCTTCTGCGTCGGCACAAAGGTTTTCAACGTCTCAAAACCAAACAGCATAGGATTAAAGTGCCTTAATAGTTATCGTCAAAGCTTGAATAAATTATTATTTATAAAGTTGGTATTTGGTGAGGGGGGGGGGGGGATAATGAATAAAGCGAGATATGTAGAAACTTAATGAAAGAAAAAAATCGTGCAGTGAGAACATTTTGAAATAATGGGAATTTTGGGGTTTATAAATGGGCTGTACCATAAAATTATGTTCACTGTGCAACTGATACTGAAAGCAAAGTTAGCATAGCATTGTCTCTACCACACCACCACCTCTCATGTTCATATCCTGGGCTAGGGCCTGTATGTATGTATGCTAATGTATGTATAAATGTATATATGTATAGAGTTAAGCCCAGTTTTCCATTAAAAATTGTGTGAAGTTTAGCAATTGAATGTAAGTGTATACAAAGACTGCGGTTTCCACATGATACAAGCATGGATGATGTATTATCCTTCATTATTTTACGTGAAATCCTATGGCATTGATCCTGCAAGTGTAACTATTATTAGCCTACTTTTCCGAGGAAGTAAAAACTTGTCTGTCTGTGTGTGTGCGTCTATATGTGTGTCCCACCTTTAAAATTCTTGAAAGAATCGAGCGGATTTAACCAAGCTCGGTTTATACATAGTACGTACTTAGTAAGGACACCTGACTTTTATAGTTTTCGACAAGGCAAATAACTTCCTTTAAAAATGGCGGCCATTTTATTATCTAGGATGATATGTCGTATCTCGGGAATCATTTGATCTATTTAAACCGAATTTTGTACGATCGCAGAATATCATGTAAGCATTAGATTTTTAAGTTGCTGTTGTTAGACCGCAATTTTGAAAGATAGCATAGAATAAAAAATAAATATTTTACATAATATATAATATATGGAAGACTATCACAGCAATTCTCACACAATCTGAAAAGAAAGTCATTCTATGACAGGTCAGGTAAACGTACGTAATTAAACTTGCTTAGATACTTATTTCAAAACTGTGAACATACAAATATTTTAGGTTTATTTGGCACTAGCTCGGGTTTTATGGAGTTACTGAAATACATATCTATAGGTATATGCGACTGCCCGTGACTACCCGCGACAACTTGCGACTACTCGTGATTACCTGCGACTACCCGCGACAACCTGCGACTATCCGTGACTATCTCCTACTACCCACGATTACCCGCGACAACTTGCGACATTTTCTTGTAACATTGTTTCAATTTATCTTTAATGATTTTATTAGAACATGCTTAGAAAGCGGCCAAGTAGCTCATTTTTCTCCGACTTGTTTTACAAATTTTGAAATTTCGCACGGAATTTTTTTAAAAATTAAACATAGCATATACCCATCTGGAAGAATGTGGCGTTTTAGCAGTGAAAGAATGAATAAGAATCGGCCTGGTAGTTTCCGAGATTAACTGTTACATATAAAAATAAAAAAAACTCATTTTACCTCTTAAAAATTTTATTAGTATATATATCAACTATACCATTCAACCAATTTCGACCTGATTTGAATGCTAAAAGTGTTTACTACAAGCATCAATGTACTTACATACAGCCATATTTGTCAGCCAGTTTGTAAGTTAGTGCCACATGAAGATAAAATAATGTATTTATGCCATATCTCGATAAAAAAAATAAGCCGACTCATAAGAAATTTGGCAAACAAGTAATACTGCTTCAGATGATGTTGAATTATACGTTTCAGGTATCTCAAAAGCTTATTTTCTATATGGCGGCCATATAGTTCGCTTAGCTTAGAATGTTATATCGTCGAAATCATGTAATCAATTCCAACTTATTAGTATGCAGGCAGTAGATATTACAACAATCAACTGTGCCTACACAGAGCATATCTTGTCCGTCATATTGTAAGATGAACATGAATAGAAAAAAATTTATGTAATATCTCAGGGAAACAATTTATCAGTTCCAACCAAATTGGTCAAACATTTTTCACTGCCGCACGTGGTGTAAACTGCTACGTTTTAAGTATGTCAGGCACTTATTTCAAAATGGTGGCCCCATAAATATTTCGGCTTAGTATCTTTTATTAAAGAACCAATTTCCAACTTATCTTTGTATGCTGGCAGTATCAATTACAACCATCAAATTTGTCTACACAGAGCTACATTTATCTGCCATTCTGTAAGTTAACCCCTCAATACTAATTAAGTTTTTGTCATAACTCAGGAAACAATCAACCCATTCGTACCAAAATTTGGCGAAGAATTGTTACTGGGGTGGGACATAAGTATTTTTTCAGTGTGGCAGACGTGTTCAGAATGGTGGCTATAAATTAACTTTAGGTTAGTGTGCTGTATCTATAAATTTATGCAATATATTTTAGTATTCCTATACAAAGGTATACAATCATCGAATGTGCTAATACATAATATTTTTGTACTCCATTTGCAAAGATCACTTGAAAAACATGGTGGTTTGATGTCATATCTCAGAGACTAATCAGCCGACATTGACCAAACTCTGCACATAAGTAGTGCAATGATAGACTATGTAAACTTAAGTGTTTTAAGTGGCTCAGTCACTTATTGAAAAAATGATGGCTCTGTGAATTGTTAAGGTTACTGAACCCTGTAATTCGAAACATCAGACTGATTAAATTCGAAGTTGATGCTCGAATCCGACCTTCGTAACACAGTTTGATTGCACACTAACATATGGTACGTAGTTTTCTGGGTTCGAGTCCCGGGTAAGACACGTGTGTGTATTTGTAATTGTCTCACTACTGTTGCATATGTTTCTGGTTTCACCTCTACTGACATTGCTTTCAACGAGGCGACAAGTCCTACCTAACATCACAGCTTTTAAGAAATTATTTAAAAATTAATAGCATCCATGTTCAGGAAAGTATGCTCATGATTTATATCAGAAACTTCTTATTTGTGTTGATTATGAATCCAGCGATAATTTACATGCACTACTTTTAACTACAACAAAGTAGTATAATGATTCTCGCAAATTGAGATGCCTAGTTCGGATACGGCAACTATATTTACTTTAATGTACGTGATATTTACATTAACATACTTAACGATTACTTGATTATGTCCAGAGTTTGTCAAAATACCTTGTCCACAGAGAGTCAAACAATATAGAAACGGTCTGAAAACGCGAATCTATTTTAGGATGTCTTACGCAGGCTTTCAATATCTAATGATTAGCGTCACCGGAGTTTTGTGAAAAGTATTCCGCGCCACCTACAGTTAAATATCATATGTGCGACACTTCAGTGTTCCTTTGCTTATTAGACATTTGTCTTGATAAGAACAAACCAACCACATTCAGGTTACTCTAGGAGTAAACAGCTATAATTCGCTGGCAGACGCTTAAAACCAACATCAGTTATGAAAGAAAATCAAAGTTTAAGTATTTAGAAAATACAGCAAATCGCGATATTTTTTTGTGAAAAGCTGGCATCTCCGCTAATTAGTGAATACAGACATTGGGCCGATTAAACATTTCTGAAGCAATAGACTATAGGCTACATACATACGATGAAATATACGATGTTAATTTTTCTTTCATGCTTTCTTAAGTTGGGTGGCTGTAAATATTTAATTTATAATATTTTACCACATTACATGAATAATATACCCATCCAAAGAGTTCTTTATAAATCTGATTATCAACAATGTGCTATGAATCTAGATACAGGTTCCGATCAAGCCTCACACTAGTGATTTAAAATTCACTTGGATATTATTTCAGGTTTGAAAGTAGTCTTGAAAATACTAATGTGTATTTGAATTATAATATTCCTAAAATACAATTTGTAATTCACTCTCTGTGAAGGCAGTTTCGAGTATAGATTCAGTGGCGTAGCCAGAGATTTCTCAAGAGTGGGTTTACAGTGACTGAAGGGAGGGAGAAAGGAAGAAAGTAAGGGAGGGAGGGAGGGAGATTAAAATGGCATTAGTGGTGCTGTTGTATGCATTAAAAACTAGGGTGTCCAATGAAATTATATTCTGGCATTCCCTTATTTTCACTGTTTTCCAGACAGAATTTTACCAGTATCCCTGACTTTTTTTTCAGAACCGAAACCTTCAAATACCACATTTTTCTACCACTGACAAAAAAAAAGTTCTATAAGAGAACTTGAATTAAATTATACTGCAACAGACCAATCCAGTAGTGACAATATTATATTCGACTCATCAACATTTCTTGCGATACACGCTATTGACTTCACTGGAGTGCCCATTACAAACACGCAAATACTTTATTTTATACGTATAGGCCCTCTGACACTTGCCAAAGTTGTATTATTGCTAGTTGACTAACCTAAAATTGGACACTTTAAAATGTATATGCTCATCATTACATCATCCTGTATTCACACTACTAACAAATTTTGCAGAGTAGCAATTATTTACATTTTCCCTGAGCAAGGGGAAAATTCCCTGACATTTCTCTGACTTTTCCCTGAATTATTAGAACACGAGTTACTTAATATAGCCTAACAACATGCATCATAGTTTACAGCAATTATGATTTTATCGAAATGAAATGCTTATTAATAATTTAATTTCTAATAGTTGATATCCTTATGGAAAAAAGGTAGGAGGGGGGGTGGTTGTAACCTCCCTCTTACCCCTTGTTTGGCTACGCCGCTGGTATTAGTGCATGCAGTGTCAAATATATTATAGTTTATTTTTTATTTGCCATAATTTGAAAGCAATTCTGATTTGCAGGATTTATTGTATATAGTACAAATACTGAATTCCATTAGACATACATTGCCACTTGAAACCGACTTTAGAAAAGCTGATTTACTTTTCAAAAGACGGGAATATCGCTTCACAATACACCACCATAATGTTTCTGAGATCACAGTATTAGTTTATTTAAATAACGGAGAATTTCTATACGAGGTAACAAATACAAATAATATTAAGTACCAAATTAAAATTATTTGCTCTACGTGTCAGAGCTTCTGCTGTACGTTCTTGCTAATACCTATTATTTTATTTTGTAAACAAGTTACAGGAACCACATGTAAGGTGCCATTTTGTAGAGCACGAATTAAATCTGAAACCAATATTAGCTTACTAAGTTGGTTTTGAGCTATACTTTGTTTAGTGTTGCTCGTTTTTATTTTCATAGCTACATGTGAATACGGAAATTACGTTAGATGAGTCCGCTGAGATGCATATTGTAAATTAAAATTAAATGTTTCGCCTCTGAATCTGTCAGAATACATCAGCATAACTGGCCGAGTACAAAACCGGCATCTATAGGCTGTTCACGGTAACGTGAGCACTTTTTAAGACCCTACAAATTTTTCCTTTCGTCTTATTTCCATATTCCTGCTGCTTGGAAGGGCCTTAAAGGGTGCTCACTTTACCGTGAACGGCCTATATCGCCTAAGACCAGAGGTTAGCACTAGTACTTTATTTTCTCTATGGCCCACAGCCTGCCTGTGCCAGTGGATACTCGAAAGCGAGCTGGCGACGCTGTTCGAAGACATCACGAGCAAAGTCCTTGTAGTTCCGTTGTGTCGTGCAGAGCGCAGCAGTAAACAGAACTATCTTTACGGCAAACGATATGAAAGCCGCGACTATATCGTTGATGGCTTAGTGTTTAATTGCACAGCTTTGTGTTCGTTAACGGCCACACAAATAAATAATTTTCTCAGCTGTTATGTTTCCTAGAAACATGGCAGAATTCCACAACGACGTCCATTTCTAACTTTACAAAAGTTAGCATACGAAAAAACTAATTTCAATAATGTAGTCTTTGGCAGATTGAAAGCTGCCGCACACAGTGATTATTAAAATTATTTATGTGACTGTTACAACTTCCTACAAGTAAAACGTTTACGTCTTGGCAGAGTTTATATCTTATATGAATCTATGACTTTTTTTTCGTTAAATAATAAACAGCGGTGTTGTTTATAAAGATTTTTATAAAGACAATAAAACATTTAATTTTCTTCAATATTCCAAAATTTTATGGTTTATAATTTTTAAAATTATTTTTGCATGAAATACTTCGACCTGACCTGTAATATCATAAAGATAAATTCGCGTAACTAGACACTGACAAATATCCAACACTCCCCCTTAAGTGCAGTTCGTCGTAGGCGTCTTTCTAGAATAGTCTCCTCAGTGAAATGAATTATCGACACGTGCCTGCCGTTTTGTAAAATGGTTTGTTGTGTTCTGTGGTCCGCCATTTTCTGCGACCATCGCAAAGCGCGAGCGATAAAGTATTTACGTTGTGAAGTTAAAATTTGTTGGTTTCAAGAAATAGTTAGCGTTTTGTTAATTGAATTACTCAGCAAAGAAATTATTTCGTATCAGTGGCCGACTAAAGTAATTTTATTTAGTGAAGTAATCATCCAAATTTCGTCACGTGTTTAGGAATTACGAAGTGAACAGTAAGTTTGTGTGTAGTGTAAATAATGTTTTCTTAAATTGTTAGAATATTTTAAATGTATTTGGACTTTTAGAAAACCTTGATTGAATCACTAACGATTTTTACGCGGGAAGTTAAATTTGCTGAACATGTTTACAATTTTCATTTCGCACATCGGTATTAACAGTGACGTATTTATTGCATTTTGTTCTTGGGGGGAGGTTTTCAAATGTACGTGGCCTACATAAACGGCCTTTTAGTGTAGTTCATTATATAAAAAAATGCACTGATATTTATGTGTTGAGTGAAGGTTATTTCTATACGAACCAAATTTTCCACTGCATCATCAGAACAATGTAAGTACCAATCGCCACTTTCTCTTATTATATAAGAAGAACCGCAAAAAAAAAAAATCACGTCTCGCGAAAGACGTTAAACTAGAGTTCCCCAACCCACCAATAACATAAACAGAACCCTGACTATGTAGTCATGACAAAAATAAAGCGGTTGGGAATGGCAACCAGTTATAGTAGCCTAAGTACTGGATAGAAGTTATAGAGTACAGCTGGTGTAGTCTTCAGTTTCATGTGATCCGCTTCTACATGTTTCATCCGAACTAACTGCAGGCTGTCAAGCAGTATCTCAGTCGGTCGCTGTGCCATTAATTTCACTCCCGCCAAATCGTGCGTGGGAAGAAAACAGTCACGTCATCTGCGGGCTGACATGTCACAAACATCCGCTCAGAGAGAACAGAATTTACTAACTTGCGCAATGAGAAGAAACCAGAGTACGAGCTACGCGTTTCGCGACACCGCCCTCTAACTTTCGCAGTTTTATGACATAATGGCAGCGAACGCAACCGTGCACGAACACTCGTTCCGTGAAGCAAACACCGCGTCTGACATTCGCTTTCTTGAGCGAGAAAACGACTAGCAGCGGCAATTGCTACAGGCTTTGGACGGGGGGGGGGGGGGGGGGTCGGAAATAATCGAGACTCCATTTTATTTGGGTCCAAATAAATACATAAAATATTACCGTGACAGTTTTTTAATGAACCTTTGCAAAAAAAAAATCCTTGACAGTAAGTGGGTATTTTAAATTGTCACGCTGAATTGCAATATCTACAGAGTAAAGTTGACAGCGGGTTACCAAGGCATAGCAATGTTTACGTCAAGGACTAGTAAAGTACCTTTCTTTTTTTTTCCTTTGAGATAAATTTTAATAAATTCTGGACATTTTAAAATAAAATAAAACCATCTTTGGAATAAACGACACACGCATTTTTATGTACTTAGTACAGGTAGATCTGCATAATTTCTTTGGCATAACAGTGGCATACTTTACAATTACACGGCCATCACTGACCCTTTCACAGCGTAACATGGTAATATCCGCATAAGTTAAATGAAAAATAATTCGACACAAACTACAATCGGGCTCGGCAATAAGCACTTTCGAAATCCTGAATGCTTGTTTATAAAAGTGTATGCGCATTGATCTATTTAAATTCATTCTCCGCGCAATTATTTAATTTTCATTTCCGGGGCATCGCATTCATAGTGGTTTGGGGTATTTTTTAAGTGGCAATTTTCTAAACGGAAACGAAAACAAAAGAGTACAAGTCTCACGTCACAAAAAAAAAAAAAAAAAAAACCTGTGGAAAAACATGCCAAAGATTTCCAAATTATTATTTTCAATACTAAAAGTGACAATAGTATGTATTACATTAACTGCAGAAAGGTCACTGCTCGTGTTGTGTAGTTTACCGTTATGACCCTTTAGTAAATTTACGACGGGCAAAACATTTTTTATCCTGCTTCGTTTTGTTAAAATAGGAAAGTTCTCCTCGCTCGGGAACAAGGTTTTGCTAGTCCCTCTGTGCCACCTTCGCTTTCCTTTTCTCTCCGCCTCTTCTATTAGCTTGATTCTCCTTCAAGCACCTTGTTAACTACATTTCCTTTGGTAACCTGAGTCTAAATAACTGCAGTTGTTGTCAACCTACTACTAAACCATTCTTTCGCAAAACAATAAAACGAAACCAACAGAAAATTGTTTTAGAAAGGTTCAGGTTATTTAGAAATTTGTCTTCACTCTGCTAAAGCAGCACGGACATCACCGACTGTGCAGAGTGTTTTTTTTTTGCATAACATTAGCTACTTGCACATTTTCCAAATAGCGTTAGGTTATATTAAATGAATAGTGGGTGCACCATAAATCAAAAATTACGGACTACCCTTTTCCTTTCCTAAACATTCTGCAGCCTTTTTAAACCCTGTAGTTTGTATGGTTAGTTTGTTAGTTTTTACACGTACAACATATGATGAACGTTTATGATTTCCGGTATTAGAAAGTAAAAAATATAACAAATGTAATCCTATAAAACACAAAGATAATAGACACTTCGTATGGTTTAAACATAAATTGTAGTTTACCACATACTTCTTATGTGCTGCTGAATAAGCACCTACTTAATACTGTCGGTACTTGTATTAAATCGTATAACAATATGTTTCCTCCCCTACCCCAATTATTTTTCCACACGACACGCTACACACTAGCACCGCCATCTCTCTCAGGCAGTTTATTTTCTGGCGACTGGAATATTTATAAGCCAACTGCGGTTCAGGTCAGCTGAAGCGCCATCGCATATTCAATCACTCAGCCTTCAAAGATAAACAAGTACAAATCGCAATGCTTGCCGACAAATTTGTCCTTGGAAGAAAAAAATGTAGACCGTAGTTTTGTAGCGACGTGAAAAAAAAAATCGCATACAGATAATGAACAAAAAAGTGTACGGAGGAAGAGGGCCTTCAGACCAATCAAAACATTAGCGAAACAAGTTACAATGTTCCTTGTTTGGTTACCAAAGTTATATAAGTATCTACTGCTGTACTACCTACTACCTGTAACTACCTAAGAAGACAAAATTAAAGAAACAATAATGTGGGAGGTGCAAACTCGAAGTGTGGAGTGAAAAAGCAAAAATGGTAATGGCCAAATTACTGTACGCACACCTGTAAGTATTGTCATGCGCGGGCCCCTCGCAGGGTTGCCAGAAATTTATTTTAAAATATACAACTCAGATCCTGAAACTGTACAAAATTCGATATGATTGTACAATATAACGAAACAACAGTAATACCATGAGTAAAATAGGAATTAAGACTTCTTTTACAACTTAGGCGCTAATAGCCAACATTGACTTGCAACACCACAATTGCATTCACAAAAAAAAAACGCTACTCAGGTTACAAATCTCAGAGATAGGTGGAACTAATATGTGCACATGCACGGTTACACGTTCTCAGACTCTTCACTCACGTCTCACTGTCAATAGAATGGTTTTGACACATGTTCCCTATACATTGAACAGGGAAATTAATTACAATGGATTGTCTTACATTATACAAACACGATACAAAGGACAGTCAAATTATACCGATCTCGTATTGAACTATACAATCTGGAAGCCCTGCCACCTTGCCAAGCACAGACCTCACGCGGCCATCCCTCTGCAAGAGAGGGGAGGGATTGAGTCCCAATTACCTGGCCGCCTTTACATTGCCTGGTGGTAGGGATTTTTTACAGCTACCTGAATCGTTGTCACCTTCCCCCCATCTTCTTCTACATCAGTCGTCGGCGGCAGCAAGCTTCTGAATGAACTTTCTGGTAATCTCCTGCAGCTTCCGGGCATTACCTCATTCGGCAACTGGGCCACCGGTGTAACTGGCGGATTTCACCCCCAGGGGGATTTTATCTGCAGGAAGGAAAGTGACCGACACCCTCGCGATAAACAGGAGAAGAACGTACTAAGCGAATCATAGGAGCTTTTCGGAATTCATTTTTTTTCTCAGAAAGTGGTACAATTCCACTCTACTAATTACACAATACGAAATTACTACGCTTGAAAATCATATATGGAGAAACTCCAAGCTTCGCTGATGCACCACCTACAAAAAAAATTCGGCGTGCCTTGAATCACTGTTTTGGTATTAACTCCCCTGCTGGCGCTGAGGACTCTGGCTCGGTGCGTGAGTAGTAGTAGGCAAGCGGGTCCTATCCCACCTAGGATTAATTGATAAATTATTAATTTGATTGAAAGTGTTAATCATTAATCCGATCAAAAATTGAAAGGGTTAAATTTAATTGAACGGGTTAAATTTAACGGAAATGGTTAAATAGATTGAAAGGGTTAATTTTTAATCGGACCAATTTTTTTTCCTTGATTTTAGTTTTTCTTTCATTTTAGGGTGGGGTTAGCAGGAGCTCTGTACAATTTTGATGCTATGGTATCCCGGAGGCGACTGACCAGACTGGTGGGTTGCAATGTGTTATATAGGTGTAGAGTTTAGTGCAAGAGTGGGCTAAGTATAAATTTTCTAATTTTTCTAATGTTTGTGTGTTTATAGGGATGTTTGTGGTAGATAGGCGAATTTTACGAATATATTTAACGCGCGAGAGAATTTCAGAGTGTTTAAACGAATCCTAAGAGTGGCCTAAATGTAAATTTGATGTTTTTTTTGGGTATATTGCTCGTAGATAATGTTGGGAGCTAGGCGACTTTGAAACATACTATTTACGTGTTAGTAATGACAAACGTTCTGTTTTCCGAATGCAATTAAACGTTAGAGAATTTAAGAGTGTTGTACGCATGAATAAAGTACACACATCGAATCGCAATTTCGAACGACTACATGAATAATAAGTGGAATTACTCCAGTATGGAATTAAACATAATGTGAGTCTCTAGTTTAGAAACATAATTTACACGAGAGAGAAGTATAACACAATTACATGAGTGTGAAATTAACTATCTACAGCAAAATGTCCCTATAAATTAAACAAGATTATATATATAATGCCTCTCGTGCATAGCTTATACATCCGTCTGCCTGTGTGACTGGCGAGGAGGAAGTTTAGAAACGTAACCCACTCATAAAAAGTAATTAATTGATTAACATGCATAATAAATTTGCACCTCTCTCAAAACACATTTCTCCAGCTGCGAGAAGGAATGATGTTAGTATATGAATTACAGAGACTTATAAGCCTCGGAGGATGCTGAGGGAATGACGTCTGTATATGATTTGCGCCAATTTATTACATGGAGCATGCGGGCGAGTTGAAATTACGGAAAAAAAAACTCTGAATTCGATTTACACAGTACTCATACGCATAGTGAATTATATCTAGAAAAAATGTGTCCCTACCAAGCACTGCATGCAATTTAATTAGCGAAACTCATAGACAATGATTTAGCACTTCCCGGACAAATAAAGATTTTCCAAACACGCATTTTGAATTTGAAACAGACACAGTAGAAATGTCACCAGGAGCTCCCCGAATACAACCTATGATTTAAAGCAGACACAATAGTGTACATCTATTGCGATAAGTAAAATATATACAATAATGCAAGAAAGTAATTAACAATAGAAAATCGTACCCCAAATGATATTAAAATAAGTCTGTTTGATGTATGAATGAGTAGCACTTAGGTCGAGCTGTGAGTAGATATGTTTAGCGCGGCTGATAGACAATTGTGTTTAAATTATGGTAAAAACTGGTAAATGAAGGAATTAAAAAAATAAATGTTTATGAAATTCACTGCACTTGTTGTCACGAACAGTATTTTTAAACTGCTAGGAATGAGCTCAGAAATGTGCTTTGAAAATCTTATCGCAATATTGACTTAACACACAAAAATTCATATTTTCTGTTAAAATAAAATAAAAATATATTTCAAACTATAGTTTACGAATACTGTGAACGAGGTCTGAACCCCAGAGAAAATAATATCGCTTAACGAAAATCGCGGGTAGCAGTAGAGATGATGGTAGGTGCGATACTCGCTGGTACGTAGTTGCGCTATTCCACGATTGTAGTATCGTAGCCTGCCAAGTTCTGGAGGTGCGGTGAAGACGAGAGAGCTGGCGAGGTACACGTCTGTCCAGTCCAAGCGTTCATGAGCAACTGAAGAGATGGCGGAAGCCCTTGAGAAACCTCGATGTCGCTCAGCCTGCTTATAGCCACCCACCTGCCGCCAAACTGCTACCCTGAGCTGCCTGCGATTGTCGATTTTTGAAGCAATGTAGCAAGATAGCGTAAACTGCCTAGTTGCATTCAGATTGGGGGGTGGGGTTGCCTGCTTGTAGCCAGCTCCCCCCCCCCTCGTCTTTAGGCATCCCCTACCCACCACTCCATGTCCTTGTCCAGAGGGACATGCCCCTGTCCACGCACCCATTCTATCCTTAGTCCCGAAGGTGACGCCTTGAAATACTACTTTTCTGAAGAGCTCCGCTATCGATCGAGTCTGATGTTCGAAAAAAACCTGCTTTACACACCCCAGCATTTTTGTGTTGTTACATGAGTTGGCGCCCCTGCAGTATCTGCTTCACGGCTACACACTCCTCCCCCGCTACAATATTCAGAGTGTTTTTTTTCTAATGTTGGCTTCCTTGCTTCGGCTCGCCGGGCCTGTAGCCCTCTGAATGCGTACCCGAGAGATTTCGCCCGATTCCCTGTCATTTCAACCTTACACAGTATTTGAATCAAGCAAACTATAATTTGGAAAAAAAAAAATCACACAAATACCATTCATATTTGTTTACAAGTATTAAAACAAGATACATTTTTATTTGTATAGCATACAAAAAAAATATGTATTTTATGTGTAGTTTTCCTAGCCCAGAATTTTTAGACAATACTATAATATAGGAAAATATAATCTTGGTACAGTTTATTTGGGACAGGGAGTCGCCTAAGCGATGTATATTTACAGAAGATACGGGACCGAGTCATTCTAAAACCCCATGGACAATACCAGCTAGCGGATAGCCAAGAATTGAGTGTGCGTGGGAGCGGGCGAAATTTAGGTCTCGAGAGCAAATGAGAGGGAAAACGTTCAGAGTTGGAGCACCGCCGAGCCGGACCTGGTCGCGACCAGACGGGAGATGTGCTCGGAGCTGAGCAAGCAAGGTAATGAGAGAATGGTTAAGAAAAGAGCCGCAGCCCATGCCACGCACCACTATCGATACCTGGCCGCTCTCCCTCCCCCGCACAAGAACAAGCCAGGTCGGTCCATGCACGGGATATGTGCACGGCGTGGAGTAAGCGCGGGGAATGGGCAACCTACTGCACAAAGCTGCCCCTAGCGCCTGTGTGCACCACCGTCCGGCTGCTCTACCCCTCCCGCGCCGTCCGACAACATTCCCTTCATGCGCAGAACCTGGTGATCGTCTCCGCACATACGCAACAGCGGGAGGGAGTCTGGACACTTCCCTCCTACCCCGCCTCACCCACAAACTTCACTCATAGACGCACGTCGTCCTTATAGCTCACGTTCCCTTTACAATTCAATGTATCCCGGGACCTGGCCGCCCGTCCGTGTCTTTCACAATTTTGAAGCAAGCAGACTGCGTTTACGACATTGCATTGAACTTTAAGCCTAGTATTAAAAATGCACATTGTGAATGTTCTTTTTTATATTTTTTTTGAATCTTACACAAAGTAGTGTACACTGTAAAAATTGTTAACACTGTCAAAAACATTTACGAATTTTAGACTTTAAAAATTGTTTACACCATAAGGAAATTAATAACGATTTTTGTATAAAAAGTTCTCAGTGTGGTGAATCCTAATTCACTCTCTTAAAACTAATCAATTTCCAAGAACTATATAGTTACAAGCAAAGAAATATAACCTAGCCCAAATAATTGTGAAACCCAGAAATGTATTGTGATGAACTAACAATGAATTATGTTACAATTAATTAAAAAACTCGAAATACCATAGAAATCTAATTCGAGAAACGAATTCCAGAAACAATATCCAAATTCCAAGAAATACATCATGTTACAAACACATTCTAAATAATATTAAAATTAAATCGCATCCCAAATGCCCTTAAGTTGAAAAATTCAGCGAAAAAAAAAATTTCAATTCCAGGAAATTACAACAACGAATCAATATAAATCACGTCTTATAGGCCATTCAAGGTATAGTGAGAACTTTTTAAGACCCTTCCAACATGCTTCAACCACTAATAAATATATCTTAGTGCATCAGGCATTAAACTCTGAAGGTGGTGAAATGTATACACGATATTATTTACTCTATCTGTCTTTATAGTGTAAATGACTTAATATAGTGTTTATTCAGAAAGCAAATCTGTATGACACTTTGCGTGAAGCTTGTAATATTCTTTCATCTGGGACATGTATAAACTGAAGCAATGCTACCATTCCTTGTCCTGAGCAAGAGTTCTGCTGGTCGTTTGAAGACAGTTCACTAGGGTGTTGCATTCCCCATTGACAAAAGAAGGAAATCGTCCCTCATCCTGTTTATGAACTCGCAACGACCTCGTGCTTCGCCTGACTGCGATGATAACCTGCTAGCCTTGCCAAGTGATATCATCTGTCTAGCCGGAGTTCATACCTCGGTCACAGTCTTCGTAGCAGTATTTTTCTAAATATTTCCATTTTTTGCATATTTGGTAAAATAAAATACAATAGGAATTAGAACATTTTTACGCTTGTTAATAAATTTATAAATCTTTTCCGTTATTTCAAAGTTCGTGCTCGTCTATTATTTCTTTTAAATAATCCGTATCTCATTTGGCTAGAATTGAAAATATGGTTTTCCAAAGCTACGAGAAATTCTTTTCAAACAGTCCCTGCACACAATGGCTTAAAGGTCGTTGCCCAGCTCCAGGTATGGCGAGTCATGGAAAGGGGGTGGCAGGGGAACAAGTCGCAGAACAGGACAGGGCAGATTTTCGGGACAGTGCACTTTTCATGAGTAAAGCATAATTTTGCAAACAAATAAAAGTTTTGGAAGAGCCCATCTCGGCATCCTAAGGGGTGTCAAGTTGTTGACGGACGAAAGACATTTCTTTGGCCAACAGTGAAGGGAGGGAGGTCGGGGGTGCGTGTCCTTGCAGAACTGACTTTTCGCTCAAAGACAGCTTCTGGAGTAGGGGTAGGAGAGTTGGTCTAGGTTCTTGACCTCGGGACATGTCCCTATGGACACGGGGTGGAGGGTAGGGGATGTCTACAGCCGAGTGGGGGCGATCTGAGTGCAAGTAGGCAGTCGTCGCCATTTTGAGGCAGTTGCGAGAAATTACAATCGCGGACAGATGGGTGACTGACCCCCAGGACCTTGCAAACATGGCTTGGCCGGAGGGGGTGAAGGGGGTGGTTGGCATCCTTGACTCGGCCGGTTCAGAGGGGTGGAGGTAGGAGGGGCTGGCTACATGCAGGTAGCCCTCCGATCTGAATGCAACTAGGCAGTTGACGCCATCTTGCGACATTGCCGAAAGATTGACAATTGCAGGTAACCCAGTGTAGCAGTCAGGCGAGGGGTGGGAGGGTGTGGCTACAAGCAGGCAGAGCAACACGGATGTTTCTTGAGGGCTTCCGCCATCTTCAGATGCTTACAAATGCTTGGATTAGACAGAAGTGTACCTACCTCACCAGCTGTCTCATCTTCACCGCACCTCTAGAACTTGGCGGATGAAGAGGCTACGATTGTGGGTTGGCGCAACTACGGACCGGCGAGCATCGCACAAACCTTCATCTCTACTGCTAGCCGCGATTTTCATTGAACTATATTATTTGCTCCGGGGTTCAGATCTCGTTCACAGTATTCGTAAACTATAGCATGAAATATTTTTTTATTTATCAGAAAATATAAATTTTTGTGTGTTATGTCAATATTGCGATAAAATTTTCAAAGCCTGTTTCTGAGCTCGCTATACGAAAAGTCCTAGCAGTTTAAAAGTACTGTTTATATGTGCAGTGAATTCCATAAACATTAAAAATTATTTTTTCCTTGATTTACGAGTTTTTACCGCAATTTAAATACAGTTGTATATCGGCTGCGCTAGACACATCTAATCACAGCTCGACGTAAATGCTACTCATTAATACCTAGAGTGGATTAATTTTTATATCATTTGGGGTAAGATTTTCTATTGTTAATTACTTTATTGTATATCGTTATATAATTTACTTATCAGAATATAAATACGGTTTGTGTCTGCTTTAAATCATAGGTTGTATTTGGGGAGTTCCTGGTGTCATTTCTGTTGTGTCTGTTTAGAATTCAAAATGTGAGTTTGGAAAATATGTATTTGCTTGGGAAGTTCTAAATCATTGCCTGTGCGTTTCACTAATTCAATTGTACGCAGTGCGGGTAGGGATACATTTTATCTAGATATAATTCACTATGCGTATGAGTACTGTGTAAATCGAAAGTTTATTTTGCAGTAATTTCAACTCGCCTGCAAGCTCCACTTATATAAGTCGACGCACGTCATACCCTGACTCCATTCCTTCACCATCCTCAGAGGTGAACGGACGTCGGACTTGCTCCACGTAACAGCTTATAAGTCTCCGCAAATTATATACTACAGTCATCCCTTCTCGCAGCTGGACAGATGTGTTTTGGGAGAGGTACAATTTTATTATGTGTTAATTAATTTATTTTTACATGTGGGTTACGTTTCTAAACTTCATCTTCGCCAGTCTCACAGGCAGACAGATGTGTAAGGTATGTGCGAGAGGCATCACACACACACACACACGTATATATATAATCTTGTTTGCTTAATTTATAGGGACATTTTGTTGTAGAAAGTTGATTCCACGCTCCTGTAATAGTCTTATACTTCTCTCTCATATAAATTATATTTATAAACTCGAGACTTGCGTTATGCTTAATTCCATACTGGAATATTCCACTTATTAATCATGTAGTCGTTCGAAATTGCGATTCGGTGTGTGTAATTTATTCATGCGTACAACCCTCTTAAATTCTCTAACGTTTAATTGCATTCGGACAACAGAACGCTTGCCATTACTAACACGTAAATAGTATCTTTCAAAGTCGCCTAGCTCCCAACATTATCTACGAGCAATATACCCAAAAAAAACATCAAATTTACATTTAGGCCACTCTTAGGATTCGTTTAAACACTCTGTAATTCTCTCGCGCGTTAAATATATTCGTAAAATTCGCCTATCTACCATAAACATCCCTATAAACACACAAACATTTTTAAAAAATAAGAAAATTTACACTTAGCCCAATCTTGCACTAAACCCTACATCTATATAACACATTGCAACCCACCACTCTGGTCAGTGGCCTCCGGGATACCATAGCATCAAAACTGCTCCTGCTAACCACACCCTAAAAAGAAAAAAGAAAATCAAGGAAAAAAATTGGTCCGATTAAAAATTAACCCTTTCAATCCATTTAACCATTTCAATTAAATTTAACCCTTTCAACTTTTTATCGGATAAAGGATTAACCCTTTCAAAAAATCTATAATCAATCAATTAATCCCAATTAATCCAAGGTGGGAAAGGACCCGCCCGCCCCTACTACTTGCATGATGTCTGGCTACGCTTGAACAGTAATTTTATTTGCGAGGAAGCTACGCTTGTTCTTTAAATTGTTATTCTACCAAGAGACACTGTCTGGCGAGAAAGTGTCGAGGGTAATGGTCTCGGGGATTATTGTTAACGTAATGTATTGTGGTCAGCGGTGACGCGGTGGTCAGCGGACCGCCAAGCTGTTTTGACACGTGCCGCCACTCAGACATTCAGAGCGAAATAATCGCATGGGTAAAATTCGCCTGCTACACCGGCACCACCATCAGCATCCTCCCTTGACGCAAACCGACATGTGAAGAAGATTCTGGACCAGCACGTCTTTACCACCGCACTGTCGTGATGTCTAGCTGACGTGCGACGAGCGGTGAACGAAGAGGACATACGGCGAAGGTGAAGGAGACTGTGTACAGCGACGAAGGACAAGAGCGCGAGAGTACTACGGAGGGCGAGTAGAGTGCGGCTGCGTACGAGAGCGCTCTGAGCGCTCCACAACATTCCGGAGCCGATGAGAGTGATGGATGTGACCACGGAGCAGCGTAAGAATGACGTGGCGGGGGAAAAGGAAGATATCTGAGAAAACCCGCCAACCAGAGGCATCGTCCACATGCGACAATCCGGGAGCGACCCCGCCGGGATTCGAACCAGGTTTGCTTTAAGGGGGAAACGAGCACTCTAGTCACTTCACCACCGCGGCCCCCTTCGGATGATAGTAAAGAATGGCGGTGTCCGAACTGACAGAAGCCGGAAATGCATTGTAGAGTGATACAGACTTGATTGTAAGTACTAGAACTGTCAAATATAGAATATGCAGTTTTTGTAGTAATTCAGTATGTGTTAGGAAATTGTTTATGAAGATTGGTTTCAAGTTGAGTTGAGAGGTTTGGACGGCTCTTAACGAGGTCTTGAAAGCTGATGAGGGTGAAATGAGGCGAGAATGAAGCAGCGCCGGAATGTAAGGGCGGGAAAACGGGAAATCCCTGACAAAACCGTCTGACCAGCGGCATCGTCCGGTATAATTCCTACTTGCGAAAATCCATGAGTGATTCGGCCGGGGATTGAATCCGGTTCGCCTAGGTGGGTGGCGAGCAGTCTAACCGCTCAGCCACCGTGATTATGTTAGTTTCAGTGAGATGGCTGAAGATTAGTTTTGGAGCATTTTTCCAATTGTTTGAAAATAAATTAGGAAATTACTATTGAATATTCTATTTAATTATGACCATCCCTTAAAAAACCTGGCTAATCCCACGGACTTCGAAAATTCTTATCATCATAATATACGGACTTTAAAGAGTTTGCATGCTTGGCGTTCAGATCAAGCGAAAAATCTGACCACAATTATTCCGCATCAGTACAAAACGGACTGCACCAGAAGGCAACTTGTTCGCAAACGAAACCAACGTTTTAAAAACTTCACACCAACGCCGCTGTGAAGGTGGTCTGTAATCTTTCAGAGTCATGTGCGGCCAATAAGTTGGCAACAGTGGGCAAACCATCATGGAAACTGAGTAGCTATCGACCTGTATATCAAGCCAGTTCACAGCCGCAAATAGAAATCCAAGTAGCTCGGGAAAATAAGACAAAAGATAATAATCAAGGGCGTGTTCCATGCCTCGAATAGCAAACAACGCCTTTACCCTGTCAAGAGCAGCGTCGCACTTTTACTTCAATGCCAGCAAACAAGTACGTCCTAAATATGCATTTCCTGTATCACAATTGGAACGATATGCGGAAAATATGGAAATTAATAAACCCGCAGAAAGGTTACACTTTTTTTTAGAGTTTACACTTACTTCCTTTATCTGTCCAGTGCATTTGCAATGTTTTCTATCGTGTGTAATTGTAATATTTAACGTAAGAAAAATGTAATAAATTGAGCCGGAAAAATTAAAATAACGCTTATGTGATGAATCCATATACATAAGGCCTTCGCCAAAGCAGAAAACATTTTCAATTTCAATGTGCCTAAAAGTCTACAATTATGTAATGTATAGAAACTAAACTGAACCATTTATCAACACGAAACTGTGGATTATTGTATATTCACACACATATATAAAATCATTCTCAAAACTATGCTCGTAACTAGACACCCTAAGGAAGTCTTCACCTACAAATTAATATTTATCATTTACAAAACAAGTAGAGGTATAAATAAAGGGGGGGGGGGGGAGAGAGAGAAAGACACACACACACGTAGTCATTGAGAAAAAAAACAAAGGCCGGTACGCATTCTAAACGAGATAATTAAATATGATTTTTTTTTTTTTGCTACCGTTATACTACAAGCACAAAAACGCGGACAACTTATGATTTTCAACTTATGCGCATCTCCACAACACAGGTGGATCACGAAATGCCTACGAAATGCCTACGGAATGTTTGAACTTGGGCACTGACTTTCACCTACTTTTAGCAGCGTAACTTGGTGAAAAGAAGTGCACACATTATAAAACACATAACGTGAATTCCACAGTTCTAGATGCGAAAACGCAGTTCAATGTTGGGATTCTGAAGATGGTATCCGCTGTCCAAGTGTAATACGAATTATGTTTATGAGCGGGTGCTAAGTATTCCTCGTGGTTAATCTGATTTGTGGCATTTTCTACACCACATCGGCACGAGCAGTTAGTGCCAACATCACATCTCCAAGCGCGCAGCAGGTTGTTCAGTGGCAGCAAGAAAAATGCTGAACACGAGTGCACGGCGCATACCAATAAACTGCGTCATTGCAACACCTGACCTCTGAAATAAGTACGTGAACAAACGGGCAGTGTGTTAAAAAAAAATTGTACAGCTTCTACAAAAAGCATTGGAAGATAATGACAAGAACGACTGATCGCAGGGAGTATGTTTCAAGACTTGTATTGCGGTGCTCTGCCCCTCGCAGTACCGCTCTTGAGCTGTGGTGCATCATGAAAATGGCCATATTTGTAATATTTAAAAACCAAACTTCAACTCCTGCGTGGGGACGTTAGCCGTGTACACTTCTGCAACTACGCCACTGTAACTAAAGACTATTCGCGGTAAAGTGAGCACTTTTGAAACGAACATTTGAAAATAAATCACTGCTCATATAGTAATTATACATAGACGCTGTAGTACGCACTGCCATACTGGTTCTTAGTCAAGTTGGTAGCGAATTACAAAAAAAAAAAAAAAATCATACCACTGTATGTGGCATTGCGAGTGTAACGTTGCTCCTTTCATAACGTTAGATTATGAATACGCACATTAGTAACGGACATTTGCATTTCAAAACAATTCCACGGTTTTAATTGGATGGCTCACGAACTAAGCGCTCAGGCTCATGTCAATGTTAGGCCGTGTCTCAATCTAAATAGCACTCTTTCGCACAACTTCGCGAGAATACTAGTTCGCGCTCTCGCTCCGTGAAATTGAGACAATCAAACTGACGTGTCGCAGACAGCAGGTGCAAACAGGCTAAAAGTTCCACAAATAATTAACTGCACTACAGGAACAACTGTTCGGGCATATATATATTATATATATATATATATATATATATATATATATATATATATATATATATATATATATATATATATATATATATATATGTATATATATATATATATATGTATATATATATGTATATATATATATATATATATATGTATATATATATATGTATATATATATATATATATATATATATATATATATATATATATATAAACGTGTTACAGCAAACTACCTAGATTGACAACACCGAGACGCTGTTAGAAATTGTAGCCTATGCATTTATAAATACGTGTTATGTAAGTTATTTCGTTAACTAAAACTGTTGCATCATTCTCTTGCACGTAAAATGCGCCGTGATCTTGGCCAAAAAACCTACTAATAGTCTATTCGCGGTTTCTTCCCACTTTTTGAATCAAACCTTTGAAAAATCTCCCCATGCATGACGTGTTTAGTTATTTCCAACATATGCCATATATCACAACCGTTTTATACTCGTGTTCATAAAAGTTACTTTTTTTCTGTTATGCATATTTTAGCTATAAATAAGTGCTTCATTTATAAATAAAAATGAATAGAAAACACGTCTGTCGGTAACGCCTGATATAGGCTGTTCACTGTAAAGTGAGCACTCTTTAAGGCCCTTATAAATTTTTCCTTGCATCCAATTTCCATCTTCCTGCTGCTTTTAATATAAACATTGCAATGTGACCAATAAACACAGTGTGTACATTTCACCACCATCAAAACTTAATGCCTGAGGCTGCAATAAGATATATTTATTAGTGGTTAATGCTTGTTGGGAGGGCCTTAAAAAGGGCTCACTTTATCGTGGACAGCCTAAAAGAAATAGTCCTCGTACAAAATGATGTTACACTGAGTGCGCACGAATGCGGTGCGTTGTCCTTTGGTGTAATTCTGCAGACTTAGTTAAGCCTAGTTTGCATGAGGCGGAGGAATATCCTAGAAGTAGAACTTTAGCAGGGCTTCAGAAAGGTGTGAAGTAAACGCGAATGGATTATATATCATCATTCAAAGGCCAAAAAACTGTAAACGAATGTGGCACGTGGTCAGAGAGTGCGAGAGCGGAACTTCATGCACTCTCTGAGTGAAAGGATCTGGCCGACTCTTAAAATAGGGTGAAGCGAGGCGAGTATGGAGCAGCGCCGGAATGCAAGGGCGGAGGACACTGGAGACTCCCGCGAAAACCCGCCGACCAGCGGCATCGTCCGGCACGATTTTATCTCTTTCTCTCTCTGCTGTCACACTTTCGCGCGCTCTGCAGAGAATTGAGACGACCAGAGAACGTTCTCTGTGACGTCATTATGACATGTCACAAGAGCGAAAGCACGCTAAAACACTCCCTGGGCCAACCGAGACACGGCCATGTTTAACATACAAAAGGAGAAGAAAAGTAGATCCTGAGCAGGGCTTTCGAAAGTGCACAATTAACCGCAAACAGAATATAGCTACCCTCATATGAAGACTTCGTAACTCCAGTTTCAGTTCTTTGTACGTTTCTACGCCATTACAAAGCGAAAAATTCTCCAGGAATGATTTAAAATATTTTACAAACACACAAAAAAAACTTTGTAACTCCACTATGACGTCACAAACAACGAACAACTCGTACATACACTTCAAATTTTCTCTCCAGAACTGGGTTTTAGAGCATACGTATCTAAATTATCAATAGCCTTGTTTCAAACATAAAAAACCAGCCTTCGAAATTTGTCTCTCCTGTGAGATACCTGTTTTTGGAGTTAAGCAGGATTTACTACAACGGCCCGTCACGTCCATCCGTCCGTCAGTCACGTGACCAACAGCCAGAGGTGGCCATTAATTCTATCCGTCCGTCCGTCAAAACCTTGGCAAGCTTCAACTTTTGACGTACGAGCGGATGAAATTACAGGCTTCTAAACTTGCACGTTTTGTTACTCATTCATCCCGAGTTCTTTACAAGGCTGTGTTGTGTGTGCAGTGTTTTGTTTTTGCTGTCTTTTGTTTTCACATGTTTGTTTATGTAACAGTAAAATTAAATTAAGATACATGTTTCTAGAAGATTAATTGATAAATACGTTTGGAAACACAAGCTCCTTTTTTGCAATAGTCAAAGTAATAAAATGATACTTTATGTGCTACTAAAAGTTTTTTTTTTACATCCATTGATTTCCGTTACGTACGTGCATGGTTGTTTTTGGTACTCAGAAACACAATACCGCAAAATATTTTCACTTTTTGTAGAGATTTTTTTCCCTACTTGTGAGCAGTTTTGTTTTTATTAGTTTGCAGCAATGAACTTTCGAAGGACGTAAGAAGTTTGGTTGCAAATCGCTCGGCTGGGAGACTGACGCCACGGGCTGTTGTAAACATAAACTAAAGATGAGGTAGACCGCTTATTCGCCTTCTGCACACGTACCCAACACTGACCTACCCCAATCCTACACAACTGTCAAAGTCACATGGTCAACAGTGAGGAACGTGTTTGTTTACTTCTTCATTTTTTAATGACAAGCACTATTATATTAATATGATGAATGTAATCAAGAAATTGGTTAGAGGAAGCACAAAAACATCTGAAAGCACTTTTTTTTTCCCCCAAATAGTGTTCTACCCTCACGCACAATCCACGCCATTAGTCCTACGGTTGTAAATACACTGCCTTACGAGGTTTTCACCAGGGGGGATGGGGGGAGGGGTATCATATCGCTTGTACGCCTCACCTTGTTGCAGTGCCTGCCGATGCCCATGAGGAAGTTGTCCGGCTTGATGTCTCTGTGGATGAAGCTCTTGCAGTGCACGTACTCGATGCGGCCGATCATCTGGTCGGCAAGCATCAGCACCGTCTTGATGGTGAAGCGGCGCGAGCAGAAGTTGAAGAGGTCTTCGAGGGAAGGCCCGAGGAGATCCATGACCAGAACGTTGTACTCCCTCTCCTGGCCGTACCACCTGAAACATCAAGAGAACAAAACTGTGTTGTCGCCGCTGGCAAACTCACATTCCATAGAAAGCTGTTTCTCCGGCATTTCTAAGCAACGTATTACAATTTGCAAATGACTTTCATAAGCCGCATAAATACGAAATGCGCTCATAACAAGAGTGTTGGACATCAAAAAATTATTTTATTTTTGTACCAGCCGACCTCCCGTGGCACAGTCGGTTGATGCGCCACCGATCTAGGGTGCGGGAGGCTCTGGGTTCGAATCCCGGGTAAGGCATGGCTGTTAATTTAATTTAGTCTATAATCCGTCCCCTGCTAAGCTTTCAAGCATAAAACCGGGGGACGTTAAAAAAAACCCCTTTACAATACAAAAAATTATTTTTGTACCAAACATTGTTCACCTTTTGCACATCATGTGTGATGACTTTCTTCGAATAAAAATTGTTTACACTTCATATTTTATTGATCATTTGATGTTTAATTCAATTTTTTCTGTTTTATTACAGCCATAATAACAAATACTAAGTTGTAGAAATGAGAAAATTTACACAGTAAAAAAACTAACAACTAATGCCATGGGCTACCGCGTGACATTATCACCAAATAACACACACACACACACACACACACACACACACACACACACACACATATCAATTTATTCGAAACATATAAATTGTAAATTCTTTTTCTTCGGGGAAAATGTAATCACATATAATGTATACAAGTTGGACGATGTTTGGTATAAAAATAATTAATGTTTTGGGGTCCAGTCTCATTAACACACGCACAGAAATTCACACAAAGGTTGTATTAACCCAGACAAACTACAAAAATTTTTCAGTGAACTTCCTAAACTGTACGTAATACGGAAATGCACCATTAGGCTGCAAATTGTTACAGAATTGCAACTATAAACGTTTGGGAATTATGCGTTTGACTTTTCTCAACAAATGTACATATGAAAGCTACCACAATAATGTGGTGAATTAGTGACAACATTTCTTAAAAGAGGGTGATTCCGACTACTTTCTGGACCCCCCACACTCTTTCCACCAGATAATTAGTAAAGGAGATTGGGGAAGGGTCTGGAGATGAAGCACAAACGATATGTATATAGTTCACTTTATTTCCTTCATTTGATGAATTTAAGACATAAAATAAATCACTTGAACCCAGTCATTAATTTTAATATTCATTTAGATTAATGAAATTTGGTTTCAAATTGCTTATTTTATCACATATTTTTGTTCGTTTATTTTCTCACGATTCCAACATGCGAGTATAAACTATATTTCTAAAGTAGTTCAACACTTGAGAGCGAACTTACAGGTATAACATGCTATAGATTTCATAATGTTAGGAATTTTACACAAACAATTTAAAGGGTTACGTTTATCGGATTGTTATGGTTCAATGCAACTTGACAGAACACTACGTGGCAAATGCCCAAACGGTGTCGCATCTATGCTGCCACTTCAACGGTAATTTGAGTTCGGAGTTGAATCACATTTGCAGGTAAGAGCGACACATGGACTTCAACCAATCATCAGAATTTAAAAAAAACGATAATGTGTTAGATTCAGGTGGCCATGTTACCGGTGTGGGCGGGTAAATCCACAGACTTGGTGGGGCCACGGTGGCTGAGCGATTAGCACGCTCGCCTCCCACCAAGGCGAACCGGGTTCAATCTACGGTCGGATCACCGGATTCTCGCAAGTGAGAATCGTACCGGACAATGTCATTGGTCGGAGGGTTTCCTCGGGGATCTCCCGTTTCCCCCGCCCCCTCATTCCGGCGCCGCTCCATATTCACTTCGATCACCTTCATCGGCTTTCAAGACCTCGCTGTTAAGAGCCGCCTAAATCTCTTCACTCACTCACAGACTTGGCAAAATTGTTATTGAGGTATACTTGCGCAATTCGAGGCAATGAGGGTACTCGCCATCTTGCCGCAAGTGGTCTTTCCTGGTTATAAAGTTGAGGTATGAAGAACTGCCATAGAACACGTCCAGATACGTAATGGCGGTAATGATTATCACCAAAGGTATTTTTTTTTGGAGGGGGGGGGAGAGAGAATTCCACGTATTTTAGTTAATGATGCACAGTTTTCGGACTGTCACGAACATGTTCGAGGGTCGCCCGTGGAATTTTAGCAACTTAAAATTCTACACTTTTAAGCTAAGCTGTTACGAGTGACAAGAAACGTGCTTTAGCCAATGAAAAATTACAGAATAGGAAAATCTTAGTCTTGAAAATTCCTTACGAGTTTATTTATAATCTGATACTACTTTCACCATAAGCAAACTGTATAGTATAAAGTTGAAAAGTTATTTACCACACAGTCAAATGTGAAACCTTACTTTTCCGAGAAGCAAGTCTCTTTTGACTTGCGTGGACTTAAAGACGCTTTCTCTAATCTGTTCTACGGTATCTTCAGAAAAACGTGGTCTACCTGTGTTCTTGGTACGACAAACAAAATTTTTACGACATAAGTAAACTGGGTGCAGGTTTCCGAGGACGAAATATCCTTCTAACTTGTGTAGCAAATGTGGTTCTTCAAAAAAAAAAAAAAACTCGTCCCACACCTACGTTAAGTCATCTTAACCAGACCGGGGAGGAGTGCTAGCAGTGGCGTTTTACAGTACTACAGTTTACGCACAATAAACTTACTGCGTGTGGCTACATCTGTACTTTTTAAAAAACGGCACGCTTCCTTTAAGGGCGTAGATACTCTAAAAACATGAGTGTTATTTCTCAAGTTATTTGCTATTTTAACCACGATATCGATATCATGTCACGAAACCATAGAACACTTCGCCCCCCTCCCCCTTCGCCAAATAGTTAATAAAATTAGCTCAACGCCTTTAAATAAAAAACAATTAATAAATAATCGTATTTATATTAGCTTGCAAAGTCTACAAGAACACAGTGTGAATGAATATAATAATAAATACAATTGATGAAGTTGCTGATTGTCACCCAGTGCTGCCTCCGCTGTCCGTTCTCAACAGGAGCCAGGATCACACGACTCTCCAGCCCTTCCCTCCCAATGGCCTTGCAAACCCGCACGCCCATTATCAACCACAGCTGCAAAAGTCCTCAAAGCTCCGCATCAAGATTATGCCCATTAAAACGCCACTGCCGTTATAAATCTCTTCACGTCAAGGTCAGCCCCATGCATATTCCGCTATGGATGACAATTTACGACACGTCTCGCATGAAAAAACATTAGATGTTCGTGCCGAACATGAAATACTGCTAGCATCAAACAGTAAGAAAAAGGTTAAAGAGTCCTATGTATTGAAACGTTTTCCGTGAAATCGTTGTTTGTGCGTAAACGCGTATATCGGTAAATGAAATTTCTGGAAATGACTTTTTGCATAAAAAAAAGCCTATGGCTTTTTTTTTACTTTTGTCGTATTATGTGTGGTCTTCGAGAAAAAAAATCGTGAAAACGGTCAAATATAGCATTTTTAAAACTTGCCTATGCAGTTGCCTTAAGCGGCAAGAGAAATGTAAAAAGGTACGAACGTAGTTTAATCTGAGGGCTTTCATCGCGTGTTTAAAACCCCTATGTTACAGATCTCATTCGCACAATACAGCGTTAGGACGTGAACACTGCACGCCTTGCGCTAGCCGTGCGTGTAACTGTCGCCCGTATCGCTCCCTCGCTTCTTGACCTTGGAAGCGCAGCTACATACTGTTAATAGGATGGTGTGATCGGTCTGCGTCCATTGCCGACCATGGGACTAAATAAAAAAACGAGCGCAGATCTTAGCAAGACGAAAATGGAAAAACATTTTTTACAACACAGTGGTCTGTGGTGTTGTAAAAAGGATTTTTCGTTTTTGTCTTGCTGAGTTCTGTGTGCGCGTGTTTTTGTATTTAGTCTCATGGTCGGCAATAGACCAGTCAAATCACATCATCATAACATTAACTCACCATTGCCATTAAACTTCAAACATAAAAGAAATTAATAATATGTGTTGACAATATCGTTGACTTGACATTAAGTGGCTCGTAATATAAGATCTACATTGTAAAAACAAATTTGGACAAAAATGTGATATTTTCACCCGTGTATAAACCTGATAATTGAAATTTATACGATTTTCGAACAATATTCTCATTACGGAGGTCTTAAAAGCCTACTTCACAAAATGAGCATAGTATCTGAAGTTTATACTTTAAAGAGGTTTTAATAACATACTACACATAATGCCCCAGGCAATCAGTATTTAGCTACAACACACATCAAATTACTCGGCTCCATCAGGTCACTACGCCAATCAGGTGGGATTCGTTCGAATTCCTCTAGGTCTCCGAGTATGACAAATATGAAAACATATATCCTATAACGACTGCCTTGCCTACAGTTCAGATTTTACTGTACCTGTGATTACACGCAGGATGTGTATAAAGTGCACGTCAAAAAATTGGGTACGCATTTAGGATACGTAGGGCAGGCAGAAATGTCAATGTACATACATACATAGTATGTTGGCTCGGAAATCCTTCTGTTTATTACTAGGGCCGTTACCGTGTGCAATGCGAGACAATGGATCCGGGTTATGTGGAATGTCTTATCGCCACGGTACACAACAAACTATACCAGAACAGTGGAAATAGCACAAAAAACGTAAACATTGCGAAAATGGTATGGTACGATGGCGCAAGCACTGGTGAACAGCGTAGAATTACAGCGCAACACCATAGTACATCTATAGGCTATCCACTCTAAAGTGGGCACTTTTTAAAGCCCTCTCATTTGGAATAATGGTCAATAAATATATTTTACTTTACCCTTACACGTTTAATTCCGAGTGTGATGGAATATATACGCTGTACTTATTACTTCCATGGCAATGTTTGTTCAAAGAAAGTGGATAAAGGATACGAGATGGCTAAAGGAAAAAGTAACTAGGGCCTAAAATGTGCTCACTTTACCGTGAACAGCCTATACATACGGTGCGTTGTGTAGTCTATCGCCAATTAATTCGCCAGCGTTCCTTTTTTTTTTTTTTTTCAATATTTCCTATTTTCAGATGATTAGTTATATCTGGATAGTTCCGCATGTAGCCCAAATTAGTTCAAAATGTCAAGAGTCTAGTACCACATTTATGACTTTGCTCAAATAACCACACACGTCTGCATATTTTAATGCATATAATTTTGTCTTAAAAGTAACATCCAGTGAAATTGTTTACTATACCCTTTTTAAGGAGTCTCTCTCTAGAAACCAATTTATTTATTTATTACGGTTTACTTACTGTTGCCATGATGCTGTAACTTTTAATACATAGTCCACAATTGCCATATTATTATTATAAATTGTGAAAAAATACAATTCTAAATAATATACATTTTTTGCTCGTTACGAAATATTTGTTCTACACGGTTATTTTGAACTCCAGGTACAAACTTGGTGAGATGATTCATTATGAAAAATGACGTAGAAGAAATAATACGACCTATGTCTTCATGCGACCAATTAATTACTGGCGAAATGTCAACAACTATGAGAGGTGAAAGAACAAATCCATGAATAGAGTTCTTCTGATTTGGTATCTGCCGTCTGTGAACATCTGATAGGTGGGTAGTACTAACATCGCTAGTCATTAGTAAATAATAGGGTGCTATATTAGTATAAGCTGTTCACGGTAAAGTGAGCATTTTTGAGGCAGTGGTCACATAAGACATAATAACCTATAAATACATTCCATAGTGGCCCCGGACTGTTGGTTTCGAGTACGGTGAAATGTAGACACTGTTTATTCCTCACACAGCAGTGTTTACATTAACAAGTGGCAGAAGGATATGAATTGGCTGAAAGAAAAAAGTTAAAATGATTTCAAAATACTTTGGATCAAATTTTGTGTCACGTAAATTTGATTTCAAAATACTTTGGATCAAATTTTGTGTCACGTAAATTTTTTTTTTTCGTGATAAGTATCGAAGATAAAAAAAAAGTACAAGAAAAAATAGAATTTCATCTAGCATATATTTTTGGTTTCACTCTTACCACTAAGTCACCGGTTATAATCAAGCTTGAAAAATGTAAAACAGTATTACAGAAGACATTTACTTAATCAGTTGTGCCCAGCACAGTAAATTTCGAAGAGGAAATGACACTGTACCACGAAGAACAACTTCTATGCGTCATATTACTTAAGAGTGAGATGGACCCCTGCATTTTTTGTTAAATAGTTGTTTGCGCGAATACGCGTATCTCGGTAAATAAATGTTTTGGAAATACGACCTTGTCAATATATATATATATATATATATATATATATATATATATATATATATATATAAACTTTTTTTTGGGACGTATTAAGTGTATTCTTGATGCGAAAATTTGTGAAGATTGTCAAATAACGCATTTTTAAAGCTTGCCTTGGTTTTTAAAGTTTCCTTAAGCGTCAAGAGAAAAGTATAAAGTTACGGACGTAGTTTAATCTGTGGTCTTTTATCGCGCGTAATAAAACTCCACTGTTACAGATCTAAATTGCACAGTACAGCGTCACGACGAACACACTGCCCGCCATGCGCGTAGGAGCGATGAGGCGCTAGGCGTGCGTGTTAGCTTCACCCGTATCGCTCCCTCGCTTCTTGACCTTAGTCGCGGGGGTCCATCCCACTCTTAACGGGCTGAAGCTTACACACATCAGCAGAAATTAGGATATTTCAAACAGTACAGCTGGTGACAAGAGATAAAAATGGCATGGCCTAATTGATACCAATACCAAAACTGCCCATGAAAATAACTTAATGAGAACAACGCGTCCTAATTTAAAAGATTAGATTAAATCAAAGATTGAGTGCCTGCCCCACAAACGGACAAACACGGATGTGTCTATCAAAAGTTAAAAATACACGGAAGAGAGCAAAAATTTAATGGGAAAAGTAGTTACGTAATAAATTGTGACTCAGGTAAATGGGAAGAGGATGAGTTTCGCAAAACATAAATTGGGGCGAAAAAAACATACAGGAATGGTATCTCAGCAGATTTAATGAGTAAATATGTTTCAGGACTGGAGAGATGGACGATGTTATGGCGTAAACTTAAGAATTTAATAAAAACAGTATTTAATTTACTATTAAACATGCAATGGTTTTGGGCAATTTTTTGCCATCGGATCAAAAATTTGCCATTACAGACAGTCTAATTACAGCAATGAAATACACATTATTACTTCATCTTAATTACAGAATTTGAACAGAAAAAGGCTGCAAGGGAGCGTACTAGTTCCGAATACACCAAAATGTTCCTAGCACGTCAAAGCGTTTGAATTAAATGTCACGCCCTCCAAGTACCGACGGGAAAACAGAAATGTTTATCTAACGCACAAATATTACTATTTTAATTTATATTTCAAATTAAAGAAATAATTGTATATCGAGGATGTGCTTTAAAACTCCGAAGAAAAACAACAACCCTACGCGATAAGATAGTACAAGAGACACTGGCCAGATAAACAGTCGAGTGAAAACCTGACAGGATTAATTCCAGTTCATATCACATGATTACTGTTATATTTATTTAACCAGCACGAATACAATCTGGCCCTTATTTTTTTCTTCCTGAAGTTCTGGCGTTATTCACACACTGCGCAGAAGCAAAATAAAACCAGTGATAAATAAAATCGCTTAACTGCTTTGCCCAAACGAGGCAAGGCTGCTGAATTTGAAATGTAAGCAGTCAAAATAATACACCTGCATTATCAAACAAAGACATACACGTATGTATTATATATATATGTTTTATTCATATTAGTTTATATCAAGCGCGTGCCGGTGTAACCCTTATAGCCCCGTAATTACCACACGAGTCTCCTTGTACGCAGTTGTGTCTTATAATTCTTAAAATATGGATTCAATGTAAATCTCTTTTCAGGACACAAATGAAAGTCGGTATGTTGTGGCCAATTTATAAAATGTTACTGAAACAAAAATGTAGCCGTTGAAAAGTGTTTAATTCACCAAAACTCGCTGTACGTAGCCAGCCTCTGTTTACGATATTTATTCTTCTGTTATAAAACTATAGCGACAATGCTGTATCTTTTCTGAACAGACTGCTGTATTAAAACTCTACAGTCAGCGCTTGAAATTCTGAGGAAACTAACACACGCGAAGCTTGTTTGTTATTTCTCATCGCCGTCGCAATGATTCCTTATGGCATATAGTGACCCTGAGGCAGGTGTTAAACAAATTTTTACTAAGGAGAGCTCCCCTAGTAAAGGTAGTAAAGACCGTTCAGGATGTTAACACCCTTTGTCATTTTGATACGAAATAATAGCATGAAGGAAGTATGATAATGGTAGAAAACGACTTTTAATAAATAAATAAAACAAGTTATAGAAATTCTTAATTTAAATATTGTTTTGCAACATTTTTGAGATAGTAGTAATGTGTTATAATACAGCTCAGAATAAGTGTTCATGTTTTTGTTGTGCTGTTCGCCCATATTTAGATTTTAATTTTGGACATAAAATTTACCCACTGTCGGATTTATAAGAACTTACAAGATGCAACTCTTGTGACTTCAATATACACTAGGTGAAACCAAACTACATGTTCAACTTATCTGAGATTTGTGTTAAAATACTTATATTTGCACTTAAGAAGACGTGATGAATGTTACTTTACCAGTCGTGTTGTATTTTTATCAAGTTACTAACAACATCATTTCATCCGCTAGATGCTGCATTGGTGTGGACAGGGAAAATGTAATCAAGCTATGAACATGAAATTAACCATGTGTTTTATTGCCTTTAACATCGACACCACCACAAACGACCTCTCGCATGTGTTCGATACCTGTGTTAAGGCGCGTTTCCATGGTGCCTTTCCGTGCGCCATGAGGCATGCCTCAAGACGCTTTTTCCGAGAACAAGCGAGATGCACAGGGGCGAACGAGCGACCCATCGCTAGTGGGTTGCTCGTTCGTCTTGACGTGCATCTCTTGTCAAATTACCTCTGTGCGTCGCCTATTTTGTGTCTGTGGTTGCTTTAAACATTTATATAGATTGTAGTTTTTATATTTAAATACGGAATGGAATTGAGGACTACAGTGGTCTTCCTCAGCTGTGGAAACTTAATGACAAGAACTACAAAAATAAGGCGATGAGAAGTGATGCAGTGCGGGAGTTGCCAGCTAAATATAATTGCTCGCCGATGGTCGTGCTTGCCAAAATAAAAAGTCTACGATCGTATTTACACAAAGAACATTCCAAAGTTACGTTGAGCGGGTTTCACAAAGTGCACATAAAGTAAATGAAGAAACGTCACCCGCTGCAGCGAACCAACTGACCCCTCCTACAACAGCTGTTCTACATGAGCATTCTAGGTCATTTGGAAAGTTTGGGGGTAAAACGCATGAATGATACGGCTGTGGCTGAAGCTTACGACATCATGGCTGCCGTGAAAAAGAAGATGGAAAATGGGGACAAGATCACTACTTTTTGGCGTATACGTAGTCAGTATAAAACGAAAAATCAATGACACCCCCGTAGCAGTTAGTAGGCCAACATCGCATTACAAACATATTATTTGAAATAGAAATGCTACAATATACCACGCAACAAGCATGTAGTAATGTGAGTGGATATCCTCAGTCGCAATCCAAAACGTTCTCCCCATCAATAACAATGTCCAACACTACCGCCACTACTTCTGGCCTCCTTTCGGTACGCAATGCAGATGATTATTGTCCAAAACCCCGATGCTAATATGGAGTACCTAGATTAATGTTACTTTGCGAGTGGTTTACAAGAGGAATGGTCTTTTAACTTGCACATGGATATATTGATTGCATGGTTGATTTTATATTATTCTGATTGTCCTTTACTCGCAAATGTTCGATTAACAGCTAAATAAATGACTTTATAACGTTCTTTCAATTCTATATGAAATGTATTGTGTGTATAATGTGTAGTTTGTGTCAGCATACCGTTTCAGTGTGGCACTGGGTTGGACTTGGGATATACAGAATGAGTCGTCGTGTATGCTATTTTTCGTTGCGTACTCGCAGGTAATTTACATTTATCGCTGCATAACACATTTCCAATCGCCACTTTCAGGGGCGTCTGCCACCCTCCGAAATCATTGTAGATCCTTTAGACGTTATGCGTTTCCCTATTAATTTCGCCAAATGATTACGCTCAAACCGGTCAGCATACATTACCAACTCATCCGGTATATGTTTATATGTAATATAATATTATTCACACATACATATTGCCAACACATTCATAAGCACAATGTTGGAATGACAGCATATATTCATATTGTCACATTCTTTAAATACTGTAACCAATTAATTGTTTAAGTATATAAGCTTATGCATGTATTGTTCGGCTAAAGTATGCACACGTCGCTATGGACAAAACAAGACCACATACATGTAAGTACTCTCATATGTTGTACAAAACTGATATCAAGGCACGGCAAACGTCTGGAACAATGCGGGAAATAACTGTTACAGATATTTTTAATGTGTACATCAAGTTGTGATAAGAATCGCGCGTCGCTAAATACCGCAATGTAACTGCCAATCTTGCACTGCTTGGAATACAGTTCCTACTATTTGTGTCTTGTTTGGTAATCAGTGGAGCAACCATCACTGACAAAACTTCAAAGTCCGATGATGGCATACGAGTGAAGTTCCTAAATAACAAGACATTGTTCAGACGAACATTTTCAAGGATGTTACTAACGTTGCGTCCCTTCACAAACTCACACACCCAAAATATTTTACGTTTCTATTGTTTTCGATTAAGTACTATACACGGCTCCGAGAAATCAGCAACCAGTTCTTCTGCAGACATGTTGACAACTACAACAGGAACAGGCATGCGTCGATTCCCGTCGTGAACAGAGAGGCATGCCTCTACCCGCACATGAGGCATGCAGAAATGAATGCGTTGCTGCATGCGCTGTGGCACCGTGAAGACGAGCCTTTACTGCATCACTAGCGCGTGCGTCATCTGTATGTAGGCGATTCACGGTAAAGTGAGCACCTTTCAAGGCCCGGCTGTTTTCTTTTTATCAGATTTCTATCTTCCTGTCATTGTTTAATATAAACATCGCCATCAGACTGATAAACACAGTGTACACATCTCACAACTCCCAAAAGATAACGTCTGGAACTCCAATAGAATGTATTTATTAGTGGTTAATGCCTGTTGAAAGCGTCTTAAAAAGTGGTCATCATTTTACCGTGAACAGCCTATAGCAACACCAGAGGATGACGCAACCTACCCCACCACAGCTACAGTCAAATGAATTTATCTACGATCACCCCCATGTATATCAAAAACTGCTAGTCGGATTTTAAAAATAATCACGTCACTGAACTCGCCACTTAATAACTTCTTGTGATATTGGGAGAAACGGGTATATTCCCATTTAAAAAACCAAAGTGGATATCGATATCTCAGACTCGGTATTGAATAACATGTCGAGTAGGCATAGACGGTGTCTTATAAGCCCGGTGGTGCCATTTACGAATGCGAAATCCAAATTTCGATACCCCCAGCGATTTGTAAAATATTTGTGGTGAACATCTTAGCTGAATAACAATGTAGCACATAAAACATTTGTAAGCACCTTGAAAGCCGGCGAAAGATAAAATCACCAATATTTCCTATCTTCGCACCTTATTTCATTGATACTAGGGGCACAACAAAGTGGCGCCAGTCCCTGCAGGGCTTGCAATTAAAGGGTGATAGCGACAGCCAAGGTTTAACACTGTCTTGAGATACTTATATATACACCAACTATAAGTGTACGGTTATATGGAGTTATGCATAACTTTTAAAGTGTTCCCCATCAGCTTGTGAGGAAAGCAGCAGTAGTATTCAACATATTTTGAGCTAATACTGATCAAGAATGAACGAATATTTTTTATTTATTGTTTCTTGTTTATTGCACTACTCCGGCTGTCCTGTTATATGTCGCAGACAATAAGGACATGGAGAAAGGCAAGTGATACAATATGTTGTATAAACGTGCGCATACAAATAAATCGTATAATAAATCACATAAATAACACACGCAATACATATTAAAGAAACAATTATGAAAAGTATAAGAAAAAAATTAAATGCTAGTTATTACACAAGAGTTATAAATCTCTAAAAGAATTAAAGCATTCATACATATAATTAAGCACATTTCCAAGTATAAAATCTTTGATCTACTGCATTCATACATAGAATTAAGCACATTTCCAAGTATAAAATCTTTGATCTACTGACTACTACGGAATGCAGTAAAATACCCTTTGTTAAATAATGCAAGAGAGACAGATAGAATGTGGAAGTTGTTGAATTCTAGAACTATATTGATTCAGAATAACCGAAGCTGCGTCCAATTTCTAGATATCTCACATTTCGCGAAGAACAGTCGCCTACCATATACTGCACAGATTCATCATTTTAAGTTCACTTTAGACAAACTATTAATACTTTCCCCACACTGGATTGATATATTATGAAAACAAGAAAAGCAACAGACCCACAATATATTTTTTACATGACTGTAGAAGAGCTGATGTCTCTCCTGTATTTATCACATAAGACTTGGACAATAATGTGATCCTGCCTGGTACATTTGCACGGAGTGTATCGCATGCCACAAAACAACCTAAGTGATTTTTTTAGGAACAGAGTATCCATTTGTAATTTCCATGCAAGACTGCTGCCATCACTCGAATCATATCTGAAACTGGCACAAGATAAACGACTGATTGTGACCGCCGTTAAACTCGCAGTTTACGAACTGACCACGTTCTTTATATTTCCAAAATTTATCTCCTAATAAGTGGGACACGTAAACATAACCTCCCTGCCAGGAAATTCTTGCAGCTGGAACTAAGAAGTCTCCAAAGTTACAAAACAAATAGTGCATAAACAAATAAAACGCCAATAAGCATATTCTCCCCATCATTGTATTGTTAAAGTAGGTCCCTGTCTCTTCCTCTATTTCTTTCTAAAATAAATTTTGGTTATACTTTCACATAGCTAATCACTGTTGTGTGCAAAATAATCCAAGCACACCAATTTTAATTGAACTTTTGGTGCTTGCAAATGTATAGAGCACCAGTATATATTCATACGAAGTCGAAAACTTGTTTTTTGGAATTCATAACGGGCTTATGCATATTATTACCAACTACTAACATGTGAACTTTTGATTCCATCGAACTTTTGACGCTCAATTTTTATGCCAGAAGGATATGTGCGTGACGAGGCGGGGGGGGGGGGGGGGGGGTTTGTACACGATCAAAACATACGTCTCATATACACGCATACACTATGTGGACCAAATTCCTATGACCTCGTCTATAATCGGTATACCGTTTAAAGGCATTCAAGTCTCAACTTCACCCGTGTGCATTATGTCCAAATTAATTAATTGATTCAATAGTTAAAGGTTTTAAGTGTGGCGGCAGGATACACTGGATAAGGGAGGGACAGACTGCAGACCGCTGGTAACCTGCCCGGGCCACGCCAGTCGAATACTCTTCGAGGCGCCGTTAGGGTCACGGCGCTCGCGCAGCAGAAGGCAACGCGACGCCACAGACGCACGGGACGCTTGCCTGTGCCACATACGAAACAGGATGCGTCCACGGCGTAATCAGATAACCCCCTCCCCCCCCCCTCCAGTCATGCCAAATTAGGCTCGGGCAACAAGATTACGGCCGGTCGAGCTGCGACGTCGGGCAGGAACTGCAGGTCGTATACGCCGGACATCCACTTCGTAAATGGCACGAGACTGGAAAAGGGAGAAAGGCGATGTATGAGTGAGGAGATTTGAGCGACTCTAACATCAAGGTCTTGAGAGGCGATGAGTGTGAAGTGAGGTGAGTATGGAACAGCACCGGAATGCAAGGGGCGGGGGAAATCCGAGAAAATCCGCCCACCATCGCCCCCGGCACGATACCGGGGGCGACCCCGCAAGGAATCGAACCCGGTTCGCCGAGGTGGGAGGAGAGCAGTCTAACCACTACACACGCTCGAGGCTACTCTCTTAACACCAACGCGAAACGGGGGCTCGTTTCTCGTGGCTTTTTTAAACAGAATTTTCGCGTTTATGGAACGTGGAGTACCTATGTTTCCGCTGGCCGACGGGTTTTCTCCAGGCATACCCGTTTCCCCCGCTGCGCTGTCTTCGCTAATACAGCGGTGCATAGGAGTCAAAACACATGTTCATGACAAGTTTTAAACTTGCTCATTTAAAGATACATTTAATTTTAGGCGTTATATGGCACCAATTCTATATTACCAGTCCAACAAACGAATGCATTTTTTTGACAGTTCGAAAGGCAGTCCTGTTTCCAACCGTTTCCTTACATACAGTGGCGTCTCCCTGTGCCACAGGTTGATGTTTACATAAGTACACTCAGCTGACTGCTAACCTGCCCAGTAAGTCAACAAAATATTTTCCCGTGGAAATAACCGTACACTAAACTAATTTCAGAACTGTCAAAAACGTGCTCTCTTTCGTGACAGACATTATATACAGACACACACGCACACATTTTGTTTTATATTTTCTTACGAATATCGCTATTTTACAATAGAAGCATTGCAGAATGTGACGATAAAAAAAATGCTTCTTCCACAGTTACGTAAACTGATAAGCACTGCTTAACGAGGAAGAAACCCAGATTATCGATGTGGCAGTGACGATCTATCATCACGATTCCATTCCCCCCCCCCCTTTAGGTAACAGGTTGTCATGGCAACAAACGAAAAGGGAGGAGTTTGTGTAGGGCCCACCAGCAGTTCTCAAATCCATGCATTCATTATACGAGTAATGGTGACTGTTCCACGTGACAATGAATAGGTGGTCTCAACTAGCTGGGGCGCAAGGTAACAGCATCTCCTCGATTAATAAGTAGTTACGTATTTATATTTGAACAGAGTAAAGAAACGCTCCGAAAATTCAGCGTATTGGTAACAGGTTGCGATGCTAAGCATACCAACATCGTATGATACAGGTGATGACATGTCTGGTGGCAGCATGACACGTGGAATATTTTTACAGTCTACAGCGTAAGAACGTAGGGTCGATTGCATTCCAGCTAGCGCCAGTATTTGTTAGTGTTACAGTAATGTGTGTTATATCGCGTTTGCTTATATGTGTATAGAACTGGAATGGGAGTGGGGCCAATTTAGTGACATAAACCGCCTAACAATGCGGAGTGTGAGGCAACGGGTAAACTAGCGAAGAAAATTAATCTATTCTGCATTGCCCATACACTCGAGCTCTTCCCACCCAAGAACCAGCTGAAAATGACTTAACTGCATTCTTATCGCCAGTACTCAAAAGAAAAACTACTCTAAAGAAGAAACTATAGGGAAGGGATCAGGAAAAAATCCGCCCACATAAAACATATCCTCAAGACACTATACAGTAATCAATTTTTGATCCCCACAGGGGGATGTAAGGACTTCTGATAAAACTGTGGTCCTTTGCCGTGCCACGAAATATAAACCTACTGGATTTGTCATCGCAAATGTTATACATTAAGCTACACATGCATTTTTCTGTTATAGAACAATTTACACGTTAAAATAAAAAATGGCATATTAATAAAAAACATTTATGATACGAAATACCCGTCTCACATATCGTGGTGTATTAATATAAAACATTTATGATACAGAAATAGAATGCCAGTCTCACACATCGTGTGGAGACACGGATACGCAACATAATGCACATTATCTGAGAACCACAATCTCTGCGCAAGATAGTTTAGAATATCCAAAGCGACGAAAGAAATAATTTTTCCAGGGTTACACCACTGTAAATGAAGTGACAAAATTTTTGCTCGGCATGTGACAGACCCAGAAGGAAAGTGCGTTGTTTTTTCTCAAATCTAGAAAAAAAAATCACCTCATGTAATAAATGGGGGGAAACAAGTCCCCGCAGATCACTTTATCTCATCGGCAGACATGTATGCAATAAACAAACCCGCAGCTCGGGAGAAGAGTAGTAATGCCGGAATCACATAGCCCCGACAAGCACGACACGACGGCCAACAGCCAATGAAATACAAGATAGATCGTCGTAAGCCCGACCGATTCTGTCGTCCGACCTGCAGTTTTGGATTAGAAATTATTTCTATGCTTCGTCGTGTCGTGCGGCACGACGCACAGAATGTGCAACCTTGCAAAATGAAATTGTATTGCAAGCTTTCCCTACAATTGTAAATACACAGCTTAAAAGAACAATAAATTGAATATTACTGTATCTAACTCTTACAAATAACAATTTTACCTTTCTATGCATTAGCGATGCCAATTTGTCACCATTGTATATTGCAAATTTCCCTCAGCGCCTAAATAGTTGGGTTAAATGCCTAGAGCGTGGTGTCGGTCGTGCTGTAAACTCAAGTAGTCACATTGAAATGTGTCGTGCTGTGTTGACGGGGCTACGAGTGTCCGGCAAGGAGAGGCGACACGCACAACACTCGGCACTCGACTTGGCAGCCGCGCTGTGGCGACGGTGAGTGACCAGCGGGCACGCAAAGTAAATGAATGCGGTAGCCAAGCCAGTTGAACCCACAACACAGCTGCCAACCCGCCCACGGCCCCTGCCACGCCGACGACCAACAAGTCCACCGCGCCTGCCGCGCTGTTTTTCACACACAAATTCGTTCAATTGGCAGGCGTGAGCACAGAGCAAGTTAGGAGACAAGAGCGGACACTTCCACGTTGCAACGATCTTCTTATCTTGAAGTCTTTTTTCAGGGGGGGGGGGGTGGGTGGGTGGCATGTGCCTGGATTAATACCAACAGCGGACACACCTTACGAAAATAATCACCTAGTATAATAAAACAAAAATAATAGTTTTTAATTATTATTTTGTGATAAACACGCTTCATTGAAGTAGTTAATAATCACGTAGTGTTCAATGTTTAATAAAATAGCTTAGTTTACAGTTTGCATTATTCTTGAGAGGTTCTAAAACGAAGTTTTAAAATTGCTTAATTAGAACCTTTTTGACTAACACCATTTAGTTGCCGAATGCTGTTTTTCGATAAATAATCAAATACATACCTGTGCTGTTTGTGTTAGCTGTGTCTTTTAAAACATTTACAATACGGTATCTCCAAATGTGACCAACAGAACAGAATAAATCTTGCACAAGCAGTGCAAAAAACGGATTAAATATTTCTTTATCATTTGACTACGTTATTAAATCAGCACCTGAATACATGCAGGTTAAATCAGTATGTTTGTGATACAAAACAGATCTGTTCCATAAAATCATTATTTCTAGTAGTAAAATATCTGTGTTGGTGTTTCCACAGACACTTATTTCAAATAACGCGATCGTAAGCCCCCATCTACTGTCCCTCCATGGGCGTGACCATGGGATTAACACTGCCGTGGGCCACATCACTTAATTCATGCGTCCGTCAAGTTAAACTGTAGATATATTAGAAAAGTAAATATTTTACTAATTTGTCGATTGTTACACTTATGAACAATAAAAAAAAAAACCAGACAGAATCACGCATCTTTACGTCAACACTTTTAACTCAACGTTAAGACATGGGACTATTTTCTCTCCATCGTCACCAAATTTACTGGGCGCATGCCAGTCAATGTGCCCCTTCAGATACATGCAGGTAGAGGTAGTGACATTTTTCTAAGGTTTATTTCGAAAGTGCTCAGTAAATACACTATAGTCTATTCGCGATATTTCCACGCTTTTTGAAACAAAATTTCGAAAAATCACCCTATGTATGATGCGTGTACTTGTTTCTTAAATATTTTGTGTATCACGAGCTTTTTATACTCCAGGAAAAATTCTTTTTTTTTTTTTTTTGTTAAATTGAACTAACTTAGATTTTACCTATCAATTACCACATTAAATTTATAGTCAATATGAATAAAAACAGAGAAAATAATTGTGTGTTGGTAACGTTTAGTAATAAACAGTGCTCGTGCAAAATACTATTACTATTTTATTTTTTAAACTAAACCTACAACAAAAAAACTAAGGGACCAAATTCGTCGATTGTGGAGTATAACGGAGGAATGTAAAAGTTGTTTTCTCGTAAGCACAACTGATATTAAACTACTGGTAACACGATACTTTTCTATCATTTTGTGTCCCGTAATAGTTTTCGTGTGTGCGTGTTGTGCGTGTATGTGTCAGAACACATGACCACCCCCAAAGCCCTCGCATTTGAATCTGCTCTGTAAATGTTTTAAAACTGAAATGAAATTATATTATTTATTACTTATTTTATTTGACTGATTTTGATATTGTTTCCTAGGCCATATTTAAACCATGACGAGACCGCGCCACGAATTTAAAAAAATCCATATCTGGCTGCGCACAAATACGTTGTGTTGGTGCGTTGGTGTAATTTTTTAGACTTTGTTAAGCCATGTTTAAATGAGACGGTGGAATAACCTGGAAGTAGAACTTTAGAGCAGGACTTCACGTTTGAAGTAGCCATGAATGGTCTAAAACTACTTTCTGCACTGTGGCTTACGACCCACAAAGTGTACGCCATAACATGAATCTTTGTATCTCTAATTTATATTTGTTGGTTGAATTGTACTTTCAAGATAAGTTACAGTCTTCTTGGACTTAACATCCCCAATACACCAAAATATAGATACCGGAGAAAATGGGGGGGTTAAGCGACCTGAAGTATAGACTTCGCATGCACACATATGTTTAGTAATGGCTCAAAAGTCATCCAGGAAGAGTCAAAAAAGTAGTGGGCCAACTGCAATATTAATACAAACGTACAAGTGTTTGAAGACTAGTTGATCCCTAAATAAAACCGCGAATTCTTCAAACCTCTACCTACATGCCACACTGCAAAGGTTGGCTCTGTACCCTTGGAATTGGACTACCCCATTACCATCTCTGACCACGCATATATGGCTGAACTGCATTCGATGTACGCTAGTGTCTCTGCAGCGCGATTCTCACTCACTTCTCCGCTTATAATCCATTCACAATTACTTCCGTCTTTTCTACAGCCCTGCTCAAGTTCTACATCCAGTATATTCCTCCGCCTCATGCAAACACACCAAAGGGACAGCGCACAACATTCCTGCGCACTCAAGTGTAATACTATTTTGCATTATAATTGTACTAGGTCTATTATATATATTTTCTCCATGTTTTTAGTAATATTAATCATAAATGTAAAATAAAATATATGTAAAAGTTTAATTTATTAAAATTAAGATTTCTGTTCACACACGCACCTGCGATACAGGATATTTAGGAAATAACCAAGTACGTCATACAAGGGGTGATTATTCACAGCTTTATTTCAAAAAGTGTGGAGAAACCGTGAACAGACTATATCTACAGTTCATTCACGGTTACATACAAATGTTCTGAAACCCTGCAAATAGTCAATTTACCTTCGTTCGGGCTCCGGGCACAGGATTTCAAGAATAAGAGGTAGAGTTTACCGCATAAAAAGGCACCCCTGTTGGTCAACAAAATTGCTAGTTTCACTCCAAAAACCACTTCCGAAATTAATTATTTTCCCAGAAACCACTTTTTCAGCTAAAAATGTCCAAAAAAAATAGAAAAAAGAGGAAAGCGTCATGAAGATATGTATTCCGGAGGTCGGACGACGAATGGGCAAATAAATTCTCCACCTTAAAAAAAAAACCCGTATTGAGGAATAGCGTAATTACCAAAAATGCACGACACCCAGCTTCGTTTGCGACGATGATAGAACACAGGTGTCAGGTGCGGAGATGGATTTGAAGGTCTTGCGGTTTCTCCCGCCCGTCGCCACCATCCAAGCCCCTCTCCCCGGGCACTGTGTGAATCACGCCAGACTCCGCCGTGGCTCTCTGCTCTCCCCACACAGCCAATATTACCGTCTGTGGTCGGAACTCCAGTTTTATGCCAACATGGAGGAGAGAACAACCCAACCACTGGTCAGTGCAGTTCACTGCAGCATCTATACAGAATGAATTGTAGTTATCCAACCATCCTGGCATGGTGGCCGTGTCATCCTGTATTGCCACCACCAGAGAAAACTTATCCCTGCAGCTACTACGACAAACTATTTTCGCGTCAATACACCGCATGTCGGAATACTAGAGATTTTCCAAATGGAGTTGATGTAAAACTAATTATTTTCATCAAATTTAAAAAGTTATTTTTCCAATCATCGGTATACGTACATGCATGCTGCTGGACTGTGATTAAATGCATAATTGATCAAATCGATATTTATTAAAACCATTTTAAGTTCTCCAATTTCAAAAATGGATTTTTACATGTAATGCTATATTTCTACATACAGTACGATGGCACTTTATACAATAATTATTAATTAAATATATTTTAATTCTGTGCCTTTTAAATATTGCGCGGACATCGACTAGCCAATCACCAGTTGCCATGTCATTGTAGCTGATCAATCGTATGAGGGCATTCTCAGACATCGCATGCAGGAGAAAGCCCACAGGAGTAGTATTTCCATTAATCTTTCCATCAATCTTGCAATGTAAATTTGAGGAGGTTATATTATATGTACGCCCCAGGGAAAATTCTAACGCACCCTCTTCAGAAATGGTTTTAAGACCAGTCTCCCCCCCCCCCCCGCCGCTAAACAAAAATGTATGGTCTGGATTCGTCCCTGCTAAAGGTTTGAGAAACACCTAGTTCTTCCACTATGAACCACATGCACATTTGATTTTTATTCGTGCTGGAGTACGTCGTACTTATAACACAACCTTTTTGGACAACTGAGAGCTAAAAACTGAGTAAGTATTTCGCATTAACTTTCAAAATAATGTCAAGTTAAACATTCACTTTGACTTTACTACATACAACTAAGCACATGATCTTACGTGTGTAGGTGAGCATTCGTAGCAAACGTTAAGAGAAAAAGTTAAGACACCATACTTAATTTATATATGTTTTGCCTTACTTTTTGAGGGGTAAGTAGAAGGGGGGGGGGGAATTGTTAGGGAACAGGACATTGTTAAGTTATATTTTAGAGATGATTATCATTCGGCTTCTTGCACTACTATCGCTTCTATATTCATTTTCAAAAGGTAATCAGTTCATAATTTAATTCAGTTCATATTTACTCCACATTGAAAACAAAGATACTACATCGATATTACAGTTATTATATCACCAAAATTGTACAGTATGCCTTGTTGAAGAAGAAATTAATGAATGCGGAATACGTTTAAAGATTCAAAAACTGATAACAGCCCTATGGCTTCTATCTCTCCCCTCTTAAGTCATCCCCTAGTTTCACGACTGAGTCGTGCTCTACATTCTAAGTCGTCTCCTCGTGCATCCCGCTTCCCCGCCTAACGGTTTGTCACGGTGTCGTGATGGACAGATTACCTGGTTCTGTACAGTGACACACAAAAGGCAGTCTGAATAGTAAAAGGGGGGGGGGGGGGAGATATCTCACATGACGCAAGCGATTATCGATACGCTTGATTTCACAACGCGCCTACACAGAACACAGTTCACGTTACGAACTGCAGTCAAAGATGTATAGGATGTTCACGGTAAAGTGAGCAGTTTTAACGGGCCCTCCCAACAGGCATTAACCACTAATAAATATATCTTATTGCAGCATCATGCATTAAATTTTGATGGTGGTGAAATATATTCACTGTGTTTATTGGTCACATTGCAATGTTTATATTAAAAAGCAGCAAGAATATGGAAATTGGATTAAGGGAAAATTTATAAAGGCCTTAAAAAGTGCTCACTTTACAGTGAATAGCATATAACTGTACAGCTATTAGCAGTTGAAGTAACTTCTACCTTTACCCGTAAACTTGAGTTGGTTTCATGGTTCGTAAATGTTTAACGGTGGGATGAACTGGCGCTAGGAGGGATAAGTTGAAGCTTAAAATAGCGTCTCACTCAATTCAACATACAAATTACATCACGCAAGTGACTACAGGGCCCCGACATCTTTACCAATGGGCACCAATGACGGACGGTTCCAAGTTCGTAGTAACAGGCTACTTGCTCAACAAAACTAACTTTTATTATATAGCTACAGAAGCGGACTGGAAACAGTGGTGAATCCAGACGAGTTTGAGCGGGAAAAAAGGTATTAAATACGCCAGTGAAACATTTTAAATTTAAAGTTTATCCAGGGCTTATGGATGCAAGACATTGGGTGAAGAGTTGCAAATTTAGCCCCAAAAATGTAACATTTCTTACTCATTTTTCTTTCCTTCGATGCATCTCTCTTATCCCACGAACATCTAATTCGCTTCTGCAGACTTAACATTTCCCTATAGTTATCTTCTTTATTTTCATGCAGGCTTAAGGCCCTTACACAATTGAAAACTTTAACATTTGACTTGATTTGAGTTTACGTTCAGATATGTTTCATATGGAGCTTGACACAGTGGAACTGTCAAAGGTAAAGTAAAGCACTTTTGACTTGATTTCGAAAAGTTGAAATTTAATATCAAAGTCAAGCAGTCATTTTGCCGAGAATCTAACTGAGGTTATGTGGAAAGTGCGTTATTTTATTGTAGGGCGATTTCAATCTCGGTATATTAAACAAAGCTCGTCTTAAATTAAATAAATGGCAAACGAATATAATGTGAAGAGGAAACATATGAATTAGACATATTTTAATAAAGTAAGGTAATGAGTGTTTTGTTCTTAAATAAAATTTTAACGCAGATTTTAAGCATATTTTAAAAAAACGTTCGTAAAATGCATTCCTGGATTATATCATAATTGTTTACATAGCAAGATACACATTTTCTACAAAACTCGCAGGACCTATGTTCAATTGTCTGAACTCTGATTCTGCAAAGCTGTATACTGTGCATGCGTGGTTTCGTCAGAGGAAAGGAGATAAAAAGTCACATGCAGAAGTTTTCTATTTTGTAAGAAGTTTTAGTCCTGCTTGTGCGAGGGTATCGGCCGGATACCGTGGCCTGTACGCCCGTCGGTCGTTAATTAAGTGATAAAAACAAGGGCAGTGGCAAATCCCACAGTCAATCAATAGCGGGCGCATGCCGCATGCGGAACGTTCTAAGGCGTCCCGTTTGGTTCCTAATCGGACCCATTTCACTCGTCTACGGCACAGAGGTGCGCGAGCGATACGGACGACACTGCCAAGCACATCTAATGCACCATCGCCACTAAGCGCAAAGCTCCGAAATGGCGTGCCGTGTTCTCGTCGAGCTGCGCATACTATCTATCTAGATGGCGAGATTTTGACAGTCGGTGAGTGGCAACTTGACGTATACGAAACAAAGTGCCGATTACAAAATCGTGTATCAGCTGATGCACGAACGAACAAACGTTAATATTAAGTTGGCTACTCTGAGTGCTCTGGCAAAGCACATCAGACAAGTGTAAAATACGCGATAACAAAGAGATAATAGATAAATTATTATATTTTATTTTACGTGGTCACAAAACAGCGGTTGTAAGTGTTACAAACTAAACTTCGTGCTAAAATAGTAATGTATAGGTGTTCAAAATGAAATGCTCAATAAGACGATTCAGAGCCGGATGAAAAGCAACTTCAAACCATAGATCTGTTCATGTTGTATTCCCACTGTCCATCCATGCTTTCCATATGTGCTTGATATTGATTCCAAAAGGCTACAGAAATATTGCATGATAATACTGAATAATTTTTTCAAATAATTTGACGAAATATATTTCAAATTCGTGTCGTTTCGAGACAGTAATAGGAGAAAAGTCGAGTTTTAAAAAGCAGGATCTAGAGGCGACGAACCTGCTGCTACCTGTCGGCTCGCGCACTTAACCATGTCATGCGCGCATTCTGCGAGTTCTTTCTCGAACCTAACCAGCTATAACGCTCAAATGAATGTGCTTCGTATGTAAAATAACAGATTTACGAACACAGATACCGACAGTTTTATTTTTCCGCGAGCTCTGCATAATTTTTAAAGAAACGCACATTTCGTGTACAGCGATTTTGATTACCAGTAATTTCTATTGGGCCGGTAATTGTCCGTCTATGTCCTAAACACGCCATCCCCCCCCCCCCCCCAAAAAAACCAATTCTTTGTTTTCGTGTAGCATCCAACTGACACACCAGCTGATGGCGAAAAGATAGATAGATATATATAAACTATAAGTAAACATTAGTTGTAGTTGACCTGTCAAAATCTTGCCATATTACATGAGACAGGCAGTACCTATGGAACTTCAAGCGATGGCCCTCTATCTATCACTGTATAGACGGACGGAAAGTCTGTGGCATTGTTCAACGCGAGGCCCTCAAGTTTTTTCGTGTGTATCTGACGTGAACATAACGTGAGATACAATCGTTTGAAAAAAAAAAAAAATCAATTTTTAAGTATTTTGGAGTGCTTCGAAATAGTGTTTCTTTTGTGCGTGACGTCTTGAAAGCACTCGACGGACCTCTGAAGTGCGGGGTTATTTTCGTAGATCAGCACACTGGACGCACGTTTAGCAGTTTCGTGAGAAAGCAGCGCAGTTGAAGCGCGAGGTAAGCTGGCCTCTGGACAGCTTACAACTTAACCCGCGAGCTATAAGTCCATTCGATGTTTCTTCACACTTTTTGAATCAAACCTTTGAAAAATCACCCCGAATATGAAGTGTTTGGTTGATTCCTAAATATGACATGTAGCCGCCTATCTCAAGCATTTTATATTTGGGTTAACATAAAAGTAACTTACTTTTTGTTAAACTTAACTTTTATTTATATTTTATCTATAAATCATAATATTTCATTTATAATTAATGACATTATAACAGTGAGAAAATACGCATGTTGGTAATTCCTACACTCAAATTTTTTTTGTACTTTTACAAGAAAAATCCTTGTAAACTCAGTTGCCACGAAAATCCTTTGTAAAACTACAAAGAGTTTTCTTGTAAAATCTGCAAAACAATTCATTGTAATATTACGAATGGTAGCCTTTAATGCCAACTGACATTATTGAGAAGTGTAAATAAAATTCCTTTTTTTTATTCAAAAAAACCAATTTAATGAATTAATAACAGAGAACTTAGTACCGTTTTTTTTGTTTAATAGATTTATTATCACACACAATATACAGAGGCGTTTACCCTTAACCTATTATATACAGTACACATTCAACCCACAATATAAACAATAACAAAATACTCAATAAAATATCTACACAATTTTTACATAGGGGCACAAAACGATATGAACATTTGGTGAACTGGTTTTACTGACAAAGTCGATGAACACACAAAAAATTATTTAACGTGACACGGACTTTGTAGTTTTACAAGGAAAATCTTTGTACTGTTACAAGCATTTGTAAAATTAGAAAGAAATTTCTCAGTAAAAATTACAAAAATTTTTATAGTAGTATCAAAAAGTTCTTATGCAAAATAGTATTACTCCGTGTGCGCATGAATGCGCGGTACGTTGTCCCATTGGTATGATTTTCTAAGAGTGGATTAATATCTGCACGAGGCGGAGGAACATCCCGCAAGTAGAGCTTCAGCTGGACTTCAGAAGTGTGTGAAGTAGCCGTGAATGAACTATGCCACGTCAACCCAGATTCGACATCTTCAGTAAGCGTGGTTGAAGAGGATATGGATTGCGCCACCGCACCTCGAATTTCTCCTCGACTATGCTCTGCTAGTTCGTGTCGACGTCGGTCTTCATTATGGAGGCGCTGTCTCCACGGCTCTTCGCCGCTGCCATACTTGCTGACGACGTGTTTCGCGCTTGCTCGCGATCTGTAACCACCATCATCAATACGTCAATTAAGCGCAACGGCTTCAGTTTGTAACAACCGTCGCGTGGCGAGAGTTGTTGGCACGTACTCGCTACGTGTATGCAGTGGCGGATTTAGGGGCACTTGCCCCTCCCAGAAGATCATAAAAATACACTACCTAAAATAACACATTTTTTAAAAACATTGTACCTGTAAGCAGAAAGTAAATTTTGCAAAGGAGCATATTCACCAGTATAGTGGCGACTATTAATGGACACATTTGACGCACTGCAATTGATCGGAACTCAACTTCATGCCGTGGACCGATCTTCAACATGTGCTTGTTTTGTTCGTAGGAAGTGCTAGCTGCGAGAAGGGTAAACTTGATTATGTCAGTTATAAGTATTTATTTAATTTCTAACTTAGGAATAGGGAGAATATTAATGTATTGGAAGGGGAATATTTCCTTTGATGAAAACAATAATAATTATTCATTTGCATTATAAAAGTGTTAATTTTTTATATTGTATTTAGCAATCATACATTCCACCGCCCCACCTACCCAGATAGCAATGGTCGACATTGTAAACTTGTAGTTTTTAAGTAAATTAGACGCTGTGTGGTGATACATCTTTGTACAACTGTTCACTGAAACAAATTATATCTTTAAAAATATTACAATTTCTGCCAGCTGTATATTAAATGTTTAGGTTCAAAACTGCTTAACTAGCACCATTTTGCACCTTAAAATCGAAATTTTCCCGGGGGAGGGCCCCCGGACTACCCGCTTCTAGCTCGGGGCGCGAGCAAAAAAATTTTGCTCTTCCCCCCCCCCCCCCCCCATAGAAATCTGGATCCGCCCCTTTGTATATGAACATTCTACAGAGAAGACCGACTGTAAAACACATTATAGTCTATTCGCAATTTCGGTCAAGCTTTGTTTACAATAGGCAGGAGAATAACCTGGAAGTAGAACTTTATCAGGGCTTCAGAAAAGTTGGAAGTAACAGTGAATGCACTATATAAATATTCGTTATATTAGTTCTGTCCGTAACACGCCTTTGCCGCTATTCACTGAGCCACGTGCGAGCTAACTTTTTTTTTAATTATCGTGTTAAAATAATTTTTAAGAAAAGGTAGGAGCAATATGCTGCGCAAAGACAAACACAAATGGACGGAGAATAAAATAATTGCAAAATTAAATGGTTCTTATATTCAAGAATAAGTTATAGACGTGCTTTAAAAAGTTCGCTGCTGAGGGCTGCTGCCATGCGATGGCAAGCGGAAATAAGGGATGACATCCACGAGACAGCGTGAAATGTTACCTTTATTTTTACAAAAAATCAGCAAGGATGACAAAAATTGTCCGTACAGCTGGTCACGTGGAACGGTGAAATGAGCCGACAGCTTCACCTTGGTAATGGCCCATCGTTGAGAATGAAGGTCGAATCTGGCGGGTTGCCAATCCAACGAAACACCTACAGCAAGTTGCTAACGTACACAAAAATTGATTAGAAATTGTTACAAAAGTTTACATAAACATACGTGAAACTCAGTGTATTTCACATCTGAGTACACTGACAGCCAACGCGCAGTACAGTGTCAAATGAGCCCAAACAAGTAATTTATTTTACAGATTGCATGATCATAGTAAAACACACGGTACACACGAAGCATAACTACGCGGCTGAGTTCGTTGACAGTCTAAAATTTGAGTTACCTCCGGCATAAAAACATTTTTTGCAAACCTGTGGTTTTTCGCAAAAAAATTGTTACATTTTAGAGTTTGTAATAAAATTCAATTATTCCATGGCCAGTTTTTTTCGCTTCGTGAAATGGCCCCTGTTGTGCGTTCTGGCAACCAATATGGACCTTTACAACTCCTATGCCGCGACGTCTGTAGAATGCGTTCGCAAACATGGCGGTGCAATGTCGTACTGAGACACGTATAAAGGTAATAGCAAAATTGTTCGGACATTTGCTATTTAATACTGTAATGTCACATGTTCATGTGCTCTTTGTAAAAAAAACTTTTCTTATATTTCATTAACAGTGCGTGCTCTCTATAGCAGTAATGATGAAACAAATTACGTAATATGCACTCTAATAATAATTGTAATATGAAAATAAATAATAGTTATATATCAAGAAAATTATTCGAACACATGCCAACGAAAATAACGTTCACTGAACACTTCAAAATCAATAATATGATGGAACACCGTAACTTTTGATAATCTCTTTCAAATGTTGTAGCTTACTGTGCACTAAATGTTTCGTTTCTTTTTCTGAGGAGAACTTGTTCTGTGTCTACAAGTCCCGCTTTCAGTTATTCTTTAGATTCTGGAGATCTTGATTGAACCATATATTTTAGTTCAGCCCATAATTGTTCCACAGGGTTCATGCATGGGCTTATGGTGGATGATGGAGCATTTCAGAGGAATTGTAGAGCAGATACATCGTAACAATGAGGGAGGTATGTTTGGGGTAGGCCTCGTTGTCTTGGTAGAATATGCTCTCACCTGCAATTCCAAGTTTTTCTGCACTTTTTAGTAAATTTTGGCGAAGATGATTTGGGTAGCCTTCCTTTCCGAGATGCCCTCAACGAACACCAACTCACGACCACACCAAAAAAAAACTGACATTCGGTACCATACCATTTATGTCAGCCACTGTATTTTACAGTCCCTCTAAAATTGTGGGTTACTAGCTCTTGGTTAGGTTTTCTCAACTCTATTTGCCTACCATCTGAACAACGCAAATTGAATTCGCTCTCATCTGCAAAATGAAAGTTTTCCCACCACAGTTCCTATCTCAATCGAGATCTTGATACTCCTTTCCGAACTTCCATCACTTGCGTCCGTTTCTTTTTTCCAGTGTCCTCCTAATTGTTTGGGCGTGGACTCTTACCAGTGGCCGAATGAACTTCACTAGCTAACTTACGAATACTCATCCTAAGATTCATTTTTATTTGTCTCGCAATCACTGCGTCTTCTCTGTCTGCGAGGACTTTGGGACGGTCAGTGCGATAATTCAGTTCTATGGTATCTTCATTCTTATACCTATGGATGATAACTGCCACTGTACTTATCTTTATTAACAGTATTTCGGCAATGTTTCTAAAGCTTTCGCATTTCTCGTGATACCCGTCATAGGTTAAATCCCTTCTTTCCCTTCCGCCTCATAGTGGTTTCAAAGACCTCACACTCAATACCTTCAAAGATGCTGCCCTCCAGGGTTGAACAAAGCATGTTAAACAGTGTCCGAATAATTATGTTGCGTAAGGAACCATTTCGCATAATTTTTTACACATATTTGCATAGCCGAATAATTTGGTTTTTATCTGTTTGTATGTGTAGTGCAATAAACATTACTTATACCAGTTTCAATTTTTAATATTTCTCGTGTTCTTTGCGAGTTTTACCTTCTTTCAGAATAGCATCGCAAATCGGCACTTCCTTGTGGGTGAAACTTTTTTTATGAAGATTAGAGTATGTTTGAGCAGCGATCCGGGCTAGAGTCCAAACCGATTCCTAAGAAACATGGCGGGCGTGCCAGTGTCCAGGGTGTTTTCTCGGCAAACTCCCGTTTCCACGTCCTCACATTCCGTCTGTCGTTTTTTCCATCTCCAACTTCAGCTCAAAAAGCATTTCAAATCACACTGTATTAACAACTAAAAATATAAAAAGAGGCTTGTGTTACAACGACCTGTCCCACACCATATTAGATGACGGTACATTTGCCCCTCCAAAATGTTCTCCCCCGTGATTCACGAGTACTTTTTCCCAGCACAACGCCATGACGGCCGATAATACAATACACCACTTATGTAGAAGACTACGTAGTAAGATTTGGCAAGCATATTATCTCTGCAATAGTTCGGCCCAGGCCGAGGTATATTGGTTCTACACGAGGCGACAGCAAGAGCCCGTATACCCTTGTTACACAACGACAAAGATGACAGAACACTACTCCGTCCCCTGCGAGTACATGGTATTTCCCCAGCAGATGACTCGATGTAGCATCCTGAAAATACCAAAGGCTATTCCTCCCTTGATCTCGCGCCAGTATCGAGCGGTGAACTAGTCAACATCGTTCCACAAACCAAAATCCTCCGAAACAGGGATGCACATGAGATTCCGAGTAAGTCGCCCACGCCACGGCGTGAAATACAAGATTATCGTGAACGGGTGCTGAGAAAAATTTACACCACAGTCTGTAATATATTTTCTGGGTAGCAGCACACCACACCATCAGTACTATGAAAAGTAGTAACTTAGTGCAATTTTAGTCATTGCAGAAATATGTACATTTCACAAAGAAATCTTATGAAATACAACTACATTTTATGTAGTAAACACACCACGACCTGATGCAGAAAACACATATTATATACATACACACATATATGCTGTTCACGGTAAACTGAATACTTTTGAAAGCCCTGCTTAAGCTCTACTTGTACGCACTTTGTCTGCTCTTCCGTCTTATGTAAAATAACATTGCCATGGGCTTCATCATTAATTAATTCATGCGTAAATTATCACAAATATTTACGTACACATTTTATTCAACGTTGAGATATGGAACTACTTTCCTTTCATCGTTACCAACTTTACTGGGTGCAATGTCACTCAGTGCACCCGTTAAAATATGTGCAGGTAGGATCAGTGACTTGTATCTAAGGTTGATTTCAAAAGTGTTCACTTTATCGTGAACAGCCTTTACACACAAATACACACAATCACAGGAAAGTGCAACGATAAAACCGTACATTATTATACTGACTGTTTACAGTTAAATGAGCACTTTTGAAAGTGGTGCTTAAGATCTACTTTCCTCATGTTTCATTTCGCCATATGTATACTTTATATTGTCATGGGCGTAATAACTTTATTCATGTACCAGTCAAGTGAAAACGTGGCATTATTACGAATTTGAATGTGTTACTTTAGTTTATTCGCGGTTTCTTCAGACTTTTTGAGTCAAACCTTTGAAAAAATACCCCACATATGATGTATTTAGTTATTTTCTAAATAGGCCATGTATCACACGTGTTTTATTCTTGTGTTAACAAAGTATTTTTTTATCGACGCGAACTTTTAACCATATTTTAACTATAAATTACAATATGTCATTTATAACTAATATGAATGAGAATAGAGACGAAATACGTTTGCTGGTAATGCCTAGTGATAAATAGTTCTTATGCGAAATGAGTGCGCTCGAATGCGAGGCGTTGACCCTCTGGTGTAATTTTCTAAGCTTTGTTTGCACGATGCGGAGGAATATCCTGGAAGCGAAATTCAGTAGGGCTTCAAAAGAGTTGCACGTAACCGAGAATGAAGTATAAAATGCCATTTCGTATTCAAATGCGTATAAAGCAGAAAAACACGAACTTTATTTGCCACGAATTTACAATACACTCGCAGTATGTCGTCAAGTCTTGGAACTGATTTCAAAAGTACTCAACCGTGCGAAGCCTACGGTACGCTTCAACGGTAGTTACTGCTGAGCATATGCCCAGTACATACCGGCAAGTTCTGTTCCACTTACGTCTTACAAATAACTCGGCTGTAGGCATACGATCGTTCTGTTTAAAGTGTGTACGGAGCAAGTACTAAGTCATACGTCCAACAATAGTTAAGATTGTACTGAAAACCCGTCCGATCGCTGTGTCCATCTTGAAGGGTACTGTATTATAGATTTCTACAGCTGTACTCTGTACTTTCTCAAATCGCGCGAGCAGTTAAATAAACCGGTCCTCTTCCCCCCCCCCCCCCATCAATAAACCATCCGTGGGAAAAGAAATTTGGCAAGCGCTGCTGGCCTCTGCGTAACACGTGAAGTCACTCGGCTCTCTCCAGTTTAACTGCCACGACTTAAGGCTTGCGTGCGGGTCCACAGCATCGCTGATGCCCGGTTGGTTACACCAACATCTTCTCCGATCCGAGATCAAATGATTCTAGTTCCGAACCAGGATCCAGTTTGATCTTGGTTCCAATGTAAAAGTGTTGCACCAACGATTCGTCGATGTTCGATCCAAAGTGAGAGATCATTATTAAGTATGAAACAAATTTTGCTATTGGTTCCTAATATTTGACGTTATGGAAATGGGCGTATTTTTCACTCTAGATATAACTAGATGTGCGATGTTTTATTTGTTTTAAGTGAATTATTTTTGTACGAATTTTACTGAATATTATTCGAGTGCGTAAAATTTCGTTTTCATTTCCCAATAAAACAATCGAACGTAGTTCTATCTGTTGGCATATTTTTAAACTACATTTGTCGACGATGGCTGCTTATCTCTGATCGAGATTTCGAACCGCCAATTTCGAGGGTTCGAAATGAACTTCATCTCGATCTCCAGTCCAGCTTTGAACTCGAACAGTGTAACAGTTTTCTGTGTCGATCTTAGATCCGATCTCGGATCGAGTTTCGAACCACGATGGTGCAACCTGGCATGAGAGGCACGAACACGCCGTACGGCCGACCACCGCGCCAAGCAGGCGCGCGGCCAACAGACGTTCAAGACGAAGGCCATCACCACCTCCGTGATCGAGGTCGGCTAGTCGCCTTCGAACGACGTTGCGGGTTCGAATCCCGGGGAAGTAACGCGAGAGCCCGGTTTAAGGTCACGCAAAGGACAATTTTGGGCGAGCGAAAACATTTGGGTTACTCTTAAACATCGAGATATTGAGAGTCGATAAGGGCGGAACGAAGTGTGTACGGAGCAGCGCCGGAATGTAAGGGCGGGGGAAGCGGGAAATCCCCGAGAAAACACGCCGACCAGCGGCATCGTCCGGCACGATTGCCACATGCGAAAATTCGGGGACGATCCCGCTGGGAATCGAACCCGCCTCGGTGGGAGGCGAGTTAGTTTAAACACTTCCACACCGTGGTCTCCTTGAGAAAATCTAGAAAGTACAGTAGTTTCCTGAACCTATTAAAATTTTTGAGATTGGACAGAATTATACAGTGATTTTGATTATCATCGGAATGTAAAATAATATCTTCTACCAACAGTAAACACACAAAAATACTTTTAGATCAAGCAAGCTTAACTTAGGCTGACTTTTTTTCTCGAAATCAAGTACGTAATCGGTGACGCGCATTCAAGAAGGGCAAGCGAAGGAAATATACTTTTTAAAATACTGTCATTCATATTTCTATCAACAGTCGCAATTTTTGTGCTAAAAACACATCAAAGAGGAATTGAAACTTTTGAAATGGTTGGTATTGTAACGCGAGCGAGGTGGCACCGTGGAAAACCACTGTACTAGCATTCTATTATCAGTCCAGCCATCCTGATTTCTATATCCCAGGGTTTCCCAACATCACCCCAGGCGAATATGCCGGGAGACTTCCTCAATAAAGGTCATGGCCAATTCCTTCCCAGTTCCTTTAAGTCTAGTAGCCGCCCCCCCCCCCCCACAAATGGCCATGCTGCCGTTCGGGACATCCACAATAAAAAATAAATATGAATAATGCAATACGTAAACAGATCGCAAAGCACAATTTTCAACAGTTTATTAATTGAAGAACGCACCACTGACGCCCTGCATACTTTCAAAGCCCTGATTTAAGATATACTTGTATGCACGTTGTATATTCTTCCGCCTTACGTAAGATCAACACTGTAATGGGCCTCATCATTTTATTTGTGCGTCGGTCAAGTGAAACTTTGAAATTGTTAGAAAAGTAAATATTTTACAAATCTGCTCACCTTTATTTCTCGATTCATTCAAAAAAGGGAAAGAGAAAGGGAAAGAAACAATTTAAGTTATGAGAAATGGTTACCCTACACTTTTTATTCGACATTAAGATACGTAACTACTTTCCCACCCATTGTTACCAACTTTGCTGGGCGCACGTCACTCAGGGCGCACGTTGACATATATGCAAATAGGAGCAATGACTTTTTCCAAGGTTGATTTCGAAACTGATCACGTTATCGTTAGCAGCCTTTACCATACGGCATCTTTAATTACCACGCCTGCACGGCGTCTACCCAAATACACAGATAATAAAAGCATTCCTGTATTCTTTACGGCTTTCCTGTGATGCAGAGAGTAGTGATGTTGCATCTACCCTTCACCCTAGAATTTACCAAGTGATTGGCCCCTATGACTCACCTCCGTACCGCGTTAAGGCAATAAATTACCACTAAAGGCTGTTCGCGATAAAGTGAGCACTTTCGAAATCGCCCTCACAAAAATGTCACTGCCCCTGTCTACATATATTTGAACGGGCGCACTGAGTGACATGCACCCGTTAAAGTTGGTAATGATGGATGGAAAGTAGTTCCGTATGTTAACGTCGAATAAAAAGTGTTAGGTTAACCATATCTGATTATTTAAAGTATATCTTTCGATTTCTGTTTTTTTTTTCTGTTCGGTGTGTAAAAATTATCAGATTTATAAAATATTTGATTTTCTAGCTATTTCACAGTTTTACTTGACCGACGCATGAATAAAGTGATGAGGCACATGGCTATGTTAGTTTTACATACGGTGGAAGAATACACATCGTGTATACAAGTAGATCTCAAGCAGGGCTTTCAAAAGTGCTCATTTTACAGTGAACAGCCTATACAGATTCGTCCCACCATGACGTTGGCTAATGTTCCAACCAGCCTTCCCAGACGTGAGGCCGACATTCGTAAGCCAGCGCCGATCAATCAGGACTACTACAGAATATCTGCATTAGATATCTGTAACTTTTACGGGTTTTCCAGACGAAAAATGGAGACAGTTCCAAAATATATAACATACATTAGAAGTAAATAACGAAAAGAGAGCAATGCTCTATAAAACAAAACAACTATCTGTTACATTTAAACACATTGCAGGTTTTCATTTCCAGGGTCAAGTCACAAGTTTTCCTGACCTTTCCGGGTTTCTAAGATTGTCTAGATCTCGGCGACCTTATTAACCGTTAATATGAGATTTGAGGAAGCCGGGCCGTATTAATCGTAATCCTGGTCCAGCGAATAATTGTGTCGACGAGATGTTCTGTAGAGAGAAATATAAGAAATTTACGGAAGACAGAAGAGCCAAGGAGAGAAACGTATTAGTGAAAGTTGTCGCAAGAACAATGGGTGTGGAAGATTCTATCGGCCAATGGTAAAAGGGAGGGGGTGTGGCCACCAAGACTACAAGGTCTTACGACCACTATGTGACGTCACTGGTGGTGGGGAAATACAATCGCTACACGGCATTGCTTTGGAATATGTGTTAAAATATAATCGGCAGGGCTGAATAATACAAAATGTTGGCTGCTTCCAATATGTTGTCATTTGTAAGAAAGTTAAGAACTATGTTCAAAGATATTACTTGGCGATACAGTATCTAAAAATAAAATTAGCTGCAGGCAATTCCTTGATATTGTTTTTACTGTGTTGTTTGCCTGCAAGAAAAAACGATGCCCAGAAATATAACCTAATGGTACATCCTCTGAATGTACAAAAAAAATCCATTTCTTTATTGTTCTTCGTTTAGCAATGATATATAATAATTTTTAACCAACGAGGTAGGCATTGTAAATATAGCATCTGTGGAGTAAATTTTATATTTCTTGAAGAAAATAACTAATGAAGTTCAAATACAGAATCCATACAAATCACTGAAATCGATTTTAATTAAACACTAAATACTGCGAAACTCGCCTTTATGTGGAGTGCATAAGCTTCGGCATGGGCCCGCCACATGCCGAAACTAACCAGGCTGCCATCCATACTGGCCACGTATGTTTGCCCTTCATTCGCGACGTCATCAACTTGGCAAGAAGAGGTTGTAAGGCCTTTAAGTCTCGCTGGTCACAAGCTACCGGGTAGGGGGGAGGGAGAAAGAGTGAGGAGGGGAAGGGGAGGGTGAGGGAGGGATCGAGTTTTGTGCGTAAATGAAAGCAAAATATAATTAACTTGAAACGGATCTACATTAATTCGCGGGTATCCTTTCCTCCAGAGGAACTGAATAAAGCTCGAACGTTTGCCCCCCTCTACCTCGTCTAAATCTTATGCTAAGTGTGTGGAATATCATGGAAATATGAGGTCATTTGAATGTATGGTATTGTCCTACAAACACAACAGTGTAATTTACAGTCTCCACCCCCCCCCCCCCCCCCAAAATTCAATCATTGCTGGTCCAATGGTGGCTGTCCCTAACTAGGGTGACCAAATATTTTAATGCATGAAGCAGGGTACTTATAAAGAAATGCGATTTATACTAAAATGAATGTGGTTAACTTTCAGGCATGACAGTACTGCTAATATAAGATATCACGATTGAAAAATTAAAAAGGTTGCAAACAATAAGTATCTGGGCATAAATCAAAATCGTAATTACAATAGGTTAAACACTAGACGAAGCGTTTTAAATTTATATTACTTTGAAATATTTTTTTAATTTAAACGATTGGCACGCAGGAAAGTGTTATTTTGTAAAATCAGTTCATAAAACCCATTGCAAGTTTAAATAATATAAAATCTCAGTAGTTATTTGCGTGTAAAAAGCAGGGCTTTCGTAGGATACTTGTCTAAAGGAGGACATTTCATGACTATTTGGCCTTTTGCATCCTGCAGGACAACACTTACTCCCCATTATTTTAATATTGTTTCTACCCACTATTTAATCGACAATAATGTTGCATTTTAATAGTGTAGAAATTAGATATTTGTAGGTACAATTCTAATAATACTAATATGGTTACCTCTTGAACTGTTATGCTGGCCCGCGGTGTATCTTAAGAATAAATTTCTGGCCCGCGACTGAAAAATAGTTGTACCACACTGCGGGCCTAAACAGTATTTTAGTCAAAAAGCAACGGCATTCTGGGTCAATAAGATATTAACCATACAAAATGTATCCGCTTGGTTCCTAAGCCTCAAAATTTTAAGTAATATATACGTATATGTTGTAAAAGTTTGTTCAATTTGTGAAGTATTAAAGGGTTTTTATATTGTGTGTTTTAGCACACTTTCATTCTTTAATAAAGCTGCACAATTCTGATTAATGTTCAATTAAAACAAATAAGACATTATTCTGCAATCTCAATTTTTGTTCAGTAAATCAGAGTAGCTAAGACGGCAGGAAAATAAAGTGCGAAGTAGAGTTTCTTCTGTAATATCCACACAATCTACGTTATACAACAACGTCTTTCACTCAATAACTGGCAGTTTCGGAAAATCAGTGTTAGTGCAAGTCGCATTAAAAAAAAAGTTTGAACAAAAGATAATCGATTAATGAAATCAAATTCGACAATGAGTCCACACGTCATTCTTTTCAAAGATAAAGTGATCGAGGGTTAAATCAGTCTCATTCCTATGATATAAACTGATCATTTAAAGACACCTCGTCACTTGCAAAGGTGAGTGCGCGGCACTACTTGGGCATTTCCAGAAGTATGATTAGGTAACGTTAAGGCGCCCAAAACCGTCAGAACTAGATTTTGGGAGCGGTTTGTATCTTGAAAACAAAATGAATTAGTCATAGGATGAATGCCAGAATGTGCGGAACCCTGGAAGGAATAAGTTCTGAAAAGCTTTGCAACGCTAATTCCAACAACGCACTCCCTCTACGCAAGCATCGTCTAAGCCCACAATAGCGATGTTATCCCGCCACTTTAAGGCGGCATACATAACAAAAAAAATATATAATTAAAACTTACAACTTAGGATTCACACCCCGCAATTGAATTGCTTCCGACTCCTTCCATGAAATTTTTACAAACACAAACACGCTACTACAGCATTGGTGGGACCACACGGCAACGACAGGCTACATGAAGTGAGCACGCTAGCTGCACAGTTATAGGCTATTCACGATAAAGTTAGCACTTTTTTAAGGCCCTGCTAGATTTTTCCTTTCAATTAATTTCTACCGTTCCGCCAATTTTTAACGCGAAATTGCAATATGACTAATGAACACAGTGTATACTTTTCATCAATTTCAAAAGTTAACGTATGAGATTACAATAAAATATATTTATTATGGGTGCTCACTTTACCGTATACAGCCTATACCTCCGAGCCCAAGCAGTAAAACGGATATTTTGCCAATAGACATGTCGAAACCATGTGACTTGAACTTTAGATTAGCGGAACCGTTTACAGAAATGCGTGCTTCAAGGAAAAAATTGATATAAAAAAAAAAAAAAGAATGAACCTTGGAAAACGAAATATAAACAAACTTCGCTATCTCGCACGACTATGGCCGTACGACTGGGGAATACTGTTGGCGATACGTTCAACAGACAATTCATGGACCACAGACTTATGAGGTCAACTAATTTTCGTCTCCCAACAGTGGCTCACTATCTACCTACAGAACTGTCAAAATCACGTGTTGGAAAAGAGGCCTAAATAATTTCTTTTTTTTTTTTTTAACAAATAATAGCACAACTCAAATACACTCGCGAGTTGCATTAAAACTCGGTCAAAGGATGTGTGGTAACATTTCAAAGCTCTATAAATATTGGGTTTCTCTTGAGCAGGTCTCGGCTATATGCCCTTACACAATTGAAAACACTTTACCATTTGACTTTACGTTTGCTTTCAGACATGTTTCTTATGGGGCTTGGCACAATGGACCTGGCAAAGGTAAAGTCAAGCTCTCCGGACTTTATAATTTCAAAAAGTTGAAATTTATGAGGAAAGTGAGTTATTTTATTGTAGTGCGATTTTAATCTCGGTATATTAAACAAAGCTCGTCTTACATTAAATGAATTGGCATATTTTAATAAAACAAACAAAATAATTTTTGGTTTTGAAATAAACTTTTAATATCAATTTTAAGCCAATTTTAAAATAAGGTACGTAAAATGCATTCGTGGATATGACGATTTACATAACAAGATAGGCATATTTACTAAGCTCGCAGAACCGACGTGCAATTGTCTGAACAACCCTGACTTTGCAATTGTATTGTGTAATGGTGGTTTCGTCAGAGGAAAGTCAAATGTTAAGAGTTTTCTATTGTGTAAGAAGCTTATAAATCCCGTACAGGTGGGTCTAGGCGGAGCGAGGGCGAGGCAAGCAGGCTACCTGCCAGCCGTCGCTGCACTACAGTTAGCACGAAGGCAAGCCGACCCACAAACCCAATTCCCGAGCGCCGGGCCGCCCGCGCGAGCCGCGATCCCTGTCGCTTTCTGGGTTTTCGCGCACGTGAGACGCCACACTACCTCGCCCGCCGCGTGTTTCTAGGCCGGCCGACACAATAACGGGCTGCAGGTAATTAGCATCTACTACGCCAAGCGTGCCTGCTCATGCCGAGGTGTGTGCGTGCATGTCTCTGTGGAGGGCCAGGATCCCATCTCCCGGCCGGTGTAACCGGAGGATTTGGCCCCTAGGTAGGAAAATGACCGACACCTTCGCGATCAAGACAGGAAAAGAACGTACTAGTACATCCTTATACCACTGGTGAGATGTCGGCACAGTGGGGTACCGTACAAAAAGAAAAAGGGTGTACAAAATAGAAGCTTTTCTCAGAAATTAATTTTTTTTCTCGGAAAGTTGTACAATTTCACTCTATTAATTACACAGAACACGAAATTACTTCTCTTGCAAATCATTTCTGGGGAAACCAAGCTGAGGCGTGCCTTGAATCTCTGTTTTGGGGATTAGCTCCCCTGCTGGTGCTTGGACTGACTCGGTGCGTAATGTTTGGCTACGCTTGAACAGTAATTTCATTTGCGATGGGGCAATGCTTGTTCCTTAAATTGATATTTTATAGGCCGTTCATGGTAAAGTGAGCATCGTTTAAAGCCCTTTTAAATTTTTCCTTTCATCAAATCTCTATCTTCCTGCTGCTTTTTAAGATAAACATTACAATGTGACCAATAACTGCAGTGTATACGTTTCACCGCCCTCTAAATTTAATGCCTGAGGCTGTAATAAGATATATTTATTAGCGGTTAAAGCATGTTGGGACGGCCTACGAAGTGTTCACTTTACCGTGAACAGTCTATACCAACGGACACTGCCTGGCGAGAAATAGATGAGGGTAATGTTCTCGGGGATTAGTGTCAACCGAATGTGTGGTCAGCCGAGGCTTGTAAACAGTGTTATAATGTTGTCGTGGTTGTTAGCCAAGCTGCTTTGACACGTGCCACCACTCAGACATTCAGGGGGTAAAATCCGCCTGCTATACCGGCTGCACATAAAGGTTGAAGTAAAGCAACTACCTATGGAACACTGCAACCAACTTACAATGTGAAGAACTCATAACAAATTAGTACAGACACCATCAAAATGGTCAGAAAAGTGTGATTTATGCTGCATATGAAAGACTAACGTATATATTTTGCAACACTATTAAATATTTTACTAAGATATACTTTATAAATGTAAAAAAATTAATCGATCGACAGTCTGCATTTTTTAAATCAAATTTAAGCGCAATTCCATTTTGGATGCTTCGGAAAGCAGACTTTGCGACAAAATCTTCAAGAAAGATCGTCATATTTACTGTTATCGTGTGTAATAAAATAATAGTGATAATATATATCAATTTTATAAATAACTTTATTTAAGTCAGTTTCGGCCATAAATGTTTGTGATAAATGGACGCACATAAAATAAAATATACAAATTATTTCTTACGTGATTATTATAATTTTCTTACACACAATCATAGTAAACATTATGACAATATTCCATGACGAAAATTTTCTTGCAAATTTTGCTTTCATCAGCATCCAGAATGGAAATATGCTTAAATTTGGTTAAAAATAGAGACGATTTTAAGCGATTATTTTTCTACACTTAAAAAGTATATTTTGGTAAACGATTTTATAATATTGCAAAATATATACATTTTTCTTTCATATACAGCATAAATCGCGCTTTTACGACCATTTTTATGGTGTCTTTATTTACGAGTTGTTCACGTTGTATAGTCGGGTGCAGTGCACCATAGGCAGTTGCTTTACTTCAGCTTTAAAGGAAACTACAGGCTGTTCACGGTTACTTCCAACTTTTTTAAAGGCCGGCTAAAGTACTACTTCCACGACATTTCTATGCGTCATGCAAACGAAGCTTAACCAAGTACAGGAAATTACATTGAAGGGACAGCGCACCGAATTCATGTGCACTCAGTGTAATATTATTATGCATATTATATTTCTTACCAGGCATTACCAACAAACATATTTTCTCCTCGTTTTATTTATATTAATTGTAAATAAAATATTATGTGTCTATATAAGTAAAAGTTCATTTGAACTAGAAATAAGGGCATTTTTTGGTTAAAACAAGTTTAAAGGCTTGTAATAGGTGATATGCTTAGAAATCAACCAAACACGTCATACATATGGTAAGTTTCAAAGGTTTGATTTAAAAAAAGGTGACGAAATCACAGCTAGACTATATAGGCTGTTCGCGATGAAGTCAGCTTTATACGTGATTTAAGTAAATGAACATTTTATTCATGCGTCGGCCAAGTGAAAGTGTAGAAAAATAAAAATAATACAAATTTCTTTATTCTTACACTTATCTGGATTAAAGAACGAAAACAGAAAGCAAAAAAAAATCATCTAAGTATCCATAAACGTTTACCTAACTATTTTAATTCTACGTTAAGGCCAGGAACCATTATTCCTCCATCGTTGCAAACTTTCCTGTGCGCACGCTGGACACTGTGCATGTTAAAATACTTGCAATGCCTGCGATTTAAAGAAAAGAATCGATAGTCCAAAGTTATAACACTTACTTGTAAACAGCTCATTAACTCTCAGCTAACTGACATGTACGATTAGTGGGATGAATTGATGTTTCTCCGATACAAAATTTGTGAACGATTTATATTTGATGTTGAAATCTTTTTGTGTGTTTCGTAAAATGTAAGTACGTAAAGGCTTCTTACGATAAATTGAGCACTTCTGAAATACCTGACGAAGATCTACTTGTAGGCACATTGTGAATTCTACTATTTAATGTAAAATTAGCATTGCCACATGCCTCATCACTTAATTCATGCGTCGGTCGAGTGTAAATGCGAAATAATTGGGAAAGTAAATATTATACAAATTTACTTATCGTTAAATTTTACGTATTAAAAAGGAAACGAAATAAAACTGCTCACCTTATCGTCAACAGGCTTCAATGTGCAGTGGGATGTTTGCAATTTGACCCGGGATCTGCCCTAGGCATCAAAACTGCTTACTACATTAACATTGGCAGTTTGTATGGCTGCGTTCGGTGATGCATTGCAGTATTGGCAGTATTCTGAGTATTGTTATTTGGAAACACAAGGTACTATACTAGGAAATGTTATCCTGATGCCCACATCAAATTCAAAGAGTGAGTAAGGCAAAAAAACACGGTCTGCCTGTACTACTCTCGGATCATCATAGTGGCCTGGCTAGATCTGTATTTTTTGTGTGTGTTCGGTGACTTTTGTCGATATTTTAAGGCGTTAATAAAATACGGCTGAAAAAATAATTGGACGTCATGTTACACAAAGTCTCCACTTCAGGGTAATTTATTTCCGAGAGGAGGTTTTTTTTTTATCTGAGAGGACTAATATCTCTAGGTTCACTACGGCAATGAAGGTTATGTACACCTAAAATGAAAACTGGTGGGAATATTTCTACATTTAAAAGAAGCCAAACTTATGGGCGCATTGACTCTTCTTACGGCGACACAAAATCGGTACTTTCGCAAGTTTTTTTTAACACAATTGCGTTTACATTTTGTAACAGTTCAGAAAACCACGATAGCAATAATAAAGTGTGTGTGTGTGTGTGTGTGTGTGTATATATATATATATATATATATATATATATATATATATATATATATATATATATATATATATATATATATATATATATATATATATACACACACACACACACACGCGCGCACAGTTTTTTCACACTTTTTAAATCAAAACTTTGAAGTCACCTTATGTTTGACATACCTACTTGGTTGTTTTCTAAATACGCCACGTATCACAAGCGTTTTATGCATACGCTAACATAAAAAGTACCCCTTATTTTTGGTTGAATTGAACGTTTACTTATATTTGATCTGTACGCTATAATATTTCGTTTACAAATAATATGAACAAAAACAGTGAGAAAATAGGTGTTTGGTAATGCCTAGTAATAAATAGTGCTTACGCAAAATAATAATATACTGAGTGCGCAAGGGGTGTGCTGGGTTCAAAAAAGTTGGAAGTAACTGTGAATTGACTATAATATTTTAGCCTTCAAAATTGTGTCTATCAGTATTCGCCAAGAGGCCAAGACTACGTGACGATCTGTTTTCCCACGGTTCTTCGATTTCTCCTCTAAAGACATTGCCATGAAAGACACAAAAAAATACTGGGGAGTTCGTTTACTAACTTTATACCACGCTTATATTCAACAGAGATCCGTAACCCAATCTCCGCGATAACATCGATACCGGAAACGGTGAGTTTGCAGTGCAAGATAAAGAAAAAGATCATCTGCATAACGTCTTTTTTATAGACATTGTACAGTCAGCGTTTTCTTGAGGATCACTTAAACTTGTGATGCTGTCTATATCACGGCTGTAAGTTAGAATACAAGGAAGAAATCAATACGAATACGTTTACACAAAACTGTTAATTAATGCAGAAATCTCGATTACTTTAAGTTTTATTAGTTAAGTAAAACGTGTTTTCTAATGAGCTCCTGGCCTTTTGGTTTTTGGTGCTCGCTAGCGGTGGCAAGGTGCGACAAATTGGCTAAACGTAGTAGTCCTTTTCAAAGTACACAGCAGAATTACATGTATAGTCTTTTCGCGGTTTCTTCGCACTTTGATAAATCACCCCTGTGTGGCGTGTTCAGTTTTTTCCCTAAATATGTCATGTATCACTCGCGTTTACATAACAGTGCCTTATTTTTGGATAAATTGAACTTCTACTTATATTTAATATATAAGTTAGATTTCATTTATACATTAACACTAATGCGATGCGCTGTACCTTTGGTGTAATATTCTGGATACGGTTAAACGTTGCGCATGTATGGGGCGGAGGAAGATCCTGGAATTAGAACTTCAGCAGGGCTTCAGAAAAGTTACAAGTAACAGTGAATGAACTATAGTGCTCACGCTATGTAGGTCTTACGCATTTTTTTTCCCCCAACGTATAGCCGTTGCCACGTACCTTGAAATCTAGCGAAGTTCAATCGTAAATTGAGTTGAGAGCCGATAAGGGTGAAATGCGGTGAGAATGGAGCAGTGCCGGAATGCAAAGTCGGGGGAAACTGGAGATCCTTGTGAAAACTCGCCGACCAACGGCATCGTCTGGGAAGATTCCCACTAGCCAAAATCCGGGAGTGACCAGGCCGGGGATTGAACCTGGTGAACAGTCTAACCGCTCAGCCACCACGACCCCCTAGACTGATAGAAAAATTCTTGCTCACAAGAAGTTAAGTTGGATGGTGGTAACTATTTAACAGCATTTACCCATCAACATACAAAATTGCCTTCGCTAAGGAATACATATACGTCAGCTATCTACCTGAAATAGTAACCGGACTGCATTCATTCCTCACTTTAAACTCGAAGAAACAATAATTTGCTAAGGAGCGCAAGCATGACCCGTGGTAACTGACTGCTATTGGCAGTTTTAAGTGCTTGTGAAAATCACTTTAAAGATATTTTTAGGAGGGAAGTTAAGGTACAGAGATATAATGATGAAACTCCAAAATAATTCCGTCTTTAGTCCGTAAGCAATCAACATTAAGTTGAAGCGTGTGGAACAATGATAAAATGTAACTCAATAATTAATTAAGGCTTTTAAGAGTATATGATGTAGAATCATAGGCAATAAATTATTCATTACTTAAGGTATGATAAAAGTATCAGTGGTGTAACATTAACAATCTTTGGGAATCAGTAATATTATATTATGTGAGGTGTTAAAATTAAAAATCTGAAGTAAAAGATTGGCCACCAAGGCTTTATGCGCTCTTTTTTTTTTTGTAACCAAAAATAAATATTTTGAATCCAATATGACGAGGGAAGTTCCCCTTACGCCCTTCGCTTGTTGATTTACAAAGCGTTTAGTCGATATATTACAGCCAGTTAATCAAACTATTTAAAACAGAAAAACCTCACTATGATGCGACGTATTCCAAAAGTTTTCCTAGTTGTCAAATAACTACAGTTACAAACAATTTGCACAAACATTTGCCATTTGAGGTTATAGGCTGTTAAAGGTTACTTTCAACTTTTCTAAGGCCCTGATAATGTTCTACTTCCAAGATATTCCTCCGCCTCATTCAAAGCTTAGCAAGTCTGAAAATTACGCTGCAGGGACAACGCACCGCATTCGTGCGCAGCACTCTGTGTAAAAACATTTTGCATAAGAACTATTTCTTACCAGGCGTTACCTACGCACCTTATCTTCTCACAGTTTATATTCACATCAATTATAAATTAAATATTATAATTTAAAGACATGATTTAAGCAAAAGTTCAGTTTAATCATGAATAAGGTACCTATTTTTCATGTTTACGAAATATAAAACGTTTGTTATACATGGCGTATTTATGAAACCACCATGAAAATCACACATAGGGTGATTTGATTTAAAAAAAAAAGAAGAAACCGCGAATAGACTATACAAGCACTACTGGCAATTTTTATTCTGAATCTGCTGTAAAATATCAAACAGTGGATGAGCGGGTGTTTGTCCCCCGCGAGAGAAACATGAGGTCCAATTAACTGCGAACCACGAACAATAGCGTGAGATGTTCAATTTGCCGGTGCGTGTATGGCGCGGAGCGGGCAGACAGGGACAGGCTTTCTGGCGACGAGATTCCCCACGGACAGAAGCCAAGCGCGCCGTCGGCTATTTTCGAGGTCGCCTCTATGTGAACCGAACAACAAGCGGGTGACACTGCTTCCTCGACTTTCCCGGCCCCCGGACGACGTCTCAGGCGGAGCAGTAACTCTCCGAGAAGAAGCTGCTTTCACACGTCTCCGCCCGTCGCGCGGCACACGCCCCGACACTGCTTTGAATTTTTAAAAAGGTTCTCTCGAATGCACGTATATAGGCTGTGCGCGTAGGTTGCCTGGGTACGCCGCCGAACTACAGTAGAAAACACGTTTTATTAACCCTTTGTTTCGTATGGGTATGTCAAACGTTATTGAGCGAGGTCTGCTCAAGAATAGCATTTAAGAAACGTTACGCGTCTGTATACGTTTTCCAGTTACTCCACTTATCTCTTAAGCATGTTTACGCGATAGTCAAAATGGCTCGAACGAGTGTTTTCACGGTTATTTTTAGGTATGGACATTCGATACAAAATACTAAAAAAGGGATAGGGTCGTGCATCAAACCATTATTACTACGCCACAAAATGTTAGGGTCTCCGATAAAAGTATCATAGAGGCGAGTTACATACGGCAAGACAGTAAGTCAGTTCAGTACTTCGTGTGTAGAGGCAATGAGTGTTTTGAAGTGCATGTCTCGGCCGCCCCTAGCGCCCCCGCACTTTTAGGCCTCAGACGTGCAAAAACTCCTTCAACCAGGCGACCACCTAAAAATGAGCACTCGTGGAAGCCAACCCAGCTTCGATAAGGGCGTAGCTGCCACGCACATTAAGTGCACCATCGCCTATCAGCGCAAGGCTTGAGCTGGCGTGCAGTGTTCTCGTCACACTGCAGGTACCTAGTGGGACTTTCAGCGATGACCGTATTACATTACTTTGTAAGTGTAAAAAGAGTAGGATGGTCCAAAACACGTACCTTTAGTACTCTTGTATTTATCTGATACGTATATTTTAAGATACAGCTCTTTGGAAAATCAGTTTTTAGCAGTTTTGGAGTACTCTCAAATGGTGTTCTACCATGCGTAATATTCTGAAAGTACTAACAATCCTCGTCTAAAGTGTGCTCCTTTCGCAGATCAGAGAATTGGACGCACGTTTAAAAGTTTCGTGGAAAAACGTTTATTTCAAACACACTGCAACGCAGTACAAGAGTCAGGTAGGTGGCAACCTTAATGTCAATACTTTCCCTCAATTTATATCCTTCCGCCATAGTAACATTTGTATTGCCGCGTGCCTAATGACATTATTCATGGATCAGCAAACGTCAACACTCTGAACTATTTTACTTAATTCGTTGCCAACTTAACTGGCAGCCTGCACGTCAGCATGAGGGTATCATATATGCTGTTAACGGAAAGCAATATTTTTTTGAAGTTTGATTTCTAAATGTTTACTTGACCATGAACAGCCTTTACCAGCGAAAATGCCTACCGTCCATACGAGTACCAGTGCCGCGGTGGCTGAGCGGTTAGCCAGCTCGCCTCAAACCAAGGTGAACCTGGTTAAATCACTGACCGAGTCACTCACGGATTTTCGCGAGTGGGAATCGTGCCAGACAATGCCGCTGTCAGCGGGTTTTCTCGGGGATCTCTTGTTTCCTCCGCCCTTCCATTTCGGCGCTGCTACGTCCATGCTCACCTGAACCACCCTAATCGGCTCTCAAGACCTCGCTAATCCGCCCAAATCTCTTCTCTCTCTATACGCGTGCCACGAGTCTGGCTGACGTGACGGACATTGACGGTCGAGGTCGTTAAAACGGCTTTGAACCACGACCAGGGCTGTGCAGTATGGCGATATATCGATCACGAAACAATATTTCCGACATATCGCAACTGCGATATGATCGAACAGTACACGTCAATATAGTACGCATCGTGATTTCGGCAATATACAGTATGCGATATCGATGTAAGCTATACTTGCGATATATCACCACCTATATTTAGCGCGATATGGGAGCGTTATATTCCACCGATACCGGTGCGGTGAGCATTTTTCGAAATGATATTGAAAAGTTCATATCGCACAGCCTTAACTACGAGGTTTAGGGTAAGCTATAAAAGGTTTTTTATTTGGTTTCGTTGCTTGGGCGCAAAACTTCAATTTGCCTTTCTGCATAAAGTGGGAACTTCAAGCTTGATGAACATATAAAATATAAGCCCTAGATGACTCGCGGTCGTGAAACTACAAACATATTTTTTGTAACATGCATACGTGAGGTTACAAAAATATTCGCGGACCTACGATTGCATACGACCAGCAATATGTAATATAGTTACAGAACATAGTAGTATAGCGGCCTATTCAGTTTACTTATGATGGCCCAAGGTAAAGCAGTTTTCCTAATAATGGTAATAACATTTCACTGTTAAGAATTTCCTTTCGCAGAGGATAATTTGTGACCTACGATGACACGGCTGATGCATTTCGATGTCGCCTTAAATAATTGTGTTCCCCCGTCTCAAAATCCACTTCTATTGGGGCACCAAACGTTCCTTAAATGCTTTTCTTGCTCAAACACTACTACAAAATATCCAACCGATTTTAAATCATATGTTTTCTACCAAACCTCTGCAATACACTTCATGCTCCAGCCAGACCGAGCCCCTAAAGTTAAGCTAGATGAAGAAACATCTCCGAGTTTAGTGAAAGGGCGAAAGTTAATTCAGGCCTATAAAAGCCACTATAAATATCGCCTTCTTCGCATATGCTGTTGATTCACGGCGGCAGGTTTCACATTCAAGCACTGTGCATTACCTAGCAATGACATACCATTTTGATCTTTAGGAATGGAAAGTCTTAGAGAAGTGTTGGAGGACAGGAAAGCCTGGAGATACATGGTTTACAAGGTCACGAAGAGTATGACACGACTGAACGATTACAACACAACGATGGGCGTATTGAATTTATATTCAGTTTGCAATTATTACTCTTGCGTGATATTACTGTCGGGGATCAGGAGCTGAAAATGAATAAATCAACGAAGACCGCACGGAGGAATTCGCCCAGGAAGGACAATGACAAACTCATCTCCGCTGAATTGGCAGACCTGAAGCAAGCCCGTCGCGACACTAAAAACCTTTGTCAACCCTCTCATGTTTTGGGACTGGGCATCGCGTTATTTCCCCACGATGGCGAATTGGAAATGCCTACATTGCGTATGTCGAGCGATGAAGTATATTGATTACCATAGGACTTCACAAACACGTGAGAAATTACTTGCGCGTATCATGCATGCCGCTACAGAAATCATAGACAGCCGTATGCAGCTACATAGAGCGCGTGCGGTTCATTAGCGTGCGGCCAAGTATAGGGAAATAGACGTAAGCATTTAATAATATCTTCAGTAAGCTTGTTAGACGCAATTTAACTGTAAACAATGTCTGATAATACATCACTGTATTTACTTCTGAAAAGGTTATTTTCTTCGTCATGTTTCAAATGTTTTGAATTACTCTGTAAATATTGGGAACAGGACCCACATGTATATGCCACATTTTGGCCCAAATGATGTAAGGAATAAGCCCTGTGAGTGGTAGTAACACCTCGTGAATCATTCTGTACGTAACTCGGGGTATCATTATAAAACTAAATCTAAATGCAATGATTTTTTTTTCTATACTTTCCGACGAATGCGACATCGCTCGGCCATGCGGAAATTCATGCTTTCAATAATCATGATCTACTTACAGGATATTTATTTCCTGTTTTTACTCACTGTGCACCAAGTGATAAGAAAGCGTATGCTGTATGTTTATATAAAAGTAATTATTTTTTGCAAGAAGCTAAAATGTCACCCTTCAGTATTCAAATGTGTAGTTTCCAAATACACGTAGCAATGGTTTAGGCAACATTTGAATAACTGCCAAGTCACCCAACACTTAGGGAAGATATGGGCTATGTCTGAATTCAGCACCTTGCGCCCTTGTCCACTTCGTGAAGAAGTGTGCATCTCCGAATTCGGACAAGCTTGTTGTTCGTTTGTATCTCGATTACTGACCGATCGATGTGCGAGTTTATTTTGTTCACACCAGGAGCCAAGACGAGAGTGCCACGTGTTTGTTTACATTTCCATTTGCAAGCAAGCCCGGGTACAGCGGACGGTGTTTGAAATGCTGTAGTGCGTGCACGTAGAATACTGATGAGAGGGATAAACGCTTTATTAGGACATTTGATTGCGCTAACAGAGAAACAGCAACTAACCGTACAGATTAAAAAAAAACGATCTAGTACACGAGACCCGTGCTGAAGGGGATATTCTAGGGTGCATTAGTGCCCTAGCAGTGAATTCGGACAGCCGACTATTTCACATCGCGCCCTAGATGCACTTTTCTTTGGCGCGAAGCCAGTAGGGGCCCTTGGCACGTGAATTCAGCCCCTGCCATGATTTGTATTACTACAGATACTTAGCGCATATTTCTCTTGGCCAACTCTTTAAGGCTTTACTCAGAACTCCTTATTCATACACTCTGTTTGTGGTAATTGTCAAGGTGATATATTGAGACAAGCATCCAGCCACACCACCACTTATCTGCGATGACGAAGAGAGCTTTCTTGGAAGGAATTCATTGTCTTGTGGGCGCAAAGGCATGGTTCCATTCTATTAAAATTAGAAAATAATTACTTGGCAAACGCAAGCAAATTTCGGTAAATAGAATCTGAGGATCAGTTTACATATTCTCCATTTTCTAGCTTCATGAACAATACTATTCTTCGCCTAGTGCAGCCGCTATCGAAATATCAAACACGAAAATGCAACCCTTATCTCACTGCCTTGAACGAATCAAGTCAGCTAGCGGTTCATGCGCGATAGACCTGCGTGTGCATCTCAAGCGAATACGCATTATGAAAAGCTTGACTCGTTTCCATGCCCACCAGCTAAAACCAATTTAGATGACTACCTAGTAACTGCTGGGGAAGGGCATGTTCGTTTAAGCGAAAATTACCCGCAAGCGTGTTTGTATGCCATAAGAAATTGTTTAATTCCACAAATTACCCTATACAAGCCGAATAAAATTAAAGGGGCCTCTATTTTCTATTAATTTCGTAAATACTTCCGATTTATATATTTTTTTTTTTGTTGCAGGCATATTCTTCTCTCTCGAAATGCAAAACTGACTGAACCTAATACCGAACATGTTTTCAATGTATTCATTTATGTCAGAAAATGTTTCTTATTAAAAACACAAGTTGGCTACATTGTTCATTCTTGTCAGCAGACTGCCATTTACATTTGTAAGCTAGATGTGTTCAGGCTTTCTTTTCTCCTACTTAGTGAAACTTACCAAATTTTATTTGGGTTTACTACGGTCATGAGTATACACGGTATCATTTAATCGTCTCTCATCTATATGTATAAAAGGAAAGACAGACCGATTGACAGTATGGCTGATTGCATTACTAACTGACACGTCAACGCCCAGCCTCAACCATTGTTTCTAGAAATATAAATTTTGAGGAAACAATTCATTGTGCAATGTAAGAAGCCACTAAGGAGGGATTTTTTTTTCTTTCAAAATTCAGCCCCTAAAGGAAAGAATGGGGATTTAGAGTTTGTATGGTGAAAAATACAGGGCGAGTCCTTTAAAAGAGGCCCCGTGGTCTGTATTTCCGCATTCCCTCGCTCCGTTACACACGTCCCACTCGGCCTCTTTTAAAGGACTCGCCCTCTATTAGGTGGCCAATTGAAGCCACCGAAAGGCTGCAAGTCAAAGCAATTTTAAGTTGCACATTGACGAATCCCGTCCAGGCGTCTGCCTCATCGCTGGCAACGAACCGTGGATAACCTATGAGACTACTTTGAAAGATGTTAACCAGCTCCTACACGTACAATATGTACCCGTTCACATGAATGTATACAGTTTGTAGGCGAATATATCAAATGGTGATTCCAAGCAACGATGTTTGTATTTGTTCCTTGTCGGACATTCCTACATCCATACCCCATGTGGTGCAACCTTTAAAACGTACATGTCGTACACTCTCAACAGTACACAGTACACATCCTGTGTTGGGTCATTTTCGGGAGATGGACAATAATTGCCATGACTTTTGAAGTCCTCGTACTTCCGAGATTTGAGTATAGGCGAGGCAAACTGAGCTTCTGTATAAAATTTTCTGCCAAATATGGGACATTTTGCTACATGTTTCATAAATGTATGTTTATTTGGCTTTGACATGTTAAATAGAAATTGTGTGTTCCATTTTAAACGGTACGTATTCTCATTTTATAACAATGCCAATTAAAAATTTTATAAGGATCTGCTTGGAAAAGTACAATCTTTTAGAACATAGAAACCCTATCTACTTCTGCTCATACATTGTATTCGGACTCTGCTCCATACTAACCTCTCTTCACCCTCATCGGCTCTCAATACCTCTATGTTAAGGGCCGCCCAAATCTCCCCCTCCATTCGATTTTTAATCAAAATTGCCCAGTTTTAATAACACTATAGAAACTATGAAACAAAAATAACAAAGAAAACAACTTCTATATTTCCCCTTTATCATTACACCTGATTTTGAAACTTGAAATGCGAAGTTGCCAGGTGTCTTGTTTATACAAAACAGCTTTTGCAAATTTCAATATTGAGCTGTTATCAAATTTTGCGTCTACATCTTTGCAACAATCTTTCCATTATAGACACATCTACGTAATGGAAATGGCGTCAAAATATTAAGCCAACATAATTCTACATACAGCAATATACTACGTTAAATCGCTCATTTGTTTCGCAACTTTTACACACAACTGGCGAAATAACACCGGAAAAATAATGTAGACAATCGTGTACAGCAAAGATCGGTGGGGAGAAGGGGTGTTGCAGTTCAGTGAAATATCACGTACACATACGATAATCATGTTATTGACCTTGATGTGGCCTTAACTCATAAGTACAATAAGACTTAAATTTATAAACTTCTAAGCTAATATTTAATAAAGCCGTCGAATCATTAATACATTCGTAGAGGATTCTTGCGGCATGACGTTGGAAAATAGCTAGAAAATGAAAATATTACATAAAGTATAACCCCACCCACCCTTTCCAAATAAACTGCTTACGTTATACGTTTTAAGTTAGTGCATCTTACAAGGAAAGGGACACGCCGTAATGTTTCCGAAACGAAACTGTTCCAGTGGCACAGTACTAATCGCAAAATTGTATTGGTACTAATAAGCATGAGAACTTGAAAAATTATTTTCATTTCATTTCGTCATAGATAAAATCCAGCGGAATTTTTTCGTACAGTTATTTGGGGTAACTTTTTGCAAGCCAGGCAGCCAGGGAAACTTCATACCACCTGACCAATTTAATTTCAAACGAAGGCCATGTTGAACCCTGCATTTACTATACTTTTTTATAAATAAAATTGTTAAACACTAAATGTACGTTTAAGGGGAAAGGGGGAGGAGTGTACACCTTCGTTTTAAACGAAAAAGTGCAGTACAATGTTAGTCTTAAATGGTACGGAGTTATCCAAATGACTGTACGTATTTTATATTTCCATTCGATTCTATTCAAAACACTGACCTCTGATAACAGCAATAAAAGAAGGAATGGGCTATGCATGTACCGCAACTAGGGACAATGGTAATTCCGCTGTCAGAAAAGGGATGTTCTTCATGAAAAATGAAATTGTAAGAATGATTACTGACAAAAAATACTCAAGATTTCACCATTCGCACGAGTGCTTGTACTCATATTTAAGAAGAATAATATTTTCAAGAAAAATTTATTCTACATATCACAGGCATTACCAGTATGGAAAAACCAAAACACACACACGCGTCAAACACTCACGTCAATTTAAAAATTGTTACAAAAAGGGACTTCCCATTCTAACAGTCAGCTTTTCAAACTTCCAACATCTACAATAAATTTGTTTAATTAAAACTCTTCAAAAAGTAGCCACAAATAATTTTTACGTGATTTTTTTTATTCAGTAGTAGAATAAATAACATAAAACATTTCAAAATTATATTCCTGCGCTCTCATATTTCTTGCGTTATTTTCCTTCTACTCTGTTTTCTTTAGTTTCAGTGGACAAGACTTATTCCTGATAAGTGGTAGTTTATCACGGGCAAGAAAAGGAAGACAGATTATATATATATATATATCTCATGTGTATGTATAACATCAACTAGGATAGCAACTTTTCCAAACATTTTTTTAAGCTGCTGTGCTTTACCACATAGCACGTAAAGGAATTTCTCTCAAGGGGTTTTTGAACAGTGTGCGGCAGTAGGAACATCCTTGCGAAAGCAATACCGCAGGCCTGTAAACACGACGGTGATAAAAGGGGGTGTTGGAGGGGGGAAGAGCCGCGGAACAATTCGCGACTGCTGTTGAAGCCTCCGCCCACGTCGCTGCAGACGGAACAATGACACGAATACTAACAAACAACTCAACTCGCCCGCCGCCCATTGTTCGGCGATCACGCTCGGCTTGCCCCAAACAGACGGTCGTCAAGAAAGCGCAACAAATCGAAGCAGCCGCGGATCCAGCGCGCAGCTAGTTTCCGTGCGCCGCCGTGCCAGGCTGGCCAACCTTCAACACAGTGACGGTAACAGGCCAAGAGCGAGATTCCCTTTATGTTCATCAAAATGTCACTTTTTTAATGGAATTTCCCTTCAGTCAAATTTTTACATTACTTCTATAAAAAATTACAAAAATTTAATACGGAATGTACCTCAGGAACAACACTGTACAAAAATTCGAGGTAAAATTCCCTTACATGTAAGGGAAGCAAATTATCCCTAAATGTAAGGTAAAATTACCTCAAATGTAGAGTAAATTAACATAACCAGTAAAGTACTAATCCGTAATCGTACAGAAAAGTACCTGACAAAAGTGTGAGAAAATCCCATACAAGTAAGGTAATATTAACTAAATTGTATAATAAAATTATATTTAAATAAATTCAGGAGTATTAGCACTGTTAATTCCAATATTACCTATATCCTCAAACGAACAGTAAACAAAACCATAACTCTAAAATTCTCAATACTTCCTTGCCAGCGGATGGGCGCAACCATGGCCCTCTATGTTGGGAGGCCAGTGCGCTATCCACTACACCACAGCGACAACGTTGCTGTACTGGTTATCATTTAACGTACTACAGTATTCCGCCACGAAAAATTAAGTCTGCGAAATTTTTTATTGAAATAACGATAGGCCCAAGCTCATAATTATTTTGTGTAACAGATTGCTCAGATACTTTTGTGCGGTACAAAGCAAAGTTTGTGAAGAATTTCTTAAAAACTTTATTAGTGAGTGAATGCAGAGATTTGGACGGCTCTTAACATCGAGGTCTTGAGAGCCGATGAGGGAGAATGAGGTGAGTGTCGAGTAGCGCCGGAATGAAAAGGCGGGGGAAACAGGAGATCCCCAAGAAAACCCGCAGACCAACGGCATCGTTCGGCACGATTCCCACATGCGAAAATCCGGAGTGAGCCGGCCGGGGATTGAACCGGATCGCCTTGGTGGGAGGCGAGCAGGCTAACCGCTCAGCCACCATGGTCCGGGCTTTATTTGTGCTTTAAAGTCAATACTTTTCCGTCTTTTAATAATTCTCTTGACATAAAAATTACGCGAGTAAAGGTAACTGCGTATATGGAGATTTTAACAAGAGAAGAAAACGCTATTCGATTTCCACAGTCTCCTACGAATTTTCTTATTTCCTTTTTTGTAATAATCTTTTTATTTGTAACAATTTGATAATACGGTACTTTAGAGACTCTCACCTTAAAACTAATTTTTATTGTTTAGTATTATGCTTTCCATAACGAATATAAGTTCTACAAGCTGTCCAACATGGCGCCTCATGTTGTTTCTTTCTCCCTTGCAATTGTTACGACAATGCTGAGGAGAAGCACACATAGTAAGGTAAATTTTCCATTGCCATGTAAATGAATTTTACTCCAGAGTGCGGTAATTATATCTTACACGTACAGAAATTGTTTTCGCAGTGACCTGATCTTCGATCAAAAATGGAAATTAAACGAACACCAACACTAAGTAAAAAGTCATCGTCTCGGAGCCTGTGAACATTTTTTGTAGGATGACAAAAGAGCAGCTACTTCTACTACTCGTCTGTTCATACAGAAAATGTTAACTTGTTGAAATAGTCGCAACTAAAAACTCCAGCACATCACCTGTGACGTGCTGCACAACAAGCATCGACAAAAATTACAAATTTCTGAATTTCAACCATAACTAGGTCCCAGCCTCGAGTTATTTTTTAATTTCAACCATAACTAGGCCCAGCCACGAGTTATTTCTGAATTTCAACCATAACTAGATCCCAGCCACGCGTTATTTCTGAATTTCAACCATAACTAGGTCCCAGCCACGAGTTATTTCTGAATTTCAACCATAACTAGGTCCCAGCCACGAGTTATTTCTGAATTTCAACCATAACTAGGTCCCAGCCACGAGTTATTTCTGAATTTCAACCATAACTAGGTCCCAGCCACGAGTTATTTCTGAATTTCAACCATAACTAGGTCCCAGCCACGAGTTATTTCTGAATTTCAACCATAACTAGGTCCCAGCCACGAGTTATTTCTGAATTTCAACCATAACTAGGTCCCAGCCACGAGTTATTTCTGAATTTCAACCATAACTAGGTCCCAGCCACGAGTTATTTCTGAATTTCAACCATAACTAGGTCCCAGCCACGAGTTATTTCTGAATTTCAACCATAACTAAGTCTCAGCCACGAGTTATTTCTGAATTTCAACCATAACTAGGTCCCAGCCACGAGTTATTTCTGAATTTCAACCATAACTAGGTCCCAGCCACGAGTTATTTCTGAATTTCAACCATAACTAGGTCCCAGCCACGAGTTATTTCTGAATTTCAACCATAACTAGGTCCCAGCCACGAGTTATTTCTGAATTTCAACCATAACTAAGTCTCAGCCACGAGTTACGTCAAATACACGCGCATAGCCTCGAGGGTATTTATTATTAGCGAGCAATAGTGCTGCTTGTATCAAAATGGCAATAACTGTAAATGTGTGAGCAGTTGTCTTCCTCTGGTTTTGTATAGTAATTTATGTTTACATTTCACTAAAATTTTAATATCAAAACCTCAAAAAAAATATACGAACTTTCTTTAACGGATACAACGTCCGGATGTCACCTGTATAAAAGAATGTCCTTTTTAGATTCGAAGTTTCACAATGTTTTGTCAGATATTGTATTGAAATTTACCTTTAAAATAATGTTGTAACGTGTTATTGTATTCGAAGTTATAAAAATATAAAGCCGAAAAAAAAGTCTTTATGAAAAGCTCAATAACTTAAAATATCATGCACAATTTGCTGGCGGCACTAATTTAAATACGGCTGCCCACTAAACCGTCAATTATGAACAGTAACGACAACTTGTTATGTCTCCTCAAAGCAGCTAGTCGAACCCACAAACTCTGAATACGGGTAAATAATGCTAATAGCAAGAGCAAGCTAACTCAGCAAAGGATAGGACTGATTAACAGTCAACAGATGCCAATTCTAAAAATGTACCACGCCTATAAACTGTTTCCTAATAGGGTCTAGGCCTGACCCCCCCCCCTCCTTTTTTTTCTCCTTCCATGAGCAAATGGAGATACGTTCGACCAGCGCATTTACACTTACATCGCTCACGCATTCTGGTGGCGTGGTGAGGAGAACATTCAAGTCCTCGCAATTATTTTGTGTCTCTCTTTGCGAGATTTTTAACAGATCGGTCGTCTTAATTAGTTGTTGAAAAACGCCAATGGTAAAAGTCCATAGTTTCATTCTTTTTATACACGCTGAAACCAAACCTGTTGTAAACGTGAGTTTTATATTCAGAAGCGCAGTTTACAAGCTGGTCCCAGATATTGTAAATGGGAGCACATAACTGAACGATAAATTATAATATTCAATATGCGCAAGTCAACACGTACTTACTAGAATGTCAACAGAACTCTTTACCACGACATTTTGAATTACTTAAATTTGCCGCTTGTAACTTAAATACAAAGACGAATTTTTTAATGTAGCTCGTTACTTTAACTCTTCATATTCAGGTACAGATTGTTTAGTGCCGTTGAGTTAAGTGTTTACACGCGAGAAGCTGACCCAACTTAAACTCAATACAATTGAAAAGGAAATTTAAGTTTTAATTTCGTATGTAGTTGATTAAATGAAAGATTACTTCCAACATAACGTCGTTGCAGAGCTCTACAATGGCGTCTGGCAGAAATACTTTTTCGTTTAATCACATACCTCCATTGCAAGTCAAAGAACACGCGTCGGTGTCTGGAGAGAAAAAAAAAAAAAAAAAAGTCTGAAACCCCAAAATTAAATAAAATCTGTGCGTTAACAGTTTGTTTATATAACTTGTCCCTAAATGTATGTCACGATATTCGTGAGGCGATTCCAGGTACAATATGAGATAGAAAAAAATACGACATAACCCGAAATGATTACTGGGGGGGAGCATGCGCTTCCTAAAGCAATACTTCGGCGGCAATGCATTTGCTTAATTTAGAGTTGTCTAATTATGTTACTGCAAAAATATATGCTAATCCCTACATTATTTTCCTGGTTTCGATGCTTTACGTCGGTATGTGCACATTAACACACACGGTCGCCTTAGTAAAACACACTCAGGCAAATAGTACTCAAGAAATGAGTTCACCAATTTCCAACGGGTGCAGCGGTGGGTAGGCAAAACTTTCTGCCACCCGCGAATGCGTAAGTGGCAGTTCATTGCGAGGACTGGGTGATTGAGTGAGTAAATGAGTAAGTGAAGGGATTTGGGCGGCTCTTAACATCGAGATCTTGAGAGCTGATGAGGGTGATTGAGATGAGCGTGGAGCAGCGCCGGAATGAAAGGGCGGGGAAAACAGGAGATCCCCGAGAAGAACCGCCAACCAGCGGCATCGTCCCGCACGATTCCCAGATGCGAAAATCCGGGGGTACGAGGATTAAGGACGGCACATACAAAGTGATGAGACATCTGTCAAATTATCTGCAGCGCCTCTTTGTTAATTGCTAAGGATGCAACGGTATAATTGAGATATTACTGTGTTTATTATCCATATTACTGTGTTTATTATCAATATTACTATGTTTATTATAAATAAACTTTATTCGACCCTAATAAAACGTGTCTTACCAATGAAAATGTATACTGTGTGTGATGTACAAAACAATGTTATTTGTAGTAAATTTTCGATTTGTAACAAACACCAATTTATACACCTTCTATTAGTACTTCGCAATATACTGTCAGGCATTCGCGGGTGGCAAAAGTTTTGCCTAACCACGCAGACGTATGCTGCATGCACCCTTTGAAAATTTGTGAACTCATTTCGTGCATTTGTTGGTCTGAGCAACCCAAATTAAATTTTTGATGGGGAATACTTGTACGTATCACAATTTTTTAGGTTTAAATATTTTATTGACTAATTATCACCCACTTATTTGTTATTTAATCAAACACAGTTTGTAATCTATACTAATAAATAAAATAGAAGTGTGTGTATGATTTTCGAATTTTTCACTTTGTTTTTTTCCATATAGTCACATAGCTTAAAATATTAATTGAGTTAGTTACCTTTCGGAACACTGCGCACATAGTGGCGTAAATATTCCTTAAGCCAACTTCCCCACAAGAAACCACGTTTTGTTTCTAATCTGAATAGAACTAACCGTAACCTTGCAAAGCAATACAACGCCGGGAACTACGAACTCGCATGTTAGTACGTCACAATATTAATTTACCAAGATTGGCAGACTCACCATTGTAACATAAATAGTAAATCGTAGTTCGGTCGTTATATCTGTACTGCTATGTAAGGTCAATAGCCAGTTGGGTACAACAGCCTACTTCCGGAATTTTTCTTTTTTAAAACATAAACAAGCTAGAAAAACACAAAAAATCTCTAAAATTGCGGGGGAGGGGGGGGGGGAGGTTCCCCTTAAGGCCCGATGAACAGAAGTCAAATGGCTCTGCGACGGAATGGACAATTATTGATTTTTTTTAAATCCTGCACAGCAGTCCTTATTTAAAATTTCTAAATATGTGAAAGTGAAAAACTGCACTAAAACAGAATCAAAGTAGAGGAATGTGGCTCCATATCGAGGGTTACCAGGTCTCAACGGTTTCACGGTAAGGTGTACTTTTCAAACGGCTTACTTTTTTTTTCTCCCGTAATAACAATTTCACGCTTTTTTCCTAGTGCTCTCAAAATAATGGGACAATATTATCAAATTCCCAGAAAATTGTAGCTAAAATTTACTCCAGGTCGGTGGCGTTTCATTTTAAATATGCTATTAACTAAGTTGTAATTAGAAGCGATTCATGGGTGTTTAACTAGTATGTCGTTATCGATGGTGTAACTAAACAACGTGTTAATGGCGTTCTTTTTTTGTGTGTAGAGGTAATGTAACTAACGTTAAGAAATATCTGCAGTAGTTCGGAACGAGTGACCATGTGAAAACACCTTCAAAGAAGAATGAGAAATTACAATATAATCAACGTTTTAATCAATTTTACCGAGTAAGAAATTTGATCTATTTAAGTTACGTAACCCCAATACTTTCCTTGGTGTATTTTACTAACTAGGGTCCGGATGGAGGCATCAATTAGTTATTACTCTGGTAGTAGACTGTACGAGTATGCATCACGTGAGGTAATAAATAGTGGAAGGGTTGGTATATGGTGGAAAATCTTCCTTTTTCCTTTGCAAATCGGGCCTGCAAGTGGTACACACATGCACTGCCTACCCGGAATTCGAACCCGGAACTCCGGGTTGTGGCGCGCCTTGCAGCAGTCGCTGCTGCGGAGGTCGCGAGTACATCACTGCCGAACGGTTCTCTCTGCTTGATGAACGCGTGTTGTTGCTAACAATCACACACGAACGTCAACACAGCTCACAGACGGAACTCGCTCGGCCCTATTTTCTAACGTTTCACTGTCTCTTATGTCGAGACACTTACAGCGTAGCCATCTTTAACAATGGTATTTTGCACCTCGAAATATCGTCCTAATGGTCCTTCGAATACCTCGTGACTTGTCTATACGAAAACATTCCAACAAAATGTCTATGAACAAAAATGGAAAGAAAAGGACCGACGCAGTGAGGTTAATTCAAGTAAATACGTTGCAGAGAGAAAAAAACGAGTATTATTAAGACCTGTCTACAATCATCCGTTCCTGTGGACGTATCCGGTGTAAAGTGACGTCACATCGAGGCAGTCCGAATATGGTCTACAAATGCGTTGTCCGAAGTGAGCTACCAGAATCGGACATGTCGCTGTCAATTCGGCACATTACTTTCTGTTACGTAGTGATGTTTAAATTTGCTGAATTATTAATTATTTAATGTTTACGAAATGGGTGAATTGAATATTTATTTACAACAACCACCTAAACGGTTTTATTTTTAATGAATTCGCCAACTGACATCCAAATTTTATTTTTTAACCTAACGTTTTAAAAGTTTTGGAATTCAAATTAAATTTTTCGCACTGAACAAAGACATCACTAATATGTATTGGCATTTCATCATATTTGTTTTTAGGAAGCCCATTTGCACATCCATTGTTTACATTCATTACGTAAACATTCCACGAACGCACGCGAAAGTATTCGAAGTCGTCGTCTTTTTCTACCAGCTTAGGATACAACTTGAGACACAGCAGCTTGGCACAGCGCCATGACGTCAGAGAGTAACGTGCACCAATCAGCGCATCCTTATCCTAAGATAGAGGTTGGGATAACGCAATTGTAGACATGCCCTTATGCTTCGAATGAAAAAAAAACACACTATTCTATTGCAGACTTATTTACGCACAAATATACAGTGTATGGAATACATTAATTTTTCGCTAGTGATACCCTCTAACGTAATCACGATACAGGCAACTGACTGGGCTGTTATCTCGTGATGCATAAAATGAACTAATCGCACAATCTGAAAACTTTTATAATTCAGTAATCCGATAGCTTATTTCAGAACACAGACCAGTGCAGACTTACAGAATGCCACATAAAAATCACGAGTCATTGCAGCTGTCAGTTATAAAGATACTCGCAGTGAGTGAAGATACAGTACATGGCCCTAGAATCTTAAAATGTTCAGTTAAGTTATGACGTAATAACTGGAAGCGATATGACAGCCACGGCGAAAGTTATAATTAGGATAAAACTGCGCACAAAACTAAATATGGCCCGTCATCCTACTTGCGCTCGGCTTCGAAACACTTCGTTATCAAGTAGTTGTAAACGAGTCTTGGTGTTAAAACCAAATGGTAGTAAAAACTGCATATACCCTCCAACCGGATAATTGATTCTATTGACGTATTTTATGAAGCAGACTGATGCCTACATGACTGTCGTATTCTCGTGTTTGTAAGCATGACTATCAACATAATTTCCATAAGCACAGTACTGTTAATACGACAAAGGCTTAAGTTTTTTATAGCGTTACTAAATCAGTTTTTTCCCTATAATTACGTAACATTCCTATACTGGTACCTGCTGCTGCTGCCCTGGAAAAAAAAATACTGCATATCTGTTCAGTAATTTTCATCTCCCCCTCCCCCCTTCCTCAAATCGTTGATCGGGCTCGAATGTACAGCGATTCGAAACTCCCTGCCATTTGAGCATGAAGTCTTGGCTGCAGCCACAAGCACCAGCCAGAAGTCCATAAAGGTGATGAAACTACGGTTGTAGGATAAGATTTTCGACAACACTATTTAAACCCGCTAAAACCAAAATCCCTCCGCCGGGTCACTCCCGGATTTTCAAAAGTGGGAATCGTGCTGCACGGTGCCGCTGGTCGGCTGGTTTTCTCGGGGATCTTCTGTTTCCGCCGCCCTTGCATCCCGGCGCTGCTCCATTTCTCACCTAATTTCACCCTCATTGACTCTCCAAACCTCGTTAAGAGCCGCCCATATCTCTCAACTCAACAACATTAAAATTGAAGTACTATACAGCGAAACGTAACCCACGCGGCTCCGGAACATGGACGGGCCACTCAATAAATGCCTTTGAACAACTAATCGTTATAAAATAAAGGCTGGTCATCCTGATTAAAACAGCGCGCTGGGATGTCGTAGAAAATTTTGCGTACTTAAAATTTTGAGTTGGACGGGATAAGAACCTTTTCGGCAATGGAGATGTTGAATCGTGTATGGAGTAAGTACAGCTTGGTAGCATGTAGAGATACGGAGGCAGTATTGTAATATTACACAGCATCGAAGGAAAAAAGGTTAACCTTTACTAAAATTGCAGAATACCATCGTAACTATTTTATAGCGCAATCGTAATGCGAGTTGACTAGCCGGCCAATGACTGAGTTGGTCACTAGCAATGTTGATCTCTGCTGCCGCCTTATAATGGATAAAGTGTAGCTATAGTCCCTTCGTGGTTTCTTCGCACTTTTTAAATCAAAGCTTTGAAAAATTATCCCATGTATGACGTGTTTGGTTGTTTCCTATTCTGTAGTCTAACACAATCGTTTTATACTTGTATTGACATAAAAGTATCTAATTTTTAGTTTAATTCAACTTAAATATATATTTTATAAATAAATAATATATAATTTATAATTATTATGAATAAAAACAGGGAGAAAATAAGTGTGTTGGAAATGCCTAGTAAGAAATAGTTCTTATGCAAAACTTGAAACTTGATTGATTAGCCTGAGTGTGCATGAATGCAGTGCGCTGTCCATTTGGTGTAGTTTTCTAGACAGGGTTAAGAATTGTTTGCATGGGGCGGGGTATATTGTGAGTAGAACTTAAACAGAGCTTTAGAAAAGCGTGACAACCGTGGGTGAGCTATAGTCAGGGTTGCAGGTAAGCTAGTAAAGGGTTTCGCTGAGAGAAGGGTATAATGTACGGGGGAAGATGGGTTTCACATGCAATGGAAGGGGCTGATGTAAGCGTGGGTGTACTGCGGAGAAACGGATAGATGCCCGCGTGAGTGTACCATAATGAGATGGGGGGGGTATGCACGCGTGGGTGTCTACGATGTAGGGGGGAGGATACACGCGTGGGTGTGTTGCAGAGGATTTATACACACACAGGGACGAGGATGTCTGTCTGCTCTTCTATGCTCCTCCCCTAGCCGCCCCTTTTTTCTTTCGCCTCATTTAGGATTGGGGCAGAAAATACTATGATCCTGCTGTGGATATATAAATCATCGTCGCGTTTTATGAAGCAGTTAGCACAGCTTCTCTCGATACACCCCTCCATACCTGCGAAGTCGATAGGTGTTAAAAATTTTGAGATTTAAACGCGGGGTTATTACAACTCTATCTTTTAAAAGAGGATTAAATATAAAAATATAGGATATAAATCAAAATTAAATACTTAATATTTGACTATATATCCACGTTTACTAACTTACAGACATAACAGCACTGTTATCAGAACTAGTATCTATACATAAAGATATAACCAGTTTCTTATTGTAACACTAAGAGTACAGCATTATGAATATCAAGGAGACAGACACAGTTCTTCCAGAAAAAATCTCCAAGATAATCTATCAATTCAATTACAAAAGCAGGCGTGTATGAAGTATTCCAGGCATTAAATAAAAAAAATAGAGATCCTGAGAGTAACTGTGAAGCTATTAAAGGATTTTAATGGCATGGTGATTTCTTTTTTTAAGCTGACCATGGTGTTTCGACTAAGCAATTGTTACGACGAACATAAAATCTAGTTGGAAAATATTGAAGTTCTATAAAAGTGCATGGCGAAATCATTCGAGTGCACCCTTCCCCTGCCACGTATACTGATACGTCTTCTCCTATGAGAGAACAGGTGCACATATACTTTAATTATCACAGTCGCTATCAGTGCATAACTAATTTTAGAAAATATTTATAGCCACCAATATGTCGGATGTTTCATGCAAGAATCAACTACAAGTCAAGCCTAATAGAGAGGCTTTCAACACACACATTTTCAAAATGAACTCCTACCTCACGCAGAGAGTTAATCTTTCACAAAGGTGAAAAACAACATGTCTGATAAAGAAATTTGTGAAACTCTGCGCCTATTACTTGACACTATAACTTTATATTCAGGCATGCTGTTTTCGCCCTTATGATAATCGTGTACACACTTCAATCTGGTTCCTCAGAATTTAAGCATTAAACCAAAATCCTGTATACAAAACTCTCAATCGACTCCACCAAAACAATGCTATAAGGAATATTAAAAACAGAACTTTCAAAACCGGTAGATAAACTTCCGAAACCAGCTATAGTTCGTGTTCAGGACTGACAACACAGAAAACTTTTCGACGCCTGCACTAGTTCACGACAAACACATAACGTGGCAACATTTCCAACTTCAACAAGTCTTCCAACACGACGTCGTCTAACAGTAGTTGCAATCGGCAGAAAAAAAAAAGTTGACCTGCGCCGTTCTGCAGACCGGTTACACTGATCGAACGGGTCTGCCGAGCCAGTAGTCGGGACGTCAACTCAACTCAGATCGCCATCAGCGACTCAAAGATCTACTCTGCCGCTGTTTTCTAGACTACCTTCTTCGGTTGTTCTCGCCAATTCTAAGTGCATTGTTCCAACTTTCGGGAAAGAGAAATTGTGTACATAAAATCTACATGGGCATTCGTGACATTTTCACCAACTTCAAACACGAAGAAAATGTTTATTTGTTCCAAATAAGTACAATAAAGGCGTGGCATTTCATTTCACACACAGCTTGTACACGTGCATATTACAAGGCCTTGCAAGAACAATTAACTTGAATATTTATAGACGGGGTTCTAGAACGAAAAACAGTGTCTGTAAATAAGGAACGCACAGTGTTGTGTCAGTTACCACTGGATAAAATGAGCAAACTATTATAGATGAGCAAACGCTTTCACACTAGAAGTGTACTCCTACGGCAAAAAATTTAGCGTATCTCGAATAGCGTTTCCAGTCGGTTCTTTAGTTTAAACACGTTATTATCTTTGCGCAGAAATTATCGGGCAGTGAAAAAAAGGCAATGTTGAATGGCTTGTCTTTTCGCAATTGTATCTATCGGCTACTTTAAACTTGCTTTCTTGATGAACCATGCATGCTCTCTCTTTTCTGACGACAGAAACACTGCTTCAAAATCTCACAGGGTTATCTAAATTTAGAACAATACGCAGCATCACACCGATTGCAATATGGGGAATTATTGTTTTTTTTTTTAATAAAAAAATTGGGGGGGGGGGCAGTTGGGGGCCGGAGATATATCATCTGCCACGCCCCAAGATCAATGTCCGTGCGTATGTTGAACGACCTTTTATAAAGAACTTCGTTTTGGTATATTTGCAAAATAATACGAACTGCCTAGTTAGTATTCGCAATCGCCATTAGGTCTAGGGATACAAAAATCATATTTTACCACCGAAATTGTCACGTTAAGTATACAACCAATTAAATACAGAAACGAATGCCCCAGTCCCCAACCAAAAACACTATTAATTTATAACGGAAAAGGCACAAAGACGCTGTTTAAGAAAAACATTACAACTGTTATCATTTATGCAGAGTTATCACGGGTACAATAATATATACTCTAGTTCTGTTGCCCAAGCTGGACATGTAGTGAGGAGATTCCTGTATGTATATATAGCCTTATGTATACACACACAGTTCGATCTCCTTAAGAGACTAGTCACCCCGCCACGGAACTTAAATTATTGGCCCAAGAGTTGTACGAGGCGTGCCATTGTCAAACGCACTGTAACTTGGAGTTAAGCCTGTCCTTAAATAATAACGCGGATTTTGCGGGTCTCTGTCTACAGCCCCCACGTTTTTACTTTCATCCTATTAAGTATATTCATAGAGGAAAAAATTATATTGTGAAGATTGTTAAAAAAAATAAAATAAAAACAGCAGTTTTATCGCTTTAAGGGACAGAAGTACACGGTGATACCTGCAGTTTAACCCATTTACGTTCATCGCGTGTAATAGATCGTACTATTACATATAAAATTTGCGGGAAATTGGAACTTTCTCACTATATAAAGATCTGCCACAGCGGAAGTCTTCAGCCAAACCACATGGATAAACATATTGGGATCTTTAAAAATTATTCAAGTTTGTATGGTTTCAGTTGCATTAGTATTTTCATACGTGGGAGAAAAACAATTTATTAAATAATGAGAAAACCTTTTAACACGGTTATAGATGTGGAAAGGGTAACAGAAGGAAAACAAGTTGGATTTCTAGTATGTTCCCTGCGCATTGACAAGCTTGGTTTCGTACATTGTAAGAATATTGCTTGTAAAATTTCTCAACTATAATGGAAGTTTTTAACCTATACTTCGTACGTAAATAATACCACGTACCAAGATGCAAATATAGGAATGTTTAGTGTCGCTACTATGCCAATTTGGGAACTTCTTTCTGCATTTTGCTCTTTCCTCGGCAAATGTAAGAACTCTTAGGTAGGTTGTATGTCAAAATACTTTTACCATTCGCATTTTCTCACTATGCGTATACATTCACGTGTTAGTTATAAGAATATTTTTTACCACTCGCCTCCCACCTAAGCGGAAAAGATTCGAGTTCCGACGGCGTAGCTCCCAACGCTGTAAAAAAATTGAAGTAAAATTCCCTTACATGTAATTATCTCTATGTGTAAGGTAAAATTACCTTGTCAAATGCGGAGTACATTTACATAACAAGTAAGGCACTATTTCTTAAACGTGCGGAAAAAGTACCTGACAAACGTTGGGGAGTATTGGCACTCTGAATTTTGTTGAAAATAGGGGTCAGACTAGTCGTAAATAAACTTTTCTTCATTCAAGCGAAACTGCCAACATTAATTAATTGTTTGAACCATAAACTGTAGAAGAAAAGTTATTTTTATTTCTTTCGTAGCTTGTTAACACAAATGCAGTATGCCGCACTGAGACACTAATTGAACTTTTTGAGCCTGCTTATAGCACTGGTGTCGGAATTCGAGTGCTATATTTTGAAAACTATAATGATTTGACAACGAAAAACTGCATTAAGGGGGCATTTTACGAAAATTTTCTCAGATAAACAAATTACAAAAAAATGAGAAATAAACCCTTAAGGGGAATCCCTCGTAAATAAGTTCAATCGCCTCGGGGTTACTTCCAGCCATAAGAAGGAAGGATTGCGAGGAACCCTTCTAAGGCTGCATGCGCTATATACAGTTCCCAAGTCACTGCTCCTACCTGCGTATGTTTTAACGGGCGCACTGAGTAGCATGCGCCCAGCAAAATTAGTAACGATGGATAAAGTTGCTACGTATGTTAACGTCGAATAAAATGTGTTAGATAACTATTTGTGATAACTTAAATTATTTATTACGCTTTCTGTATTTTTAATGCATCGAAGCGCAGAAATGAGCAGATTTGTAAGATATATACTTTTATAATAATTTCACAGTTTCACTCAATCGACGCATGAAATAAACTGACGAGGCCCATGGTAGTGTTAGTTTTACAAAAGGCGGAAGAATACACAACGTGCATACAAGTATATCTTAAGCAGGGTTTTCAAAAGTGTTCATTTCACCGTGAACAGCCTATAGCTGAATTTCCCGAAAATTTTATATGTAATAGTACGATCTATTACACGCGATGAAAGTAAATGGGTTAAACTGCAGGTATCACCGTGTACTTCTGTCCCTTAAAGCGATAAAATTGCTGTTTTTATTTTATTTTTTTTAACAATCTTCACAATACAATTTTTTTCCTCTATGAATATACTTAATAGGATGAAAGTAAAAACGTGGGGGCTGTAGACAGAGACCCGCAAAATCCGCGTTATTATTTAAGGACAGGCTTAACTCCAAGTTACAGTGCGTTTGACAATGGCACGCCTCGTACAACTCTTGGGCCAATAATTTAAGTTCCGTGGCGGGGTGACTAATCTCTTAAGGAGATCGAACAGGTAGGTGGCGGTGATCGAAATGCAGCGCCAATGAAACGTGTGTAAAAAAAAATGTGGAGTCTATCCCGCCACCGACAAATAACGCGAATCTTGCACGACTCTAGTTACAGTTCTTCCAGACAAAATGTTATTCGCGGACCAGTTATTTACTGAGAAACGCGTACTACGCGCTAACACTGATTTTATAGACAGTACTTTACTGTTGTTCATGCTCGGTAACTTCCAATCTTTCTGAAGCCCTGCTAAAGTTCTGCTTTCAGGATATTCCTCCGCATCATACAAGCAAAGCTTAACAGAGTCTATAAAATTACACAAAGGGACCACGCACCACATTCGTGCGCGCTCAGTGTAATATGTTGCACGAGAACTATTTCTTACTAGGCATTTCCAACATACCCGACTTCCTCACTGTGTTTATTCATTATATTTATAAAGGAAATATATAATTATTTATATAAAAAATATATAATAGTTAAAGTTAGCAAAAATTAAGGTACTTTTATAGTAGTGAGGGAATGGAGCTCCGAGCCCACTCCTAGAATGACATAGGGATGGGTGCAGTTGTTTAACCCGCGAGTGTGCCCGGAGGTGTGGTTGCAGCACCTCCGCTCCCTTCTCCTAAGGATATCTACTCCGGATACTTGCCCATCACTACCCCGCCAAACCCCATGGAGTAGTGGGAGCATGGAGCTCCGAGATTAAGAGTGCACAAATGTCATTTGGTGTTCAAAGGGTTAATTGTTTAATCTAAAGGGTTAAATGTGTACTCAAAAGGGTTAAATGTTTAATCGAAAGTGTTAATTATTTAATCGCAATTGTCCGATTAAAAGGAGTCTGCTCGAAGCTCCATACTCGCTACTTTTTATGTTACCACAATTATAACACGATTATAATACATGTCTTGCATGGAGTGATTTTCCAAACGTTTGATTGGAAAAGTGTGAAGAAACCGCAAATAGGCTATGGGAAGTCCACGCCTCCAGATAAAATGGGGGTAGAACAGTTCGCTCCAGGGCGGCGCTGAGGGTGCGGCGGTGTTATTGAAACAGGCAGTTCCTTGGCCCCGTGCCCCCAACTGCACACTAAATATAGCCCGGCCACGCGCCGCCAAACGTCAAACTGGAGGTCCGGACATCTCTACAGCAGCCGTCGTACCAGCGCCTACAACCCCAGCGGCTCGGACCCCGCCTGCCAAAGCCACCGTATCACGCCCATGCATCTTCCCGCAATGCATATACAGTGACTCACATCCTATAATATTTCATTGTAATACAAGTATTTTGGGTATGAAAATTGAGGATATTGGTAAATAAATGTATTGACAATCGTCATACAACAGATACAAAAAAATTTCTTCACAACATAATATATTAATTTACAACCAAAAACTACACATTCTTAGGACACGATGTACACCACAATGAAAATAGTACAGTCGGTATATTTCCTGTCGTTGAAGGGCACGTGCGGACAGTTTAAACCTAGTGTGACGACCACAGTTCTTTCCATCTTTCTTAAGACTATTTGGCATAGATCGAACCAACCTTTCACAATAAGAGGGCGCAATCTTATTCCATTCTATTTGAAGGGCACTTCTGAGATCATTCCGATAAGATATGGGATGTTTGCGGATGGTCGTTTTTTTTTTAACACACTACAAATGTTCAATGCCATTGATGTCTGGGGATTGTGGAGGGATATCAAGTGCATGAGAGCAATTATAGAGTAACCACGTGTGTACCTACCTTATGGGCCTAATGTTTCGGGTAGTTACCCCGGTAGAAGGTGAAACAATCACGCAAGTCTAATTTTGCTCGGTGTCAGTTCTTTCCTCAATATGCCCAAATACACATCTTGATCCAAGATTTCTTTCTGCAAGTTCCGCGTACGGCTTACGGCAAATTCTGACTTCTTCCCATGCAGAAACGTTGAATTCGCTTTCATAGGAAAATATTACTGTTTTCCAGTAGTCAAAAGATTTATCAGCGTGATCTGTGGCAAAATGGAACCCGAGACATTTGTTCTTATTGATAATGTATGATCTCGTAACACTGTGATCAGGTGGGTTATTCCTGAAAGGCATGTAATCTCATCACATTAAAAACCTAGATATTAGTTAATACACTGCAAGGTGCCCAAGAGCTAAAAAAAACTTATGTTTTTATGTCGCTGGAAGTACAAGTTATAATTTGTTCCCATTCTTTCTCAGAAACGAAACTGTAAAATACTCCTTTGATGATTTATACAGATAAATTATAAAACAGGCTCTTTGTATAAATTATATTTGTAACATTCGATCGATTCTCATTATAAAACATAACCGGTATGTACAGAAAAACAAATTCCACTCTGATTAGAAACTATCACACAAGCAAACATATTTCCAGTTATGTTTCGATAATACACACATCAAGTGCTTCATTTATGTTGGTTGTGCACACACAATTGTGGGCGGTCGACGAATCTTTACTGGGCTTTTGCTGGCAGGCCTGATCTGATATAATTTTCAAGGAGGGGAAGAATTGGTTTTTGAGGCGATCGTCTCACGGTTCAGTGAGGAAAGAGATTATATAGCACTGTCACGTCAGCGGCGAATGTGAAATGAGGGACGGCTGAAGATGGGAGACCAACTCTAGAGCTCAAGGGTGTTTCACACTGTTACCTCCAGTCCAAAAATTCGTGCTTACTAGGCCAGCACAAGTCATCTCTTCGCGCGTCCTTCAGCTTGCAATGGGAAGGCCAGAGGAGAAGTTTTCAGCGTTTGCCACGTGCAGATGGCCCATGAGCATAATGACAAACAGGTCTACTGAATTGGACAAATGAAAATTAATGACTTTTTCTCGGTTTTTCCTTGTGTTATCATTAATGTAAATAATACTGAAGAGCAGGGAGTAACCTTAAAAGCAAAGAGAATACTGAATTAATGGATAAATTATGGAAGGAAACGCTATTTATACAATGGTGATTTTCAAAAAACAGAACACTGAGAAACAGGAAAAATTGCTGTAATCATTTCTCCATTCTAAATTGATTATTATTTTCGCCTATTTCGAAATCATTACTCACACACACACATGATAAATTGTTATTCAGTGACTGCTACAGGTACTAATGTGTCGCTGAGTGGGCAATTCATATCTCAAAGTTATGCCTAAAAATATATTCGCATAAAATAATTACTAAAACTTTTTCGGGAATTCTAAGACCACTTCTAACATTCAAGACTTTTTTGGGATTCTAGTCTTTAGTAGCACTTAAGGAGCATTTCGTGTGCTTCAAGTAAAACCAATGCAATTGAAGCATACAAACTGAATAAGAAAAACTTCTACCAAGCAAGAGAAGCAGCGGGGCTTTACTGGCAACGGCCAACTCCATCAAGGAGGTATCGGCAATTTAAACAATAGCTAAGCCATCCACCTCATTCCGAAGTACAAAGACGGACCCTCCAATCAAGTTATTTACGTAATATCATTCCCATTGACCCGCACAATTATCAGACACGTGTATCATAACAATAAGCATCTTCACAGCAAGAGAGTACGCGTAACTCAGGGAAAGTCCGACAGCGGCCGACTATTCCAGTAGCGCCACTTTCCAAATCAATAACCTCGTGACTGGAAACACGCTAAATCATTCATAAAATTAAAATAAACTACATAAAAGCTAACATATTAAAAAATGGTTATTCTGGGCACCACTAGTATAAACATTATTAAATGTTATTCTGTGCACCACTAGTATTAATATTTTGAAATGTTATTCTGTGCACCTATGTTAAAACAACACACTGCAGGGGCGCAGCCATAGGGAAAAATGTTAGGGGTAGGGGGCCAGCGTGTCCGAAATCTCTCTTCTCCCCCTTCCCCCGGCTCTACCACTCCTCCAAGCTATTTTGCAATTCAGCAGCCTCCTTGGAATATAAATGTGCCGGAAACAATTATACCACAAGGAGGTCCTGCCTGGAGTTTTTTCCGCACTTGCGAGCTCAGAAGCGTTGCGAGCGATAAGGGCGACAATGCCATGCGCATAGAGTGCGCCATCGTCGCTACGAGCAAAGCTCTAGCTCTGAAATTGTGTTTTCGTCGTGTTTCGTGCGGGACTACCTATAGGACTTATTAATGTAAAGTGTGTTTAGGCTATTCACGGTAAAGTGATTACTTTTGAGAGCCCTCTCGTTTGGAATAGTAGTCAATAAATATATTTTATTTTAGCCTTAGATGTTAATATCAGAGTGCGGTGGAATATACACACTGTGTTTATTACTTACACGGCAATATTTATTTTGTAACGGTTGTTTAAAGTATAAAAAATTGCTAAGAGATCAAAGTAACTAGAGCCTTAAAAGTGATCACTTCACCGTGAACAGCCTATAGCAAAGTTTAATAGGTTGCTGAGTCAGTGTAGTACGTTTGAAGATGCAGCAAGCAGTCTGTGAGAGCCGTTTTTAAAGCTGGTGGTGGGCTCCAAAACAATATTTATAGCTTGCGTGAATTCTTGTATCATTCAGCCCTTGTCTGGGAAATGTTTCGTTTTCGTAGGTGAATATATCGGATCACGTTTAACAGTTTTATCAAAAAATGCGTTTTTCACTCTTGCTGCAGCGCATTTCAAACGCCATCTCTTCCATATTGGATTTATTTTTGTTTTAGCACATCTTAGTTTTTAGATAAACCATTTGGAAACACAGCTCGTCAATGTCATACAGCATTTTATTTTAAAATACATTTTCAGTCCACGAAATTTTTCCCATGGGTATTTCTTTTGTTGCATTTGTAACCGTAATAAATATTTACTCGTTATTTACTATTTTCCAGTCTCGCATGAGAAAATACAGACTGAAATCAGTCCATTCTGGTTTCGGGAATACAGTAAAGTAGTAATGTGTAATGGTTGTTGAGTTATAAAGATGTATAAATGAACCCAAGGTGGCAAAGAAAACAACCACCATAAGGCTGCTACCCAGCAGAACTTTGTTCCGTGTCTGAGGCTGAATAGCACGGGAGAGATGAGGGCGACATTGCCCCGTGCATACAGCAAACACACTACAGGCAAATACCGGACCGCTCTATACAAATAGCATAGGCACGTGTGCGGTAAATAACCTAGTGGCAAGAGGTGCTACTATCACTAAAGCTTCCGGAAATATTTCAAATTACTTAGTATCATTTGTCAGTAAATATAAACGTATTGGGAATTAATTTTCGTCGTTTAGGTTTTAAACACTGCTAATAAACTTTCCACAGAGGTAAAACAGTTTGTCTTCCTATCTACCTTATTGGTATCGAATTATTAACACGAGAAGAATGTAGAATTAAACACAGGTGCTGCTGCCTGCTGGCTAGAGGTGACAACACAGCTGGATTTTCACGCAGAAATCTTCAAAGCCGTCCGGTATTCGTTCGTAGTGTAGGGCCTGTTTGCACCAAGTGCTCCATCGTCCAACGTCGTTAAACACAAGGCTCTGGACTGGCGTCGCACTGCGTGCACCTATGGGGCTTTCAGCGGCGACCCTATTGTTTAATTGGTGGAAAGTCTGCAGGAACCTTGCGTAGTTCTGTATGTATCCGGCGCGTATATTCTGACGTAGTCTACATCGCTTTGAAAAAGCCGTTTTTAAGCCGTTTTGGAGTGCTCTGAAATGTTGTTTATATTGGTTGTGACGTCTTGGAAGTACTGAACAGCCCTAGTCTGAAGTGTGATATTTTCGTAGATCAGCACATTGGCCGCACGTTCAACAGTTTCGTAAAAAAAAAAATAAACCGCGCATTTCGAACACTGCAACACACTGGCTCGACTTCACATCTTTTACAGAAATTCGTCTTTCTCGTGTCGTAATTTTAGTTTCAGCGGTATTATTGAAAATATTGGATTATAGAAAATTTACAAACAACTATAGGCTGTTCACGGTAAAGTGAGCACTTTTTAAGGCCCTTATAAATATTTCCTTCCATCCAAATTCCATCTTCCTGATTCTTTTTGAAGTGTGACCAATAAACACAGTGTATACATTTCATCGCCATCAAAACTTAATGCCTGAGGCTGCAATAAGATATATATTTATTAGCGGTTAATGTCTATTGCGAGGGCCTTAAAAAGTGCTCACTTTATCGTGAACAGCCTATAGTTGTTTAATACGTTTGTATCAAATTTTCACTGTGTTATTTCAAGCTTTCAAAAACGGCAGGAACGTATTAATTAAATATAAACACGTTCTCGACTATTTACAACAAACAGATACACAGTTACAAACAAAAATATGAACTCGTAAAACGAAAATGCTCTATAATCGTACATTGTCAGTGATAACTATGAATCCGAGAGTATGACGTGAAGACGAAGGATTCCCGCAAAAGCCGTGGTCGAAGGCAGCAAGCAAGCCCCGCCGCCTTGGAGCGTCTCTCGCGGCACCGCCCACGTGACCTTCCAGCTGGAGGAGAAATGCCGCTCACTGGCGAGCAGCGACTGAGTGAAAGAGCAGACTTGCTAGGCGCGCCACCACACACAGTACGTTCTGCTTTGGAAACAGATCTCGGGCGCTAACCTGGGATACCTGTAACTTTGTATGCTCTGCAGAAAAATTAAAATTTGGCGGGGATGGAGGGGTTAGGGGGTTAGCTTCTCCTCTCCACATATTAACTGAGAACTGATTGGGTGTTCCTCACAAGGGACCTTGGCCACCTCCGCGCTGAGGGAGTAGCGTCCCAGTGATGTGAAACGGCAGTTCAGCAGCGAACGCTGCCTAGTCAAAACATCCAGGATATGCATTAAGCTTAAATACTGTATTTGATTCTAACTTTCGAAAGCCCTGCATAAGATCTACTTGTATGCACGTTGTGTATTCTCCCGCCTTACGTAAAATTAACATTATCACGAACCTCATCACTTTATTCATGCGTCGGTCAAGTGAAACTGTGAAATTATTAGAAAAGTAAATATTTTACAAAGCTGCTCATTTTTACACTTTGGTGCATTAAAAAACCATAAAGCGAAAGAAATAATATAAGTTATCACAAATGGTTACCTAACACTTTTTATTCGACGTTAAGATATGGAACTACTTTCCCTCTATCGTTACCAACTTTACTAGGCGCATGTCACTCAGGGCGCCCGCAAAAATATATTGCAGGTAGGAGCAGTGACTTTTTTCTAAGGTTGATTTCGAAAGTGCTCACTTTATCGTGAACAGCCTTTACCCACTATGCTTAAGGCTGTTGCCTGGTTGAGAATTTGGTATAGGGAACTACGTGTTAATGCGATTCTGTTTTTGGAAAAGCTGTTTGCGCGCGCACACGCACGCACACACACGCACACACACACGCCACCGGGGACTTTTTTTTTTTCAGCAGAAAAATGTGTGATGCTTTGCTATCGATGCCTTTTGTAAAAAATTCATAGTCTGTTTCCTGAAAACATCACATAACTGAATAGTTTAATAAAAATCACTGAAAAACAAATTATTATATTTGCCTCGATACAGAGTTTGAGGGTATAATTTCTCATACTTAGGTTTTGTTCCACGTTTTAAATCTTCAAAATTGGCTTCATAATCCGAATTTCGTTAGCATGTATTCCCCTATAGCGAATTCTCAACCAGGCAACAGTCTTAAGGTCGAAGTAGAATGGCTTCACGTGTAGCATTGCACTGGACTGTACGACCTGCAGAGTCCATTAAAAAGTAGCAAGTACACCGAAACTGTCAGAAAGTACGATTTTAAGTTGCATGTGAAAGGATAAAGCAAATCTGATTTAACAATGAAAAATAATCTGATAGAATTTTCTTAATATAAGTCTATTTTCAATTAAAATTTAAGCGTATTACCATTCTATTGCTTCTGAGAGCACATTTTAAACAAAAAAAATTACGCAAAAGCATAAAAATAATTATATGCAAAAAAAATGTATCAATGTTTCCAAAGATTTTTAACGATTAATCAACTTGAGCCACTTATGTTAGTATTTTATAACCAAAATGGATATTCATTGATTGAATTATTTTTAACGAGTTCTGTACTTTCGGGTGCAGCGATCCATTAAAAGCAGCTCTACAATAGACTATTCACGGTAAAGTGAGCCCTTGTGAAAGCCCGCTCATTTGGAATAATAGTCAATTCAATCAATATATTTTATTTCAGCCTTAACCATTAACTTCCCAGTGCGGCGGAATGCACACTCCGTGTTTAGTACTTAGATGGGGAAAACTTATTTTTAAATGTGATTAAAGGGTAAAAATATCTGAACGGAAAAAGTAACTACGGCTTAAAAAGTACTCGCTTTATCGTGAGCGCCTCGAGAACCTTGCATTCATTACCAGAAGAAAAAAGATAACGGCAGACCACATCCTTGGGCAGAACAAAGGAATGGGCCGCGGTAGCGCAGCGGCTAGAGTGCTCACATCCCACCATGGCGAACATAGTTCGATTCCCGGCAGAGTCGGGACAATCCTCATCAATCGTCATAAACTAGCTTCGATCATTAGTCATCATTTGGCATGTGGGCAAGAAATGAAAAAGTAAGGCAGAATTTACAACTGGTATCTTGTGTTGGTCAAAAATATGTCAGTTGACGTTTCCAACACAGAAGTATTCAGTGACTGAGTTGATGTGATTGTGAAGTTCTTTATTGCCGCGATATTTGATACAGGAAACTCGCTTTTTGGCCTTTAAAAAATGGAAGTTAGGTCACCTCTTATTGCCAGGGCCAGAGGTTGTACAAAAAATTATAGAAAGGGAAAAAAAATCTCAATAATTGCAGAAAGTGTGTTTCCCTGGCTTTCATCAGGAAAAAAAACTGAAATGTGCCTTTAAATCTCAAGATAGTAGTTCGAGGTTGTGGTTCGAGCATGTCTAAATGTTTCACGATCATGTCAAGCATTTACATGTGTCCCGGCTGTTTATTCTGTTTATTTTCTCTCTGTACTTTATTCATTTTCTTACAATTTCTCAAAGCCAGTGGGCTAAACCAGGTTCGTCTTAATTAAATAAGAATGTTAATAAAATTTCCTAAATTTACAATAATTATACAGAGAAAATACCCCCGTTTTAATCTCTCACAGTAAAATGGATCCCTCTTGCTATTTAAAATTAATAAATTATTTCAGTACAATTCACAACTACCTCAGTGTATCAAAACCTACTGAACTACTTTACAAATTACAATGACCATATCTAACAGTTATAATATTTTCACAAAAAGTCTAGTTTTAAGTAAGCATTTCAGGCGGTAGCAAATCCCTCGGGATTTTGGTCAAGAGAAAAACATTTCGTGTACATCACATTTAGCTGATGTGAATTAAGCAAAACAGTATTTGTAGCCAGTACGCGAAATTGTATATACTTTCGGTGGATTTTTGCGTGTACGAGGTGCGATAAGCGTACGCACCCACGTGTAGAACATTTCCTGTTGAACAGTGGGATTTAAGGTTTAGGCCGCAGTCTCACGGGACACACTACTACTTCACGTCTAAATGTCCAGCAGTGCACACAAGGTTACACTGGCTCCGAACTAGTTCCGATAGTTCAAAGTAAACTGCTTGTGCAACTACATCGGGACGACTTTTCTTCTGTATTGTTGCCTGCTACGAAGTAAATAGACTACATGACAAAAATTCTTTCATTCGTGAGTGGGTGGGTGGGTGGGTGGAAAAAGAAGATAACGTCGAGGCCTCGAGAGCCAATGAGGGTGAAGCGAGGTGAAGATCCCCGAGAAAAGCAGCCGGCATGATTCCCACATGCGAAAATCCGGGAGCGACCCCGCTGGGAATCGAACCCGGTTCGCTTTGGAGGGGGAGGGGGTAGTATAACCACTACATCCTACGGCTCTGTATTCGTTTAATTAAATAATAGGCCAAGTCAAAAACAGTATCCTTCAACCTGTAACAATGAAAATAAGGTAAACTGTGTTAAAATTAATAAAATACTCAACTATGAGTGGTCGAAGCAAATATAGGTAATTATGGGAGCGTGTTTCCGTCGTTGAATTTCATTTTGTTTGCATTGTTACTCAGGTGTAACCACTGAAACTAGTACAGTTCGCAAACTTCTTCAAATTTGGCTGTCGGACGAATTTACAGTACACACGTTTCAGACCACTCGTGTGGCCGTAGCCTTAGTTTCGGAAGATTGTCAAGCTCCAGGGAAATCATTCTGTGTGGCAGTGGGAGCGCGCCCAGCTCGCTCTAATTTACAGTATGTTTGGCTGGAAAAGTGACGAGATCCTGTAATTTTCCCAAGGCAGTCTTCCCTTCGACCCCTTACATCCTTGTCCCATTTACAGCCTTCCTCCCCACTCCTAGCGGCCACTTCGGAGAATAGAATACATTCTTGGCACTACCACCCGACATTTCTAAAAACATTTCAATTTCACCCGGACGTCTCAAAAACAGTGGCTGGAAAAAAAATCCATGTTCGTGCGTAGTGTTGATTGTCGAGTAGTAAATAACTATAGTATGAGATATTATCAGGAGGGCTGCGCCCTACAGCCCTCAGCATCTTGCTGCTTACTACACGTCTAAAGCTCATCTCACTGTCAAATTTTCAAATATGTAAATCTTGAACGTGTGTAAAAAGTACCACACTGTCTAATTCTTTTAATAAAACAATAGAACTTGATTTTTTTAAAAATTACTTTCAAAGTGAGCTACTGCTTGCTATTTTGTTTCAATGTAGTCCATTAACAGGAGAAATGTAACAAATGTTGTAATTTATTTTCACTTTTTACTGAATCCGAATTGCATTTATCAGAGCTGTCTCCTGCACAATGAAATTTAATGCCTCCGAATCTTAATATTGTGTGCAATATAGGCTGTTCACGGTAAAATGAGCATTTTTGAAAGCCCTGCTTAAGATCTACTTGTATGCAGTTGTACATTATTCCGCCGTATGTAAAATTAACATTGCCAGGGGCCTCATCACGTTATCCATGCGGCGGTCAAGGAAAACTGTGAAATGATTAGAAAAGTAAATATTTTTCACATTTGCTCATTTTTATACTCCGAAGCATAAAAAAAACATACAGCGAAATAAATAATATGAGTTATCCCAAACGATTACCTAACTTTTTTTATTTGGCGTTAAGATATGGAACTACTTCCCAGCCATCGTTATGAACTTTATTGGGCGCATGACACTCAGTGCGCCCGTTAAATATGTGCAGACAGGGGCAGTGACTTTTTTCTAAGGTTGATTTCAAAAGTGCTCACTTTATCGTGAACAGTCTTCAATAGCATTAATACTCAAGACAGCTTGTGAATAAATTAAATATCTTCATAACATCATTTCGTTTCCACCAACTGTACTTTATTTTGAAGTTTCGTGATGTCGAAAACGGCCATTTTTGTCGTGGACGATTCTGATTGGCATTACCAACCTATTTTCTTGCTGTTTTATTCATATTAAGATTGGACCGGTTCTTTGAGGTTTTGTGGAAACTGCAGCCATCCAACTTCTTTCATATACACCCCAGTTTATTTAATGCATTACATATCCAGCATTTAGGAGATATAAAGATGCGCATAATTTTTACGATTGTAATTACATAAAATGGAAAACACTAACACAACTTCAGATTGAACGCCACGGTGAAAGTGATACACTGCCCAATATATGCCCTCCAGTGGACTAACAGTCGTGCCATGTCGGGCTCACGCATTCTGAACCACACGTACCTTCATTCTGTGCACGAAGGCAAGCATTACATTCAAGTCAGCTTTCGTAGATCAACATTGAACGTGAGAGAGGTCAGGCGTCTGTAGCGGTGAGAAAGATGGTCATTTTGCATTTCCAAAGTGGTAATGAGGCGTGAGACTGGTAAAATTGTGAATCGCAATCATTCTACTGTGCAGAATATCGTTCGCAGTTTTCATCATTACAGTAGAATAAAGAACAAAGATACGCGTAGGTCCGGAAACATAAGTAACTGCATCAGACGAGCGATGGATTCGACGTCAATAAAGAACAATCCCGTGTTAAAGTGCAGCAAAACTAGCCAAAGAAGCAGAAGTCGTCTTGGGGGGAAAAGACTGCCAGGGACCGTGAGGAGAGTCCTTTGAGAGGACTTCAATGGTCTAGTAGCGCGCAATAAATCATACATCAGCAAGAAGAACAAACTTGTCAGGTTTCTGTTTGCCACAGATCACGCTGATAAATCTTTTGACTTCTGGAAAACAGTCATATTTACCGATGAAAGTAAACTCAACGTGTTTGCAACAGATGGGAAAATCAGTATTTGGTGTAAGACAAACACGGTGCTTGCAGAAAGCAATCTTCGGCCGGCGGTGAAAAACGCGGGTGGGTCCCTGATGGTATAGGGGTGTATGGCAGCTACGGGTGTGGGGAAACTTCATTACCTAGTGCGCAGAGAAAGTAGGCTTGCGGGATTGTTTCACATTCTACCAGGACAGCGACCCGAAACATAAGACCCATAAGGTACGCATGTGGTTACTCTATTATTACCTCCATGTACTTGATACTCCTCCACAGTCCCCAGACCTCAATGTCATAAAAAATTTGTGATGATAAAATAAAACATCCACAAAAATCCCACATCTAACCGGAACGACCTCACAATTGCCCTTCAAATGGAATGTCCACACGTGCCCTTTAACGACAGGACATATACAGGCTACCATTTTCGTGTATATCTTGACCTCAGGATGTGTAGATTTTTGTATCTGTTGTGTGATTATTGTAAATACATTTATTCACTAATACACTCAATTTCCATATCCAAAACACCTCTATTACAAAAAAAAATTAAGTATCATAGGATAGGTCTCTGCGAGTCACTGTAGTTTGTAGGAAGCTTAGGTCAAAAATACACAGTATTTTTTTTAATGGAGCTGAAATATCTTTTAATTAAACTTCTGTAAACCTGTCGTATTTGTGCACTTACAACTATAATAGCAGAAACACAATGAGTATAAACCGCTGATACCATCTCAGGCATTCAAGTAAAATGTGAACTAATGTCCATGAGTCGGCACTTCCGAGAATCCACTTATCATGAGGACTACTTCTTACCAGGGACATGGTTAAGTGCAGCATGTTGATGATGTGGTTTGAGAAGAATGTTTTCCTCCCATGTTAAGGGTTTGCAATATTAAAATATTTTTGTAAATTTCTGTGATTTTAGCCATGATAGTAAAAATATGTATACGAAATGTTCAGAATTATTTCTTAAGGCGCATGTTTATTATTACAACGTTTTTCTAGACAACCAAATGTAAAAATTGTGTTGGAAAATATGAGTACATTAGCGTCGCTGCCTTTGTATAAAATATAAAGTGACAAAAATAAGCAACAGAATGCAACGATAAGCAAACACACTTTGATGAACTCAACAGCTGTCTGCAACATTTATTTTCCCCCGTATGTAAGTTAACTTTTTTTGGACCAACATAATCCTTGTAATAAATGTCGAAAAACTAGTTATAGTTCCGCAGCAAACTTTGTAAACACGTTCTCTTTTAGAGAAAAAAAATACCGCATATTAACACGACATTAAATTATTGAATGTTAAAACAGAACATCATGTATAGATGAATCTTTGGAATCGTGGTTAGTACCTGCTGCTTGGACAGAAGATCCGGGTTCAATCCCCGGCACCCTAATGGGGATTTCCGAAGTCGTAGTTGAGTAGGGGCGTGTGGCCTGTACAGAAAATAAGTCGGCGTTTTCTTTCTTCTTCCAAATGCTGGCTACTACCTTGCACACTTTTCAAGCCATTTCTTACAAAGTTTACACATATTTTATTTGTAGTGTTACCTAGAATTTTTTTTTGACAACTTGTTTCCAAACATTTTATTTCGTAAAAGTTCAAACCATTTTCTACAAAGTGTGGACTAAGGATTTTTATTGGACGGTGTTTCACTGCAGTCCTGAGTTAACATTTTCTAGGTGTATGAATAGCCTCATTTTTGTGTATTTCGTTTTAGTTTCATGAAAGAGCATGATCGGTTTTATTTTGGTGCCCAAAACAGTTTACATTGGAACTGTGCATACTTGACTGAATACTTTGAAATTGTGCTACAGTTATACACACGTATTATTTCAGCTCCTGCTTCACCAAGTGGAGTTTTAAATAAACATTTATTGGTTCACGTGTGTCAGCAGTACTTAGAATATGGTAACAAACACGCTGCAGTCTCATCTTGCCCGCAATATTGATTCATCTCCTACTGAAAACGTTGCTGCTGTGTCGAAAATCGCAAGAACTATGCGTGGAAGTACAGCGGTCGCCTTCCCTGTGCCCCACTTGAGCATATTTTGGATGAGACGGGATGCGACACCACTGGAATGAAGACATGGGCCGTAACTTGTCTACTTAATAATTTTTTTTTGCCAAAACTTTACTTTAAATTGTTTTTTTGAAACATGACGTCAGGAGCATGACATTATGTACAGTAGATTTTCTGTGACACTCGATGCATCATTCACGCGATTTACATTTGTAGTAATGCACACTATTTAGATCCGATTTCCATTCATTCCACGTGAGGGAAAGAAAGAAAGCCGTCTGTCGATCACTAATTAAACTTTTGCCAAACCCAAAATTTCTATTTCAAATCTGTAGTTCACAGTTTAAATACTTCTGAATCTTAAATGGTTTCCATGTATACCCTTTAAGGTGGCCGCCTGGGTAGGACGTCGAACGGTGTGCAGAGCTCCGGCAGAAAACGTTTTATTAAAATACCATCCAAAATGTCTGAGTGAGGTCTGCTTACGAATAACAATTACGATACCCTACGCGTCTGTATACGTTTTCCAGTTCCTCCATTTCTCTCTAAAGCATGTTTTTGTGATGGTGAAAATGGCACAAACGGGTGTTTTCACGGCCATTTTTAGGTATAAAAATTCCGGTACATAATATTAAAAAATAAATAGGGGCGTGCATCAAAACGTTATTTTTATTATTACATCATAAAAGAGCAAGGTCGACAGTGAAAGTCTCAGAGGCGCGTTATAGACGGCAATACCGGACGCCAGTTCAGTTCAATGCTTTGCGCGTAGAGACGATGGGAGCGTTGATGCGCATGTCACTGTTAGACCACAGACCTGCCAAATTCCTTCAACCAGGTCTTCTGAAAAACAGTTTATGAATAACTTTTTCTGAACAGATTTCTGTATTAAAACCCTAGTGTCTGTGGAAACTGAACACACAGTTTGTTTATGCAATTTTTCATCGCCGTCCCAATGCTTCCTCGTGGGCAGGTGTTACCTCGAGGTGTTGATACTGTTTAATATGCATTCCCCTTAATCGAACCACGCAAAGTGGCGCCGTGCACAAGGACAAGTATCCAGAGACTGGGCAGGCCAAGTCGTAAAGGTAGAGTGTGGAGGCGTGGTCGATAGGCCGGGCAGGACCGGACCACCTTCCACGTCACTAAGACAACCACCAAACAGCACGCTTGACATTCAGCAGTTACAGGCTATCCACGGTCAAGTGAGCACTTTTGGAAGCCCTCTCATTTGGAACAATAGTCCATAAATATATCTCATTTTAGCCTCCGACGATAACTTCCCGAGTGCGGTGGAATATACACACTGTGTTTATTACTTACATGAAAATATTTATTTAAGAAGGTGGTAAAATAAGAAATGTCTGATAGAAAAAGTAACTAGGGTTTCAAAAGAGCTCACGCTACCGTGAACAGCCTATAGTATAGCTTGTTCATGGTTCACTCACAATTAAAATCAACTTTGAAAAATACGTGCCCCGCCCTTATTTGCATACACCCGTGGCTTTCCTACAGTTAACTCTGGCAACGACTTATAAATAGTAATTCGAAGAATTTCGTTAAATTAAATAACATAATAACGGTGACCTCTGTGTTGGAAGGGAAAGATGTGGCAAGAGCGTAATCACGTGTTTCCAAGAGTGATCTGGAGGGGGAGGAGATGTCTTACTATCGCTGCCATCCTTCCAATTGTTTTCGTCGTGAAAGCACAGACATCGATACGGAACACACACAAATACCCCCTTCCCCCTCCGACCCTCTAGTTCTCTCTGTCTCTATATTATATATATATATATAAACAGAAGTACTGTTTGGTCTAAACGCTATTTAAGAGTCCAGAATCTTGCGTTAGAGTCGTACTTTCAGTCTTACTGAAAAAACTTCTATTAATAATAGTGTTTCGAGCCGAAAGCCAAAACTTGTAAATACCACACGTCCGGGCAAAAATAGGCGACATTACAAAAAAAAAAAAAACAGCACATTAAGTTCCTGTACAGTCAATGTATGCATACATATATATTTATAGAACCCATATTATTCCCTACCTCCCTTACAGAAATAAATCAAGTCTAATCCATGGCAGTAAACGCATTTCTAACAATACGAAAACATAACTGGACCAACGTCCGAATTTTATTTATTCCATTGCAGCCAACATTAGATTTTTACACGTGATGGAAACTTATATAATGGAGTGGGGGGGGGGGAATGCAGGACTTTCAAAAGTGCATATTTAATAATGCATTTATAGAAACTGCAAGTATCCTAGTGTGTGTGTGTGTGTGTGTGTGTGGTCAGTGGAAGTAAAAAAAAAAGTGAATTCCGCCCCATACACATCCCAACATTCTCAAGACAAACATGCAAGCTATTTTTTTTTAATTACGTGGTTTTTCTACGATAGTTCTTGTTTTTTAGTTTACATTCGAATATGCACATCACTTTCCAGCTTCATACTAAAATTAAGAACGATTACATTTTAAAAACTCGCATACAGTCACTCAATCAATAATTCATCGAACGTAACTTTCAATTTTCTTTTGGTGTTCGTATTCAAACCACGCAATACAAACGCTAATGCACCTGCAAGCCGTACGTACCTCTCGTAATAGAAAGGTACAGTAATGAGTTACGTAAGAGAACTCTAGACTGCCAAATTGCATACTGTACACAAATACACGAGCCAACTGTCAGAACCTACTTCCATGCTACCTTGAGTTATACACGAATATTCAACCTCTCATTGCCGTCAATTTGCGAACGATGAGAAAAGCTGGATACAACAGACAGAAATCCCGAAGGAATCTTACTGGCACGAAGCCGTTTACAGTATTCCGACTGCAATGAAGTGGATGTCAAACCTTTCAATTAAAACTTTTTAATTGCATGTACTCCACCAATGTTAAAGCCCCAGGCAAAGAATATGGATGTGATTATTTCCATGCTTGTCCCACCACAGCTGAACAGTTCAATAAATGCATCAGTCCTAGGAAATTAATTTTAAATAATAACGAACCAGACTACTGTTTTTCTTTCCAGTAATTACAAACCAACTTTCAGTTGTATGGTACTCATAGTACAAACGATTAATGGTTTTAGGTTTGAAAGGCGATATAAGTTACACGCCACAGCGCACGTGGTTTTGTACCCAAATTTAAAAACTTCAAATGAAATTTAAGTATTTTTTTGCGAAATTTGTTTAGGTTAGGTATTTCAAAAAGTTGGATTCCTGGATTTTAAGGACACGCGACTACCAAGATGTTTGCTAAACTTTATTTTATTAACTCCCTGCATCTGTGAAACTCAATACAGTGTTTGTTACAAGATACCAGAGGGGTGTATCTGAGTTCGTGATGGAAGGAGGTGTTAGTAAAAATAAAATAAAATTTTAATTTGATTTTCAATTTATTCACAAATATTATTTACAGCATTTATCTATCTCCACTGTTACTCTTTATTTCTCAGTGTGCGCAATATTAAATGTCTACTTTAACTCTAATCAACGCCCTTCTTAATACCTCTGGTTATAATTCATACTCATAATTAACACACTTTCAGTCTGTCTGTTGCCATCATTTGTAATGTCTTTCACTCACGCATCCAGTCCAATAGTCCAGCCTGCCAGTCGCACTCTTCACTGCTACGATGCTCGCAGTCGCATGTTTTCCTCCAGCTGGTTGCTTTCCTCGCTGCGCGCTTCTCTTCTCGCTAGTCGTCTCTCGCTTAACGTCGCACGATCGCCCGACTCTCGAACTGCCTGCTCGGAGGCCTGTCGCACTTTTATACTATCGCTGGCTTTTATCTGGAAGGTTCAACACACCCCGAGTCACGCTGAGAGAAAATAGGGTAGTAGTAATAACCAAAACATTCCTTCGATTATCTCGGACACCCGATACCCAGGGTCAGTAGCGGCACGCGCCCTGATAGACATAACAGACACGCATTGCAAACATTCCTTTGTGAAAAACTGCAGCATCTCTTTTTGCAACTGATAGCGCATGCTCGCAGAGCGGCCGCCTGTAACAGTATTATTGAAACTCCTTCATAGAGTTTTTTTTTAAGGTCTTCGCTTTGGTGACATTTACGAACAATGTTGCTCAGGATAAAAGAATTAACAAGATATTTCTGTGTTTAACATAACACAAAATTCTGAGATAAAAGACTGCCATATTCTTTCTTTTCCTCTGCCGGAAAGTATTAATGTATATATGTTGTCCATTGCTGTTCCTAACTATACACACAATTATTATAAGAAAACTCAAAACTAAAGAAACCTCAAAAGTCGTTCCATTTGGCAACAGTCAATAGCGTCGTACAAGCCGAGTGTTTGTTTTGTACAGCAATATGGTTGACTGAAGGCATTACTGCACAACATGCTATGTCAAGGTTACCATGTCGCATCTATGAAAGCAGTTGGAGATAATATTTACAGTGACGTAGTTCTTAAAATCAGTTTGTTTGGGCAACTGTTTGGCACAAATAAATGACCTAGAATTTTCGTTATCTTTTATGCAACATATTTTGATTGCACCAAAAAAAAATTATAAGAGAATCAGAAATGTCTTAGGAGAAGACACGATTTTAGACTCTCCTCATAAGTTGGAGATTTCACTGCTGACACGCCCCTGATAACATCCTCTCCCCTCCCCTAATAACGTTCTTCCTTTTCATTTTCTCACTTCACTTTCGGGGATCAAATACTAGAATTACGAATGACTAATGGTGATTTCATTAGGATACACAGCGGGCGTGGTATACCAAGAAGAACAATGCGCGAACGACAGAGTTGTGTGTGTGTGTGTGTATATATATATATGTATATATATATATATATATATATATATATATATATATATATATATATATATATGATATTTTATAATTGTGCTTATTTCACTTTTTTAGTAATTGTGTCTATTGCATACACACACAGCAGAATTTTTTTGGTTTGTGTTTTACGTTGCATAGAAAGATAACATGACCTACATTATTCTAGTGAGTTCCGAACCACCTACAAACGATTGCGATGACATGCCGAGGCTTCGTCACAAAATATCACTGCCCAAGCCTCCTAGTCGAATGAGGCCGCAGTAGTGTAGTGGTCAGACTGATAAAGACTCCCACCAAGGCGAACCGGGTTCGATAGCCGGCGGGGTCGCTCCCGGATTTTCGCACGTGGGTATCATGCCGGACGATGCCGCTGGTCGGCGGGTTCTCTCGTTTCCCCTGACCCTGCATTCCGACACTGCTCCATAATCGCCTCACTTTATCCTCATCGGCTCTCAAGACGTAGATGTTAAGAGCCGCCCAAATCTCTCCATCCACTCCTAGCACGATGAAGAATACTTGGGGATTCACTGGTAAAAATTGTCTGTAAAGTCAGTGTGCATGCGTATACGTTTACATCAGTCAATAAATACTCTGGGAATATGACACTTTTCCAGGAAAGATAAGAAAACAATTATCTACATTCGTCACTTTTTTACTTTTGTCCTATTACTCATTCAAAGCAAAAGAAAGAAACTTATTAGAAATTGAATTTTTTTGGTTTTCCTGGGCAGTTTCCTTAAGGCCAGGCTTCACCATGCATCGGCGTATAGGGAATTAAATGCTAAATTCGGACCAAGATCTTTCAGTCGTTTTTTGTGGTAGTATTTTCAACTACAGATTTTTTGTTAGAGATTGAACCTTCCAAATTTTAATTTTTTTATAAAATTGTCACGCGTTATAAATAAAAAATGAATTTAAAATTCAAAAAAATTAAAATTAAAACCGGTTTACAAATCTAGATGCGTTTAATCTCTATCAAAAAATCTTTAGTTGAAAACACTACCACAAAAGAAAAAAAAAAAAAAAGTGAGATCCTTGTCCGAATTTAGCATTTAATTCCCTATAATATCGATGCATTGTGAAGCCTGGCTTTAACAGGAGAAAATAAATGGCATCTGTAGTTCAACCCATTAGTTTACATCCCGTTTAATAATATCCTAAAGTTAAAAGATCTAATTTGCACGAAATTCAGCTTCCTAGGTATGCATATTTGCAGTCTTTGAGGGCCAGTCTCAATGCTTCCTTATGGCCAGGTACTGTGACCTCGAGGCGATAAAAATCTTGTGTATAGGTCTACTGATGTTTTATGTTGCTGTATTAAATGTTAACTTCTAGCATAACGGAAATTAATCGCTATTAAAGTGACGTAACAAATCCACATACAATATCCATTGTCTGGGTTGTTACATATGTTGAAGGGTGTGAATAAATCATTATACACAATATTATCCTTTTTTAGATTCTCCTCGTATGGGCGACTTAGGGTTCCAAACTGTCGCCAAATTATTTCAAATTAATTTGCGAACTTTAATTGATTAAACTCTCGTTCACAACTCTTTCTATTACTCTACAGCGAAAGCACCAGCCAGCTTACAACGTATTCCGCGAGCAACCACGTGCCTCGCAAATCAGTTCCAAAAAATGTTATTACTTCTGTTCCCTCTAAACACGTTCACGCTTTGTAAACTCCCAACTAGCTTGAAGCGTCAATACGCCTAGCGAACCAATTACGAATTCCTGTCACGAAGTCCGCACACCGTCTTACTGCCACGAATTTCACCACGAAAACTTATTCCAATAAGAAGGTATGCTTCCCTCCTTTCCTTCGCCCACAAAAGCAAAATTCTACACTTACACGACATTTACACAACGCCTGGCATGTATCCTCGATTCCTCATTATAACTTTCAATTTTAAACTTCCCTTTAGATAAATTTTATAATAATCTATTGTAATGCTTAGGGAAGCAACCTCCCTAGTTTCCCCATTGGCTGGCCAGAACGCTGTGAATGTATTGTACTAGTTTTTACTTAACACAAAACAGCACTCAACAAGCTGCCCGATTGTCGGCAGTTCTAAGCCTTCCTGCAAAATTTCGTACGTAGTCTATTCGCAGTTTCTTCACACTTTTTGAATCGAACATTCGAAAAATCGCCCATGTAAGATGTGCTTGGTTGTTTTTTTTAATGTCATGTATCCTAAGCTTTTTTATACTTTTATTAACATACAACGACTTACTTTTGGTTAAATGCAAGTTTCATTAATATTACGGTATCTATAAATAGGTGTGTGGTCGCTTTACTGTAATTTTCTAGACTTTGTTAAACTGTGTTTGCATGAGGCGGAGGAATATCCTAGAAGTAGAACTTGAGCAGGGCTTCAGAAAAAAAAATGGACTTTGCCGTGAATTTAATATACCTACGAGGCGTGAATTAGAAATCAGGAAGACAGCCCGTCAAAGCAGCCAATTACAGATAATACCTTTGGTGTTGGTGGGCACTCCCCCCAGAAACCTACAGATCTCGGCTATTTACAATTCAACAAGCGTTACTTTTACTCGTATTTGTAACTAGAGACAGGACTATCTAAAACACATATTGCACTGTACGCCTGATGGCGATTCTAACGATACCTAACGCCTTGCCTTACATTTAAACTAACAATTAAAATTAGCATGCACTAGGCATAACAAATATGCACAAGTCGGACGCATAAACAAATCTACCCACATATTTCTATAACTAGCGCTAACGGTTCTAGGAAGCTGAATTCAAATGAGCCAGCCATCTCAACTAATGGTTCCATAATATGTACAAGAACTCACTTCCGTTAACTTCTATGCAGGCAAATGTTAGAAATATACTAAAGGAGTCTCAAATATTTCCGGGGTTTTCCGAAATCTGCAATACTGAGAGACAGCAGGGGCATAACAGACATTTGTACTCTGCCTTATTGTATTTGGTCAATACGTCAACCTTCCTGGTGACGTGGCATATGTAAATATTACAATCTTGTATGGCTCCAACATGTTGTAACAACAACTCGGTAAACACACAGTAACGATTATCTACACGATTCCTTGTCGTAACGAATGGTAAATCTTAAAAGACAAGCACAAAGAAAGCGAACTGTAAGACAACTTTTGTTAAATCACGGAAAAGTGCCGGAAAAAAAAGTATCCAGAAATATTTGTAACATCGCAAACAATTCTTTTAATGGCGTACTTTTTACAACTTTTACATAACGTTCCATGAATCCACGGAACCTGTTCGTAAATTCGCTGCTTAAAATGTTCGTATTTTCGGTTTATGAAGCGTTTGATTTTCTTTATGCTGGTTTTCAGTGTGTATTAGAGTTTTAGTTTTAAATATTTATTTCCGCAGCACGGATTTGAGCCTGAATCAAGCAGACCACACTTCAAGACTCTTACCGTCCGCCTACCATGTTCCTTTGGCGAGTATTAATTAACATAGTATTTTAACGAAGCGACACACGTAATTATATAAGTTTGTAGGTAATATTCCAGTGTTTCACGGGTATTTGTGTAACTTTTTGATGTTTGAAACAGATTCAAGTGGAGTGCTAAGTGTAACCCAACTACCTCAGTAGCTTTTTTTTTTTTTATATAGCAGCGTAGCTTCGTGTATCTTCAGCATTGTTCGTTCCCGAAACCCGAAGATGCAGGAAATACGGATATGTATAGTATCTTGTATGGAGGGGGCTCAGTTCCGTACCTTGTACCGTTCCCATATAATTGCACAATTACATGAATACAGCCTATGGAAAGTTTTCGAGACTGTTCGCGGTAAACTGAGCCCTTCTGAAACCCCTGCTTAAGACACACTTGTATGCACATTATGTATTCTTCTTCCATGTGTAAAATTAACATTGCCATGGACCTAGCCACTTTATCCGTGAGTCAGTCAGGCGATAAATTATTTTAAAAGTAAATATTTGACAAATTTGCTCATTCTTACGCAAACACGCACTGAAAATAAAGAAACTAAAATAGAACACTTCAGTATTCAAAAGTGTTTACCTAACACTTTGCATACCACGTTAAGACATCATGCTCTTTCCCCCAGTCATTGCCAACTTTACTGGGTGGAAACCAGTGCCCATTAAAATGCATGCAGGCAGGGGAAGTGTCATTTTTCAAAGGTTTGACTTCAGAAATTCTCACTTTACCGTGAACAGCCTTTAATAAGAGGGAATGCAGATTACTGTAGTTCCGTAAAATAGGGATTTAGCAGATGCGCCTCTAAGCTTGGGAAGTAGGACATCGTCAGATATGTGCGCCCAAGCGTTGAGGCTGGCACGAATATCCAAATGAACCCAAGCGTTGAGGCTGGCACGAATATCCAAATGAAAGTACGGCGTAACTCTGTCTTGCTGAATAATGAGGTACTCGTTATCCTGAAACTGTGTCATTAACGGTACTAGTATACCCAGATAGACAATAAAGATAACGGTTAGGTGTGCAAATAAAAATGGGCCGAACATGTTTGCGGAAGGATACTATACGAAAGAAAAAAATCGGCCCGAGACACATCAATACCGTGTTTAATCATCGAATGAAGATTTTCAGACCGCCAAATCCGTATTATTGTCACAATTCATACCACACATTAAAACGTCGACTCTTCACTGAAAGTTGTACAGCAAAGTCCCGTTTAAACGAACTAATTAGGACCGTTGCCTGTTCGGATTACCATGTTTTCAGACAAACCGAAATCTTCCCTGCAATGCAGTAGCGAACAACAAAATTTAAAGTATGCTGTAACCCATCATAGCAAGTTGATTAGAATGTATACTCGCATGTCGCGGTGTAATGACGGGTGGTGACTAACCATACGACGCCACTGCCAGAATGGAGGGCGAGTAGTTCATCGCTTATGTGCGCTCTCTTCTTAGTTCTGTTTACTGATAAAGGCTGTTCACGATAAAGTGAGCACTTTCCAAATCAACCTTAGAAAAATGTCACTGCCCCTACCTGCATATATTTTACCGGACGCAACGAGTGACGTGTAACCAGTAAAGTTGGCAACGATGGAGGGGAGAATAGTACCGTATAATAACGTCGAACGAAAAGTGTTATGTAAACATTTGTGATAACTTAAAATATTTCTCTCGATTTCTGTATTGTTTAATGCATCAAGTGTAAAAATAAGCAGATCCGTACAAAATTTACTTTTCTAATAATATCACAGTTTCACGTGACCGACACATGAATAGAGGCCAATGGCAATGCTAATTTTACATAGGGCGGAAGAACACACGACGTGTATACTAGTACATCTTAAGCAGGGCTTTCAAAAGTGCTCATTTTACCGCGAAAAGCCTATATCACTATTTCAGTATACTTGTAAACAATGTTGAAGTGGTGAGCAAATTTATACATGTAAATTGTGTTTTTAGTGCTTTCGAAAATAACTAGCAAACAGAAACATTACGTGTACCCTTAAAGATAAACTGGCAGTTTCGAAGAATTTAGACAAAGACAAGAATGCAACACAAGTATCCGTGGGATTCGGCATAGGAAAAGTCACTCTTAGTGATTCTAGAAACATTACCAAGTTTGTGATGATTGAGCGCCTCTTCAGTCGCCAATGTCTTATGATTTTTTTTCTGCGATTTTGATATTTTCCAAAAAAAAAATTACCTATTTATTTGTTTTAAGAGGTAGATGATGTTCGAAATCGTAGTCACAGGTCAATGTCAAGGTAGCATGACGTCATCCAAGGTCAAGTAAAGGTTACTTGTCATGGTTCCTAATATTGTGAGTGGGAAAGATGGATTTCTCGGTGCTTTACAAGTTTGTTTATTCACAAAATATAAACCCCCCCCCCCCCCTGTCAAGCCTTAGTATAGATGTTGGCCAAAGGTTAAGACCACGGTCGCATGACATCATGGTTCCTAGTTATTGCTAGCAAAGAGTAGAATTTAACTAGTAATATATATATATATATACGATGATGACCATTATGATAATGATAGTATATAGGCTGGCTGGCTCAGTTGCTACTCAGATCGCGAAGAGTGAAAATTTGCTGTGGGGAGCGTACTCTCATTCGATGGTGGAAAGTAGTCGGGAACGTTATTTGTGTTGCTACTGCGACAAGACATTTTATAACAAACTGCCAACAGCAGGAAGCTGACTGTCATCAGAATGCAATATGTACTATGTTCACATGAGAAGTGTACATCTCAGTTTGGATGTCGTAGCAACTTGAAAAGGCATCTTGCAACATGTAGGGGTCGCCCTGCACTGCCTTGTTAAGTGTTATCTACGGAGAGTAGCAGATAAATGTAAGTAGATCATTGCTCCCACCAAGGCATCCATGTAAGTATTCTGAAGACGTTCACTATGCATACGACACACGGGGACCTGAAAAAAATATCTACGCGAGGATATATGATGCATGAGTATGTTAGCCATCCGCACAGTTTTAAGCTGTAAAGTTTCTCTCAAGATGCCTCTAATGGCATATCGGATATTACACCTGTCACTTCATCATCTAATTGTACAACACAGCTAAGTCAGTACTCTGCGAGCCAAAAGCCTAATGTTATTGGCTTTTTCCTGAAGCGATCTGTGTTCAAGGGTCTTCTAAAGGATTATGTTGCACTGAATATGTAAATTACATCGAAATATGTTTGCTCTTTCCTGTCCAGTATGAAACCTAATATAATACACAGACATGGATGAGGTGGAAAAATATGGTGGTGTCAAATATAATATGTGGCTGGACTGCAGTTATACGAGACCAGAGCCGTCATGATGAATATTGAGGCAGAGCCTTCAAAACCTCAAATGTAGATGTGTATCTCGTATACACAATAGAAAGCATTGTTCTATATAGTATATAAAAGTTGTGTCAATATGAAAAAGAAATGGTTACCAAGGATTCAGGTTGGATACTGGCTTCAATAAATAATATTTAGCTGAGAACAAGTGGGTACTATCCACGTGGTAGATAGACACACACTGATTTCCCTCTACCCCAATATAGTTCCGATTACTTTCCATCGTCGAATAAGAGCACGTTCTCCAAAAAATGTCCACTCTTCGCCAGCCAACCTATATTATCATCGTCATACATATTACCAGATAAATTCTACTTTTTGTTAGTTTTTTGCTAGCAATATTAGGAACAATGTCATTCGACCTTGACCATAACCTTTAGCCGTCATCTATGCTAAGGATGAGGGGGAAAAAAGGCTATACATTATATATAAAATACAACATGGGAACACACTGAAAAAATCCATATACCCGCTCCCAATAGCAGGAACCATAACAAGCAACCTTGACATGACCTTGGATGATCTCATGCCATCTTGGCACTGACCTCCGACCACCCTCTCTAACATCTACTACTTAAAACAAAGCATAATCGTACAATTTTTCTAAACTTTAAAATCGCAGAAAAAATCATAAGACATTGGCGAATGAAGACGAAACAAAGATCTTAAAATTTTTTCTGTAATTAAAAAAATTATTATTCTTTGTTTTAGGCAGGAGATGTTGTTTGCGATGGTGGTCAAAGTTCAATGTGAAAGTCGCACGACCTCATCCAAGGTTAAGTCGAGGTGGTGGTGTCACGGTTCCTGCTATTGTGAGTGGGGCAGATGAAAATGTCAGTGTTCCTATGTTTGTTTCATATATAACATATAGCTTTCCCCCTTCTTCTTTAGCATAGAGGTTGTCTGAGATGTTGGACAAAGGTTAAGGTCAAAGTCGACTGACATCATAGTGCCTAGTATTGCTCGCGAAAAGTGAACATTTGCTCTGCAGAACGTACTCTTATTCGACGATGGAAAGTAATCGAGAACATTATTTCTGTTGCTACTGCAAGACGACCTTTTATAACATATACAACTGCAGCGTTGGACAGCATCACTTTGCTTTATGAACATCATAGAGTGTATCTTGGGCATGCGAAGCTTTCAGTCATACCCAAACAGAATGGGCTAGGCAGTCACTTCCGCGAAGAAAAACAGTCTGATCACTCGAGCATGCCGAAGGCCAGACTATACATTCACTTTTGGCTATGGTGAAAGTGCTCGGCAGCATGACGCAGAGATTCAGACCCCAAATGCGAGCAATCTGTCTTCTTCACAGAGAGACAAAATGTCAAGTGCCCGTAGCTTCTTCTACACTGAGATAGAAGGTTTTGTTGGATTGGAGGTAGTCGGACGCAACCAAATTCATTGTATATATAGAGGCAATGAAATATTTTGTTATTCTTACTTGGTTACACTAAACTGTACGATTTAGTTTGTGCAACTAAAGATTTAGTTAATTCTACATACATTAAACAGTTTCTGATTACAAAAAAGAGAAAACCCGAACGAGATATGAATCCAGGTAGTTTTCTCCCTAGAGCTACGCCCGAGTAATCTCAGCTAAAATGACTGTTGATGAAATGGGAATGTTTTAGAAGCATACAATTAAAATACTGGGCAACGTACGTAAATAAATATTTCAAGTTTTGCATCTTTACTGTTTAGTTTCGTGTTAGACTTATTTGTATACCATTATTAAGCATCAAGAAATGCGCCTACGACATTGTTGCTATCCTAATTGCCACAAAAACTACAAACTCACCAGCTGTATTTTCGAAAGATGGCAATGAAATGAGTGGCCAAGCAAATATACACAGTTTAATCAACTAAATAATTTGTTGAGCCTTAAGTCAATTCTTGTTTGCCCAACGCACAGGTTTCATTTAGTCAAGCTTGTATTTTTTTTTAGATGAAGAAAATTGAGTTTGTAGCTTCTCAAATTTTTTTTAACTCAAAATATTTTGTTGACCCTATACAAACCAGTATAAACGATGGTCAGTATTATCACTATACATGTATGCAACCTGCCGGAACTCCGAGATAGATATTTTACATAGGCCCTCATGCAATCCTACTAAGGTGCTGCTCCATTCTCGCCTCAATCACCCTCATGTGCTCTGAAGACCTCGCTGTTAAGAGAGCCGCCGTCCAAATCTCTTCACTCATTCGCTCACTCATCTCCCATTATGACAAACATAGATCTATCCCCAATGGCGCCCCACCAGGATTTTCGCAAGAGGAAAACGCGACGAACGCCATAGTTTGTTTTTCTTGACGCACTCCAGTTTCCCCTTTCTCTAATCATTGCACTCCATCGCTGCTCCAACTTCGCCCCGCTTCAACGCCCCAACGGCGATGAGTCGTCATTCGTTTACAGACACTTGCACGCTGCCAACGAAGGTATCGCGTGTATACGTTCGACAATTTCAATTGATATGCAAGGGCATGTCGCACCTTCCATGGCTCGTTCAGCTGGCACCAAATGCGTGCCCATGTTCAGCTGGCACCAAATGCGTGCCCATGTTCAGCTGGCACCAAATGCGTGCCCATGTTCAGCTGGCACCAAATGCGTGCCCATGTTCAGCTGGCACCAAATGCGTGCCCATGTTCAGCTGGCACCAAATGCGTGCCCATGTTCAGCTGGCACCAAATGCGTGCCCATGTTCAGCTGGCACCAAATGCGTGCCCATGTTCAGCTGGCACCAAATGCGTGCCCATGTTCAGCTGGCACCAAATGCGTGCCCATGTTCAGCTGGCACCAAATGCGTGCCCATGTTCAGCTGGCACCAAATGCGTGCCCATGTTCAGCTGGCACCAAATGCGTGCCCATGTTCAGCTGGCACCAAATGCGTGCCCATGTTCAGCTGGCACCAAATGCGTGTCCATGTTCAGCTGGCACCAAATGCGTGCCCATGTTCAGCTGGCACCAAATGCATGTCCATGTTCAGCTGGCACCAAATGCGTGCCCATGTTCAGTGGGCGTTTCTCAGGCTGTCCCTTGTTCGAAAACAACTGACACGACTGCTGTACCCGACAGTGTCCTCGTGAACCCCCCCGGCCCGTTATAGGCTGTTCACGGTAAAGTGAACACTTTTGAGGCCCTAGTTACTTTTTTACTTTCTGCCATTCTTTACCTTTTAACAACCTTTTAATATAAAAATTGCCATGTAAGTAATAAACAAAATGTTCATATTCCACCGCAGTCGAAATTTAACAAATAAGGCTAAAATTAAATATATGTATTGACTATTATTCCAAACGAGAGGGCTTTCAAAAGTGCTCACTTTACGGTGAACAGCCTATACCTACGAATACGGACGGCAGGATGGACCTCTCATATCACACTTTTTAAAATAATATCCTGCAATATATACACTTTTTTTTTAGCTTCAAGTAAGTTGCAATTTTCTTTTTGTTGTCTTTATACGTAACTCCTGCATTTGTTTGTAAAACGGTACATTTGAATTAATTTTGCAAAAAAGAAAAACTATATCAGTGAAAGATGTTATTAGACAGAGGCCGTGTCCGAAACGACAAATTCGTTATTTTGTAATTTTTCATTTCGTAAGTTTCAATTCGGACGTTGCTGAGTCACATTTTTTTTACAGTGAAAAATATTTTTATCTAACTTTAATACTGAAAATGAACGTTATATTTATACTATCATCCTGGAATGCTGCGAATACGTTTTATTAATAAGAAAATAATAAATTATGCAATAACAACTTTCAAAAAAGTGTTTGCAGAATATATCAACAAAGCACAGCACACTTACTTGCTTTTAAAAAAAATGCCTAGAGTATTTTATGAAGGGGGTTTTTTTTACGCATTCACACTTGTGTTTTGAATATAAAAACCAACGTGGTGCAGATTATGTCATTTTGTATTTTCGCTAACATGCGCTAGATACAAAATACGTAATACTAAATTATTAAATACGTCACCATTTTTGTATACAAAACCGGGTCACGTGACCATTGTCAAAAAATTGCCATTTCGTACACGGCCTGACTACGTATCGCACACATTAACACATACATTATTCATTCACTTCGATTTTATGGAAATGTATTTGAGTTTCTGGTGGTTAAACTATTGTTACGTGTTTTTCGTTTAACAAAAAAACCTTGAGTAATTTGAAACAAGGAAATCGCGTGTCCATAAACACATAACATAAAATACAAAATAAAACTAAAGAAGCTGCGTTTTTATACGTCAGATTGTTATTCATACAGTCGACACAGTGCATGAAACCGATAAAACAGAACTTGTAACATCTCTTAGAATAGCCCAACTGCTTGGTATGTACGCCGCACCTGCCACGAGTAATGGTGGACCATTCTCTGGTCACTAATCTATTTCAGCTCCTCATTGGAAGAAACACTTTGCTCTGCACTGGACACTTTAGAAATGCCCACAGAGGTTCAATATTTGAAGTCTGGGCACTGAGGAGTAGTTTCCAAAAGTTCTAAAATGTACAAATTATTATGAAGACCAGTTGTATGATTCGGGACATTGCCATGGTTAAACACTTCGGAAGGTAACACTCATTTTCTGCCCTTAATATATATATATGTGTGTGTGTGTGTGTGTGTGTAATGCCATACACAAACATGTCCATTGTACCATTAATAATTTTAATATTATCGACCATTTCGCAGACGTACAAACAGAAACCATAATTGAAATATCCCCCCCCCCCCCCCATTTTTAACTGTGGGAAGTGTGTATTGTCGGTCGTATTGACTTCTCAATTCCCTGTAGACGCCATCCAAGCCATAAAAGTTGATTATAACCTCAGATGACGTCCCAGAACTGCTGGTTCTTACTTAGGTGCTCTTTAGAAAAGAGCAGTCTTGTAATACGGTTTTTCTTACTAACTTAAGGCATCTTTCTTGATGCGATGTCTTCGTAGCCGTGCCAAGGTTACACCCAGGGTACTGTCGCAGAACACATTTTACTACCGGTAGCAATTTCCAATCGCGGCTTGATATAGGAGTGCTTGTAAAAGGACTGGAATATATTCACCGCAAAATTAGTCGATATTTCTGAGGACTTAGCGTTTCTGTTTACGTTTTCTGGGTAGGTCCCTAAATCTATTTACGTACAACATACTACACGGTTGCGCCACTCTTATTCCAGATTCGTTCTATTTTTTTAATGGAGAATTTTCTTAAGCACTAACTTTACAACTGCCCTTTCAGTTCGCAACCAAATTCCTTACCCTTGCTCATGCAAAACGGGAACATAGCTGCTAACGCTAAGACCATTAAGCGACTAAACATGTACCAGTGTATGGCTACTAAAGTTATTTTCGTTTGAGATTACAAATAACATTTATTTTTCTTCTCGGAGACTGCGTTGGAAAGGAAATATGTTGTGCAATACGTCGGTACATTTTGCTCGGCCTGTATTACCCAACAGAACCGTAACTAACAAATGATCTAGTGACACGGCATATGAAAGTATTCGGAATGTTTCATGTTGCTCGTGCACATAACTTTGGAATTGATGGACGTCTTTCCATTTCAAATCTATTCAACGCCGGTCTCTTAGCGATTATGTATACACAGCCTGCGCACAAGTGTTGCAAACCGAATATTTGTTAAGTCCATACAGAACACTTGAAATGTCCCTACAACCACATTAAAAACCCTATGCGAAAACAAATTCGAAACTAAATGTCACATTAGCAGACATATCTTGCATACAAGGAAAATATTCATGAGCACAAAATGAAGGGGAAAAGAGGTAGTGCTGTAGGATTCTTGGTCGGAAGAGCTGGCGTCGGCCAGTTAGTTTGTTCCGGGACTTGATTAGGAAATAATTTTCTCGGAATTAACTTACTTTTGCTAAAATTTAAACTATGTAAAATTAACTCCCGTTTAAGCAACTATAGGAACACACAAATGAGAAAATAAATGGGGAGAAATTCAATTATTAATTTTGAAAAGCGATAACGCTGTCAACAAATTACACGTTACTCATATTCTCTGATTTTTACCAAGGTAACCGCACAATGTAACGATGAAGACTGCTGGTTTGTTTTAAGTCAGCTGCCATGAAGACAAAACAAGTAGGGTTAACAGTGTGTGCGTTGATGTAATTGTGATTTAATCGCGCATTAACATACGGTCATGTAAACATGGCCATGTAAATGGTTGTGTAGTAATCAACAAATTTAATTGTTTTTCATTTAAGTTTTCATTTGTCGGCAAGAAGTCTCCAAGCATTGCGTTTAATTCGAAAATATGTCCCTAAGAAGTTGGGAAAACTGCGAAAAGTCGCTATGCGTAAAGTCATGTCCCGTTCCTACAGTTGGGGCTTGTCCCTACACTGTGCAATATTTACAGATATCCTATAAATCGGTCAAGTATAACTATGAAATTATTAGGAAAGTAAAATTTTACAAATCTGCTTATTCTTACAATTCGATGCATTAAAAAGAAAAACCAGAGATCTCAAGAAATAATTTAAGTTATCACAAATGGTTACCTTACTTTGTATTCGACGTTAAGATATGGAACTACTTTCCATGCTTCGTTACCAACTTTACTGGGTCAATGTCACTCAGTTCGCCCATTAAAATATATGCAGGCAGGAGCAGCAACTATTTTCTAGGATTAATTTCAATAGTGCTCACTTTACCGTGAACAGCCTTTAAGTACACACGTTCACAGGTTTGTAATACCTGCTTCGCTTGTCACAGTTCATTTCAGCTGTCTATGACGTTACACAGCTAGCAGATCTACAGTACTGGAGTTTGCGACTAAGTGATTTTAAACAAAATATGCATTAAGTAACCAAAGCTTATGTTCAAAATAGCAATAAATCGCTTCATAAGGAATGCTTTTAATCTCACTTTACGTTCGCTCCGCCTTACAGTTTTATTAGAGTCTACAAACTATAGCACTATAATACGTAATAGTGAAATGGCGCCTAGTAATGCCCTCTTCAAATAATGGGTGGAATGTTCGCGAAATAAAAAATCTCTCTTTGAAACAAGAGTCCAAAGAAAAATTATATTTATTAAAAATATACATTTAGTATACTGAGGTTTTCAAATCAACACCTTTAATGTGATTGTATCAATAATTATGTGCTGGTATTTTTAAAATAAAAACTGCAAATACGTTTTTTAGTGATTTGCGAAGTGCGTTTTTATCGCAGTGACAAAATAGCAGATAAAAATGGCAGACCATACACTAAAGATGAGGTAGACCGCTTATTCGTATTCAGCTCATGTACCCAACATTGATCTACCTCAAAAGAACAACTGTCAAAGTCACATGGTCAACAGTGATGAATATGTTTGTTTATAACTTAATTTTTAAATGACAAGCACTGTTGCATTAATATAGTCCTTTTTACCAGTTTAAACGTGATCAAATGCATTAACGATTGATTAGAGGAAGTGTAAATACATCTCAAAGCACTTTTAGTGTTCTAACGTCAAACACGATCTACGCAATTTTCGCTAGACGTGTAGGCAGAAAAGCAGTTCAATGTTGGAACACGGAGATTAGTTGTGTGCAGCCAGCGAGATCGGTCTACCTCATCTTTAGGCTACGTGGCAGACACTTATCCGGCACAGTCACAATTATGATGGATACAAGAAAATTAAGGTTTTAAGCTCATCCCTAGCAACATTGCAGCAGCGTTGGCACTGTTTTTCTCCTACAGCGTGGAAAGTACCGGTAAATTCCAGGTTAGAACCGTCTCGGACTTGATTCGTTTTTGCCAGTAATTTCTACTTGGTAGGAAATTTTGCCTGAAATCACTGAATTTTGAAGCAGTTACAACGTACATTAAAATTTTATTATAAAATCTAAAACCTTTATAAGAACTATACAACCTGATATTTTTAAATCATGTCTCAAGCATGGCCTATTTTTTTATTATAGCGAATCGATTTTATGTAGACCTATTATAATATTTTATAAAATGTGTTTGTAGGCAAAGTTATTTTTACTCTATTGAACTCACTTATCTAGTGTGTCCACTTGGAATCAAATATTAAAATTCCCAACTAAACATGAGAATTATCAAACTTCCGTTTATGAGTAGGTCTACCTACTGGAATAATTCTCACAGAACTACATTCTCAAAATGTTGATTTGTCATTTTCAAACATAAATCTGCATAACAAATATAGATATGATAAAACAATGACACGATTTATTTAATTGGTATTATATAACGCAAATTTTCCTTAAAAACCAGTAACTTTAACAAATAGTCTAATTTTCTTACACACCTATGTACATAATATTATATTTGCGGTAAAGCCGGTACTTTCCGGTAAAAACAAAGTTTTTGCCAGTGGCGTGGAATTTACTGAAAATTGGTGGTGCCAGCCCTGCACTGCGCACTGGAGCTGCCGGGTCAGTAACAAGTGTGGGTGGAGTGACAGAAAAGATAGCAAGCCAAGAAGCGCGGACCGGAATACCTACGGAAATGAGGAACGCTGCGGCAGCACTTCTCGGGGCTTTGTCTTGCCGCGACCGAGCCTATTCTCTGGGCCGCGATGCTGCCCACGTGTTCGCCGCAGGCCCCCCCCCCCCCCCCCCAGGGGAAGTGGCTTTCCACAACCGGACAGCACGTAACCCATCCGTGTTGCGTCGCGTTACAGCCGTAACATGGGCGTTGACGTCACTTGGCCACACACACTGCACTACGCTCGTGAGTGTCATGTATATATTAACGCACGGAATTAAATGTCAGGAATATCGTAATTTATTTTCACATTCATCCTCTGAATAAAGAAATCGTAAGTACGTTTTGCTCTGAAGTACGATATGTAATGCCATAGCCATAGGATCTTTGCTATAGACTGTTCACGGTAAAGAGGGCCACTTTTGAGACCTTAGTAACTTTTTCCTTTCAGCAATTTTTTTTTTATTCTTTAACCACATTTTTCCAAATAAATATTGCAATGTAAGTAATAAACACAGTCTATATATTCCACAGCTCTCGGAAGTTAACGTCTAGGGCTAAAATAAAATCTATGTATTAACTCATTCGAAATGAGAAGGCTTTCAAGTGTTCAATTTACCGTGAATAGACTATAACCGCGTTCTCTTTACCAACGCTCTTTAATATACACAATGTACCAAAAATCCCCCCCCCCCACACACACACACACACACACTCTCTCTCTCTCTCACGGACTATAGGTGTCATTCTTGGGTTGGCTTTTCGCATTGTGTTTACAATAGGTATTACTCTTGCGTCATTACACCGGGAAAACAATGACCGAGGAGTCAAATTACACCCTGGAGGAACAAATTGTCACGAATACATGCGTGCACACCGGAAAGACAGTGTGATATATATATATATATATATATATATATATATATATATATATATATATATATATATATATATATCCATAGCGATTTCACAGATAGGTTCAATAGGGCCACACCTCCGAAACCAACGATCTTGCATGGGAAAAGAAACTGCGAAACTGGTTCCATTGAGGACGGGCCTCGCTCTGGAAAACCAACAACAAGAGCTGAAACGTGTGCTGAAGTTGCCGCATCGGCTGAACGTCAACCGAAAAAAGGCCACTCCACGAAAGGGATCCCAAGGACAATGTTCCACTAACGACATTGAGACGTCGTAATATAACAGATGATTTAGCCTTAAAGACATACAGACCCTCGTTCGTTAACGAGTTAAGGGATAATGACTGAGACGCTGGGCTGCGTGTGCTCGATTATTGGCGCGGTAAAGTGATTTTCTCAGACGAATGCGCCAATTACCGAAGTGCAAAAGATATAAACATATCTTTCTGGACTTAGGAGAACCAGCATTTCTTTGAGGAAGTGGAAATGAATCCACCTCATGTGATGGTATGGGCTGCGCTGTCTGCTAAGCATCTTGTTGGTCCATATTTTTCTGAACATCCCGACACACGCGATAGTATAACGGGCAATCAAGTTACGCATATCGCCATATGTTACGAGACTGGTTTGTACCGCAATATGAACGTTTGAGACTTTTCGGTCGCATCTGGTGCAAACAGGATGAGGCACCAGCGCATTTCGCAATACGCGTAAGAGAATTGCTCAATTATGTGTTCCAAGAAACAAATGGGTTGGAAGAGGATCACAAACTTTAGCAGCACCTCTGCAATGGCCACCCCTAAATCTAGATGACATCCTGTGATAACGCGTTACGGGGGCACACTAAACAGATAGTTGCGAAAACGCGGTACGTGACAACCGAGGAATTTCAACAAGCTGCTCGAAAAGCATTTGCTACCACACCACACCAGCCGTGTTACGCAGGATTTCATTTCGTTCCTGGAGGAGAATAATTCTGAGCCATGAACACGGGAGTGTGAACACGCATTCTGTGGAGTAAATGGTGGTCAGCTATCGTATTTATCATACACATGCTGTTAACATAACATTTCGCAAGTTCGTCACCAATTGCGAGGGTGGTAATGGTACTTTCGGTACATACTGTACATTGGTCTTGTGACGATGGGGAGTGGGACGAAGAAGGAAGATGACGGAATTTTTTCAGAGGGGGTGGGGGGGTGAAGCGAGAGAATAGTAAAAAGGTTTTGTATGACTGACCAAACTTTTATAAGTTTTATTAAATTATGTCATAAGTTATGTCATATAAGATTTCCGGATTTTAAGTAGTCTACAATTGCTTTTACATTAGCAAGTACTATCTCCAGCTCTGGCCATCAGACGTAGCAGTTCAACATAATGTTAGGGATGGCTGATCAACTAGATTGGTTGAAATTACTGCCAATCCTAATTTAGTTTCCATGTTGGAGAGACGTGGCAGTTTTGTAACACTGCGCTGACAAGAAAGAAGAAGTCCCAGGAGCGAAATATATCTCTCTGTGTTACAAACACTCCGTTGCCAAAGCATCATCAATAACGTCAACCAGCAACGCAGACCAGACGAGTCCTTAGTAGACTGAACTGGTTATCTTGACACAATGTTATACCTCGGTCACTATTAATTGGAACTAATATTTTATTTTCATTTTTTTGTCTGAATTGAATTTTTCCTTCCAGATCATACAAGAGGTATGACATGGAGATCTGTGCTCCATGCCAACTAGTTCCGGCAAATTTAGATTGAACGAATTAATTCAAGAGCAAATATTTATAAACAGTGCTCTACCATAATTTTCTTCATTACTATATTTGTAACAGAGGTGATATTTCAGCTAAATTTGTTTAATTTAGTCCCTTTAATCATTAGGCAGCGTCATTTTCTTTGTTAACTACGTATTAGAGTAAATTATGTACATACATTTTTGACACACTGAACATAACAGACAATAAGTTTCTACAAAACTCGGAATTTTCACATACCCAACTATCCCTCGGTTCCGACATCAACGGCTAGTCAACTATAGTCCATTTACGTATAATCTCCAACTTTTGTGAAGCCCTGCTAAAGTTCTACTTCCAGGATATTTCTGCGCCTCGTGCAAACAAAGCTTAAACGAATCTAGAAAATTATACCAAAAGGACAACGCACCGCATTCGTATGCACTCTGTGTAATATATTTTTGCACAAGAACTATTACTTACTAGCATTTACAAACACGCCTAATTTCTCCGTTTTATTCATATTATTTATAAACGAAATATAATTTATAGGTAAAATATAAATAAAAGTTAAAATTAACCAAAAAATAAGGTACTTCTATGTTAACAGATGTATAAAAACCTGATACAATGAATATTTAGGAAAACAACCCAATACGTCATACGTGGGGTGATTTTGAAAATATTAGATTCAAGTGCGAAGAAACAGCAAACAGGCTGCGTAGGAGACAATCACTCGTTTGCCATTCTTCAACAATTTCCGACAGCCTTGGTGGCAATCCTCTCTTCAGCTGTGACCTTCCCAAATTTCTCCCCAAAAGCATTCCTCCCCTCTTAACCACTTAACCAGTAATTGGTAGCCACGACCTCGGTCAATACTCGGCGAGGCGTCATTAGACACCGTCCAGAGCAGATGAACGCAACTGGTCATGAATGTATGAAAGCAGTCAGCTTACCGGTGTTTTCAAACCCTCTAATAAGTAAACCTGCCCATGTTTGTCAGCCCTAAGAATATGCACCAGTCATCCTATGGTCATGTAGCAAACCCTTAACATTCCAGAATTTCTAATATGGCGCCCAATATATCCGGGTTTATCCTAATGGACCCATATGATGTAACCCACTTGTAACCGATGTTTTTTTATTTAATACTTTTTTACTGTTTTATCATAATAGACGTTTTAATTATGAGTCAAATTTACTAGTAAGAAAAATACTTTGTCTATATTTCTCAAAGTCGTTAAAGGCGGAACTCTTACATTACTGTATATTCTATACACAGTTAGGGATGTTAAGTGGAGAAATCATCAACACGCAAAGCGATTATTTAAGGTTTATTGCAGAGTTTATTTACTTTCTTTGTAGTATGTAACATGTTAGAAGCACAGGAAAAATTAAGAGTATTGTTCTAATCCACCTTGACGAGTTGCGATCTAAAAGCGTTAATGTGTAAGAATCTACAACACATTGTTTCCATAATCCACATTAAAATGCTGGGATTTTCACGATATAATTCCGACACAAATTTCCAATTCATCCCTTCTTCAAATACCATAAACTACATTGTGCTCTTAAGAAAACCACGCCCCAGTTTCTTATGTTTATTACCGATCAATAGTGAGGAACACGTCGTGGACTTAACCGGGTCATACACTCATCACTGTATGTAAACTGTAACAAAGCTATCTAAAGACGCCAAGACATAGGCTGATGAAATGAGTAAGGCAACGTATTATCATTAAAATACGCGTGTTCGCGAGATAAACCACTAAGCACGAAACCTCCAACTACCACTTGACATTTTCGTGACGACGAGAAAGTACGTAAGTAGTTGGCCCGCGTGTTGTATCCATCCACGCGTATACTACGAAATATCCTACGTGGCGGAATTGAAACAAAAAATTTCCTATATCAATGTTATCCTACTTCCAATGAATTCGTATTCGAATTCTTAAAAACACATCCGGCACGGCACATAAAAAAACTCTTCCTGTGGTTAACTTGACGTGAAACTGTTGGAAGATAACGCGAACATCTGCGATAACGATTTAAGTTGCAGTGGCTCATACAAGAATTCTATGCAAACGAAACCAAGAACAACTTACGTTCATTAGCCTACAGAACCACCAAAATGTAGTAAAAACACCTCCAGGTGACCACATGAGACATACCATTAGCCTACGTACGTACATTCATACAAAGTCTGTTCACCATAAAGTGACCACTTTTCAAATCAACCTTGGCAAAAAGTCACTGGCCCTGCCTGCATATATTTTAACAGGCGCACTGAGTGACATGCGCCCAGTAATGTTGGTAAAGAAGGATGTAAAGTAGTTCCATATCTTAACGTCGAATAAAAAGTGTTAGGTAACCATTTGTGATAACTTAGATTATTTCTTTCCCTTCCTGCTTTTTTAATGAATATGAGTGTAAAAATGATCAGATTTTAAAAATACTTATTTTCCTAGTAATTTTTTAATTTCACTTGATAGACGCATGAATAAGTGCTAAAGCCCGTTGCAATGTTAATTTTACATAAGGTGGAAGAAGACGCAACGTGAATGCAAGTAGATCTTAAGCAGGGCTTTTAAAAGTGCTCACTTTATCGCGAACAGCCTACACATGTGACGAACACAGTAGCTATGATGGAAAGTGTTGCTTTGCCGCCGAGCGCTATTTCTCTGGCTGTCCAAAGGCAGTTTAAACACAAATAATACAACGTTTCATGCTAAAGGTTGTTTACGCTAAAGTGTACACTTTCTAAAACCCTGCTGAGTGGAGTAGCACCAGAATGCAAGGCAGGGGAAAACGGAAGATCGCCGAGAAAACTCGCCGACCAACAGCATCGTCCCGCACGATTCCCACATGAGAAAATCCGGGAGCGGAACCCGCCGGGGTGGGAGGTAAGCAGTCACTACACCACCGCGTCCCAGAAAACCCTGCTGAAGATGCACATTGTGAATTTTTCGGCCCTGAGGCGCGAGGGGCCCTACAACAATCAATAAAAGCAGGCGTCTCCAGCTAACGTAAGTGTTGACCACATGCCCCAAGCTGGTGCAGTCGTACGTATTCAGTGCTCTGCCCACATCGTCACAGAGAACATCGCACATCGTGGTGTGGCCAAGGTCCTACTGCCTGTCCCAGGACGACAGAGTTGTGTCACCTCTCATTACATCAACCAATCAATATTTGAAACGAGGGCAAGGGCGTAGGACATATCTCAACAGATATTTTTGAAACCCTCAATGTTTCTACAATGATGATGCATTTGTAAACGTAATAACAATTCACAAACTTTTTTTTTTTTTTTCAGCCTCACATGAGAACGAACTTAAATCAGTCCATTCTTGTTTCAGAAATTCTATAAAGTATACTTCTGTGTGCACTGCTGATTCAACTTTACTGTTAAATCTCAACGTTAAAATATAAAGAGAGAGAAATAACAAGGTGGCAAGGATGCCAGCACCTTAAAGAGTCCTATGTACTGAAACGTTTTCTGTGACATCGTTATTTGAGCGTAAACGCTCATCTTGGCAATTAGAAGTTCTGGAAATATTACTTTTTGTCAGGAAATAAATATATATGGCCCTATTTTTTTTTTTTTTTTACTTTTGTCATATTTAATGTATTCTTGGAGAAAAAAATTATGAAAACGGTCAAATATCGCATTTTCTAAATTGGCCTATGCAGTTTCCTTAAGCGGTAAGAGAAAAATACAAAGCTACGGACGTAGTTTAATCTGGGGGATTTCATCGCGTCTAATACAGATTTAATTTGCACAGTACAGCGTTACGACGGAAACACTGCATGCCTTGCGCGTAGGAGCGATGAGGCGCTGGGCGTGCGTTTAACCGTCGCCCGTATCGCTCCCTCGCTTCTTGACCTTGGACGCGCAGCTACATAGTCCCGTATCCTCCAATGTGCGGATTTTCTACCACTGCCAGAAAGAGTCCAGCCTCTTTGGACTGGGAACCCCCGACGGGGCCTACCGATCCCCCCGTGCTCCTACTTAGGTTTTCTACCGCTGCAGCTATTAACAAATATTTCTATTGTGAAAATTTGTATAGGATGTTCACGGTATAATGAGCACTTTTGAAAGCCCTACTTACGATCTAATTGTATGAGCGTTGTGTATTCTTCCGCCTTAGGTAAAATTAACATTGCCATGGGCCTCGTCACTTTATTCATAAGTCGGTCAAGTGAAAGTGTAAGATTATTAAAAAAGAAAATATTTTACAAATCTGGTTATTTTTACACTTCGGTGCATTAAAATAAAAACATAAAGCGAAATAAATAATTTTAAGTTACCTAACACTTATTTGACGTTTCGATATGTAACTACTTTCCACGGTTACCAACTTTACTAGACGCATGCCACCCAGTGCGCCCGTCAAAATATATGCATGTAGGAGCAGAGACTATTTTCAAAGGTTGATTTCAAAAGTTCTCACTTTATTGTGAACAGCCTTTATCTTTTACATTACCAGGTAGACGATAATATTTACAGAAAATTTAACATGGGTGACTGAAAGGTCATTTCTCTATTGATTTTGAGGCATGCTTATATATTCTAATAATCAAAATGGTATGTTTTAAATTCACCTGCGCGTGCGAACACCTAATTACATGCTAACCTTCCCCACTACGTTTCGAACTTGTGTTTGACGCTGAACTGCCCACAATTACGCTTAGACAAAAATCAAAACACCCATTCGTATTTCGAAACATCAGCAACCAACACCCCCCCCCCCCCCTTTTACCAACACCAATCGTGCACTCACGTAATTGATGACGGAATGTGCTGCCTCCGTTCATACAAAATGCCAATGGCTTCCTAATAGATAAGGCAACTTGCTACTGGCACTTTATATAAACCCCGGAGTTCTGCTTTCATTTTGATGTTTTTTTATCGGGATTATTATTTCAACATGAAAAACTTCCTTTGAAAGGCTGCGTTAGCGTTCATGCAATTCCAACCCTAACGTCACAGTTTCGGACACCGTGCAAGTTTTCCAAGTGATATTTCAAAACCTTCCCAGCGGACATGCCTTCGTATTAAACACTCTGCAAAATCCATCACCAACAAGTTCTGCTAAAAGTATACAGTGAAAACTGGCCAGATCACATCCATGATCACTTATTCAGGGCGCCACTGTCACGGTGACAAAATGACTGGCTAAGTTTGTAGAAAGCAGAGCCTGTGTGTGAGTTACTGGTAACGGAACCATGCGACCTTTATTGCACAACCGCCAGCAATAACTAAACTGTGGAATAAAAAAACTCGGTTGAGCAAGCTGTTCTGCAAGTTTAGCCTGGCCTATGATATTTTAGCCTTGCAAGTACACATACTAGACAAGCACGTAGCGCGTGTTAAGGGAACGATGCGCGAAGGCAATACATTTAGGCGAGTTTCGTCATTAGTTGTTTTTCAAAGGGTTTTCGAAATTTTTGGCAGGGCAAAACAATTTAGAACAAGCCTTCTTATATTGATATGTTTTTATTATTCGCGGAGCACTAAGGAAACTAAAAAAAAAGTGAAAAGGAATAACATTTTACTTTCAATTTTTGAGTATTAGGACACAATTTATTTTAAAGGTAACCTACAGTATTTCATAAACGGATTATCATATAAAAACAGCAACAACCATAATGTTTAAAAAAATTCAATGCTACATTGATAACCAAAATCAAATTTTACTTTGCAAAATGCAAACTATCATTAACGCCAAAAAAGTTTCAACAAACCCCAGAATGACCTTATATTTACGCTTGCATCGCATCAAATCACTATCCCTTGTCATGCCTGTATTAAATGTGTTTCGTCAATTGCCGCGCAAAATGGGGGAACGTTAATTCCCTAAATTATACCTATTACGCGTCACTCGTTCTCCAGGTTTTCCAATGATTTTGCAATTGAATAAGGAACAAATGTAATCACATATCTCGCACTAGCCAAGCTGTCGCGAAAACGTAGTCCGGTTGCTGTAAAATGAAAGATATTTTTATCTCGTCCCTGTTCTCGGCGGAAACTTTCGCTCGCGTGTACTGGTCCACGGCAGCAAAGCAACAGGAAGCGAGCCGAATCCGGCTTAGTCCATTTCGACACATTTCAGGCGAATAACACAAAGGACACACTGTGTTTTCTTGTAAGAGACGTATTGTATGACTGTACCTCTCGCGTAGCTGAGGCATAGGATGCCAATGGTTAAATGAGCACTTTCGAAAGTCCTGCTTAGGATCCACTTTCCTTCTCATATGTAAAATTAACATTGCCATGGACGTGTACTTTATCAATGAGCCATTCCAAGTGAAATAGTGGAATGGTTAGAAAAGTAAATTTGCTACCACAAATTCCTCCATCTGCTTCTCTACTGCACTGATTTTCTGTTTCACTTCATTCTTGATGGTGTCCATCATTTCACTGACACTGTCCACTGCTTCAGTTACACTGTCAATCTTCTTGTCCACACAGTCAATTCTTGTGTTTACTAACTCGCTAATACCCTCTATTTTTTATCTACAAGATCTATATTCCTGTAAACTCTCTCATTAACAGTGTCAATTTTCTTATCAACTAATCCACATTAGTTATCTGGCTATTTACATTATCGATTTTCACTTACAATTAATGAACTAATTTAGTTATTTATAGTTTAATTTATACTATTAATAATTTGTCTACATAGTCCCTCAATCAATGTTCGCAGTCCTCCAGTTGTGCACACATTTTTCTAGTTACCATTCACTGCAGCGGTTGTATAAAAGTCGTAATTATTTTCACTTGCAGCTATTACGATTAATTAATTTGTCCTGGTATCAATTATTACTAACATATTGCCTAACTTGATTTACAACATATAAATTAATATTTGCCTCCATCCCACATCTGAAAGCATAGTGTTACACGGACGCTTGTGGGGCGTATCTAAGTTCGTGAGGGAATAAGGTCTTGATAAAAATAAAAGAACTAAATTTGATTACTAATTTATTTACACAGCTATTATTAACAACATTAAATCTATCTCCGCTCTTACTCTAGTTCTTTGTGAGCGCAATATTCTATGTATATTTCTTAACGTCCTTCTCAATATCGCTGTTTCATTATACTCATGCTCATCATTAAGACACGTTCAGTCCATTTGGTGCCATCATTTGTATGTCTTTCACGCACTTAGTCCAATAGTCCAGCCTGCCAACCGCACTCTTCACTGCTTGACGCTCGCAGTCGCAGATTTCCCTTCCGCTAGTCACTTCTCTCGCCGCTCGTCGTCAATAGCTGGAACTTGGCCACTCGTCCATTCAACAACTACAGCTCAACTCCCCGGCTCGGAGGTCGGGCGTACTATTTATATTTATACTCTGCTGTTCTTTACCTGGAAAGGTCGATGCTCCCCGAGTCACGCTTAGAGAAACTAGGGCAGCAAACCACTAGAACATTCTTAAGATAAATGCAGAAACTCAATACAACCGAAGTGATCAGCGCGCACCGAAAAAGGATTACCGTGTGGGCCCACTTTTTGGTAATAGATACGTGTCTCTTGGTTAGCATGCGCCTGTAATTCAAAACAATTCATTGACACGCCGCCGCCATCATAACTGCTCTATCCTCCTCTTCCGCCCGCTCACGCCAAAATCGGCTGCGCAGACCAGCGACACGTAATATAAGGGACGATCACATGTTACACCCCCCTTCACCCTTATTTTCTTCTAAATTCGCTTGTGATCCGTAACATATTCGTTACAATAGCAGTCACACCAACATTTTCAGCTGGCTTCTGCATGTGAAATGAACCAACACGAACTCATTTAATGAACTGCGCACATTATTGGGAATATATAAATATTTACCGAATCAAATTGGGGGGGGGGGGGGCAGGATTTTGGTATTTGGTGTTCGTGGAAACAATACTAAATTTTTATGTTTACAAGAGCTTTCCTCAGGTACGTGCGACAAGATTAGTTGTCATTAATATATTTCGAGTACCGTATATTAAAAACAGTAAAATATCTTATTAATTTGACAGTCAAAATACAATTTCATTTTCGTGCATCCTGGTTACACATTTCCTGCAAGGTAAAAAAAATTGATCAATTTATAGATTTATTACATGGGCTGTTAGTCATTAAAAAAAAAAAAAAAAAAAAAAGATTGTTGCCAACCTGCAATTGTTTGAAGAGTCCACAGTTTCTAAAAGTCATTTGGGAGGAGGCAAATGCAGTTTGTTTACAAAAATAGGCAGACATGTTGTTTGTTTACAAATACAGGCAGTCACATGGTATTTGTTTGCAAACAGTTACCTTCGATGACAGTTCAGCTGTGGCGGAAGGATACATAGCCACCCAGATGCCATTGGCACTACTTTCCTAGAACTGTCCAAATCGAGACCACTTATATGAAATGACATACGGGTCATCATTTCACGTTTATCCAAAATTTCGATTCTTTTAATCCATACCCTAAAATACGATAGCAAAAAAAAAAATCCATTTTTTAAATTTTTAGAAACCGTTTACGAAACAGTCCTCTGAAACCTGAATTTCGATATTTACCATTGTCATCTAATTAAAAGTGATTTTTAATCAAACTGGAAATATAGACGGCTGTAATAAAACGTATTACTCATTTCGGTTTTTTTTTTTTTTTACTATGTACCCTATACTAATTTAGAGAGTAAATTACTTTATTGGTCAGATCAGGAGCGAATCTACACTTTGTAGAGGGTGGGGACCACATACCCACTCTGCAGGTTAGACTAGAATCGTTGCATGGGAGAAGGAAACATACTCGTCATAAATTTAGGAAATTATATTAAATAAATTAATTAGATGAAGTCGGTATTTTAAACTACTCTTGATATTTCAATTTAATTTTAAAACATTTCGCACCTGGGCCTAAATAAGGCGTGTATATAAAATGTTTGAAAATATTCACCACAAAGCAGTTTTTAAACTGCATTGTTGCGAAATGCAGGAAATGTTAAGTTAAATTACAGTGCTCCGAACATTGATGTTATTTGGATCTTCAACCTAAAAGCAAAACTCCCAACACCTCCCATAATAATGAAAATAACAGGGGTGGCCAACAACTTGCTGCACGCCACATTTCTACCGTCAGAATTTATGGACGTTTGATGCTGGTTTATTGGGAAGTATAGCGTAATCAAGAAAAATGTCCCTCTTGTTGCAACCGCCCACCGCCATACTTTTCCGTGTAAAAAGCACAGAAAATTTCGGTTGATAGCGATACAGTTCCAGGTACGTAGGCAATACGAACAGTGTGGGGAATCGCGCATCGACAGTCGCCAGAAACAAACAGGCAGCTTTAAGGTTGAAGTAAAGCAACTGCCTACGGAGCACTGCATCAGACTATACAATGTGTAGAACACACGAAAATGAAGTACGTACACCATAAAAATTGTCAGTAAAGTGCGATTATGCTGCATATGAAAGAAGAATGTATATATTTTGCAACCTTACTAAAATATACATTTTAATGTAAAACTAATCGATTGAAATAGTCTGTATTTATAACCAAATTTAAGCGTTTTTCATTCTGGATGCTTCGGAAAGCAGAATTTGCAAGCAAATCACCTTCAAGGAAGATAGTTATAATATTTACTGCGATCATGTGTAATAAAATCATAGTAATAGTGTATATCAATTTCTATAATTAAATTTATTTAAGTCAGTTTCAGTCATAAATGTTTGTGACAAATGGACGCACATAAAATCTATTATAAAAATAATTTTCTACATTATTATTACAATTTTCTTACATACAATCATAGTGAACATTATGACGATATCCCATGACGAATATTTTCTTACATATTCTGTTTTCTGAAGCATCCAGAATGGAAATATGCTTAAATTTTGTTTAAAATGCACACTGTTTACTCTATTATTTTTAATTAAAAAATCATATTTTAGTAAAATATTTTATAATGTTGCAAAATATATACATTCTTTCATACAGCATAATTCGCACTCTTCTGGCAATTTTTATGAAGTCTGTAGTACTTTTATTAAGAGTTCTTCACGTTGTATAGTCGGGTGCAGTGCTCCATAGGCAATTGCTTTACTTCAACCTTAATGCTGTAAGCTCTATTGACGTATGGTACATGTTGTCTACAAGTGTTTAAAATGTCCAGAAAGGGTAAGAATTATTTTTTATAATCGCGAATCGAGAGTATAAGTCTGATATAACTATCTAAATTATATTCGTTTGATTTTTCCTAAAGTAATGCGGAAGCCAAGTGCCCCCCCCCCCCCCTTTTTTTTCATCCCGCGGATTGAACACCCACGATTCGCAGTATCCCCGACCCAGCATCCGCGCGTCGGCCGACAGACAACCAATTATTAAGTCAGATGTCCCAGACCTTCACTGTGTCCCGAGCCGGACAGCGCGTCACGTGATCTCATTAAGTAGGGGGGAAGGAGAAATGCGGGGCGTGCTGAGGAAACATCGAGGAGAGCTGCGGGTCCCTCGCTTCCAGACCATAGACGAGGTAGACCGCTTATTCGTCTTCTGCACATGTACCCAACATTAACCCACTCCAATCCTACACAACTGTCAAAGTCACGTGGTCAAGATTGATGAACGTGTTTCTTTACATCTTAAATTTTAAATGACAAGCACTATTATATTAATAAAATACTTTTACCAGTTTGAATGTAATCGAAAAGCATTACAAATTGATCAAAGGAAGTATAAAACCATTTCAAAATCACTTGTTTATTAAACAGCGTTCTAACCTCAAACCCAAACCACGCCATTTTTGCTAGACGTGTAGGCAGAAAAGCATTTCAGTGTTGGGACACGGATATCGGTCTACCTCATATTTAGTCTATGTTCCAGACCCGCCGACGACTGCAAGCGGCTGGCCTGACACACTACATGCCCTGTCCAGTCACTGTTTTCTCAGGTCACAGTCGCGTTAAGGCTGTTTACGATAGAATGAGCATTTTTGAAAGCCCTGCTTAATATCTACTTTTATTCACGTTGTGTATTCCTCCGCCTTGTGTAAAATTAACATTGCAATGGGCCTCATCACTGTATTCATGCGTCGGTCAAATGAAACTGTGGAATTATTACAAACTTAAATATTTTACAAATCTGTTCAATTTTACACTTCGACGAATTAAAATAAACGGGCAGCGAGAGACATAATTTAAGAGTTATCACAAATGGTTACCTAACACTATTTATTCGACGTTAAGATATGGAACTACTTTCCCCTCCATCGTTACCAACTTTACTGGGCGCATGCCTTTCAGTGCGCCCGTTAAAGTACATGACGGCAGAGAGTGTGACTTTTTCTAAGGTTGATTTGGAAAGTGCTCACATTATCGTGAACAGCCTTTAACACCAAAATTACACAGTAGATTTTTTCTAGTAAATTTCCTAAACTGTAATGGGAATTTTTAACCCATACGTTTTATGAATTATTTACCATACACCAGGCTGCAAATATAGAAAAGTTACTATATGTAGCTGGGAATTTCCCTATGATTCGGCTTTTTACTAAGCAAATGTAGGAACGCTACAACGGATGTATGGGGAACAATTTTGCCATTAGCGCTTTCTTACTATACGTATACATTAAATCTGTGCACAATGGCTTAGTGTAACATTGAAATTTATTCATTCATAAAAATTTTAAACTAAAGAACCCCCAAATACCATTGTTCAATTTACTACTATTAGAATGTTAATAATCTCAAGGCAAAAAATAATAGCCACAATTTTGTGATTTACAACGATTTTTGCACACCGCACAGTTGTTACCCTGTTCTACTTGATGCTTTGTGCCATGCCGACCGTTATGTTTACCGAGATAGTCAATTTTCTAGTTCCGTTTGTGAGAAGAACGTGAAAATACAACAGAATTGGAAAACATGAGGCAATGCCAGACTTCAGTGGTTAATTAATTGTAAAAAGGTTTTGAAGTGAACTCCTAAAATCACGTAGGCCTATGTGAGTTTTCCATTGGATGATCAGTAGAAAAAAGTAAGCGCAAGTCACCTAGGCAATATTAAAGGTCCTTAAAAAAAGTGAAAACTTCACGTTTCGACCTAACGCTTGCTTCTCAACATCATCTATACTAATATATAAAGAGGTAGTGTGTGTAACTTTGTTTGTGTGTTTGGATGTAGGAGGTAATCTTCGAAACTACTCATCCGATTTTAAAAAATTTTTCACCAGTAAAATGCTACGTTATCACCGAGTTTCATGGGCTATATTTTATTTTAAAAATCAATAGGGATCCCTACTAAAACTCCAATAATGTAACCCAAAGTGTAAATAAATGACCTATAAAATTTCTTACAATGCGTGCGCTGCGAAAACTATTGATGATAGAACAAAATAATGTACTACGGCTTTGAGGACGGACAGATTCGGAAAATAAAACGTGATGTGTGCTGCGTACAACGCCAACCTTAGAAGCTCTACTGCCATTATGGGGGGAGCTACTTTTGTGTTTGCTGGGGATTTTCGGCAGACACTTCCTGTAGTTACAAAAGGGACGCGTGTATATATAATCAAAGCATGTCTTAAATCATCTCCCTTATGGAGTTCTATTCAACACCTAAATTTGCGAACGAATATGAGAGCCTATCTTGGTGGAGACACGCATAAAGATTTCCCACAACAATTGCTCAGACTTGGAGGAGTTTTTCCTTCTCTAAATTTGGGCACTAATTCTATTGAAATCATTTTAAATGAGACATTAGGTCAGATAGTCCACAGTCTGCAGCATCTTATAGAAGCAGTATATCCGGGCCTCGAAAATTTACTAGAAAGAGACTTTCACTGGTTGTGTTCCAGGGCAATAGTATCCCTAGGAACGACACTGTCAATGAAATCAACAATCCCATTATACAAAGAGTTCCCGGCCAAGTCAAAACCTATAAGTCGATTGACACAGTCACCAATGTTGACGATGTCGTCCACTTTACTCAAGATTTTCTAAATTCGCTTAATCCTCCTGACTTGCCACCTCACGAACTATCATTAAAAGTCGGTACTCCTATCATGCCTTTAAGGAATATAAGCCCTCCTAACATGTGTAATGGCACAAGATTGCTCATTAAAGACTTGAAAGAAAATTTGATTGTCGCGACCATCCTCACCGGTCCAGCAGCCGGCCAGCTGGCAAACATCCCGAGGATTCCCATGATTCCCACGGATTTGCCAATATCTTTCAAACGGTTGCAATTTCCCGTAAAAACATCGTTCGCGATTACTATTAATAAGTCCCAGGGTCAAACTTTTTCTTTGGTTGGAATCGACCTACGAAAAGAGTGTTTTTTCCCATGGCCAACTGAGTTGGAAGTCCCGAGAAACAGTACATTTTGATACCAAACAATAACAGGACGTCAAACATTGTCTACAGAGAATGTCTTAGCCAATAACATATTAAATACTTCTATCTCAGATAAATTGCATTGTAATATAATGTATATTAATATGAAAAATTATAAAAAAGTAAAGAAATATCAAATAAAAATAGCAAAAAAACTTTAAATTATAAATTATTTAATTAATTATTAAATTATAATGTGCTTTTTTAATGCTTTAGGAGAGTTTACCCAACCTAATTAACGCCGGGTTAAGCAGTTTTTTTATCTTAATTGCACCCGTGCGAAGCCGGGCGGGTCGCTAGTGTTTAATAAGAAAAGAAGATAAACATAAAACATATTGCACAATCATTCTTGTGTACTTGAAATGAAATGAGCAGTGCCTTGTCCTCGCGTACGGCATAAGTAAGCCACTTTAACACTCGGCCGGTTGTGGTGGATGCGTGGCACAGGCACGACACATATTGCGTTCGTACCTCGTTTCATTCCCTACACGCTCTCTGCACAGAGAGGTTGTATTGAGTAGTTCTATTGGCTGCATCAGTCAGGCAAATGGGACGTAGGGGCTAGAATACGACATTTGAGCTGCGGCAACTGGTAATCTTTCTTCATGCAAAGAGGAAATCTCAACGAGAAAGTGCGAAGCGCTTGAATCTGCCGAGGTCCACTGTCAGAGACATCATCATAAGGTTGGAGAAGGACAGAATAGATTCGATACCTCAAAAAGGACAGCCAAAGAAACTAAGCGAGGGAGAATGACGTGTAGTAATCAGGAAAATAAAATAATATCCGAAGATTAGTGGTTGCAAACTTACCACAGGGGTACTTAATACATGTGGAGAGAACGACCACCCAGAAACCATAAGAGTCATCAGAAGATCAGGATATAATGGCACGGTACGTAGAAAGAAGCCTTTTATTAATGAGGAGAATAGAAGAAAATGACTTAGTTCGCTAAGACGGCGCTGACAAAGATGAAAGCTGGTGGAATGATGTGATTTTCGCTGATGAGACGAAAATGGATGATTTTTGTTCTGATGGCAGGGTAACAGTACGGCGCAAGCCAAATCAGGGGCTAAAGCCAGGGAACTTACAACCTAAGGTGAAACACAGTGGAGGTAGTATTATGATCTGGGGCTGTATATCTTCAGCAGAAGTTCAACCAGGAAAATGACCCAAAACACAAGTCGTACATTAACACACTTCCTCATTAACCCGACTTTAATACCACACAAAATGTGTGGGATGAACTCAAAAGAAGACATAATAGACATGCTACCAGGTTGTCTATTTGTTTAGTTTGATTATGTTTGTGTTGAATGATGGCCGAATATTAAAGTGGCATACTTATACAGCATGAGAAGATAAAGTGATATATTTTAAGTTGCAATGCTTATTTCAGTTACTGGCTGCCGCTTTATTTCATTTAAAGCAAACAAATATGATTGTACAATATGTGATGTGTTTACCTTCGTTTCTAATGAAACGTAATGCCATGAAACTGCGATATCATCGGTGGCCGAATAGTAATGTGAGCAATTGTACAATAACAAAATTCGCATTTTTAAGATAGTAAAAGTGATTTTCAACTATCTGAACTTCGACTTCACGTTTGTCTTGTGCATCAGTTATTTCGCAAAAGGAACGGAAACGTTAAGTCAAATGTTGACGTTTTTAATTGCGTTAAAGGCCTTCACCTTGGCGAAGACTCGTTTATATTCGAGTTCTTACGTACACGTTTGGTTTACATGGCAGCCAAAACGCAAACGCGAAATCAAAACGCAAACGCGAAATCTCTTAGTTTTTCGCCGAGTTGGTGAGGTTTTACTAATTTTTATGTTTGCAATGAAGGCGTGACATGTTTACAATCTGTAGCTAAAAACTACGAGCTCTACGCAATACATGGAAGAGACGCCCCTCTACTTATTTGCTTGCTTGTAAACAATTACCCAAAAGGCTGGCCCCTGAAAGCCACTGGCGCACGCGCAGAGGACTTGTTCTCTTACACCTTGGTTCCAAATTCGTCAGCAAACCAAGAAATTTACAGGCTAATTATACAATAAAAGTTTTAATGAGAACAGTGATGTAGTCAGAAATTTTCAATAGGAATTTACATTGTCTGAACAAAGGTGAAGGTTGTTACAGCAACACTGACTGTGCTAACACACTTGTTAATTAACGCAGAAAAATAGGAGTAAAATTACTTCACAGTATAATATAATGCCCTAGTTTACAGTAATCACCTATTTTATTGCAATTGAAGCCCTATAAAATAACTTTATTGATAGGCCTAACGACAGTACGGAGCAAAAGAAGGTGTATGCATTCGCTTCTGTTACAGAACAAAGCTTGGTATAAGCTAGTCACGATAAAGTGAGCATTTTTTGAAGCTGTCTCATTTGGAATAATAGTCAATAGATATATTTTATTGTAGCCTTAGACGTTAACTTTCCAGTCCGGTGAAGTGTAAACACAATGTTTATTATTTCTTACATAGCAAGATTTATTTTCAAAATATAGTGGAGGGATAAATTGCTGATAGAGAAAGTAATTAGGGAATAAAAAGTGCTCACTTTACCGTGAACTTGAAGAAATTTCGCATAGTTTTCTTTCAGAATCCTTTAAATTTTATGACAGTCCATTATGGAGGACGAGTTTTTGGAAGGAGAATTTCTCGTCCTACTCGTACTACTTAAAACTTCTACAATAAAAGTTCAGCTCACGTAAAGAATACGACATATATTTAACGTAGTATCTTACATTTACATGATTAATTTCCGACATTAATATACCATTTTTCTAAGGTTATCACTTTTAGTAGGCTTTATGCCATCTTTATTTTGATGACTATGAGATAGAGATTGTTTATAGGCAGTGTTTTGGCCGCCATGATTAAGATACATATTGGACTAAACATAACATAGGTGTGGTCCGGCCACACATTAGGCAAGTGTTAAAACACGCTAATATTCTCCCGTGGATCACAATACCAAAACATGAGAGAGAGGTTCGCAATGTTTTACGTTGGTTGGTTTCATTGCACAGCTAGGATTGATCAAAGTGCATTTTAAATTAAGGCGTTGTCTACTGGATGCCTGGAATAGGGGAGTCATTTATAGTGGAAGTTTGTCCGTCCAGAAAGAGCGGGCTTCAGATGGCACATTTGTATCGCCTGCCGACACGAGAACGAGGTGAAGTTCAGCAGAACCTTACTTCGGCAAACAACAGACTGCGTCGTCGAGCTGCAACTTTTCCCTGGCGTGCTGCTCGTTACACAACACGACCGGGCTAGGTGGAGAAACTCTCGCAAACAGGCACGAACCCCCGTACAGGGTTGCCATGTTCTCGCCCATGACGACGTGGCGTCCGCGGACCCCTTCCCACTCCCCCCCCCCCCACATAAACACAGGGAAGAACACTTCCGTCGCGTCGGCAGCCCGCCTTCATGCCGGAATCACAGCCCACGACCCTAACAAAAACGCAACCACGACACATTTCAATGCGATAACCGGAATCACATAGCCCCGGCGGCAAGCACTACTCGAAGGCCAACAACCAATGAAATACAAGATAGATGGTCGTAAAGCCCGACCGTTTCTTTCGTCCGACCTACAGTTTTGGATTAGAAATTATTTCTATTCTTCGTCGTGTCTTGCGACACGACGCACAGAATTTGCAACCTTGCAAAATGACATTGTATTGCAAGATTTCCCAACAAAGGTAAATACGCAGCTTAAAAGAAAAATAAATTAAAAATTACTGTGGCTAACTCTTAAAAATAATAATTTTACCTTCGTATGCATTAGCGATGCCAATTGGTACCATTATGTATTACAAATTCTCCTCTTGTTCACCGCCTTTGAAACTAACGTAGCTTATCAGCGCCTTCTAAATAGTCGGGTTAAATACTGAGAGCGTGGTGTCGGTCATGCTGTAAATTCAAGTAGTCACATTGAAATGTGTCGTGGTTGCGTTTTTGGTCGTGTCGTGCTGTGTTGGTCGGGACTGTGAGATTCCGACACGACTCCTTGAATTTAGAGCACGACCGACACCACGCTCTCGATATTTAACCTAACTATTTGGAAGGCGCTGACAGGCTACGTTAGTCTCAAAGGCAGTGAACAAGAGGGAAATTTGTAATACGTAATGGTGACAAACAGGTATCGCTAATGCATACAAGGGTAAAATTATTATTTATAAGAGTTTGATACAGTAATTATAAATTAATCTTAATTTAAGCTGCGTATTTACCATTGTAGGGAAAGCTTGCCATACAATCATATTCCGTAAGGATGTGCATTCTGTGCGTTGTGCCGCACGACACGACGAAAAATATAAATTATTTCTAATCCAAAACTGCACGTCGGACGTCAGAAACGGTCGGGCCTACGACGATCTATCTTGTATTTCATTGGCTGTTAGACCTCGAGTCGTGCGCGTCGGGGCTATGCGATTCCAACTTGACAGCGAGTGGCAACTTGACGTATACGAAACCAACAACGTGCCATTTACAAAAGTTTGTATCAGCTGATGCACGAACGAACACAAATTAATATTAGGTTGGGTATTCAGAGAGCACTGCCGACGCACATCAGACAAGCAGAAAATCGCGACGAGAAAGAGTTCCTAGATTAATTAATACATTTTATTTTACGTTGTCACAAAACAGAGGTTATTACTGTTAAAGGCCGTTCACGGTAAAGTGAGCACTTTTTGAAGCTGTTTCACAAGACATAATAACCAATAATATATTATGCACCGTGTTTATTATTTACATGCCAGAGCTTACATTAACAAGTCGTGGATGGATATAAACTAGTTGAAAGAAAAAAGTAACTAGGCCTTCAAAAGTGCTCACTTTACCGTGAACGGCATATACAAACTAAACTTCGTGCTAAAGTAGTAATGTATAGGTGTTCAAAATGAAATACATGGGAGCGAGAGGCGGGCCAACGTACTGCATGTTAAGTAACGCGCTCTGCCCACAACACGTCCTGTCAAGACACGCGCGCCCATCTGTCAGCTGTAAAATCAATTAACGAAACAGATACCTACGGTTTTATTTTTCCGCGAGCTCTGCATAATTTTTGAAGTGACGCGTATTTCCGTGTGGAGCGATTTTGATTACTAGTAATTTCTATTGGCCCGGTAATCGTTACACCTACGTCCATTACACGCCATTTTGTTTTCGTGTTGTTATTATATTGTATTAATAAAACTAAGAAAGTGTGACGCACGTGGGTAGTTTTTAAGCAGTTCTCATGTTATTCCACTCAACATATTTCCCACTCGTCTAAAGTGTGATAAGAACTACAATAAACGTTCAGCAAATGTTAACCCAAATTCGTTTTCTCGGGTAAAATAAAAAATAGTTAGAAAAATATTTAAATCTTTGCATGGTTTTATATCTTTACTTGTATAACCTACTAATTTTTTAGACAGGCGTAAGTCTACAAATACCTTAAAATTTGTTTGGCATTACAGTACAATAGCAAATGGATTAGCTGACAGCATGATGATAAAATATACAGACTTCACTTGACGCACCAGCTGTTGGCGAAAGGATACATTAACGAAAAGTAAGCATTTGGCACTACTTTCGTCGAACTGTTAAAATCTTGCCAAGTTACATGAGAGAGAGAGCCAGTACCCACCATAGACTAAAGATGAGGTAGACCAATTTTTCGTCTACTGCGCGTGTAAAGTCTATTCGCGGTTTATTACCAATTTTTACTAAACCTTTGAAAAATCACCCCATGCATTACGTGTTTGGTTGTTTCCAAAATAAGTCTAGTGTCACATTCGTTTCATATTTGCGTTACGATAAATGTACTGTAATTGTGATTGAATTGAACGTTTACATATATTTTATCTATGAATTACAATATCTAATTTATAATTAGTACGAATAAATGCAAGGAGAAAATAGGTGTTTCTGTAATGCCTGGTTAAGAAATAGTTCTTATGCAAAATAATATTACAGTAAGTGTGCAAAATTCGGTGAGTTGTACCGTTGGTGTAATTTTCTACAGACTCGGTAAAGCTTTGTTCGCATGAGGCGGAGGGATATCGTGGAAGTAGAACTTAAAGCAGGGCTTAAAGTTGGAAGTAACCGTGAACGGACTATACTACGTATACTTTCCCAAAAATTCCACGATTTCACCTGGACGATGCATGAATAAAGCGAGACTGTCAGTGGCAATGTTAATTTTAATTTGGCGGAAGGATAAAAAATGAGGAAATTAAATACAAAGTAGGGCTTTGAAAAATGCTCCGTTAACTATGCTATCGTTCACCACCACAACTTTACTTCCTGATAGTAAAAAACAGTACCACTTTCTCCTGGTACACAATAATGGCATATCTGTGAATGTTTTTCTATTAGGCGTAAAACAAAATTTCATTTATAAAACAGATGTCACACGGCATTTTCTTCAATCCACGCCTGAATTTGACAATTGGCGATGCATTAAAGCTAAGAAGACACTGCATGCACCTAAGGCGGCGTACAATGGCACTAATTTCTTGTTCACCCGAAACACCCACACACCAAGCCTCGTCTAGCTGTTATCGTTAACTACTTGTCCCCGTTACAACTTGAGGTACCTACGATATAACGGTGGCCACTCGAGATGGCTGGCTCTATAGCCACCTGCCTGATCTGATAACGCCATACAAATTTCATCGCAAAGTTACGACATACGCACATTTGGAAGAAAAGAATGCTTGGCTGGGAACTTGACAGCAATTCCTTATTCTTTTTTTTATTATTATTAATTCATACTTAAAGAACTTAAATATTAATCATGGCCTCGCGCGAATATAAAACATACGCATAAAAATCCCGTGTATGTAAAGTGGTAGTCCCACATGCAACATGTACGCAAATACGGACTCCAACAGCACCTAAATACATTCTTGGTTTTTTCTGTAAATAAAATCTTGTGATTTTAAACAGAATACCTTATGTCGTGCATCCCCATAAAGATCGTCATGTTTCGACTTTACGGACAGTCTGTTCGATTTCCAGGCAAACGAAAACAACTCAGCCAGCGCGCATTTTAAGAAAGTTAGACTAAACAGTTCCTACAACATTACACTACCACTGCACAATCTCGGACAGCACGGCGAAAGATAACTACGTCATGTGGTAGGTGGTCCGCCGGGCAATTTAAAATTAATGAACTGCAATTAGCACGCTTGTTTCCCCTGCAATACGAAATCCAAAAGTAGGTATCTAGACTCTGCCAAACACGACACGCATGAGACATTTTCTTGGTCTACTTAGAAAGCGAAACACTGTTCCCACGAAATAAGTTATACCAAATATTACCAGTTAGTGCACGCCATGCGAATTCTGGACTGTGTTTCTTTTAACACATATCGAGTACAAAAAGATGGTCCAAAATTTAAAGCTGAAATCGACTCCTTTGCAAACTTTTGTGTAAGAAGTGCATAATAAAATTATAAACTGACACTATATAAAAATGACACGAGTAATACTTTAAAATAAACTTTGGCAAAAGTACACTACACAAGAATTCATCAAGTATAGTATTTGTATTTCGTTTGTAAATACTTAAAATACGAGAAACAGTTAACACATCAAATTTCACAAAAGGTGCTCACTGTTAATATATACTCGTCAATCAAATGTTCTCAGTTAGTATTATAATTAGTTTTTAGTCTTTATTTTAAACTTTACGAATACACCACTGAATTTGCGAACATTGTGAAAACAAAAAATAATTTACTCGAATTTAAGGCACCAGTAAGATGAAAAAAATTGCTGAACGAATATTTAAAACCAATTAACGTTATTTACACGTACAATAATACTAGTGTTTAAGCAAATTAAGTTTTAATTGCACAAATATATGGCAGAATTCATGAACTACGTTCTGCGAAAATACATGTTGTAAATAAACTCTTGCCTTCAACCAAAATCTTCTTAAAATCATAAAATTACATTATCGTTATTAAAGGATATATGCAACAACTCCCCCGCCCCCTCCCCTTCAACGATGCAACTATCACTTATACATAACAAATTACTTTTACCGCATTAAGAACATATAAATCCTTAAACAGGTCGTAGTTTACAGAAGTTCATTTAATATTTCGACCCGATTACGAAATCATCGCTATCAGCTCGGATGCGGTTACATACACTGTCCTCAAGCTCAGTCGACGCGGGTTACTGCAAAGTGAAAGAGGGAAACAAAAGTGTAATATAATGTGCATATTTATTACACTTGTCTAGTGCGCTATTTCGCAGTTAGTTACATGTAACTGAAAAAGTTTTCCTTCGTCCTTTCTGCCCACTACGTATACTTGCGACAATTATAAAAACGTATTTCCAATCACGTACTGCCTAGCAGCATCGACGTGTCAACCAGTCACGTGCAATTCTAGGAAACAAACACGGAAGTCTATGTATGACACAGCTCTCAAGACCTCGATGTTAAGAGCCGTCCAAATCTCTTCACTTACTCCATGTATGACTCTGTCAACTGCAACTTCATCGAAAACTACTTTACAGACGTCATGTTTCCCGAGAAGAACAATGTTAACTAGTGGTAATGTTCTCCTAGTCGACCCAACAAATTAAACATATTTATTTTGTTAATTATGTATTGCTACATATAGTCCAAAACTGTATTAAAATATAATACGCATATTATATGAATTATCTGAGTAAGAGAAAAATCTTAACAGCAAAACAATGGCAATATTGTATCAAAACACAGTCGTGTTAACACTAATAACTTTGTGGTGACAACTTAATAACAGACAACTTTACAGAATGATATATTGTATGGTATTATCCCAGTCATTCTTATTTTAACGTATATAAAAAGAAACCGATTTCAACGACTACTAATTTAAATCACGGGAATTTTTATCGGACATTAAGACATAAAAAATGTATTTTCTTTATTCGCTCGCAACCTATGTATATTCGTCAGTGTTTACAATGAAACGAGCACAAATTATATTTTAAAAATTTTGCATGTAGTGTTAAAAATCCGAGAACTAATTATTCTGAACGGGTCATCGTCGCCTCCTAGCGTATTTTTGGAAAATGATATGGGGATGCTTAAAAATCGACATAAGAAAGATTACCAAATATAAATTAAAATTTAATAGTAAAAAGCGCACCTCCGTTAATTCCTGCAACCCATTCGCGCGACATGTTTCGACAACCAACGAACGCCAGTGAGTCGCGACCCTTCGTATCCTGCAACCCATTCGCGCGACATGTTTCGACAACCAACGAACGCCAGTGAGTCGCGACCCTTCGTAGCCACTGAAGTAATGTTCATATTCTATATTTCAACTTCTACATTTTTGAAGTATCTTTCGCGTGCAGCAACACCTATTCTCTTTAAACCTACTTTACAACCGCGTGGTAATATTACGTTATCGCCAGATAAGCGACAAACTTAACCATTGGATTATTAGGAAAATTCACGCACGATTTTCATACGAACAAAGAAGTCTCCATTATTCCCAGAAGTGAGCAGGAAACGCAGACAAGACACAATGATTGGCCTGACGAAATCCTTGAACGCACTTCACATGTCAATTATTTACCGTAATATACTTTGGTATACCACGTCACAAATCAAACGCAACCGCACAGAAGTGGTGTTCTTAGCCATTGACCTAACAGCGGACTCGTTTCAAACCCCATTACGTTTCGGAATAAGTTCGAATCGCGAAATAATCACAATACCAGTGGTACTTTCCTTCGGTATAATTTTGCATCTAGGCATCGTAGATAATCTCTTAAAGGCTGTTCACGATAAAGTGAACACTTTTGAAATCAACCTTAGAAAAAAATCACTCTTCCTGCAGGCATATATTTTAACTGGCGCACTGAGGGACATGCGCCCAGTTAAGCTAGTAACAATGGATGGAAAGTAGTTCCATATCTTAACACTAAATAAAAGTATCAGGTAAACGTTCATGATACTTTCAATTATTTATTTTGCTTTCTGCTTTCTTTAATAATGCATCAAAGTGTAAAGATTACAAAATTTACAAATTATTTACTTTTCTTATAATTTCACAGTTTCACTTGACCTGCGCATGAATAAAGTGATAAGAGCCCTTGGCAATGATAATTGTATGTAAGGCGAAAGAATACACAAAGGTACGAGTAGATCTTAAGCACGGCTTTCGAAAGTGCTCATTTTACCGTGAACAACCTATACAAAATAAACCGTATTATGGTCTCGATGACCAGGTGGCTAGGCGGAAGGCACGCCTTTGCTATGATCTAGGTTGTAAGTTGGAAGCCAGGTCGAGGTAGATCCAGAGCTTCGCTCCTGAGAAACGAAGCTACGCCACCGATAGCCGGCATGTTATTTATGTCGGGGACACTACCCACGTGCATGTATGGTATATGCTGCTGTGTCCACTGCACAGACGATCGCGGAGGGCATTTTAAACACTTACTGTAAACAGTATGTACCGTATACCAATTACTGAAGCGGCCTGTTTGTTCTTGGCAACAGCCGATGTAACATTTCCTACAGGAAGTATTGGTATAACCTACATATCTGGAATTGTATCGAGCTGTCGAAAGTTTAATGTGCGTTCTACACAAAAATGGCAGTTCCTGGGCAGTTAAAAAAAAAAAGGGGGGGGGGGCAATTTTTCTTATTAAATCTCAATAAGCCAGCATCACATATCCATAAATCATGATGGTAAAAAAGTTGTCTACAATAATAAGAAGTGGCAATTGTTATTTTTATTACCTTACTGCGGAGAAGCAAAGGATGGGTTATGATTTTAACACGGTGTATGTTACATTCCGGATGTTCCACTGTAGCATCGCACCTATGACACCGATTTTGGTAACTGAGGTGCCTATCAATTCCTTTTGATAACCCGAGTGTCACAGGCTCGCGCCGTCATTTCATTCGCGGCTTACGGTAGAGCGCGTAAAAACGAATTAATTTCACCTCAATTAAACTAGATGGCGCCACAGTTTAAAGTTAGCTCGCGCAAGCATTTCATTCGCGGCTTACTTTTTTTAAATATGTCAATGTTTTGCGATAATTACACTTTAAAATTAATAATATGTAGGTTAAGTGTGATAAGTCTACCTATATTCGTATAGGTAGAAAAATATTGGTAAATAAAAATAAAGTTAAAAACAAGTATTCAGTTAAGTGTACGAGTATAATCATAAGGCCGTAGTCACACGTCATGCCGTTGAAGACACTACAGGCCGTTCACGGTAAAGTGAGCACTTTTAAAGCTCTTTTTTAAGTCGAAGCCACTTTTTATTATCAGTATTGTCATGTAGCTTTATTAGCTGACGGTGTATACTTTCACCACTTTCAGAAGTTAACGTCACACTGCAATAAAACATATTCATTAGTGGTTAATGCCTGTTGGGATGGCCTTAAAAAGTGCTCACTTTATCGTGAACAGCCTATACATATAAGGGCTGTACAGGGGAAAAAATTATAATTTGGCTTTTATGTCACTTTTAACTTATACCTAGTCTGGCTCAAGACCGTGAAAAATGGAAGGCAGGCCTTTTCTCAGCTATGGGACACAATAGGCTAATAATAAAATTAAAAGTTCATCTCTTTGTCCATTCTGGGGTGTCACAGCTATGTAGTTTCTACAGCACTGAACTGAAATGGATGGAATTTAGTACATATATATATATCTACTTTAATTAGATTTTTTCCCCCGTATCTCCCCTATATGTAAAGTGTCAACAGCACGGCGTCCGACTACCGCTTTACAAGTATACTCATACACTTAACTGAAGGCTTGTTTTTAACATTTTAGTAGTCATGCTTTTAGTACTTTATAAATTTATTTTATTACGGTAGGAGGTATTATACTCCATTCACTGTTACTTCGCACTTTTTTTTTCAAGCCCTGCTACAGCTCTAATTTGAGGATATTCCTCCGCCTCGTGCAAGCTAAGCTTAACGAAGTCTAGAAAATTACACCAAAGGACAACGCACCGAATTCGTGCGCACTCAGTTGTAATGATATTTTGCATAAGAACTATTTCTCACTGGGCGCTACCAACAAACACGTTTTCTCACTGTTTTAATTCATATTTATTATAAATTAAATATTATAATTTATACATAAAATACCGGTAAAATCCAATGCAACGAAAACTAAGATACTTTCAGTTAACAGAAGTATGAAACGCTTGTGATACATGGCATATTTTGAAAATAACCAAACGCCTCATACATGGGGTGATTTTCCAAAGGTTTGATTCAAAAAGTGTAAAGAAACCACGAATAAACTGCACTAAGTTTACTCTTAGGTTGGAGATCCCGCTAACATAAAATATTGTTCGGAGAACTACATATAATTTAATCTCACTCAGTTTTTGATACCTGACTAAAATTCAGTTTAAAAGCTCTATTTTCAAGGATACGTAGCTCCCTTAATATTCAGTTCAGGGAAAAAGTGTCCCACATAAATATTTGCCACTTGATTCTGCATAAGAAATCGCCTCGCCAAATTAATAGAGGGCAAATTTTAAGTTAAAACCCAAGGTTTTATTCTAGGAAATGACACCAAGTCATACGTACGTCCTGGGCAAGCAATGTGAAGTCAATTATACAATAAACTAATGTAGCAGCTTTAATTAATGGATTATCTTGAGGCAAATAGGTAAAGGCTAAACAATCTTAAGGAATCTTTGAGCACGTCAGCACAGCAAAAATATTTCTGGACGAGTAGTACGGGCCAGCTGGCTGAAAATTTAGAATTGCTTCGCATACCATGGGCACAACGAGATGTTTTCGAAAGAAAGAAAGAAAGAAAGAAAAAAAAGAAAAAAAAAAAGGTTGATTTAGTAACCACAAATAACAAAAAAAAAAAGTAATCACTTTAGTGACTAATTTCCTATCATCAGGTATGCTAGACGGAAGTTTCTATATACCCTTCAAAAACTTGTAGCAGTGAAAAGTTGATAAATGTATTACATAATTGCCCCATTCCCTTAATTACAATGCTGTCCTTTTATGACTGGCAGTATTTCACAGTAGGCCTACATGTGCAGTGCATTAACTTCTGTTATTTGTGCTTCAACAGTTGTGTCAAAATTAATAACTTTTACTGGCAAAACTGCAGCAAAAAAAGCTTAGTGACAGCTTAAAAAAGTAGTGTTTAGTAACTTGCTCTGAGCACTGCAAACATTGATGTGGTAACCGGCGTTGCGGGAGCGATGTCAGCGGACAGGTAGCGAGGATAATCTGGCCGGTGTTCCGGGAGCGATGTTGGCGGGACGGGTAGTAGGGACCAGATGAGCGATGTTGGCGGGACGGGTAATAGACACCAGATGGCCGGTGATGCGGGAGCGATGTTGACGGGACGGGTAGTAGGGACCAGCTGGCCTGTGCTGCGGGGCTACGTCGGCGGGACAGGTAGACACCAGTTGGACGGTGATGCGGGAGTGACGTTGGCGGGACGGGTAGTAGGGACCAAATGAGCGATGCTGTCGGGACGGACGGGTAGTAGGGACCAGATGAGCGATGCTGGCGGGACGGACGGGTAGTAGGGACCAGATGAGCGATGCTGGCGGGACGGACGGGTAGTAGGGACCAGATGAGCTATGTTGGCGAGACGAGTAATAGACACAGATGGCCGGTGATGCGGGAGCGATGTAGACGGGACGGGTAGTAGGGACCAGATGTGCGATGCTGGCGGGACGAGTAATAGACACCAGATGGCCGGTGATGCGGGAGCGATGTTGACGGGACGGGTAGTAGGGACCAACTGGTCTGTGCTGCGGGGCTACGTCGGCGGGACAGCTAGTAGACACCAACCAGCAGGCAACAAGTCTTGGCCGCTAGAGGCAGCATCTACGGCTTCCTGCGTGGCTCCAGCCGACCAACGATCCGAAGCTGCACACCCGCCCTCCAGGTCGTGGGAGGGCGTTCTGGCCAGCGCCGGCCCTTCCTTCTGCTGCCCTTAAGGACTTCCAGTCCGCTTGCCTTCCAGTCTCGTCGTCCCGGCCCGCAGCTGCTCCACACTACCCCTTCTCATTGCATCCGCATTGCGTGTCCTTCCATCAGGGACGAACATAGATGGTAGCCTGCCACGAGCACCGGATGGATCCAATTTTTTTCACACTACTTTACTTTTGAAATAAAGGGCGAATGAGTGAAAAGAAAAAATAATTATACAATATCGACTAATATTTTAACTTTTACTCATTATCAATAATCTTGTTTTAAACGGAGATCTTTGAGAAAACGACACGGGAAAGGGGAGAAGTGAGAAACTTGGAACCAACCAAAGAAATCGATCTGGGGGTTTATTCAAAGTTTCGTCGGTAACTGCCCACACCGGCCCACGCCGTCATGAACCTACTGTCTCGCAGCCGACAAAATTATCGTCCGATCCAAAACGGTATTCAGAGTTATCAGTCATTTAGCACGGGAGCGCAATAGGGCATCTTCGGGTTACTGACTTTCCCCACTCCAAGCTAGACGAGCGTGTGTGTGTCTGCGCACCATCGACAACGTACCAACAAAATATTACTAGAATGGTTTGTTCTAAAATTTCACAAAATCTGTTGAAAAAAAAAAAACAGTACTTAAAGACACGAACAGTAAGCTTTATATTTTTTAGCTCGTGAACAATAATATACGATTACAAATACGTGTTTTATAAGAAAATAATAGTGTACAGTTTTCGTCGATTTTGTGAGGAGTTTTGAGAAACTGTGATTGGTGGCCATGTTGAACAGTGTTTAGCAAACTATGTGTATGTGGAAAAGAATATATTTGGCCAAGGCTAAATGTAGGAATGTTAGCAGATGTTAATTATTGATTCCACGTAAATCTGTCCTGAATAACAAATAAATGTACATGTACACGTCTTAAATCGATTATATTAATATTCCTAACCTTGGAGCCATGGAAAACCTAGTGTTCAAGTGATTGCGAATTTTACCAACAGTAACTTTGTGTGTTTTGTAAACGTATTTGTAAACCGTTTATATAATTATTGAAATGCACGTGGCCTGAAAAAGCCTTATTTTTGTAGTGAGTGAATAATATTTGTTTATGTGTCTATAACGTAAATTCAACGAGTGTAAGGTTAACTCCGTCAAGTGTGTAAGTGTGTGTGTGTGTGTGTGTGTGTGTGTGTGTGTGTTGCTGCACCTATACGAATACGAACATCGAATCGCGTTTTGTTTTTCAGTAAAGTTAAAATTTTCCAAGTTAAATAATTTGAATGTTATTTCCATACGAGCAAAATTTTCCACTGCTCCATCAAAATACCTAATATGCAAAACAAAATGCTGCACACTCGTAAGAACAACATAATGTCTCACGAAAGACGTGAATCTGCCCCCCCCCCCCCCCCCCGGCAAACATCACTGTTTCCTTTTCCCTTGAACCAAAATAAACAGAACCCCAAAATTTTAACTCGGTAATTACAAAAAGAAATGAATTTGGAATGCCAACCTAGCTATAATATCCTACATTAATTACTGGTCGGAAGTTAGATAACGTTAGTCTAACAGTGCCCGTGACAACAGGAAACACGAGGAAAGAGGAAAATGCAAGTATGCCTTGGACTCATTCTTTACAAACGTCTTTTTCTTCAATGACAAAATAGATGTGGTGGAAGGATCAATTGTGGCCATGCTACTTTTCTAGAACTGTCCAAATTTATCCGGCTTACATGAAATAGAGTAACAGAGCCAGCCCCAAAATACAAATGTACACAGCTTATAAACTTTCATTTTTAAAAAATGTTGCTACCGTATAGCATCTAATAACTTTATTTCACATATTTAAAAAAAGTAAAAATTATGCAGGAGGGGAATTTCGATCTCATGCGATATTCTCGTATCCTTACGAAGCACGCAACTTAACCGCTAGACCACCGAACACATACTGTTTTGAGGGGTGAATAAATATCTACAGTTGAGTAGTTGTACATTTACGCGCTTGTAATAACATCACACACGTAAAATAATCTGTACCATGGTGTGCACAATGTGTGATGCACGTTTGTAATAGTTATAACCAATATTTTCATGCTTGTTCGTATCGTAAATGTACATGTAGGAAAATTATAACTCCATACAACACAAACACAAGCTGCACTGACTTTATACTACACAATATTTATTTCCGTATCATTGAAATACACGGCCACGCCCGCCATATTGGTTTACCTACGAAGTTCTAGCCTGCCAACTGCTCGTGAGCAGTTGAGAAGTTCCAACTCCACTCGTGACGTCACTCGACCTTCGTTTCAAGCTTAGTATACCCAACAATGATCGGAGCCGATAGTTGTAAAGGATCTGTCGTTTTTCGTCGGAATGAGAGACTTAGACTCTAAGTCCCCCGACCTCAAATAGTAATCACTCGATTAATAGTTCAGTGGGTAAAATAATTGTAACTTATCGACGGTTGATTGAACTGCTCAAGTATTCCAGATGCATTCCACTACTAAGGCAGGCCACAGCATCTTATGAACTGAACAGTCAGTAAGCAACATTTCATGGATGATTTAAATTTACTGTGCTGTGGGTGTCTTTGCTAATTTTTAAATACCTTCACGGTTAAGACTGAAAACATAACAGCATCGCGAATGTGTCATTCGGAAGTCTTCCTAACATTTAATATGATCGGTTCACTTTAGAAGCGTCTTGGCCGATGCATTTTAACATATTTTACTGCACAAAGCGAGAGATTCACAAGTGATGAAACTACTACATAACTGCATAACATAGGAAAACATTGGAAAAACTGCGCTGTAAGATCGCCGTCAACACGCCCAGATCTTAATATTTCTGACCCAACAATACACCATCGAAATGTCAGTGCTGTGCTTCACGTATCATCAGAAAGCAACTTTTCTCCGAACTAAACTTAACTATACACAATCAGGTAATGTAGTGTGATAATTCAGGGTATATTGCCGCTATTAAGTATTTTATAATTTATTTATTTTTATTATTTTTATTTCTTTTCTAATTATTTAATTTTTAATTATTAACTTGACTATAACTTAGCTTCCATTACGTATCATTGGTTAGTCAGATTTGCAGCATGGTAGTACTATAAAGTAATGAACATAATTCACTCTTAAATAAAATTATACATCACGATTCACAAATGAGAACTTTTACTTTGACGAATTCCGACCAGAATGTTGTCGATATGCATAACCTACACATTATTAAAAATTATTTTCCTTCTAAGTTATATTGCGAACTACATGGCTAAAGGAAAATAACTAAGTAGCAATTCTAGCATGTCAAGAATGTTAGCCTATCCGTTCAACAAATTTCGATAAGAGGGGAGATTTCAAGTCATCCTAGTGAAGTGTGTTCATTAATTGACTAACAAAGAAACCGACAGTAATATTTCAAGGGTAAAATGTCTATGCGGATGGAACAGAATTGAATTTTAAAAAGTGGATCTAAATCCTAATCTAAAACATGTCGCGACAAGCGTAAACAGTTATGAAATGCGATATTCCATCTCGCATAGTGGCTGCTGACTCGCCAGGTGGGCTGTAATGTAAAACCCAAAGCGTTTATTTTAAACACCCGCTGGGACCGAATTCAAAACATGCAAGCAGCAGTCGCGTTTAGCAATGTCAGGGTAGTTAATCTACACACAGTAATAATACTGGCGTACACCAAACATGGCTAGTTGTCAAAATTAAAATATTTAATTACTACCCGTGAGCCGAGTGTCTTAGTCCAGGTTCTCTCTTTCGCTCTCATGCCCAGTTGCACCATTGACGTTCAGCAATGACCTAGGTTCAATACCGGTTTGATCGTGGTTCAGCACATCTGCGGACTGCGCGCCGAACTAAGATCAATTTGAACCTCGCCTTGAACCATGCTTTTTGGCGGTTCAGGAGAATGATCTCGGATCAAGTAAATACGAGTGCTTTGTTTTAAAATGTCAAAGTTATATTGAAAAGTAATTTTGTTTTTAAATGACATGAACATTCAAATATTCCGTATTTAAGCTCTGTTTAGCACATAAAATACATTTTATTAAGGATTTATAAAGTGAACAGAGAAGAATAACAGTTTGTGTTGAATGCAATTTATGTGAAGATAAAAGCACTGTAAAATATTTTTAATTAATAGAAATAAACTTTGTTGTTTTTACTGCTGTAGAATGTAAACTGAGACATTATACAAAGGCTTGAGAAGCAATGCATTTATTGAATGAAAGATGGTATTAATGTTTTGTAACGAGAAAACGAAATGCATGCTGTTCCCTCCAATCAAACAAAATGGAAAACTGGAAAAGCCATTCAGAATATTAGAAACTGTCCTAATTTTCCGCAGGAGCTAAATTTCACGTAGAATTTATTGCCCACGAAAGAGCAGTCGTAGCCGACAGATGTAGTCTGAAATACACTAACAGATAGCGCTAAGTAAAATTTTGTTTTGGGGGATTCATAACCACATTATACGCTCTTGAATATTATTCAAATGAAAACAAATAAAACATCGTACCATCTAGTTCTGTACATTACCTTCAATAATATTGGTATTAAATCTAGTTCTGTACACTACCTTCAATAATATTGGTATTAAAAATAAAGCTACAAATGTGTGCAAAATGTTTCCAATTAAAAAAACAACTGAAACAGAGTATTTTCAGTGCATTCAAATAAATTATGCCGTAAAAAATACTAGTCTTAAGAGCTAATGTCCACAAAACTTACTGTCTCCGAACTTCAAAATAAACAGTTGCTTCATGACGTCACAAAATGAGAGCCAATCACATCGTTTCATCTCAATCCTAGTTTTGAGCCGAGATCAGGTGATCTACGATCAGAACTTTCGCGCTGGTGCAACACACTTACATTGAACTAGGACCAAACTGAAGATAATCTTTGGACCAAGATCTTAAATTCTTGGTTCAGGGCTGCTAATAGTGAAACCGGGAATTAATTGGTTTTCTCACTTCGTTCTCGCGTACGTTTATGTCTAGATTTGCAATTTTAGAGAGATTACGCCAAATTCATTTCATATTCAAAGCTTGGTTCCCACAGAAACTTCACTCTCAACACGATATGAAAAATGTCAAAATGCGGTAAACAGAGTATAGGACCGGCACTAAAAACAGGAGAGACGAGATTAATTTAAAAAATAGCACGATCCCGTACTGTGTCAGTCGTAGCCGGCAATCTTTTAAAACGGGGGTAACTAAAATGTTACGGAACGGTAACAGGAACGAACGGTCCTGCTTCGTGACCTAATGCCCGCCCGCTCCGGCTTCCGCGCAATTAACGTTCAGCGGCAAGCGATAGCGCGACCATCGCGGCGTCAACAGCGGGACCACGCAGTTACAACTGTGTACAAGCTGTTCACGGTCAAATGGGCACTTTTCAAAGCCCTACTTAACATCTACTTGTATGCACGTCGTGTAATCTTCCTCCGTGTGTAAAATTAACATTGCCATTTGCCTCATCACTTTACTCACGCGTCGATTAAAAAAGTTAATATTTCACAAATTTGCTTTTTTTACACTTCGATACATTGAAAAAAAAGTACAAAGCTAAATAAATAATGTAAGTTATTACAAATGGTTACCTAACACTTTTAATTTGACGTTAAGATATGGAACTACTTTACATCCATCATTACCAACTTTACTGAGCGTATGTCACCGAGTGCGCCCGTTAAAATATGTATATGCAGGTAGGGGCAGTGACTTTTTTCAAAGGCTGATTTCAAAAGTGCTCACTTTAACGGTAACAGCCTTTACGTGCAATACCCACGCCACGTGGCTGGCTATAGGCCGTTCAAGGTAAAGTAAGCACTTTTGACGCCCTAGTTACTTTTTCTTTTCAGCCATATTTTATCCTTTTAACTACCTTATAAATATTGCAATGGAAATAACGAATACGGAGTGTATATTCCACCGAACTCGGAAGTTAACGTCTAAGGCTAAAACAAAATATATTTATTGAATATTATTCCAAATGAAAGGACTTTCAAAAGTGTTCACTTTACCGTGAACAGCCTATAGCTGCGTGAAAGAACAGCGCCGCGTACAGAGTCAACTTAAGAATTGAAAATAATAAATTAAATATCAATACGCCGGAGATCGAATGGTCCTAGTTCCGAACCAGGATTCAGTTTGATCTTGATTCCATTGTAAAAGTGTTGCACCAACGAAATTGCACGATTCTGGACCTCCGACTCGTCAATCTTGGTTTCAAAGTGAGAGAGATCGATATTAAGTAAGAGAGAAATTTAGCTATTGGTTGACGTCATGGAAGTAGGCGTGGCGTATTTTTCACTATACATAGAACTAAATACGCGATGTTTTATCTGTTTTAAGTGGATTATTGTTGTATGAATTTTACTGAATAATATTCAAGTACGAATAATGTTGTTTAATTTCCCAAGAAAACAATCGAACTTAGTTCTATCTGTTGGTGTATTTTCAAACTACATTTGTCGACGATGCCTGCTGATCTCGGATCCAGATTTCGAACTGCCAATTTCGACGGTTCAATATGAACATCTCGATCTCCAGTCCAGCTAAGATCTCGAATGGTGCAACAGCTTTCTGTGTCGATCCTAGATCCGATCTCGGATCGAGTTTCGAAACACGATGGTGCAACCGCGCATAAGCCAGTTGTACAGAAGGCCGTTGTACGCCCTCCGCATCAACAGTTTTCCATCCCCATTCCAGACGAATTGTCTCTGCAGATCATCAAACATTTATGTATGAGGGTTTGACATTTCGTCGGCATGGTCATCGGAAAAAAAAAAAGAGCAAGTTGCTCGGATAGCTAGGAGCTGTTTTACGCGGTTCATGCAGAGTAGCGTGGGAGGGCGATAAGGGCAGCACTGCCACCCACATCAAGTACACCATCGCCACTATGCGCATGTCTCTGAACTCCCGCGCAATGTTCTCATCGTACGGTGGAAAGCGTCAAGCAAGGTTCACGATTACTTTGTATGCAATCTTTTTTGGCGTACAATACTATGATTGGAGAAATATGGGCGGTTCTTAACATGAGAGGCGATGTGGGCAAATTGAGGTATGGAGCAACGCCGGAATGCAAGAGCGCAGGAAACGGGAAATCTCTGGGAAAACTGCCGACAAGTGGCATCGTCTGACACGATTTTCACTTGCGAAAATTCGGGGTACAATACTATGAAAAACCAGTTTTTCGCTATGTTGGTATGCTCCGAAATAGTGTTTCTGAAAAGCTGTTCACGGTAAAATGGGCACTTTTGAAAGCCGTGATTAAGATCTATACTCGTATGCGTTTTGTGTATTTTTCCGCCTTATGTAAAATTAACATTGCAATGGGCTTCATTATTTTACTCATTCATCGGTCAAATGAAACTGTGAAACTATTATACAAGTATTTTACAAATCTGCTCATTTTTATACGTCGATGCATAAAAAACATAAAACGAAAGAAATAATTTAAGTTATTGCAAATGATTACGTAACACTTTTTATTCGGCGTTAAGATAAGGAACTATTTTCCACACATCGTTACCAACTTTACTATTCGTAGGTCACTCAGTGTGGCCGTTTAAATATACGCAGGCAGGGGCAGTGACTTTTTTCTAAGGTCGATTTCAAAAGTGCTCACATTATCGTGAACGGCGTGATGTCTTGAAAGTAATCGAGGCATCGTGTAAAGTATTTCTAGTTCATAAATTAGCATAATGGCTAGCTTCGCTTTAAGTAAAACGTCAAATACAGCGCAACGTTGTTAAGCGCAAACTACGTGGGAGTTTCATGAATTAACGTAAATTGGTGGACAATGAAATAAGTTTATATTTCTTTTACACGTATTTAGACTATAAGTAACGTAAAATATACCAACTTGAACGATGCATGAATTATTATTATTAAGTCCATAGTAATGTTAATTTTACACATGGCAAGGGCAGAACGGGGTTGAAAGCGATAACAATGCATTGTTCAACAGTGAACAAATCTATACAGAAAATAGGCCACGGGTGGCTCGAAACCGATTACTGGTAAACTCTTTACCAGTCTTTGCAGATAATGTTAATGCTATCGCAGACGTTCGTCATCCCTAACCCGGCAGCTTGGATTTATCGATTTTTCGGCAAAGTTTCTTTTTTTCAGATGGTGTATTGAAATTTCCCGCATGCCTAAATAACGGCTTCCCAAACTATTGAACTGCCACAGCTTCGCATATTTATTAATTTTAGCTGGTAACTGTCGAGGCGAAATGCGAGATTGTTTCGTGAGAACGATTACAAAAGCGACGATATCAACAGAGATCAAGAAATACTAACCACAGACAATGCACAAGGCAAGGCTCTGTGCTATATCGTCCCGAAATACATAATACAAAACTGTATTTTCAGAGTATGGTAAAAATGCCATAAATCCAAGATGGCGGGTGGGAATCTGCCTGGTGATTGATAATAAGGCTATATTGCTTACAAAGAAATCATACTCGTCAAATATCAATGACGCTTAACAGATTTTCAACTCTGACTAAATAACCGCAATATTCATACAAGACCAATAAAAAGGATCATCTTTGTGGACAGACAGCTGAAACACAAATCGTAAGGTGGAGATTGTGTGTCGTGGGATTATGTGCAGATATAAATGTGTAAAATTTATAAACAAACTCTTAAACGATTTAAAACTGGTTATCGAACCGAGAAAGAATGTTAATTAACCAAGTTACTACCTATTACCTTGTTGAATTTTAACGGCACTGATATGACCGAATAACGTTGTCTACTGCTAATTGTGGCAAAAAAAAAAAAAACATTTCTTTTGTAGGCAGTTCTGACTAATGCTGTTAATAAGGTTCCTCATTTAACCAACCGATGGGCGTCCCCTGTTCGTTGAACATTTGGGTGAACTGTAAGGGGGTGAAGGAAATTGTTTTAGCCTTAAGACATCTCGCACAACAAATTAAAAGATGTTATTTAGCAGCGCTTTCAAAGCGCATGCGCGGATCAAACTCTTACCGCCTCGTACCCAAACTATAGGCGATTCACGGTATCGTGAGCCCTTTAAGGCCCTGTTTAATTTTTCTTTTCATCATATTTCTACCTTCCTGTCACTTTTTAATATAAACATTGCCATGCGACTAATAAACACAGTGTATACATTTTACCACTCCTAAAAGTTAACGCCTGGGGCTGCAATAAAATAAATTGATTAGTGGCTAATGACTGTTGAAAGGGTCTTAAAAAGTTCTCACTTTACCGTGAACAGCCTATACCGAGGGTGTCTGGTATTCGGAAGTGTATCAAATTTGCATTGTGGGGGTTTTTATCTCGACTGTGGGCCAATGCACTGGGTTTTCGAATGCCTCACCTAAGTTCCTGTCTGGCGTCAGTACACGCTTAAAGCACTTCGTCTCAATATCATACCATGTTTAAATATGCAGCTTACGTCATCTCGACAAACAACCGCCGCATACCAATAGGCGAACAATAACCATTTTGAAAACATCGCCTACTGGCGGGAACAACGTATTTCAGTGATAAGAACCTGTATCGGGAGCTCCCACCACAACCAATTTTCGGCCTGAGTACAATAGTAAACTTCGTGCGGTGCCTTCCAGACAATACTGCAGTTGTCAGTTACACGTCACTTGTGCACGAATAACTTGCAGAGAGTTAAGTCATGCAGTCGGGAGAGTGGACCGCACGCGGGGGAACAGTGGAATCGATCGCAACAGGATGCACTGAATCGGAGAAGGAACCGGCAACTCTGGAGGGGGAGGGGTGATTTTCTCACCTTGTTCCTCACTCTCAATCCAGGCAAACAGTGATCTGTTCGCTAAAACATAACTCCTCACCTTCCGTCACTTAAATTAAGTTTATGATCAAACAATGTGTACACAAAGGCAAATTACTCAAGGGCATCCGACCCAAAACGACAATCCCACGATGCTCACTAGACTAAACGGTGTTACGTCATATCAAAGGGCATACATCCGCTAAACATTTTCTGTAGTGCTTACAGTTTCGAGGAATTAGCGTTTAGCACCATGGACTACATATGAGGTAGACCGATCTCGCTGGCTGCGCACAGCCAATCTCCATGTCCCAACACTGAACTGCTTTTTTGCGTACACGTCTAGCAAAAATGGCGTGGATTGGATTCGAAGTTAAAACACTGTTTGGTAAACAAGTTCTTTGAGACATTTTTATACTTCCGCTAACCAATTTGTAATTAAATTTGATATAAATAAACACGTTCATCATGGTTGATCATGTGACTTTGATAGTCGTGTTTCCTTTGGGGTAGGTCAGTTGGGTTACCCACGAAGACGCATAAGCGGTCTACCTCATCTTTAGTCTATGCACACGATAAGGACTGCACGGGTAAGCTGTGATGATCTGTATCACGTGACAATCCCGGCATTCGTAATAAGTGGTTTCAGGAATCCACGGAAAACCGAAAGTCAACCATAGTTTCCCCCATTCGAGTCCATTGTGTTACAACTGCGCCACCTCGCTAGGTTCGACACACATCAGACACAAAATTTACGCTTAGCAATGATCTTTGCACGTTAGGAGTCGGACATTCAGTAACCGAGCCGTTTTTAATCGAGCACTTCATTATACAGAATGTTAATGTAGGCCTCTGAGTCCACGCTACCACGGACAAACACAAGTCAACTGATGTACTGAATTACCTATCTTCACGGGTGCCCATTTTCTTTTTGGTAGATTGTGTGTGTGTGTGTGTGTATATAACTATTTCGAAAAACACAGCATTGTGACGACACGAAAATTTTTTTAAACCCCAAGGGGAAAAAAATCTGTTACGCATCTACATTTCTTAACAAGCATTGTAACTACTAGAGCGTCTCAAAAGTTTCAGAGGATGGAATTACTGGTACTTAATTCTTGGCAACAGACCAATGAACGGGAAAAACTTACGGAAATACGTTTATCCAGGGGGCATATAATTTCGTAACACATACATAAAACTGCAACGCTTGTAAGCGTACACTCAAAATTATTCGTAAATTTAACATACCAGTGTATATGCCTGGTGAGAAAACGGGAGTGGTAATTTTGTCCCCATATACATTCATTGTAGCCTTCCTACACCTGCTTAGGAAACAGTCAAATGCAAAGGGAAGTTCCCAACTTTGTATAGTAGCGATGCTAAACATTACCCATTCCCATTACAGTTTAGGAAATTTACCAGAAGATTATTTACAGTGTAGCATTTGTTTCACTCTCAGCTATCTATTGGCGAATTTCTACTCTGAGTGTGCGGGAAGCACGTCTGACTCCACACTCCGTACAAAGAAAGAAAAAATGATATAGTAGTGTTAATTTAAAAAAAGTTTGTTATTAGTTAGTTGAATTCGACTATGAAAGAATACAAACTTACAATAGCAAAGTGTGACGAAATAAAAATACTTCTTAGAAGATAGTTACGTTATACACCACGGAATAGTGTATAACTTTACGGAGGATACAGTTTCTAATAATTTTAAATTCAAAACTCGCACAATTAAATTTCAGCTTAATCTCCTAGTCTCAGTTCCCCATGGAACGCGGTAATGAAGACGCATCTTTATTATTACGAGGCAAAAAATGATCCGCCATCGACCTCCAGGTACACAAGAGAAAAGTAGTTAGCGCGTCGCCAAGGCGCCTGCGCACGATATACGACGAGAGACGAGCTTCTACGAACATTATCGAAGGGAGATAAGGAATTACTGCGATCCCGACACTTGTTCAGCACACTTGTTTAGACTATCCCTGGCGTCAGAATGATCGATCCTCACCCTCAAACGATGTTCGTTGAGTCATAGTAGTCTACACGCTGTTCACGCTAAAATGAGCAGTTTTGAAAGCCCTGCTGAAGATCTACTTCTACGTACATTGTGTATTCTTCTACTTTATGCGAAATTAACATTGCCATGGGTCTCATCCACAACTGTGAAAATATTACAAAAGAAAATGTTTTGTAAATCTGCTCATTTTTACACTTCGATGCGTCCAAATAAAAAAGAACGTGAAAGAAATAATTTAAGTTATCAGAAATGGTTGCCCGGCATTTTTATTCGACGTTAAAATATGGTACTACTTTCCATTCATCGTTACCAACTTTACTGGGCGCATGTCACTCAGTTCGCCCGTTAAAATATATTCAAGTAGGGGTAGTGACTTTTTTCACAGGTTGATTTCAAAAGCGCTCACTTTATCGTGAACATCCATTAAACGTGCCGATCTGTCATAAAAGACGCGTGCGCCAATCCATGCGGATTTTTTGGTTTGAAAGGTAGTAGCAATACCTCCAAAAATTAATAACTTTGAACCATCAACTCATTACAATATCAAGTCCACTTTATATGTCCATAACTAGAGCCACCCGTGTTTTTTCTCGCGAAAAGATTCACACGACAGACTAGACTACAATAAATAACCTACGTGCATATATGCTGATTTACCGGCAGCGTTTCACTGTGAAACATTTTCTTACACTACTGGGCGAATCACAATTAGATACTCCGATACCTAACGTCCGTGATTCGTAGGCAGGCAGCTAAAGCGTAGTAGTAATTAAAATTATCCTATCACGAAAGTGGATTTCGGACAAAGTGTTTCGGAACACAACTACATATTCGTGGAATATTTTCGCGGGAAACAGGCGCCCCTATCCATGGCTAACAAGGCCGCAAACTACACCCCCGTGTCACTGCTTGCCAAACACAAGACTACAAAAATTACGCTGAAGTAACAAGTAAGCAGTACGGAGTGGGCTCCAAACATTGAACTGACACGATAAAAATGCTATACGATTTAGGCTCAATAAACAGAGAAGCATTTTACAGAGTGTAATTTAAAATGAAAATAGAAGCATGCGTTTATTTAATAGCATTTTTACAGTCGGCAATTGTTTTTTTGAAGCAGCCAAACGTAAATAAATTTTCAAAGTCCGTTATTTGAAATCAAAATATAAATACGTGTTCCGTTTTTAAAATATATGCTCCTCGCTGATTGGCTAACTTATAACTTGGGAATTGATTTTTCTAGATTCCGATTTTTTTTTTCTACCGTGAAACTCCATTGTATACAGTACTTCGATTCGAGCAAAATCGATGAAAAAGTTTCAAAGTTTTACTGCTTAATGAATAATGCTCGAGTGTTTTTATTTTGTTTTATGGGTGTCATGAGACACTTTTCCCAAGCGGTATACACACACAGAAAACTGCTTTAAGAGACATCCCTAGGAGTCGTGTGGGTCACATGGTAAGAAGTTGTGTCCATTCCAATTACAAAACTATTTAATCAATTTTTTTTTCAGGGCAGAAATGGAAGTCGATATTTTGTTGCCAATCATAAATTTGGTTGTTGAAACTTGTTAAAGTCAACAAAAATCGCTTTTTTGCGATAGTTATTGTTCTGTAAAACAAACTATAGCGACAACGCTGTATCTTTTCTGAACAGATTGCTATCTTAAAACAATATAGCTACAGCTTAAAATTCTGAGGATAAACAATACAATCAAGGCTTGTTTACGCTAGTTTGTATCGCCGTTGCAATGCTATCACTGTAAAAAAATTTCCTGGTAAACTTCCTAAACTGTAATGGAAGGTTTTTAACCTATGCAGTGTATGGTAATAGTATCAGGCTTAAAATACAGGAATATTTAGTATCGCTACTATACAAAGTTGGAACTTTTCCGAACAGTAGGAATGTTACCATGCACGTATGGGAAAATATTTTACTATTCGCGCTTTGTCACACTACCTATACACTCACATGGTAAATTTACAATAATTTCTTAGAGTGTATGTCTTAAGCCGGACGTTACCTTGCGTTGAATATTGTTTACTAGGGATTCCTCTTGAGGTGACGGGTCGCCTGGGCATATGCCGTTCACGGTAAAGTGAGCACGATCGAAGCCCTAGTTACTTTTTTTCTTTCAGCCAATTTATATCCTTGCACCACTTGTTAACGTAAACCCTGCCATGTGAGTAATAAACACAGTGTATACATTCACAATACCCAAAACCGAAAGCCCAAGGGTGATTATGCCTGATGAAACAGCTTTAAAAAGTGCTCACTTTACCGTGAACAGCCTATACCTAAGACGGGTTTACACGGGTCGGAACTTATAAAGGTGAAAGTGTTTACGGGCTGGCAGCGAAGCGGTTCTGCCCCCCCCCCCCCCCCCCCCCCCCGACAAAATCACCCATCACCATGTACCGTACCAAACCAGTGTGGGGTACGCACACACTGGTTGACTAGTTTTGATGAACAAAGCTTGAATCACAATTACGTCAACCAAGCCGAAAAGCAAGAGCAGACAGAACCTATGTTGATTCACATATAAGCAGATTTTCCGTGCTACCATTTTGGTGTTTGGTAAGAAGCTCAGTTTACGACCACGCTGGTTCGATCCAGGCAATAAACTTGGACGCCGCGTTACGACTTTGTACAAATAGGAAGCAAAGATTAACCAACATTGAGAGAAATGTTTGTTCCAGCCAGATACTTGTTTGTACAGGGCCAAAAATATATTTATTTGGCCAAAGAAAATGTTCTGTTTACATGCTTGAATGAACAAGAACCAAAATAAATTAAACTGTTAACAAAATATTTACTGTAGTTTAATCAAATGTATATATGTGTATCAGTTTTATCATAGTCAGTTTAGCCGTGGTTGCTAGAGCTTAGTGCTCGGTGCAAATGCTCTAGGTTCCAATACCGGTCGGGCTTCAAGTGTATTTTATTTATATCCGTAACTGTTTGCGTGGAGACAAACAAATCTTTAGTTACACCAACTAAATCCTCGTTTGGGAAATTAAGTAAGAACAAAATAATTTGGTTTCAACAACAAGATATTTTACTGCCCCTATAAAAACAATTAATTCGTTTACTTCAAACAAACTGTTTGATTTTCCAAACCTTTTTTCAGTGCACGCAATAATCTACCAACACTCATGCGACAGGTACGATCTTGTTTTTCGAAGGCGCTGGAACAGCTTCTGCACGAGGATAAAAGCTCGGTTCGCGATGGAAGACATGTACACGCTCACGTTATTGTCCATTTCATGTAAGTGGGGTAAATTTTGACAGTTCTAGAAAAGTAGCACGGCCACAATGTATCCTTCCACAGCAACAGTTTTGTCATTGAAGAAAAAGACGCTTGTAAACAAATGTTTTGAGTCCAAAGCACACTTGCATTTTCCTCCCTCGTGTTCCTTGCCATGGCAGGCATTGATAGCTAATTTCCTTCCAGTAATTAATGTAGGATATTATAGCTAAGTTTGCATTCCAACTTGTTTTATTTTTTAATTACTGAGTCTAATTTGTTGGGGTTCTGTTTATTTTATTGCCAGGGAAAAAGGAAACTGCGGGGGCCTTTAGTTTAATCGTCTTTCGTGTGACGGCATAATTTTGATGTTCTTACGAGTGTGTGTTGCATTTCAAGTTGCATATTTTTTCGATGGAGCAATGGAATTTTTTTTCTTGTATGGAAATAACATTTAAATGATTTAACTTCGAAAATTTTAATTTAATGAAAATACAAAACGCGATACATAACGTCGCTGTTCGTATTCGTACAGATGCAGCAATATATACACGCGCTCTTTGACCGAAGTTAACCTCACACGCGTTGAGTTTACAATATGAACAAATAAACGAATATTATTCACTCACTACAAAAGTCTGGAAAGTGCTGCTTTTTCAGGCCACATGCGATTCAATATTTATATTACCGGTTTACAAATACATTTACAAAACACGTAAACTTACTGTTTGTAAAATTTGCAATCTCTGGGACACGTGATATTCTATGGCAATCATTGCGAGTATACTTCACTAGAAACACGTTTTCTTCGTCACTAGTATTATATAATTTATTTGTACAATCATTCAATAAACTCAACCCCACGTACATTTCTTGGTACAATCAAACTTAAACTTACATACGTAAATTATATTCGCGTCACTTCAATGTGGACGGCGGTAAGGTAAGCAAAATGGCGGAACGAGCAGTTTTAACGCAGCGGTAAACACGTGCTTATTAATACTACATTTCAGTCAAGAAAACGCACTACAACGGTATCTACAACCAACTATGCTGGAAAAAAAAGCAAATAAAAAAATTTATTAACTACCGATTAGATATCCCGACTTACACCAACAAGATATTCGTATGATAAACACGATGAGAAATATGCACACGCACAACGGCTTTCACCGGGCTGGAAGCATAAACATGGCTAGCCACTGGCTGGAAACGTTTACTGTTCGTACATGTCGACATCCTCTGTCATAAATGTTAAACATGTTTTTAAATTACAGTCACTAATAGCCAAGAAAATTTAATATTGGTTTAAGAACATAATTTAAACCACAAATGGTGTAAGTATAATTAAGATTTTAAATTACAACTTTTAGTTCTGAGTACTGTTGTCTTTCAAACCATCATTAGAATAGCCAACTTAACACGGATGCTGTAGCAGTTTATCAGCTGATACAATACGTTACGAACGAGAGCATTTACTGTTTACATAGAGTGTAGGTTGGTCACATTGTCAGATTTCACCCCACTTATATGAAATTGACAATACCGTGAACAGCCTATATCAAAATATAATTAGGTATTCTTTATGGAACGGTTTATGGTCATTGTGTACATCAGGGCTATTTACATACACGATGACCATGAACTGTGCCACTAAGAATACCTACTTTCATTTCGATATATGCTGTTTACGGTAAAATGAGCACTTTTGAAAGCCTTGCTTAAGATATATTTGTATGCACATTATATGTTCTTCCGTCTTATGTAAAATAATCATTGCCACGGGTGACATCACTTTCTTCATGGGTCGGTCAGGTGAAAATGTAAATTTACTACAAAACTAAGTATTGTAGAAATCTGCAGATTTTTACACATCGGCGCATAAAAGAAAAACAGAAAGCGATATAAATAATTTAAGTTATTGCAAATGGTTACCCAACACTTTTTATTCGACATTAAAATATGGAACTACTTTCTCCTCGAGCATTACCAACATAACTGTGTGCATGTCACTCAGTATGCCCATTAAAATGCTATGCAGGTAGGAGCAGGGACTTTTTTTTCTAATGTTGATCTGAAAAGTGCTCAGTTTATGGTGAATAGGCCTTCGACGGGAGGCGTTGGCGAGGTGCCACGACGCGTGTTGGCCTCGCTCCGCCGTGCCTGCCAGTTTCCTGTCCGAGAGTCGCGCCACGAGACGGCTGACCACTTCCGCCGCCGCGCGCCTCGCTCCGAGGGGCGAGATTCTGCACTCTCTCACGTCGCCGTGCCGCCTTACGGCTGGCTCGCGGGCAACTCGTGGGCTACGGCCGCCGCGGTTACACGAGTGCTGTCAAAACACATTCAGAAAAATACGTTCGGTAGCCGTGTCTGAACAAGTTTAAAAACCGAACACGTTTTCGCGGTCACGCACCCAAAGCAGAACGAAATCAATGGAAATTCTAACCTCAACAAACACTGAACTTAAAAATGTACGATATTTAATTATAATAGCCTCCAAAATTTATCACTATCGATATGTTTAAATCTTATGAAACACGCGCACTTTTACTGTAATGGGATAACGGGCGAGTATTTGTACATTCAACCTTAAACTTAAGTTAATTCAACAAGTGTAGGAATTCCCGTCAAATGCAGCAATATTTATTACACTGCTTGTTTACTTGGAAGCAGTCAATAGGAGCGCAGCAGAGAAGAGAACTCGTTACGAAAACTGTTCACTTAGAACGAGAAAACTGCGAACGTCGTTTGAAGATACTGTAACCTCTTCAATAGTTGAATTTGTTTAGGTGAAGTAGTTCTGCATCCCGCCTGAGGCCTAAGACGAACATGCAACGGTAGTTCGCGAGTTTAAAGCACAGCTTAAGGGCACTGACTACCGGCTGCATGGCTTAAGGGGGCCGCAAGAAACTTATAATGGCGAGACCAATGTGCTGATATAAAAATAACTCGCACTTCAGGCCACGCTTTTTCGATTACTTTTCAAGACATTGCACGCGCAATTTCACCGCATCCCAACACAGCCAAAAACTAGCTTATTCGAAGCGCTATATCCCCATGCGTAAGGGTCAGATACCTAAGGTAATACTCGAGAGATCTCCATTGAACCCTGCTACAAACTTTCGAACAACAAAAATGATAGGGTTGCAACTGGAAGTTCCACAGGTATATGCAACACGACGAGAACACTGCACAGGAGCAATCATCATAATTACTACGGTTACGTGTAAAAAAATATTGGTACTAACGTTACAAATAATATTTTTAATATACGCTATTCACGGTAAAGTGAGCACTTTTTTAAGGCACTTCCAAATCACATTAAACACTAATAAATATTTTTTTATTGAGCTAAAGACATTAACATTTAGGGGTGGTAAAATGTATACAGGATGTTTATAAGATACATGGCAATGTGTTTATTAAAATGTGGCGGGAAGATACAAATAAATTTTTTAAAAGGAAAAAATTAGCAGGGCCTTAAGAAGTGCTCACTTTACCGCGAATAGCCTATAATTAATTGTGTGTGTTTATTTCAGTTACGAGAATGATAAAACTTTCGTCGCTGAAACTGATTGATGTAATCAATTATTATAAATCTTTGCAAACATTGCTATTATTTTAATATAATCTACGAAAGCGTCTGGTTCAGCCGAACACTTAACCGGTTTAATAATACAGGCAGCACACATTGCGTTTTGCTAGCTATCTCTTCCCACGTAGGCCTACGTTGAAAAAACGTGTGCCAGGCAATGTCCGAATTCGTATGCATGCTCAGTTCCTGCATCTCGGACTGTACTTCAATCCCGAAGAGAGCATTTATTCGCCTCCCAAGCAGCAGCCAAGCCACGCAGACCACATACGAGATAAGCCAACAGATAACGCCGTAAACAAACATTGCATTATCACTGCGAATGGCCGAAAGCTAAGAAGATGCAAATAAACAGATAACTCACGACGCTGCAGCTATGTAATCCATTCAAGGTTACTAACAACTTTTCTGACGCCCTGCTAAAGTTCTACTTCCAGGATATTCCTCCGCCGCATGCAAAACAAAGCTTAACCTGGTCTAGGTATGCCAGAGCGACAACACACTGCATTCTTGCGTACTCAGTGTAATAATATGTGCATAAGAACTATTTACTATAGGCTCCCCACGGTAAAGTGAGCCCTTTTGAAAGCCCTCTCATTTAGAATACCGGTCAATAAGAATTATATTTTAACATTACACGTTAACTACAGTATGCAGTGGAATACACACTCTAAGAAATCATTTGTAAATTTACCATATCAGTGTACACGTGCAGTGACAAAGCGCGAATAGCAAAATATTTTCCCATAAATGCATGGTATTTTCCCTACAGTTGTTCGGGAAAGAGACAAATGGGTAGGCAAAGTTCCCAATACTAAACATTCCCATATTTTCAGCCTGAAACATAGTAGTATAACCATACACTGTATCGGTTATAAACTTCCATTACAGTTTAGGAAGTTTACCAGAAATTTTTTTACATTGTACTTACATTGCAATATTCATTTTAACGTACGTTAAAGGGTAAAATTTGGCTGACAGGAAAAAGTAACTAGGGCCTCGAAAGTGCTCACTTTACCGTGAACAGCTTATACTAGGCATTAGCAACATACCCATTTTCTCTCTGTTTTGATTAACATTTACTATAAATGAAATAATTTATTAATATAAGTTAAAGTTCTATTTAACTCCAAATAAGGCAATTATGTTAACAGAAGTGTAGAATGGTTGAAATACATGACATTTAGTAAACAACAAACGCGTCATAAATAGGGCGACTATTGGAAGGTTTGATTTTAAAAGTGTGAAAAAAACGCAAATATGATACGCTTAGTGTTTTCTTTGCAACGTCTCGTATTCCTGTCCCGCATACAATTTAGCGCGTGGGAAAAAAGTATTTTATTAAATCTAAGGCAGCTTCCTACTTGGCACGTGAAACGCGATACAGCCTAACTTTAAGTACGCCCATTAAATCCCCTAGACATGTTCGTGCAAAGATATCGCGTAAGTCTGGGTTTACACAAAGAAGAAGTAATTCCAATAACAAAAACAAAGGCTAGTTGTTCTGATCAATTTGAAGCCCATTGTTATAAATCGGCACCCGTTAACCTTCTCCGATATCTTCAAGTAATACGGCGCTGCTTTTCGGCGTGTTTGAAATACGTGTTTCTGACGAAACTTCCCCTAGTATTTACCTACGGAAATTCACAAAACCTAAAGAGCGGCGCTTTCAAAACATCACGCACCCTAAAATGTTATTTCTGAACCCTCCAACGTAGCTAAAAAGGTTTGAGTATGCTGTACATGAACAAATGCAAGTATATTAACATATACAAACCCGCAGATGACTGCACTACATATACAAACCCATAAATGACTACACTGAACACTTTGCTAGACTTTCCGCCAATACATGGCAACCCCATAGTTGTACGCTACACACGAGATGGTATCTTACCAGTTTATTCACACTTTTTATTACCAACCTTTCAGAAATCACAACATGTATGACATGTTTGATTGTTTCGTAAATATGACGTATCACAGGCGTTTTTTTACTCGCGTTAAAATTAAAGAACCTTATTTTTGGTTAAATTGAATTTTCACTTACATTTTATTTATACATTTTAACATGATATTTATAATTATGTAAATGAAAATAGGGAGAATATAGGTGTGTTGGTAATGCGCAGTAAGAAATAGTTCATATGCTAAATATTATTACACTCAGTGCCCACGAATGCGGCGCGTAATCCCTCTGGTGTTAATTTTCTAACTAGGTTACGCTTCATTTGCATGAAGCGGAGGAACATCCTGAAAGTACAACTCAAGCAGAGCTTCAGAAAAATTGGAAGAAATCGCGAATGGATTATATTTATCTTCTTGCGCGTAGATGCGCTTCTGCATCAGATGTGCGGGTCAGGTCAATCTGTCTTATCTCGTGCCGCGCTCTAGCAAACCACGCAATGGTCGGAGGTTAGATATATAAACTGTTCACGGTAAAATGAGCACTTTTGAAAGCGCTGCTTAAGATCTACTTGTATACACGTAGTAGTGTGTTCTTCCGCCTTATGTAAAATTAACATTGCCATGGGCCTCATCACTTTACTCATGCGTAGGTCAAGGGACACAGTGAAATTATTAGAAAAGTAAATATTGTAGAAACCTGCTCACTTTTACATTTCGACGCATTAAAAAATACAGAAAGCGAGAGAAATAATTTAAGTTTATAACAAATAGTTACCCAACACTTTTTGTTTGACGTTAATATATGGAACTACCTTCCCTCCATCGTTGCCAACTTTACTTGACACATTTCACTCATTGGGCCGTTTAAATATATGCAGGTAGGGGCAGTGACTTTTTCATAAGGTTGATTTCAAAAGTGCTCACTTTATAGTGAACAGCCTTTAACAACGGAGGCGTACACGAAGTTGCAATGGCCTGATCTACGGTGGGAGAGAGCTCCGCCATCTTGTATTTGAGCATAATTTCTCGTAACTCAATTTCCAGATTCAATATTTTACAACCAGTCTTTTCAAGGCACAAGGTCGAAACAGTTATTTCGAAATTCGACTTTTTTTTCCTCCCATAACCAATATCGCATCTAAAACGGTCATCAAGGTGCCTTATTATTTAATCATTTCTGTCCCACGTGAAAAACTGAAACTGTACGAACTTCAAAAATCCCTTAAATAGTCATCTATGCCATACCACGCTTTGATTTTTAATGTTCAGTCATAAAATTTAATTAAGAACATCTGTAAAAAAAACCAGATCGACGGGATTTTTTTATATTAAAAGACTAGGCCTATCTCCTATGCAGAAATTCTTCGTTTACATGTCCTTATCAGTTTCAGAGTACAGAATTTCTAACCCACTGAAAACTTACATTTTAAAAGTTGTTTAATACTTGTGCTTAATTTTCCTGCGTGTTATCTCGAGACTGTTTAGTAAAGTTACAGGTATAATATTTACAATTTATCTTTATAAGTTTTCTGAAAGAAAAATTTTCGACTAATAATAATCGCATCTCTTGTAGTCAAGTTTACAAGTCCAATTTTAATATTATTTATTTATATTCTTTTTACAGTTATCGTGTGTTTGTTTTGGCTATGTTCGTTCGGTGGTGTAGTGAGTTTATCAGAAGGGTTTTTATACGAGAACACACGTGAGAAAATTACAACAGCGAATAAAATTTACGGCAGTAACTTGAAATTTTGACAGTTGTTTTGAAAAGACAAATTAGTTTGGCGTCCTAAGAAACTTCCGATCTACACTAGCAAATTCTTCGCCGTTTACTGAACTCGTTTGTTATATTCATAGACATCGATTCTTACTCTGAACATTCGTCTTCTCCTACACTGAAAATTCAAGTTGTGTACCTCTTCTGTAAAGAAAATATAATTACTTCAACATTAACCATAAGTGCAATAGTATAAATAACCCTCGCTCGCTCGTCTATTTTAACTTGTAAATATGTTTACCTAGGTTGGAGTACTTGTAAAAAATATCGTCATATTTACAAGTGTGAGTTTGTACAAGTTCTTTTGAGAAACCCAATCACCATTTGACTTGTAATTTGTACAATTTCACTTGTACACAAGTGTGTGATTTGCAGCTTAATGAAACAACTGCCATTAAGTGAATTCTCTTGTAATTTGTGGATTTGGATTTATGAAACAGTAAATAACTAAACTCCTACAATATAGAATTTTATTAAATTTAACTTTACGAAAGGAATTGGTATAGTGGATGACACCGAACATTAGGAGGCCTATGTTCCAAAATATTTTCTATGAAATCGTATTTGCGCATATACGCATAGGCCTTCTCAGTAAATAAATGTTCTAGGAATACAATTTTCATTTTTCAGAAGAAGTAAAAACCAATTATATAAGTTCCTATAGTCGGAAAAAAAATTGTGGAATAAGACAATAAAGCCAAATTCGCATTTTTAGTTCCTGTCTACGCTGTTTCCTTCCGAGGCAATAGAAAAGTACGTTCAGTGTTTTTCGCGTAGGGGAGATGCGGCGCTAGACTGAGCGGTTGGCCTGCTCGCCTCCCACCACGGCGAACCGGGTTCAATCCCCGGCCGGATCACTCCTCTATATTCGCATATGGGAATCGTGTCGCTGGTAGGCGAATTTTCTCGGGGATCTCCCGTTTCCCCCGCCCATTGATCCCGGCGCTGCTCCGTACTTGCATCAACCACTCTCATCGGCTCTCAAGACCTCACTGTACCGCCCGCGTATCTTCACTCACAGTGAAAGCGCAAAACAGCTTCGGGTAAATAAGAACTTGTATGTCCACATATTTCTACCCGCATGCGTATTCATACTTCGCTTGCTTTCTCCTCATGTCCGGCAGTGGAATTTATCGGCTTGGTGAAATCGAGGAGCATTTGCCCGGCCCGTGTTATGTACCCAAGGGCCATTGTTTCGGAGATAGAACGTGTGCACGCGCGGCCGGGAGTGATATCACGTAAAGGCTGTTCACGATAAAGTGAGCACTTTAGAAATGAACCTTAGAAAAACGTTACTGTCCCTTCATACATATATTTTAATTGGCGCACTGAGTAGCATTCGCCCAGTAAAGTTGGTAACGATGGATGGAAAGTAGTTCTGTATGTTAACGTTGAATAAAAAGTGTTAGGTAACCATCTGTGATAACTTAAAATTATTTCTTTTGCTTTTTTTTAATGCACAGAAGTGTAAAAATTAGCAGATTTGTAAAGTATTACCTTTTCTAATAATTTTACAGTTTCACTTGACCAACGCACGAATAAAGTGATGAGGCCCTAGACAATATTAATTTTACATAAGGCGGAGGAATACACAACGTGCATACCAGTATATCTTAAGCAGGGTTTTCAAAAGTGCTCTTATTACAGTGAACAGCTTATACCTTAAAAAGTACAACGGACTGACCTGATGGGTCCTGCAGTGTTTCCCTCTATAGACTGTTCGCGGTAAAGTGAGCACTTTTGGACTAGTTACTTTTTTCCCTTTCGGCCATTTTCTATCCTTTAATCACTTTTTAATATAAATATTGCCACCTAAGTAATAAACACAGTGTGTATATTCCACCACACTCGGAAGTTAACCTCTAAGACAAAAATAAAACATATTTACTGACTATTTTTCTAAATGAGAGGGCTTTCAAAAGTGTTCACTTTAGCGTGAATAGCCTAGAGCAGCCTGTAACGTGGAAGTGATCAATTCAATATTCTATATATACTTCATTTTTATTTTATTTAAGACTGGCCTGCATTTAGCGCTGTTCAAGTTAATACGTATAAATAAATATATTAATATATGATAGTGCTGCAGGAAACCCACGAATATCACAAAAATCCCTAAATTAAAAAAAAACTTTCGGATTCAGAATTACGGGAAATCACGAAAACCAAAATATAATCCATTAAAAACATCAGAAGACTTAAGACTCAAGGGAATTCATTAAAATCACTTTAAAGTCTAGTAAAAATTTCTTTAGAATTTTATATATATATATATATATATATATATATATATATATATATATATATATATATATATATATATATATATATATATATATATAAACGAACTTTAATATATAAATTAATGTTCAACAGTTACAAAAAAAATTAGTGTAAAACATATTTGCAGGTGCAAATACTCTTGTCGCACAAAAAAAAAACTTTCAAAATCAGAAGAAAAAACATTTTTGAGCTCTCAAAAATCTTCGACATTGATGAAAAATCTTTGCCAATCGCAAGAAAATCTTTGAGAATAGCAAGAAAATCTCCGAAAACCACACAAAAAAATTTATAAAATCACAAGAGAATCTTTGAAAATCGCAATAAAACCTTAAAAATTACATAAGTCTTATACAATCCCTTAAAATTTTTGAAAAACACAATTAAATCATGGAAAAATCACTTAAAATCTATCGAAATAACAAAAATCATTAAAAACCATTGTAACTTGGAAAAAAAAAAATCACCAAAAATCACAAAAATATCCCCTCGCCCCTACGGCGCTCTCGCTTCTCGACCTTGAACGCGCAGCTACATAATCCTCTCACAAACCATTTCTGGCGAATATTCATTAATTATCAGATTTGAAAGGAACACGAAGGACGAGCTACCATCACAACTGAAATATGTAAACCAAGCACATTTTTCTACAATAGGTATATGAAGAGAAAAATTTCACGGCTGTTTAATGCATAGACGAAAGATAAGGTAGACCTCTGCGCATGCACCCAACACTGACCTACCCCAAAGGAACACAACTGTTAAAGTCACATGGTCAACAGTGATGAACGTGTTTGTTTATATCTTAATTTTCAATAGGCGAGCACATTTTTTATTCATAAATACTTTCACCAATTTGAATTTAATCAAACGGAATTACAAATTGGCTAGAGGAAGTATACAAACATCTCATCTCCAAGCACTTGTTTACTAAGCAGTGTCCTAACCTCAAATCCAATGCACGCAGTTTCCGCTAGTCGTATTGTCAGGAAAGCAGTTCAATGTTGGTACACAAGAGATTGGTTGTGCGCAGCCAGCGAGATCGGTCTACCCCCATCATTTGTCTATGGTTTGTTGTATATTTACAATGCCAGTCAGTTAGCTTAGATTGGCGCAGGGAGGCGCAGCGAACGAGCGAAATGCCTATTACTTCTGCATAGAAATAGTCACATTTCCAGCTTGAATGACTGCTGAACTTGTATCTGATGTTCTAATTAATTTATGGTATACTAATTGTTTGTGCAGTTGCTAAAATTCTTGGAGTATCACCCTCCCTTCAACAGCCACCGATTTCTAAGGTGACAGGTGCTGTGCGCGATGTGTAGACAGTAAACATACACGTCACAAAAAATTCGAGACATTGTGCGATAAGGCAGTTGCAGTGGTGGAGGTTGCGTAATTAGTTTGTGATCAACAGAGAGAGTACGTGTGTGTTATTTTTTACTTTGACGAAAATTATCAACCGTTTGCAAAATATAGCTTTTTCTTCACGTACCAAGTTATTGTCCGCATGTAAAATCTAATGATAAAATAAATTAGGGACCGACGGAATTTCGAATTCACGTTTAACTTACGGACGCCGTAACTTTACCACTGTACTGCCAATTCACATACCAGTATTGTGTTTATCAACTGTAGACAAGAGAACCACCTGAATTTTTTCAATGTGTAGGTAATGTTTTAAATATTTAAAACGGTTTTAAACAGTAATTAATAGCTATAGCCTATATTATTAGTCATTGTATTTTTTTATCTATTTGAAAGTATATCAATCTCACGGATTATATATCTAAGGCAGGGGCGTCCTTTTCTGTTTCATCGTCAACTCGTTTCAAGTAGTAGCCGCCAGGAGCGGACTTTGCGGTCTGAAACTGCGTTGTAATTGGCCAGGTACGAAACCTGATATTCGCCAAAAGCGAGATACTTCACCTAGTGATCTCTAATGTGTGGACCTATAACCTGACGAAGTGGCGTATATACATATTTTCTGTATAACTGTAGGGAGTAATTGTGATTTTGGCGTTAAGCGGCATACACTGGCAGTAGTACACCTATCCTATGATATTTCATTGTTGCAATACAAGTCTTTGGGTTTTGAAAATTGAGTTTATTGGTGAATAAATGTATTTCAAATCATCACATTTTGAGGTAATTCCTGTTAAAGGCTGTTCACAATAAAGTGAGCACTTTTGAATTCAACCTTCGAAAAATGTCACTGCACCTGCCTGCATATATTTTAACTCGCACATTGAGTGATATGCGCCCGGCAAAGTTAGTAACGATGGATAGAAAGTAGTTCCATATGTTAACGTGGAATAAAAAGTGTTACGTAACCATTTTTGATAATTAATATTATTTCTCTAGCTTTCTGTTATTTTTAACGCCTCAGTGTGTAAAATTTGGCAGATTTATAACATCTTTTCTTCACTAATAATTTCACAATTTCACTTGACCGACGCACGAATAAAGTGACGAGACCCGTGGCGATGCTAATTTTGCATAAGACGGAAGAATACACAACGTGCATACAAGTAGATCTTAAGCAGGGCTTTCAAAAGTGCTTATTTGAACGTGAACAGCCTATAGATATGGGATGTTTGCAGATGGTTTCTTTTAATACACTCCACAAATTGACAATAACATTGATATCTGGGGACTGTGGTGGGGTATCAAGTACATTGGGGCAATTATAAAGCATCCACATACGTACCTTATGGGCCTTATGTTTCGGGTCGTTATAGAATGTGAAATAATCCCGCAAGCCTAACTTATCTGCGCTCGGTGTCATTCCTTTCCTCTATGTCCACATACACATCTTGATCCATAGTACTATCTAGGAAATAGAGTTTCCCCACACCATCAGGGACCCACCCACCCCCGTCTCACGCAGAGATTTGCCCTTTTGGTAAAGCGAAATTACCAGCTTTCTCAGCGCCCCACACGTCTGACCCCTTTTACGTGCCATGTTGATCTACGAGCTTACATGAACGTAACGCTTGTCTTCGTGCACAGAACGAAGGTACGCGATGTACATACTACGTTGAAGTTTGCAAGACAATGCAGAGTATCGAAACCAGTGACAGCAAATCGTAATGGAACATGAGCAAAAGTACTTGCGATCTAATCATAACGCATTGTGGTACTATACCTGCAAGCAGACACAGAGGGTCGTGTAAGGCAAACATACAAGCACATTAAAAATATAATTCCTTGTCAAGAGAAGAGCTTTCGTTTGTGTATTCATTTAGCATGAGACTATGTGACAAACTTAGTTTTGCCAAGAAATGTAGGAATACTTTGCACCACTTGCAGAGGTCACATGAATAATGTTAAACAACAGGTCCCAGTTATAATATAAGACTGGAATCAGCAGGTGGGAGAAGTGAGATATGTTGGCTAATTTAAAGTGGTAGAGATGTTTTATCGAGAGGATTGTTAAGTCTACAAATAGTGGTGGTAAATTACAGTACTGTGTTTTGCTGTTTTTTCTAACAAGTGTGTGTAGTGTTATTTTAACATCCATTTCATTGCCATACGAGTATTTGGTAATACATATTTTTATGTGTACAATAGTCACATTAATTCCTCATATGTTCGTATTTGTGCACTTATTGACTTCCTTAAAATGTGGTAAAACACTGTTAAGAAGAGAAGAGAGAATAATTGCAACGGGTATATTATACATTTGTATTATATTCTGTTCATAATTTTCACGGGTATTGTGCTGAAACTTTTAACACAACTTCTCAAAAGGCTTTTATTGCATTTCCTGCAGGTAGACATTCATTCCTTTTAGTAAATAACAGAATTTGCCATTAGACTTTTAATTTCTGAAATGTCTGTTAAAATAACCAATTCAACTGGTATATGAAAGGAAGGTTTGTTAACAAAGCTATCGGAAAATACGTACACCACCACAACAAAACTTATTTTTGGCATCATATTTCTACTTAAGTAAAAACACAACTTACAGTGGTGTGAAGGCAGAAAAAAATACACAAGTTATCTGCTATTGCCAACAAATTTGGGTAATGCTGTGTTAATAACTGAAGTACACTGTGACAAAAGTAGTGAAACGAAATACATCATAATCAACATAGATTTGTATTGTGCTTAGGTCAGCGTTGACAAACAACATTACAGTCTGTTCATGGTAAAGTGAGAACTTTTGAGGCCCTAGTTACTTTTCCCTTTCAGCCATTTTTTATCGATTAGCCACTTTTCAAATAAATACAGCCATGTAAGTAATACAGTGTGTACAATACACTACACTCGGAAGTTAACGTCTAAGACTACAATAAATTATATTTATTAACTATTAATCCAAATGATAGGGCTTTCAAAAGTGCTCACTATACTGTGAATAGCCTATATTATAGAAAACACTTCTATGCTACATTCCCTGCAAGTCTGCAGTAGTTACTACCGTTACTTGCTCGCTATCCTCGCATCGCGGAGCAAGCGAAGATACGGAAATAGAGTTGTACTGGGATAGCGGTGATAGCGGCGACAGCTGTGGTTGGAGGCAATGATGGGTATCAAGGCACAGATGCACGCCGCGGACTCTACCATATTGTTTTCCCCGGCCGATATCTGAAGAATGCACTGGATTACTGAACTTGTTCTCCTGGCGCATCTCGGGGTGCGTTGAACGTTCCAGATGGTCGCTCAAGATCTATAAATATCGCAGCATGCCCCCGGGCCTCGAGTCTTGAGTCGGAACTGATGAATTCAGAGCGATAGAGGAGCGAGCAGTCTGATCAGCAGTGAAGAAGGGAAGGCAGCGACTGCGAGTGTCAATGTTTTGAATGGCACGGCTGGCAGGCTGGACTACTGGACTAAATGCGTGGATGAAATACATTATAAATGATGGAAACAGAATGAACACGTGCCAATAATGTGTGTGCGTTAATAGACTGTAGCCAACAGAAACAATTAAGGAGAACATTAATTTGATATGAAAGACTAAATATTGTGCTCACTGTTAAATAAAAAGAGTAAAAGTGAAGACAGCTAATTTAATGCTGTAGATAATAGACTGAATAAATTAGAAATAAAATTTAGTTAATTTTTTTAACCAGATATGCCCCTCAGGCGTCCGTCCCATGTAACACTACTAATATGTTCATTTGTAAATTCCATTGCAGAGTTTATCCATACCACTATCAATAATAATTATATTATAGGCTGTATCAGCCAACTTAGCATCAACACATAGAACAATAAGAAAAAACACTATCAGCTTCACCACAAACTAAGGAACGTAATTTTTACTGAAATTTGCCTTGCAAGAGACAATTTCATTACCAACCTTGGAAGAACCACACAAGTTATTTTCGGCACTTCCTGATAACTACCTGATAGCTAATCAGTTGCTACCAAGTGGCCGTAATACACAACAGAAGCTCATATACCCTGCAAGGCTTATTGGGTATAGTTATCAGATACTTTTATCAAGAGGTCCTAATATAGGCCCTTAATGTAGTGAAATTTAACCAGTGTAGGTAATCAGTTGTAGTCCCCTCCCCCTTCTCCAAGAATATAAAGAAAGTTAACACTATAACACTAGAGTTCCGAGTTACTACGGTAAAGAATTTGATACCCCTCATGGAGTTGCGTTGACTTGCCTTGAAGGACTGGTGCTCCTGCAACGCCAACGCCACAGAGTTAATGTCCATTTCATATAAGTGGTCCCAAATATGACAGTTTTAGGAAAGTAGTGCCAATGGCATCTGGGTGGCTATGCATCCTTCCGCCACAGCCGAAATGTCATTGAAGGTGACTGTTTACAAATAAACACCATGTGACTGCCAGTATTTGTAAACAAACAACATATGACTGCCTGTTTTTGTAAACAAACTGCATCTGCCTCCTCCCAAATGACTTTTAGAGACTGTGAAGGACTGTTGAAACAGTTTCAGGTTGGCAACAATCCCATTTTTTTTTATTTTATAAATATTTTATGTAAATGACTAACAGCTCATGTAATTAAGTCTATAAATTGATTTTTACCTTGCAAGAAATTTGTAACTAGGATGCACGAAAATGAAATTGTCTTTTGACTCAAATGAATAAAAGATATTTTACTGTTTTTGAATACACTCTAAATATATTAATGACAACTAATCTTGTCACACTTACCTGAAGTAAGTTCTTGTAAACATAAAAATTTAGCATGGTTTCCACGAACACCAAATACCAAGATCCCCCCTCCCCAATAATGCACAAATACCAAAATACACCTCCCCCCCCCCTTCCCAAACCTCCTTTTCAAATACAGGATATTGCATTAAAAGTACATAAGTCAGCTTTGTGATTTATGAAGAAAAAAATCTGTACAGCCTGATACTTTTATGGTGGCTATAATTTTCAGGATGTTAAAGTAATGTAGGTAGTCAAAATAATATTTAAGCAAATGTTACTTAATTTCAGTAATTTTAATAACTCTCATTCAGTAACTTAAATGTAAAGTATTGCAAGTCTACATACAAAATACTTTAATAACCTTTCTCAAATACCTACGTGTTCAGATTGTCATGCTGCGAATAAAACCACATTCCTCCCTCCTCAAAATTGTGAATAGAGCCCTAAACTTGTCCTCGAGTACCTAATGAAAAACTGTATTTCAGTTCAGAGATGTTATAAAGTGCTGTAGAGAAGCAGATGTGACCTACAGTAACAACATATCAAACGAACATGTTACTTACACACTGAAAATATGCTCCACCTTCCCAAGATTGAAGACATCATAAAATTCATTTTCCTTAGCGATAAATTTTGGAATGTCGCAGTTCCTGCTGATGCATTACACTTCTTTATGATGTTGGAGCACCTTCGCTGGGTGCTTAAATGGAAAGAATTTTGTTTGATAAGCATGTTGTAATTTGCTTGATATCAAAAAGTTGTCTTTCTAATCTAAATCCTGTTTATGTGAATTATCCTTATGTTAATCTTACAATATTCCAAACAACATATGTTAAAAACATATAAGTGCTTTTAATTTGCAAAACAAAAATGCTCAAAATGTTTATGAAAGACTCCAACGTTGAAACCTACATGCCATTATGTTACTGTGAAATACAGCCTTTAAAAACAGGAAAAAACTTAAAATTTATTTGCTAACAAGTATCCGTGTGTAACAAGTTTGACAAATTTTTATATACATTCTAAAAAAAAAAATAAAGTGATACAAATAAAAGTTTGTATGGCCAGTAAGCTTTACATTTTGAAACTCTCCAGAACCAGTGTGTTAGAGTTTCAATCAATAATAACACAGAGAAATGTTCATAGCAATGAAATGTGGGGCCAATTGGGGTATCATATTTATTTTATTTCGAGGGAAAAAGGATAAGAGGGAGGAGAGGGGAGGTTAGTTCATCGTCTTTCATGAGACGGGATTATTTTGATGTTCTTACAATGCCGAAATCAATAGCCCCAACGCGCACGACACGACGGCCAACAGTCAAAGAAATTCAAGATAGATTGTCGTAAGCCCGACCGATTCTGTCGTCCGACCAGCAATTTTGTATTAGAAATGATTTCTATCCTTCGTCGTGTCGTGCGGCACGACGCGCAGATGTACAACATTGCAAAATGAAATTGTATCGCAAGCTTTCCCTACAATGGTAAATACGCAGCTGAAAATAAAAATAAATTGAAAACTACTTACTGTATGTAACTCTTAAAAATAATAATTTTACTTTTGTATGCATTACCGATGCCAATTTGTCACCACTGTGTATTACAAATGAACACTGCGCAAGTTTCCTGATACAAACAAACTTACAACTTATACACGGAAATAATATTCGTGTCATTTCATTGTGGAAGGCGGTTAGGAAAATGGCAGAACGAGAAGTTTTAACGACGTGCCGATTAATATTCCATTTCACTCAACAAAACGCACTATTAAGGTACCTACAACCAACTATGTATGGGAAAAGCAAATAAAAAATGATTAACTACCTATTAAATATTCCGAAAACACCAATAAGATATTCGTATAATAAATGCGATAAGAAAAAAAGCGCACGCACAACTGCCTTCACCGGGCTGGAAACGTTTACTTTTCGTATGTGTCGACATACTCTGTCATATATGCTGAATATGTTTAAAGCCCCGTTACTAATAGCAAAGAAAATTTAATATTGCTTCAGAAACATAATTTAAACCATAAATGTAGTACGTATAATTAATATTTTAAATTACAACTTTTAGTTCAGAGTATTTTTTTTTTTTTAACAGTCATCAGAATAGCCAGCCAAACAACACGGATCCCGTAGCAGTTCATCAACTAATACAATACTGTAGGAGCGAGAGCATTTACTGTTTACATACCATGTAGGTTGGTCATATTGTCAAATTTGAGACCACTTATATGAAATGTTCAATATGTACCCCACAGTAAACACTTCCATTGTTTTTCTGTAAAGTTGTGTGAATATTGTTTTGATCAAATCTTCATCACTTGTGTGTCTAAACTGAACTGCATTTCAAGTTTCGGAAGACAATCAGCTATAGTTCCGTTCATGGCATTGCAGGATAACACTTGCCAACCAGGCGGCGACTGAGTTATATCGTATATATGTAATTTTCTTTACACTTTTTTAAAATAAACCTTTGAAAAATCTCCCCATATAGGACAAGTTTGGTTGTTTCCTGAATATTCAGTGTATCACAGCGTTTTATACTTGCGTTAACATAAAAAGTACCTTAATCTTGGTTAAACCTAACTTGTATTAATTTTATATCTATAAATTATATAATTTCATTTGAAAAAACCAGAGAGAAAATAGGCGTGCTGGCATTTGCCAAGTAAGAAACCGTTCTTACACCGAGTGCGAACAAAATGGTGCGTCGTCCCTTTGGTGTAATTTTCTAGACACTGTCAAGTTTTGTCTGCCCGTGGCGGAGGAATATCTTTGAAGTAGAAATTTAGCAGTGCTTCAGAAAAGATGAAAGTAACCGTTCTTATGAGAGACGCGTCGTGCGACCTGTTTCCGAAGAGCTCCCGTTTACACCGCGAGCAAGCAACGGGGACACGCATCAGTTTCTGAAACACAAAAGCCAAACACGAAACCAGTAAACTACCAAAGGAATGCGCCGAGGAAGACGGGATATGTTGATCCGGCAAACTTAGTAAACTTTGAAGTAAGCACAACAACCCTTCAGCAGACTCCAGCCACGGGGCACGACGGGGGAACAATCATAACCTTGTACGTCACTAACACACGTGGTGGGGCGAAAAGTGTGGACGGAGCCACGAGGTCCAGGGAAGACTCAGTCGGCGGTGTGGCAGAGAGCAGCGAGGCCAGAGGGTCCAGGGTGCGGGACCCGGTGAGTCCTGTCAATGTGATTTAACTTAGTCATTCTGAACTCCTCCTTCCTTTCTTCCCTTCAATTCAGTGGCCATAGTCCAATCAGAACTTATTGTAACTGAAAAGGTAATTTTCTAGTAAACTTGGCTCTAAGCCCATCTTTAAATAAGAAATGTTCTTATTCAATTCACCTACTACCATTCCCTTTCCCTTTATCTTCCACGTTTATGGTCTTCAACCAAGGAACAGAACACCGTGAACTCGACTCACTTCGTATCAGCGGCAGCGCGGTGACCGGAGAGGGACAAGCTCGTTCACGGCAGGGGAAAGGGTCGCCTTTCGGCCTGATCGCGGGCGTTGTGCGTGATCGAGGAGTCCCGAGGGAGTGAGAGGTAGAAGAGCCTAGCTGCTGTCTCGCCGTCACGTCTACTGCTGCGTTACATGGAAGGGTAACGAGTCAATCGAACCTTACAGGCTGCCCACGGTAAACTGATCACTTTTGAAAGCCCTGCTTAAACGTCAAAGTAAAGTAACTGCCTATGGAGCACTGCACCCGATTTTACAACGTGAAGAACTCATAAAAAAAAAAGGTAGTACAAATACCATTAAAAAAATTTCAGAAAAGTGCGACTTATGTTGTATATTAAAGAATAATGGATATATTTTGCAACATTACAAAATATTTTACTAAAATTTACTTTTTAAATGTAAAAAACCAATCGATTAAAATAGTCTGGATTTCTAACCAAATTTAAGCGCATTTCCATTCTGGATGCTTCAGAAAGAAGAATTTGCAAGAAAATCTTCATTATAACACACTTTCAGACCAAAATACTTTTCTGATCTTATATAATTGCTCACCACATAGAATGTAAACAAAAATGCCTAAGAATTTAGTTCACAATCATTAAATCAATTCTATATGATTCTGGTAGCGATGCAAGACTGGTGACAGGACTGCAAAATATACCATGAATATCACAGAATTCCCTGGCATTTAGCTAACTTGTTTGAAATTCCCTGACATTTCCCTGTTTTCCAGACCTGCGGCAACCCTGGGGTTTTATCAAGGAACGAGGACTCACTATACAAGCAAACGAGGGTGCGGCATAGAGCATTTGGACACCGGCATGGGGAAAATGCACGACCGTAATAAAGTTCAGGTGTACGAAAATCAATATCTGCAACGAGTATGACATGAGCTGAACGGTACCTGCATCAGGGCCCAGGGCTAGGCAGTAACCGCATGTCGACATCGCTTGACTGTGCTCGGGAACAGCGTGTGGTGATTGAGAATTCCAACACGACCTGCTTCAGCTAATGCGTAATATCAGTATCGCTACGGGACTTTCTCCACGGTCATTATCATCATGGAGCGATCCCACCCCCCTTTTTCCCCACTTTCCAAAGCCAACCAAACTATAGGCTATCCACGGTAAGCGAGCACTTTCTGAAGCTCTCTCATTTGGAATAATGGTCAATAAATATACTCTATTTTAGCCCTAGACGTTAACTTCCTAGTGAAGTGGAATACACGACTATGTTTATTACTTACCTGGCAATATTAATTTTAAAAGGCGGTTGAAGGAAAAAATGGCTGAAAGTAAAAAGTAACTAGGGCCTGAAAAGTGTTCACTTTACCATGAACAGCCTATAGCTCTGCTCTGACTTTCCACGAGAATTAATATCGTTTTGTGCCAGTAAGAGTACTGCGAACGGCGCTCACAAACTACTTGTATTGGATTCCCTATAGAAGAACTGTCGAAAAATTGGCGAGGGAATAATTCAGTAAGTGGGTGGCAAAATTAGTTCGTATGATAAGGGATTTTAAAAATATTTTCCATATTACTTACTAACAGACCGCTTTGTGCCAGTAGGCTAATCATTATTGGAGGGGGAGGGCGAACTTGTTCTTAATGACTTTATATTCATGCGTCAGTCAAGTGAAAATGAGAAATTGTTGGAAGCATAAATGTGTTAATATGCCATTTTGTAATATGTATAGAGCATAAAAACACCAACTCGATTTGCCATAAATTTAAACAATGCATTCGCAACACAATTTCAAGACTCGGAACTATTTTCCATAATTCACTGCCAAAGTAACTTACAACCTGCATGCCAATGTACACGGTTTACTGTAGCATCTAAGAGGTTAAGTATCAGTGTTTTATTTTACAAGGTCTTTCAAAAGTGTCCAGACTTTAAGAGCAATTCTGTAAAATTGCCCATTACAGTTTCTCTCTTGGCCTCCCTTAAGATTGTAAAATACGATTACACCATATAGCGTTAATTAATATCCCATGTCCCGTTAATACCCTCTTTAAAGAAACATTAAGAATATCGTATTAATGTCATTACACGATAAACTTCTAGCAATACTAAACCATACAGTACCCTATCAAAATACGGTATTTATACAAATATTAAAAATTGTGCGCTAATCATAGATCCAATAAATACTGTGGCCTTGTGCAGATTTCCTGACAAATTTTGTTCGCCCAAAGGACTGTGGCTAGCCCATCTACCACAATGGAAAATGCGAGCATACCCACGGAGGAACTGCAAGGTCTCGTGTTCTTCTAGTACGTAAACGTGAAAAACTGTGGGTTACGGGGCATCCGGCAAGAATTCCATCGAAACCACAAACTTCACACCGCACATGAAGGATGTGCACTGAGACAGTGCGTAAATTACAAAACGGAATGTGTCAATTCTGGCGTGGTATTCTAATTCTGTACAGACAAGTGTGTATTCTCATCCCATACTTTCTACTGGACCGGCGGTGCAAAACTTTTTGAGGTGTGTGTAAAGGGTAATTCAGCTAAGATGTTCATTCCAACAAATTGCTGAAGGTATCGAAATTATGAACTCAAGAAATTTGCTTCTCTAACCAAAAACTATTTTTAAAAAAACAACTGAAAGAATGTTTTATCGAATGTGGATTTTATAGTGTAGATGAATATCTAAGACAGCAAAAATTAAGAAATTAATGCTGCAATTGTATGCACTTTTGTTCCGGTTTTTTTTTTCGTTTTCTTTTCCTTCTGTTTCAGTAAAACACAGAATGTTGTTGGAAGAAGATTAATAACATTATGAAAAAAAGAAATCGTGTGTATACGTGCTCTATATATATATATATATATATATATATATATATATATGTGTGTGTGTGTGTGTGTGTGTGTGTGTGTGTGTGTGTTTGCTATGTTCAGTGTATAAACTTTGTATACTGTAATTTGACTTGTCCAATATCTTTGCACAGCTATGTATGGAAAAAAAGAACTTACAGGCGCAATAAAACAAAGAAATAGAATTGCGGGACCCTTAAAACACCGCCTATGTCTGTTTTAAGAGATAACTATGTCAACTTTGGCTTTTTAAATGGTTCTCTCAATAGCGGGAAGTTCAACGACCTGATTATTTTGAAAATTCGGCTAGAACTCTTTTTCGAGATAAAAGGGGGTGTTATGCATTTGACTGTAGTTGTGGTGCCGAATGTGTGTGCTATCCTTCTTGTAAATATGACGAACTGACGGTGCGGATCTTAGCAACAGACTATATTACGACCTCTAGTTATTGTTAACTAGGGCTGTTATCAAGGGGTTTAAATATCTATCACTTCCAGTGCTAGACAAGCATTTATACCTTTAGATAAGCTTCAAAATGGCGCCTCAAACATCAGGTGGTGGTGTTTTGCTTACATGCATGTTGGTTTTGGAGGTTATAAAATATGAATTGAAGTTTTTTGCTATTTTGAGTGTTATGTAGAATAGTTTTACAAAGTGCAAGTAAACCCGGCGAATGTCGATAACAACACAGAAGATTAGTTTTGGGAATTGTATTATTTTTAGTTGTGGAAATAGTATTTTTTAATGACAAAAATCCGGAAATAAAATATTAGCACTAGGCTTAATGTCATTTTTAGGAATCTGATTCCTTAAAATTTGTGAAATTAAGTATTTCCCCCTTCCATTTTCCAAATATTAAAATTAAGAAACACAGACACTAACCTCAATCTTGAATGGTAAGAAACCGAGTCTCGTGCATTGTGATAAATTGTATGGATACTAAGCTATCTGCGAGAGGATTGATATCACCAGCGACAGTAATAATTATGAACAAACATGTTGTTTGCCCGGGTTTGGTTCATAGTTTCCATTTAATTCACTTTTGCTAAAGAAGCATTAACATATAACTTATATATATAACCTATATTATTCAAAACACATTTCGCACTCATTACTGACAACTGAACATAAGCCATAATACCACAAATATAATAACTTGCAACATACACAGTAACGAACCAAAACTTTGGATTACTTATCTAAAGAATAACTTAGCTAATGGAATGTTAATAATACAGGTTACCATCAAATAGCTTATCTATGGTATAGCTATTCCACACATTTATCTAGATATCGTAATACAGGCCCTCAATTAGCCAGATTGTCACGCGTTGCCATTACACATGCTACTTATTTTATCTAGATTCCCTGACTTCATAAATGTCCCAAACTTTTCCCCGACCTTTCCACAAATGTAAAAATTCGTGACGATTCCAGTTTTACCACGTTTCCCCTTATGCTAGCCATCCCTGGTTCTCCCCCCCCCCCCCATGTTCTGAAAATTCTCTCTCAATGCCAAAAGCGGCGTTTTCCCGCAAGTTCTATTACGTTTTCTAAACACGAAAGTTGTACAGCTGCCAGCACGACCGACTGCAGATTAATTGTCGCACCTGATGACTTGCTTCAGGGCCCCATGGCGAGAACTCGCTTCGCGCAAGGGGAAACACATTCTTCCTTTCTGTCAGTGTGTCATTTTCGCGAATTTTGTGCTGGCATCTTTAGCTGTTAAAAATGCAATGCCGAAATTAGTAGCCGATTTTACGCATTTCAACACTTGCATCGATTCACCGACGTGACTGCAGAACATTTTTGTCTGCTCGTTGATAATGGTAAAACAGCAATGACCAAGAATTTCACTGCCACAAAATTTACTTATAGTCCATTCACGGTTACTTCAAACTTTAGGCTCGGAAGTTTCTGAAGTCCACTATCGACGCGTAAACGTCTATGAAATGGCGATATTTTATTTATTGTATAAAAGGTTTTATTACTCTGGTTAGGAACAAAACGTGATTTCTTATTGGAGAGTTTGGCATAGGGAAGATTTCTACAGGCTGTTCGCGGTAAGATGAGCACTTTTGAAAACCCTGCTTCAGAACTACTTATATGCACATTGTGTATTCTTTCGTCTTACGCAAAATTAATATTGTCATGAGCCTAGTCACTTTATTCATGCGTCGGTCTAGTGCAACTGTGAAATTATTACAAGTTTTTTTTTTTTTTTTTTTTTTTTTCAAATCATACTATTTTTACACTTCGATGCATCAAAGAAACAGAAAGAGAAATAAATAATTAAAATGTTCACAAATGGTTACCTGACACTTTTTATTCGAAGTTGAGATATGAAACTACTTTCAACTTATCGTTACCAACTTAATCTGGTACAATGTCGACACTAGTGCTTACCTGGTGACGAAAATGTTTGGTTACAAAACTTTTAACATTGATCTTCCCAACCTGAGAACAAGTAACCTTCAGTCAATATAACTACAAGTGAAATAAATAAGAAATAATCCATTGAATTAATCTGAATCGCGTATTTCGAAAGAAAACAAAGTTTTTAATTACCTTTACTTGTTTAAAAAAAAATACGTTAAAATTGTCATTCGTTAATAAATTGCTACTTCGCTAAAATTACGTATATTTTTAGTGGTGTGTGAATTGAACACGATACGAGTACGTCTCTTGAGAGGGCTTACAAAGTGCTCACTTTACCGTGAACAGCATATGGATCGTGAACAAAGCTTCAGACCCAGACACCGAGCAGTGCAGATGCAGGTACTGCGCACGGCGAGAGACAGAACAGGTTGTAGCTGGACGGGAAAACAGGTTCCAAGTAACAGGCACAGCTGACGGAACTGCCCCCCTACCACCTCCCCCCCCTCCTTTATCAAATGCTGGTACCTTACAACACGGAACAAGATTTGATAGCCGAGAACATCCGCCGCCAACTTCCTGTAGTGGCTCTTATAATGACTTCTTGTTACATTCGAGATTTTTACGTTCGACAATAACGCGAGATATCAACAGCTCCCGACTGCCTTTGCTTTACGAAAGAGAGCTTGTCGAGCTATTTTCTGAAGAGGCCGCAATGCAATAATATTCTTTTGGATTCACAAAAACATTCAGTACATGAAAAATTATAAATGGAGCACTACTATAACTAACATAAATTTATTTTATAGATTTTTGACAATGTGTGGCACTTTCTACACAGATATGCAACAAAAAATTAAGCAGACACGACTTTCTTTTTTATTTTGAAAATTTTTCAGATTACTGCAACCGAACTACACCAAATTTTTTAAAATAATAAATACAGTACTGGAAAGCTTGACACCAACACGAGTTCTTATATTGGTCATATGTGTTAGACGTATTCAGGCACGCAAAAAAAATCGGTAAGAAATTTAAAATAAATTAAAATATTGTGACGGATAAATTTGACGAAGCACTGGTACCTACAATAAAAGTTTTGCAGATAGCCAAGCCCCTTAAACTTGAAAAACTCCGAGACTGACCTTATTGACTAATTTCATAAAATCTAAATGTAAAAAATACTCGACATTGGTACCTACACAGCCATGCAAGTACTACACAAAAACTTCATTCTTGTGCTATGACTGCATCCAAGAATATGCATAATATTTACTTAGATTCAGTCAGACTGCACATGACAAATTTTCCCTATGTTTTTCAACAGCGGGTCTATGTAATCAGCAGTACACTGTCACAACAAAATAAGTATGCAGTTTAGATCAGTAGTGTAACTTTTATCTTGTTGCCACAGAGAAATGATGCAATTGTAATGTCGAATACATCACACAAAAGCTGAAAAGTGAGTGTCAGAGTTTCAACTTAAGCTGTTGAAACATCATTTCTGTTTAGTGTAAATGTGCACAAAAAAAAAATGAAATTTAAACTACTGCATACATTGCACCAGAGAAACAAAAAAAGGGGTCTTGCACGAGAGCCTAGGTTGAATTGGCATAGTTTTAAAATTTTTTAATATTTTATGCATCCAAGAAACCATTAAAAAAAATATATATAAAAAAAAATTCTAGAAGCGATGAAGGTACAGGAGGGGAGGAGCCCTTCAGTGACTCTTGTATTACAAATTGCTTGTGTGTGCACTACCAACACCGAATCAAGGTTAACTATAACTCCAGGCTGTTCTCGGTAGTGAGCACTTTTAAGGCTCTGGTTACTTCTTCCTTTCAGCCATTTCTTATTTAACTGCCTTTTAAAATAAATATATACGTATAAGTAATAAACACAATGTATATACTCCACCGCACTTGGAAGTTAACATCTAAGGCTAAAATAAAATGCGTTTATTGACTATTATTCCGAATGAGATGGGTTTCAAAAGTGCTCACTTTACCATGAACAGCCAACACTAATGTTTAAATGGAATAGGAAAGTTTACAGGATGTAGCTTAGAACACCAATGTAAAATTGAAAGCCTTGCTTAAGATATATCTATATGCAAATAATGTATTCTTCCCCAAGTGTAAAATCAACATAAAAAAAAAACACACAAAGCAAAATAAATCATTTCCGTATTCACAAAAGTTTATCTGGCTATTTTAGTTCAACATTAAGACGTAGAACTGCTATTCCAGCGTCGTAATTACCAACTCTACTACGCGCTTGCCAGTGTGCCTTTAAAATGTGAGCAATGAGGGGCAGTGACAATTTTCAAACATTGATTTCAAAAGTTCTCAACCGTGAACCCTATACCAACTATTACACTGGAAGTAAATTAAATGTAAGTTAGTCGGATATCAGCAACAGTTTTTCTTTATCCCACTACACATATCAGAATTATACATAAACTTACACATAAATTCGCACATATAAAAAAAAGAAAACATTCAGAAAACTAATGCCTGAGTAAAATAGCAACATTAAAAAATTACTCACCGAATATGAGGAATGCCAACACCGCCATGTAGAATTTTGTATAATTTGCTTTCATAGAGTAACTGTGGATGTCTTGCACGTACTGCCTCAAGTTTCACTGCGACTTCCTGTGAACCCAAGATTTTTGTATCACCGGCAGGCAATAAAGGTCAAGATAAGTAATGTCCAAATATTTCATTCAAAAGCACTTTAGACTTTTCTAAACTATTTTCTATTAAAGAAGGATTAGGACCATTGCAATCTACTCGTGGAGTACTGCTACAAAATGTCTTCAATGATTGTGAAGAACTGTTGCATACCTGGGCGGTCTTTTGCTTAGTATAAGCTATTCATGGTAAAGTGAGCACTTTTTAAGGCCCTTCTAAATTTTTCCTTTCGCCCGATTTCAATCTTCCTGCTGCTTTTTAATATAAACATTGCAAGTGACCAATAAACACAGTGAATATATTCCAACACCCTCAACATTTAAAGCCTGAGGCTGCAATAAGATATTTATTCCTGGTTAATGCCTGTTGGAAGTGCCTTAAAAAATGCTCCTTTACCGTGAACAGCCTATACCGGACATGTGACACTTGAGAGCTTGTTTGCCCATGTTGCTTAAAAAAATTTAGTTCTGCATAAATCACAAAATGCTGAGTTGCTGTCTTCTTTCACTGCCTTCAGCCATGAAAAGTCAGGATCCAAAAGGCAACTTTGCTTGAATAATGTCTTCTTCCCAGACATCGTGATTACAAGAGCACAGACATTAGCGTAACAAAATACGAAACGTGATAGTAATAATTTTGTACTTTGATTTTAAAATCCGCTAAACCTAACAAATTCCACTATTTCAGCAACACTGGTTCCAAGTCTTGCATATCACAATAAATCCTTAAAGAAGTACTTAGTATGCACGTATTCTTGCAATTGTAGCAGGGCCCTTAGTTCGCAATAGTCCACACCCCATTTAAGAAAGCAACATTCGTAAATCTTGTTACATAAACACGAAGTTAAACACCAAATGCAATTATTAAACTGACTCTGAAATTACGTGTGCAGTATTTATGTAACATCTGTAGCTTTACAAAACGTCGATGAAGAAATGTTACAGCCTTGCAGGTAAAAACACTACCGCACAAATAGAAAACAAGAAGCAGGTAACGGACGCCATTGGCTAGCGCCAAACTGTGTATCCACATATTTCTTTTTGACACAAGTGCATTGATCTTTAAAATTAAAAAAACACAACCATTATTTCCACGTCACTTTGCAATTACACATTTTACATATATCGCAGTCTGGAATATATACCACAAAACCAAATGCACCCATAAATAAAAATAACGAGCTGTAAACACGGAGCTTCGACAAAACACTGTCGCTACTCGCTATCTTTCGTCGTCAGCTTCCATGACCTTTAGCAAGGGCTCGCGTACCCAATCGGCCTGGAACTAAATTTTACGATCAGCGCACATTTTCGTTCCAGCTTCCGATTTGTGTTTCGAAAACTGAAATGATGTGTAGAATTACATTATTAACCACAAATAAAATTTCCATTCGCGGATTGCTGCAAAGGGATGGTTGTTTCAGTTTGATATGTGGCGCAAAAATAAACTGACTATAATTTTCTCTCCATGCTTCCCCCCCCCCCCCCCAAAGCTTGAAGACGATTGAGCTAGGCTGCTACGGCAACCGATACACAGTGATGCTTTTACGCATACCACAGGAGAAATCTGAGCTATTAATGCATTACTGCAATGTTCGTTTGATGAGAAACGTCTTCAAGAAGCTGGTCTGATCGAAACAAATTCCAGGTTTTTACGAAAAATTGCTGACAATTCCTGACCTGACCCCCAAAATTCCCTGACAATTCCCGATTTTCCAGGTTAGTGGCCACCATGTGTAAGCACATGTTTTTCTCAGTTCCTGTAGAGCACACAATTCTTGAGTACGAGGGAATTCCCCTGTGCCCAGTATGCTTTGACTGCTGTACTCAGGCTGAATCTTTTCATATTTCGGCCAACAGCCAGCTTTTTTCCACTCTTAGTATTGGATGCAAAGTGAAATAATTTAGCTGATCTTTCCTAAGAATCTAACGACTCCATGTAGGTGACCCATCACAAGATAAAGAACCTTGGATTCTTGTACTCCGTACCTTCCGCGATTTATTGTTTTCTTCCTGGCATTAACAATGATGTTTCACTTGGCCTCCTAGAAAAGACATCTGCAGTGCTATGAAGGTGTCTCGATCTGTGCTGTATTTCAAAGCCATATTCTTGCGTATGTTGTATCCACATAATCAAGTTGGCAATCTTGCACACAAAATCTCAGAGACCCATCTTTCCTCTTAACAAGTACAATGGGAGGAAACCATGGGCTGATTAATAGTTCTGTCACATCCAACTCCATTCCCTTCAGAATATCATCAACCTCCTCTGTGAAGCTAGTGAGTTGTCTGTCTGGTAATTCCATTGACAGAAAAAAACATTCTGATTTCTATGTAGTAATTTAAGAGGTAGTTTTCAGTCGCCAGTTAAGGTTTTCTTTTGTTCATACCAGAAGTTCCTTCAGTACTTCTAGTTGAGGGCATTGTATATTTTGTGGTCTCAAAGCTTCAGAAAATTTGGAATTACCTGTATGACCTGCTGGCAAACCCCGATCATGGCCCCCTCTTCGAGATAAACAGCATTGTCGGATAAATTAATAATTTTAATTGATTAACTGTCAAGATTTTGAAAAAAAACCAAATCTATGCTACGACACTGCCTTTATTGGTTCAATTCGTCGCCGCTGCGACAGAGGTTAGCTGCATTGCGCCTCTGTACACGAGAGTGGTGTCTGAGGGAAAAGAAGGCCGACTGCCTATCTCCCCAGCTGGTTTAGCCTGCCGGCCTGAAGACACAAGGCATCGGGGGATACTCCCTGGGGTGGTGTAGCGAGGTTGGAGCTTCAATACATTATAGTGCCAGGGATGTAATGCATGATAATGCCGATATTTGCTCAGTCGCGAGTGGAGAGTCCTAGTCTCTGTACATGTAATAAGCAATTGCTAACTATGCAAGTGCATAGCTGGCGATTGTGCAATCACTATCTGTACTTACTGTGTAATTGTACATACATAGTATTTGTAATTACTATCCATACTTATACATAATGTTTCTAATTACTATCCATAGTCAGTGTGTGAATACTCATTACATGTATTTACCCTCAACAGCCCTGACTTCTCCCCTCACCAAACCTATACCCTAACCTACCTTTCCAACGACCCTCACTTGTGGTTTGGCAGCCGAACGGTCAACATGTGTACTTACTATGTAATTACACTTAATTGCACAATTACTCATCATGCAATTATGCCTAAATGCACGGTTAAAACATTTAATTACCTACGATGGTTCTTGAACCAAGTACCGAATCCACAAACTTCCTACTCCAAACTTAACCTCCCCTTTACCCCTCATCCCAGTCTATACCCTCTAACCTCCCCACTAGTGTTTCGGCGGCTTAAGTGTGAACCTATGTACTTACAAACTATATGATTGCACAATTACTAATTATGCAATTGCACAATTACTAATTACACCATTAAAATCGAATTATCCTCGACAGGATTCGAATCGAGTACCACTCCATGCATCGGTCGCTAGGGTACCCACTGTGGCCACACTTCATCCGACGACAGACCACGAAACAGCCTCCTCAGACCACCGGCGATAACACAAAATCCACAAATGTCGTTTGCGCAGTTTTGCGAGTTCGGGCATCCAACCTCAGCCAATCACAGCACACCTCTCAGGGAGGGGAGGGGCATAACCCTTCGGCCAAGCACACCTCTCAGGGTTAGGTGTGAGAATAGGGAGAGGAGGGTGTTCCCCTACAAGGTGGAGGGGGAACACACCCTAAAGATATTTACAAAATGTCCCTTGTGCCACTTTGGAATTAATTTATTGCAAAAGTAACTAGCTCCTACTACTCACATACGCAAAAAACCCTCCACTTGACGATGGCGTGTGTTGTGTGGCGGCCTACACGATAAGCCATTATGACCTATAATGAATCCTCCATGTAACTTGATACCATCCCTCATGCACCCCTGTTGTGACACCTGCATACAAACAGTGTTTACCCGCATCAGCCTCGTATACGACTTGGCCGTGACAACCATTTCACAAAGTCGATTTACAACTTACACTTCTCGTCTACTAGAAATAAGCCTGACATATAAGTAATACAAACAAAAGATCTGATTGCAGCGATTTGTAGGTAATGCCATGCTGTTCAACATACTAAAACTCTACATCCATATCATTGCACCGTTGGTCGCCATGTTGGAAATATGGCGGACATTATGTACTTTTTTTCAGCTTTTCTTATATTACAGGAAAACCATGGACCCTATAGACAAAATGTATAAGAACAAAATTAAAAAGCATGACATTTTACACTATTTTCGTCCGTAGTATTTTTTACCATCTACCATATATATATATATATATATATATATATATATATATATATATATATATATATATATATATATATATATATATATATATATATATATATTCCAATTAGAAAATTCGTAACAAATTAGCGTGTTTGCTTATTTTCATATGCTTTTTCTCCTCTTTTATTTGGAAAATAGCTAGAATAATAAAGAAATTATTATTGGTTCATCCTTAGAGAACTCGTGTTTTCGACTGTAAACTATATTTGGGGTGTACTGGGGTAGTCGTGATGGAGAGGGAAGAAGAAAAGAGCACCTACTTGCATTGATTTTTAATTGTATTTTGTTTGCTTTAGCCAACATGTGTTATAACCTGTGTTATTAAAATTTCATCCATTTTTCTCTGTTGTTAACTCACAATAGATTTAGAGTATTTTATGCTCAGAGATCGTATGTGATATGAGAGAGACGGTTCAGCTGTGTTCGAAAGGAATATAAGGGATTATTAAGGCAAGAAAGTGGAGAAAAGATAAAATATCTTAATTACTTTTGACTTCGCCTGAAGATAATCTTTGGGTTCATGTTTTGCGTCCTAAAGTGTACACAAATCCTCTTGTTACTAAGGAAGGCAAAATTAAATCTCAAGAAATCAACCAATCATGCCATCGATGCTCAGGGACACCATCTTTTAATTTTAAGTACAAGTGTTTCTTTTCTGGCAATTGAATTCAATCTAACGATATAAAAACAAAGTCAATAGTTTCAGTTACAAAGTTAATAGTTTCAGTTCGAACACTTTAGTTCCGTGATACTATATTGAACCCCTGTGCAAACAGGGAATAATAGTTCGTCAGATAGTGTTAAAAACAAGTCTTCTGACAACTACGGGTATACCTGCTGTAGATGCTCGGTACCAAAAAGCATGCAGTTCAAATTTTCGGACAGGGCAAAGCATCCCCCAAAAGTACAGATGTTATGAGAAATCTGCTTCTTCTGGAAGACGAATAAATTAGGTACAACATTAAACCTCCGAGTAATTAAAACAAATGATGATGAATGTGTCCTCGTTAAATTTTTGTGCTCTAAAACGGAGGAATTTCTGTCAGAAAGACAACATTCATATTCCAAGAAATGGATGCAACTATTAGATCATTTTGGAGACACTATGATATTTATACAATGAAAGGAACTTTAAACCTTGGTTGCAATGGGATGTACAACAATAATAATAAATTATCAGTGTCAACAACCGTCGAGACATCGAGCAAGAAAAGTATCGCAGTATAGAAGCAGCAGCAAAAATATTAAAAATTGATATAAAACTTATCCTTCTTAGTAGTATAAAATTGGGTACTAACTCAAGGAATTGGAGATTTGTACCCACAGACCTTGGCCACCATCTTGGATAACATCACTAGGAAAAATAATCCAGTTTGCATGATTTTCCCGACATTTATTTTTTAATTTCCCTCGCGCCTATGGTGGCCAACTTGGAAGCGAACCTTATGCTCTGTCATTTGGAGCAGGGGTTCCCTCTGCACGCTGTAGCACACTATTGCCTTACTAGCACAAGTGCAAGTTTCGTGCTCTCACATTCCAACCAACCACAGTCATGTGTGGAGCACCTCACTGACCAGCAATATGACCGATTTACTTATAAGCATAGTTGGGCAGGGATATCCCACCACTTGATGCAAGTCCTTTTGTTACGTCGTTTCAGCACCTTCTCGACCAAATACACATCTGGGAACCTTGTAGACTAGATCTCCTCTGTGTAGAAACCGCCATGGATGGGAACATTATTACAGTGGTAGTTGCGACTCGCAGATGCATGCAGTTCGTGGGCGATACCCAATCAACTCATCGTATGTAGCCTCCCTCAAGTTATTCGATGATTGAAACTATCTCGTTCGTGTGGAAGTAATTTTCAACATTTTGCGAAGTGGGCAGTAGATACAGCCTATCCACCAGTACGTTCGGGTCGCCCCAGAATACGCATTTGGAGTTCTTGTCGTCGTCTATCTTCTTCAGACCTTCGCTGCTTTTCAGTGCTAGGCTCCTGAAGAGGTTAGCGAGAGTGTCGGATTTCTTCATGATCATCATTATAAACACCGACCTCGGGGTCATTATCTTGACAAAGCGCACATGTGAGTTCGAGCAAAGTATTGTATTCCAGCACATCGGATAGTGTAAATTCCCTGGGCTCCTTGCGAAATAGAAGTTCATATAGCCCAGGGTTCCATGTGCCTCGTAATTGCCAACTCTGATGAACCCAACTGGTAGAAACTATTTCACTGGCACCGAGGAACCATTTATCATTATTTCGAGATGTGTATGATCACAGGTGCCAGCAAACTACAACGTTGGGTTTGAAGGATCTCTTTGGTGTCTTTTTTCTTGAAGCAAATCCACATCCAATCCATCGTCCCAATCTTTCTACATATCATGCTTTCGCTTCTTCAAAGGCTCAGCAGTATCGTCGATTTCTGTCTTTATGGCTACAGGTGCTCCATCGCTCTACCCGAGTACATCGAGACGAGTAATGGGTTTAAAAGTTTCTTCATTTATAAGGTCGCACGAAATTATGGCTCTCGTGGCAAGCAAATACTTTGAGCAGACGGACTGAATCGTCCGATGTAATTCGCTAGCAATGTTCGACATCGTACAGAATAAAAATTATTACTGTTGCTATCTTTTATGGGTTTAGTTTTGGGGCTCCACCAAAATACTTTCGATCTAGCCTAGGCAATCGCTGCAGGCATTCAAAACGTCCCAGCTGAAATTTTGAATATCAGTTTTCGTGGCAAGATGGGAATTCGAAATAGAGAATGCAGGTGTCATATATCCTTCCCGGTTTTTCACATCTTCTTTGTCTTGCACAGATGTCACATTCAATCTGTCGAGATAATTTGACTTCGAACACTAATCGCATGCTCGTCCATGGCCATCATATCGCCGACAATCACAGTCTTCACACACATCTTCACCCTGAGCTCGGACAGGTAGTTCCGAAACAATGTGGATTGTTCGGACAACATACTGCACAATTCCAAAATGATGCCATTACCAGTTTCGAGGATGACATGTTTTTATTAGCAGCATCCATGGATCATTCGGGTTCGCCAACATTTCGAATTAATCTTCTACCAGCATTACATGTTTCATTGTTTCCTGATACGAGACAACCTCTACCGTTGTCTCTGAAATGAAAAAACTTGAGGCTACTTTGCCCAATTTTCGATATGCTGTAACTCATTCTCAACGGCCTGCGATGAACTGATCGAACCCACGCCGGCACCTCCCATTACATAGGAGCCAGTCCTTAACAACCATCAAAAATCTGCATCTCTCTTGCCAGCACAAGTCACAGACTCGTGAAATCTGGTAGTGTCATGTCTGCATTGCCATGAGAAATTTCATACCGTCCATGCTTTCGCATGGACAGTACGAATTTGCTCAGGTTTGCATTGTCGCAGAGCATCTGTTTGAATATGCGCGAATAAATCTGGCTGAGGTACATGCAGTCCACATTCGCGTGCTGTGCCAAGAAGATAACGTATCCTTGAAAACACATCTGTTTTTTTTTTTTTTGCAGGCAATGTCATCAGAGACAAATAATCGAGTTTCGCAGTTCTTCGCAAGGAGGTACGAACGCTTCATTATCGCTGCACGCCTTCCACGGCCTGCAATACTTGTGCCAATCACTGGTTAATTCGGATGCTGTTTTTTTTTTTTATATAGGTACATATTCTCGAATTGAAGACTGTTTTCTTCTTCTAGCAGACTCAATAGGATGCATGTTTTCCCAAAATTTGATGGTCTCCCCATGATGTACCACACTGTATTCGGAAATAGACCTCCCTGTCACAATTCGTGGGAAATAACTTCATCTTCAGTATGAATGCGTACGGGTAGAGTAAAATCTTGCTTGATAATACATGTGTTAGCACTACTATCCTGCGGTGCGAGGTATGATGCTGATTGTAATGTGTGGTGCTGATTGTGGTGCATGTGGTGCCGATTGTGGCATGTTTAGTGCTGATTGTGGTGCCGTTTAAGATTCATTTGGTGCTAATTGTGGTTGCATAGAATTAGTGGTGCAAATTTTGTGTCTAAAGCATCCCTCTGAGTAAACTGTCTGACACTAATCGCACTGAAATGATAGTCTTGAAGTTTTCGTCCTGAAGGTCGTTATTTCATGTAAACACTTGCTATGCAGAGCTATAAATGCTTTACCGCAGAAGCGACACAGCAGATGCATCATTGGAATTTTATGTCTGTACTCTTTCACATCTAAAATGACACTGAAACAAAAATTTATAAAAGGAGTGTACTTATACTTTTCTCACACAGTTCACCCTGATGCATCTAAGAGTTAAGACCATAGCTGGAAGCAGTATCGTTGATTCATCGACAATCTACTGTTCGAGCTGCACATTCTTGGATACAGGTTCTGCGGGCTGGGAACCAAGCTAACCAAAAGGATGTCATGCAACGAGACAGGCATAAAACGCCCTGGACGAGGCATACACGCAGCACGACATCGCTTATTCCCAGTACAAGGATCTGCAAACCAGACACCAGGCAGACATGACACTTGCAGAGAAAGCCGACGATATAAGAAAATTATCAGACACCGGGCTCTGGGAAAAAAATAGCAGCTTAGGGCATTTCCAACATCATAAAGGATAAAGTGAAGATGGGAATGGCGGCAAAGAGCAAGAGGAAAGCGTTAAGTGAAACAAATAGCAGTGACAAAAGGAAGAAAAGCATGCAAGGCCAAGAAAACATCTACCAGTCGAATTATTCAATTTCTTTTGTCTGCACTTTGGGCCTTTGGGGTCTTAATCGGAGCTATGAGTGGTATCGTCTAAGCCGTCAACACAACATCGAACAAACGGAAGCAGTTGTCCGAGGCACAAAGACAATGCAAATATGGAAGCTATCCCCATGGGTAAAAAACCGGCCAAGGCCTCTAAATAAGGCCATACCCAGTAGGAGGTGGAAGTGTGCAAAAAGATGCAGCAGGAAGAGGCAATAATGAAATCTCTATCGAAAGGAGTGCTCACTAACATGGATCTGGTACCATTTGCACGAAAATTGAAAATACCTATTTTTAGATGTGTGTTTGAGAGATGATTTGCCGGCTAAACCAGAGATAATAATGCACTATAATTAATCTGGACACGACAGCCAGACCCGGTATGCACTGGGTAGCTTACGTAAAAAGGGGTAAACACGCAGACTATTATGACAGTTTTGTGAATTTGCGTCCTCCGCCTAAACTGCACGAGCATTTGAGATATACCAAACTAACGCACAATTACAAAACAGAGCAGCTGCCTAATACTGATAACTGTAGACATTTGTGTCTTCGCTTCATGATTTGCTCATACAAGTAGTTGTATAAAACGGCTACACATTGTGAGGAAAGTCAGTCAGTCGAAAACACTTACCTTGATGGGTCGTAGCTGCAAGATATGATAAGTACATTTTCCACCACTCGACCTGGAGGGGGGAGGGAGCATAGGCCTTGTCGAATTTCAAATTTACAATACTATACCGAACATAGACGAAAAAACTGCAAGCTGTACCTCATAAAACGTGGTAATGTTTCTCATGAAGAGTCGCTGTCTATTGGCTCTTATGACATAGACGACATTGTGAAGTACAGTGAAGATTCACTGTCCCCCGACACAGAATTGGAACTATGTGGGAATCCAAATACTCTGAAGTGTTATCAGATGCAGCTAATATCGACTTTATGAAACCGGATATTATCGGACCGATGCTGGAGTTCGAGCCATGCACCTACAGAGTTGAAAAAACACACGGATCGTCACAGCCCGTAAATACATTGTTTGTCAACGTGATCCGAATAAACTGCAATTTGGCGAGCAGTACATGCCTAAATGGCAGGTCGAGCAATACGGACGAATTTTCGCCTATGGTTCCTCCAGATTTTAAAATGGTCGTAGCAACACAAAGCATTACTTACGTTCTGGTCGTCGCGACAGTCCTCGACCAGCACGGAAAGACGGTAAACTTTCGAAACAAAGTTGTCACACTACGCTTGCATTTGCGAAGATGAGAGTAAGATTTATGTCGATCAGAAACAACGAAAGATTGTGTTGTGCAAAATCTCCGACGAGTTAACATGTGCTAATGAGATTAACCTCTGCAGTCCCGGCTTCGAGGTCAATCGTCATGGAAGTTTACCCAAACATCGAAGAGCCAGCCGTTTTCGAAGACAGAATACAATGGTGGCACTTCATATGTATCATCCTTTCCTGATCGGGCCATACACACTACCATCGGAAGTTCTTCCTTGCCAGTCTTTCCTGCGAATTAGAGGGACTAACAAAAGAAGATGGAACCAACCCAGCATTGACAAAAATAACTAGCAATGGATTACTTCCCCTGATCGATCGCATCATGTACAGGTGAGCATAAAGTCTTTCCCTTATTACAAAAATATGTTAAAGTGCTATGTCAGATACAGCCATGTGGTTTGTTGCAAATGGTAGCTAACTCCAAGTTTTTATGGATACACATCGACATGTGCTCAGACAGCATCTGAGATGTTTGTCCTCTCTCTTGTGTTACAGGTAGCGTAATGTGTTTTGTGCTCTGATGAAACACGGTCGCTTATTGCAGTTCAGCAACAGTTTCGAGGTGCCTATGGTCGAGATCCACCAGATGTGAAGAGCATCAAAGGATGGTACGAAAAGTTCAGAGAGACTGGCAGTGTTGGTGACAAGGCAAGAAGTGGTAGACAAGCAGTGAGTGACGAAACAGTTGATATTGTGCATACAGTGGTTCTACGCAGTCCGCAGAAATCGACCCGTCGTTCAGAGCACTGTTGTTAAGATTTTACACAAACAGCTGCATTTCCATTGCAGCCAGATGATAGCCCCAGACGTTTTTCCGATGAAGTGACTTTTCACACCTCCAGGAAAGTAAACAGGCATAACGTCTGGATCTGGGGGTCTGAGAACCCACATCTCGTGGTACAGTATACAAGGGACAGCCCGAAAGTGAATGTGTGGTGTGGTTTAATGCACAACAAAGTTATTGGACCGTTCTATTTCACTGAGCCCATCATTACAGCAACAGTTTACTAGGACATATTGAAACGTTATGTTGCACCTCAGTTACAGGAACGTCAATCATGGATAGTGTATCACCAGATGGATTGATAGAGATGGTCCAACATCAAGGCCACCACGTTCACAAGACATAACCCCTCTTGACTTTTTTCTTGTGGGGTACGTTAAAAACAAAGTGATTCGTTCACCAGTTCCTGATGTGCACACTCTTACAGTACGGATAAGAGATGCTGTAGAGGCGGTGACAGAAGTGATATTGGCAAAGACATGGACCGAAATTGAGTACCGCCTAGACATTCTATGGGCAACAAACTAATAAAATGTCGAAGTGTATCCATAAAAACTGTATGAGTTAATCTACCATTTGCAACAAACCGCATCACTGTACCTAGCATAGTTCTTTAGCAATAAATTATTGTAATCAGGGAAAGACTTTATTCATCCTGTACTTTCTCAACGGTGTCGAGATGGTCCAGTCACGAGATGTGGGGATACCTTCAATGATCAAAAATTGCCTTTCGTTCACGCCGAATGAGCTGTGTGCAGCCAAGATGGCACACTGGGGAATCGAGGATGACTAGTTTTCCCACTTACACCAAAGGCAGTTTCGAAATGTGTGGTATGCTCTCCATGCACTTGGTATTTGCTGGAAACTACAAAACAAATTACCCTAAATTCGAAGCAGGAACTGGTGCTGCTCCTAGCCAATACACATGGGGACACCACCGCGGATATGGGAGAAAACCTGGAGGCAGTGGAACTGAAACCACAGTCTATCGAATGGATACTGCCTCATGTGCAGTTGAGCACTGCAGAATGAATAGAAATGTTGCAGAATGTGGAATATGGTAAAAACATCGATGTGGCTTTCTGATCGTGAAATCTCGAAACGCACCCCGGATCGCCGGCAAGCCAGTGAATAAACTGGATGGTGAAATCCAGCTTTGCTTTTGAGAAACAGAAGTGCATCATTGTTGGGATACAGACTGGAAGAGAACACAATTTAAGATTGAACCGTTTGCAGTTCGACACACATCAAATAGAAAATGAGAAAAAATTTTTGAATAGAGAAAGCAGCCCATATGTTGACATGAAACACGAATTTTGAAAATTGACTGTACCTGCTGGCATATCAAATGTATGCTCAATTCTGCCACATACTTCACGACTGGTTTGTATTGTATAATTGTCGAGACAAGACTGTCAAAATAATGTCGTGAGCGCAGTTGAGAAAATAACTATTTGCACATTATGTCTGCTTATTCGTCTTCGAGCATCGTCAACATTCTACTATTAAATGTTGATGTCGCAGTTGTAACTTTTGATCGGTGTACATATGGAAGCAATCAAAATTGTAAGTTCAAAGCTAGATGAATTTTCGAAAATACTATTTCATTTGGGCAGTTTTCATACAGTAATGTCATTCCTGGGGGCCATTGGGGAACTTACGTGTTCAGGCATTTAAGAATTTCTGCAAGAACTGTGGATCTTATATCTAAAGATGTTTGGCATAACAAAAGTATAAGTTTATTTAACAATTACAAATCACTTATTTTGTGTTAAAGGTAACTAGTTTTACATTTGTGCTAGTAAATAATAGAAATCAGTGATAAATGTATTTGATTACCTCATTGGCTGATATTAAAAATAACTGAAGAAAACAAATTAGAAAAAAAATCTTTTTACCAAGTTCATCGAACAGGCTAATTAAAAACATTCACCTTCTGCAAGAGGTGCATACTGAGAACACAATACCCATTTAATGTAAGGAAAAGCATACTCCTGTTCGTTACGAGCTCACCACTTAGTTCAAGCACAACTTATGGTGGGTGTTTTGAAATACTGCCCACACACAGAAGTCGAGTGCATCCCAGACATCGAGTGCATAAATGTAACTGACGAAAGCAGTGGAAAATTCATTGAAATGAGTACAAATCACAACTTATTTGCATTTCTCACTTTGAAATACCAGAAGAACTACAAGAGCTAGTGAAAAAATGCTAGGGAGTAAAATTGTATATAATTTTGTGATCTTTAATTTTGTTCATGTACCCTATGCCTCCAGAGTGCACAGTTTTCCCATAAAATAAGAAAACCTGCAAAAAAAAAGTACATCATGTCCGCCAAATTTCCAATATGGCAATCAAAAGAACAGATACGGAAGTAGATTTTAAGTATGTTAAACAATATGGCATCAACTGCAAGTAACCACAATCAGAACTTAGGTGGTTATATTAATTCTGTGTCAGTGTCTAGTTTACTAGACTACTCGTCCACGATCACAACACACACAAGTCGATTCGTACACAGAAGAGACATTTGATAACTGTGGTATGAAAACTTGTGTTGGCATACAATTATCGATTACTACTATAAGCGCTAATTATTGCACGTGTTACGGTGGTGTGTGTGTTCTTTTAATACTCGTGCATGATACGCCAAAATTCATTCGGCACTCTCGAGTCTCTCGCCATAGAAATGGAACACAGACACATGTAGTGTAATATGCCATTGTTTCGATTTATTGTAATTTACAGCATTTCTCAAAGCCACTGTTACGTATTTCTCTGATATCTTGTCCCTTTGGGTGTCGTGCGTGTTGCCTGCCTGCCTGCCAGATTTTGAACATAATTCTCTTAAAATTTCAAACTCGAATTACTCCAAAACGGTGAAGGTTAGGGTGTCTACATAAGGCAACCTTTTCGTCAATTGGAACATGCGGATTCATATTCCACCAATAAGATCCTACATATGATACTGCGTCATGTCGAACGGCTCGTATTAAGAGTGGTAACCGTTATATCCAAGAATTTATCTGTTGACAGACAGATTTTGTGGTGTTTGCAGAGTTCCATCTTACATATTTTCTCCGATATCTGTAGGCCTACTAATCTGGCGCATCAGGTCCAACTTCAAAGACATGTACCGCCCTTGGGAGCCGATTTAGAACATAGGTCGTATATATGTTTACAACTTTTTTTTTTTGTGATTAACCTGCAGCCGACGATTGTCGGTCGAATTTGGATACATCCTGTATATTTTAGACTATTTTTCATAAGGAATCGCGCGCGCCTGTGTAGTAGGGAATGTTTGGAGTCGTGGATGACCATTAGCGGCAAGTTTGTGGTGCGATTGGAGAACGACAGCAACCAGCGAGTGCAGTCTACAAACATCGAAAGTAGAATGAGAAATTGAACAGCTGGACTGTTGGAAAGTCGGGAAGGATGCACGAGTCATTTGGAAGGATGGTATCCATAGCATTGGACATTTTATTCGTATGTGTGTAAATATGTGAGGATTAATGTATTACGCCCTTATAACCCCTTTTTGGTATGAACGTTATATATCATAACATACTGTAGCTAGTATAAAGAGTGACATGGGTCTTTAATTATAATTGAGATTGGCATTAAAGTGTTGCATACATTGATAGGACAATAAGTCACTATCAATAAATTTACAATCTAAGATTAATTCCTTTAATTTATCAATACTCCCATGGCGATTTGTAACACTGGAGTAAACAGTGGGATGGAGTAATTTTCTTGTAAATGAAGTTAGACAATAGAATAGTGATCAGTGATTTAAAATAATTATATTAGCTGTGGGCTGCAAAAATTATAAATGTATTGTGCAAGTATCGCAGTGAATGTTAAGGACGAAAATATCAGCAGTGGAGATCCACTATCACTGCACCAGCAACCGAGGTAAGTGGTGAGGAAGGGCAAGTCGTAATCAATAAAGTACCCATGGAGGATGCCCAGCCGATCAGCGGCAGTGGTGTGATGCAGCCATAAGTGGGTAGAGGGGCGCAATTAAGCCCACTCCTTAAGATGGTCAGACACCTTAAAGGGATGACCAACACCAGTTTGAAATATTCGCCACCCTAAATGGCATGGTAAGACGAACAGCATGCTATCTCGCGGCTGTACTGAGAGGCCCCGCAGTGAGCATACTAAAGACTACCAGAGCGACATCGACCGGAGTACCCCACACTGGTGCCTGCCTTTTACTAAGTGTCGGTGACCAATGCCTGCGACACACCATAATATGCCCAAATGCAGCTATGGCTGTCTCGCCTCTAGTAGGGTGTCCCGAAGAGGCGCACGACGTCATAGCTATCTGGTTCTTCAATGCAATCGCCGATTCAGAGGTACGGCAAGCAATACAACTGGCTGCACCCCACACTTCGAAGGACGCCCTGGCCAAGGCACTGGAGGTGCAGTCAGCAAGACAGGTCTCAGCCAACCGATGTCCAGTGCAGTCCGAAGACGAAGATATCAGGAAGAGAGAAGCTGCCGGCAACCATGTAGAGCATTGCTTCTCAGGGTCCACAATACAGAGCTTCGTCCCCACCCACCACAATGGCCAGAGTGCTCGTCATATGGACAGTTGGGGCTACTGAGAGTACTACCCTAATAGCTGCAGCAGCAAAGGAAAAATGGCAGCGAGCGGCAGATTAGAATACAACACATTCGGGAAACTTTAAACACCGATATTAAAGGGCGAAGGTCGGTGATTGCTAGGGAGAAGACCACAATATTATTACAGGTATATTCAGTGAAGCAGGACACAGAAGCCATATTAGTAAAGAGGAACCTGAATGCTATTCTTGCCAGATAAGTTGAAGAAACTGGGCTATCATAACAGTGATAAGACCAGATATTCTAGGGCCTTCCCTCAAGCAATTGTCTAATGATAGCATGGAAACTATTTTACTACATTAAAGGACGAAACCACACCAGGTAGAGGTAAGAGAAGACCTTACCCTTGAGCACAGCATTTACATAGCAGAAATATGGGCTGGATGTATTTTGGGGCTCTGAGTACTATGTAATCTAGGATTATTTATACACGACATGGAGAGCTATGGGTAGGCAGTACCGAGTTAAGTGTCATCATCGTAGGACTTGTCCTCACTAATGTGCTGCCCAGTACTCTATAGTCAGCCCACTGTGCCAACTTCTGGTGAAATTGACATTACATGCAAATGCCATAAAACTATCAATCAGTCAATGGTCTTGTCCCATTGTACTTTTACGAACAAAAAGAGGGCTTCTGAAATTTTGTGTAGATTACTGCCAACTTAATAAGCGCTTTTCCATTACTGCTGTTTTTTAAGCTCATTACTTTGCTGTTATTTTGTAGTAGGCTATAATATTTATACTGTATTTTTTTTGTAAGTAGAAATAAGCCAGACCATTCCTCGACTAAAGCTACTGAAGAAGTGAAACAAATAGTAAAAATAACCATTTGTAGCACTGTACTTATTGTAAATTACTGTTGGACGGAAAGAAACTAAAATAATATCTGACATCTTGCAGAACAGAACACAATCACAAAAATATGTAGAATTTGGTGGAAATGGCAATACTGGTCGATGTTTCTCTACTGTGACTAAATTTATGCAACCTAAAAGTTAAGGATAATACTTAATACATACTAGCAATCAATACATACACAATATTACTAAAATTGTGGTTGCTTAAAAATGCAACACATTTACTAGAGGCTGACCATTTAAAAAACATGGCGATACCATTCCAAAATTTAACAAGTGCTCTTATCATAGCACCTGGCGAACACATGACACACAAGAACTTATCTTTACGCTAATCTATGAGCATTCTGTATGCCAAAAGATTGAAAGTTAATCAAGAATATGAAAATGCGTGCCATGGCGCAAGCCCATCAAAGGACACGCATCATAAAAGGAACAATATAAAACAAAGCTTAAAATCCCAATCAAATGGCCTGGCGGAAAAACTTTCCCCCCATCAAGGCGAACCATTTTAAAATACACTTAGAAACAATAAACTAAAACTATTTAAATTCTTGACCTCAAAGTGAGGGCGCACTAGCGATGATACAAAAAGAAATGGGCAGAAATATTGGGCAACCAAAAACGAACAACAAATTACTAAAATTCATCAAGGTTTCTGCAGTGACGTGGCACTTATTAATTTTGAACATGCAAAACCAGACACCCAATAACCATGCAAGAACTAAGACACGTCCACAAACGTTTAGCACTCCTCAAAAACTGTTAACTATCAACAAGTTAAGGCCCATGCCAAGAAAATCACACTTGGTGCGCCCCGACTCACCGCTTCCCATTTGGCCAACACTTGCTGCACAATCACTGCCTCAGACACACTTGGCTTGGTTACAAATTGCACTGACACTATCAGACTGAAGTCCGGTGGTAGGCAGCTAGAAGGCTGTTCACCGGTCGATGAACCAGACGAGAATGACTCGTCCCAATTAAAAATTATAGTGAGCACCGAAGAAGGGGAAGGCAGTGGAAACCCGAGTCACCAGCGAGGTAGGGGAAGACTCTACTGTGCCAACTGCAAGGTAGAGAGTTAAGGCGGCGCGTAATTCAAACGGTGGCGCAAGCACAGCACCCAAAATCTTTAAGACATATTCTAAGAATTAATCGTCTACAGTTTGTGCTTCGTGATTTGGAAGTGGAATGACCTTGGGCCACTTTGTAATCTTGGGGCATCAGTAGATACAGATTACCTCTCTGTGGCTGGCAAGTGGCCAACAATGTCTACTTCTATACTCTTCAATGGAGCATAACATTGTATTTCTGAAGGGGAAATAGTCCCCTAGTCCTTCCTTAGTTCAATCCTCACAGTACAGATGTTGCACATTCAGCACCAATTCTCAACATCGTCTCGACAATGGGGATAGTAGAATCTCCGTTTAACTCTGTCGAGGGTATTGTCAACACCAAAGTAACTACTGGCCGCCATATTATGAAATTTATTTTAGACTGCAGAGACACTGCAGTGCAGGACATATATGCCTGATACTAATGTTACAGAATACTTTCTTGTCCACACCAGGATTTAAACCCATGACATCATACTTATCACCAACAATTTTTAAAATATGTACCACGTATCGAAATTGTGTTGCTCCCCTTTTCCCACCATTGTACCTACTTAGCTAGCACAAAGTTTCCTATGTTTGACTGTTCTTCTTAGAGAGTCAGCAGTTCAACAATGTCATCAGGCCCTGGTTCACTAAAATTCACATCATCCACTGAGTCATCATTAATGAACAGTCCTGCAGGTTCATCTTCACTGCTACTGTGTTCTAAAACTGCTTTCTTTCATTCGCATATGCTTGCGATCTTCTGGCTGCTCTTTTGTTTCTTTTCCTTCAACTTTCCTCTATCTTCTTTCTCTCATTTTCGTATCTGTATTTACTGCTTTTTCTTTTCCTTCTCAATTTTTTAAATATTTTCTTTTCCTTTTGCCAGCCTTATCCATTCTTCACTAGTTACAACACAACCTTGAGGATCCAGTTGATGCCTTCCTTTATGGCATGCTTGCATTTGTCCAGCTTTTCTTAACAAAAGCGCCTTAAATGAAGTAGTGATATAATAATGAGAGTGCGAGCGCACCTGGCTCCTGAGCCACAGCACCACTGTGACCATCTTGGGTGATGGAAGTCGAAACTTCCTGATCTCTCATTCCTCTCTGATGGCAGTCAGCATGCTGATCGTCGGTGGCCTTCTTAGCAGCCAGTCCGCCTCGAAGCTTCATGCTCTTGCATTCCACCTTGAAACTTCCCATCAGCCATTCATCTCTGATGGTGGCCATCTTGGATTGCACTTCACATTCTGACATTCTGAGTGTTTCCTCGGAGTCCTCTCAATTTTTTCGTTTTGTTTTACTCTCTTCCTCAGCTTGGCACACAGTAACAGTTTTCCCCCTTTTTCGCCTCAGTATTTGTCCTTTCCCTCTGAATCTCCCCTCAGAATTCCCTATTCCGGACGTCGATCTTAGATTCTTTACTTCATGCTCTTGCATTCCGGCCAATTTCCATTGATGACACTACGTGGCTTTGACTACTTGTGCGAGGAGTGTCCCTAAGGTCAGTACGCATTCTGCCTCGAAACTTCTTGATCTTGCATTCTGCAGGTTCTCTCAGAGTTCTCAGGATTTAAAAAAAAAAATGTTCTTTCTCTTTATTCCTCTCATGCTGCCTCTCATTCTCCGAGTGGTTTTCTCAAAAATTCCTCCTCTCAACCCTCCACCATCACATTTTCGAAGTTAACAACAGAAAATTAAATATAGAACACTAGTTTATTAAATTACTAAAAAAACATAGTAGGCCTATCATATTCGTCCCATTCTGTGTATCACATTTCCCCCCATGTACTGTATCACATTCACTCCACAGATGAAGGTTTCAATAGTAACTAAAATACAACTAATAGACTAACTTTTAAAACATTAAACCATAGAGGAAACTTTCCTGCACCTTTAAAAATAAAAAATAAAAACATATCTATTTTCTAATTCACGCAGAGAAAACAAAAGTTTTTCGACCTCCTTGGGAAAATTTTTGGGCCCAAAAATTTGTTACATGAAACTTCCTCCTCTTATAGAAAAAGTAGCTGAATGTTTATATTGTGAAAAGTGTAAATATAAATACGTGGTGTAAATATAAATGTGACTTTCACATATTTTTTCCATATTTTTTGTAGCATTAAAAGTTTACTTTTTTTACTGTATCATATTCACCTCAAGTTTACCCCCGTATCACTTCACCTCTCCTGACTCCAATGCTATTTATAAGAAAATTTTTGTTGGTAGTTCAAAGTTCATGTCTGTACTGCAGAGTCAAGACAAATGGCTAATTTTTTACTATAGCAATTTTTTTTATTTTACTTCAATAGTAAATTAAAGAATCTGGTAACTTATAGTGTGTGACAGCAAACTTTAATACAAATTCTTTAATTTTAAATAATGGGGGCAAGTTCATTGTCCCCCCCCCCCCCCCAATTTGTATAAACAATTTTTCTCCTGTGTAAGAGATGAAATGGGAATGGTCCATGACAGGTAGGTAAACTGGTGGGCGAGAGTAGTTGGTTGTACAGAGAAGATAAATGTGGATTGGGAAGATAGTGCAAGTAGATATGACTTGAAAGAGCAAATGAATTTGTTAATTCAAGGTCATATTCAAAATTCATTTTTAATTTATAAACTCCATTTCTCCAAGTTTTTTTTGGCCATTTTTAAAAATTGAATTTAATATCAGATTCATTATTAAAATTTCACTTATTTTTCCATAATTCAAGCTTCACCACCTACATTCAATTATTCATAGCTGCAGACAAATTATTCAACCTACATTTCACTGTCTCCTGTTGGATCCCTACATTCCACACTTAAAACACCAAGGACTTCACACACCGGTATGTTAGTAAGATTAGGTCACTGGAATAGGCCTACATTAAGTATACATTTTTTCTATAACATGGAGCTGCTGATATTACGTACTAAATAGTAATAAGGACTGCTTTGTTCCAGTACATGGTGAACCATGGGTTAGGCCCATGGTGAACCAGTGTCCTTTAAACTAGATGTCTTGAAACAATAGGGAAAAAATGGACTCTCATAAAACATGCTCCAAAATCATGAACCAACAAGTGAAAGAGCCCGTTACATCTGAAAAACACAAAATAATAAAAACAAAAATTTAAACGTAGCAAACATAATAACTTTCAACAAATACTTCAGGTGTGACTGCACACATTCATTGTGAAGTTGCACTCACTAACATAACTTATCTAGACACCAACAGAAAAAAGTTTCAGAGGTTATTGAGATGACAAAAAGGGAAATGCATACATGATGGTGAAAACTGTGAGCGAGTGGAATATGTTGCCAGAGGGGTTCCCGCGGAGAGGGTTGGAGAGCGAAACTGGATGAGGAAAGGAAGTTCTTGCCACAGAAACTGGTCATACAGTTGATTTACACAACAAACTCTTCATACAAATTTTAAATAACTTGACATTAAATAACAGATAATTGTTGCTTTTGTGAAATGCAAAAAAACACGGTAATTAATAAAAAGAAAAAAGACATTACTGTAATAAAAAATGAATTAACTGAAAATTACTGAAATTGGCATAGTTAGAAGTTAGTAGCCTACAGAGTATTAGAAGGTACTGAAAGAAGGAGAAATACTGTGTCTAAATTCTTCTGAAATACTACACATACGTTTATGTACCTGTACTCAAGTTGTCTATATACACAAAGACCTGACAAATGTGTATTACTCAAACTCTCTTTGCTTACATAGTCATACTGAAACTTAAAGTATTGTCCATTTTATATAAGTGGGGTAAAATCTGACAAATGAACCAACCTACACACAACGTAAACAGTAAATGATCTTGTTCGTTAAGTATTGAATCAGTTGAACTGCTGTGGGATCTGTGTTAAGTTGGCTATTTTGATCATGGCTTTGGAAGAAAACAGTACTTAGAACTAGGGATGTTACGGACGAATCAGTATGAGATCGTAACCAGCCAATTTCACACGTCTAATAAATAAATGGGCATTCAAGCGTTACTCAAAATGCTGCCCAAAGTTTAGGATAGTAATTATGTAGGAAAACTTTTCTAAAAAATAAAGTGCCATAGAATATTCAGCAGCAAGTAAGACTATTTTTGTAACATATCTAACCTAAAACTTTGATTCAACTATGTTGGTCACAAACAAAATAAACTCACGACGTCACCTGTAAAATAACTTACAGTCTTACTTACTGTGTTATAAATCCACTGCTATTTCATTGTTTACAACAATCAAAACTACCACTAGAAATAAAAATGTGTCACTGGTACTTTATTTGGTAAACTACGGGAAAAAGGGCTGGTAAAGACTGTTCACGAGAAAGTGAGCACTTTAAAAATGATCCTTAGAAAAACATCAATGCCCCTACATGCATTATATTTTAATGGGTGCACTGAGTGACATTCACCCAGTTTAGTTGGTAACGATAGATGGAAAGTAGTTCCATATATTAACATTGAATAAAAAGTGTTAGGCAACCATTTGTGAAAACTTACAATTAATTATTTCACTGTTTTTTTATGTATCACAGTGTAAAAAGAATCATATTTGTGAAGCATTTACATTCTTAATAATTTCAGACTTTTATTTGACAGACGCATGAATAAAGTGATGAGGCCCATAGCAATGTTAATTCTACATAAGGCGGAGGAATACACAATGTGCATACAAGTAGATCTTAAGCAGGGCTTTCAAAAGTGCTAATTTTACTGTGAACAGCCTATATGGTAATGTCACTAGTACATAACACAAGCTGTAATATAACACGTATTAAAAACATTTTTTATTTCATAAAAAAATTTACATCATGCAATATTTGGCTTATCATTTGGTTGGAATTTATAACTTCTAACAGCCCAAGGTAAGCAAACAACACACTGGCCGCCATTGTGTATTCTTACACAATAGCCAAGTAAACAATAATGGACAACAAAATCCCAACTCCAAACGATGATCATCATAAAATTAAAGTTATTACTGAAAAGGTTTAACAAATCGTAATTTCAAATCTTACATTACTACTTTTATCATTTGTAAACAATGCATTTGTGTTCTATTTTCTACAAGATACTTTACAAAACAATTTTCGTAGTCACATTAAAAACTTGGAAATGCCTAATTTGGCAACCAAGTGGAGGTTTTTTTTTTTTTTTTTTAGGTAATTGATTAGATTATTATTACCATGGATACAATGTATGTTTGATGATTATTTGAAATAATTATATTGAATGTGATGTATATACGTTTAGAATCGCCCATTTTTAAGGTTAATGGATCTGGATGTCTAAAAGCGTGGTGTGGAATTATTTCACTGTTAAGGCATGTAACGAGAGTTTTGCTGTGTGTAATTCATGCATCAAATAGGACAAACATTGCTGTAAAGATAAAAAAAAAACTTTCAGTATTAATTCTGCAGCATATTCTAACATTGGCTGTACCATTGTGCCCTATGCCTACTGAAATATAAAATAATTTTTTTTCAGGTAAGCTACTAATATTTTTTTATTACTTACTATTCTGAAATTGTATTAATACATTACAATAATTTCTATTAAAGTACCATTTCACTTTTTGACAAAATCTGTGTATTACAGTAAAGAATCAGAATCAGAAATGGTAAATATTTGAATCTGCAGTTCATATCAGAATTGGTTTTTCATTGAATCGGCACATCCCTACTTAGAACTAAAGTCGTTAATTTAAATCTTAATTATAATTACAACATTTACAGTTTCAATTATGTTTTTAAACCAATATTAAATTTTCTTCACTATTAGTGACTGGACTTTAAAAACATATTTAGCATTTATAACAGAGTATGTCAACACATGCGAACAGTAAACATTTCCAGCCAATGACTAGCCATGTTTATGTTTCCAGCCTGGTGAAGGCTGTTGTGCATGTGCATTTTCTCAGTGTGTTTATTATATGAATATCTTCTTGGTGTTGTCGGAATATTTAATCGGTAGCTAATTGTTTTTATTTGCTTTTTTTGAAGCATACTTGGTTGTAGGTACCGTTGTTAGTGAAATGTAACATTAATTTAAGTGTGTACCTTTTCGTTAAAACTGCTCGTTACGCCATTTTCTTACCGCCTTCCACAATGAAGTGAAACAAATATAATTTACGTAGCTATATTAAGTTTAAGTTTGTTTGTATCAGGAGATGTACGCAGTATTTATTTTACGGAATGATTCTGCAGATAAATTATATAATGCTAGAGACAAAGAAACATGGTTTTAGTGAAGTAAACTCGCAAGGATTGCCATAGAAAAATACGTGTTCAATATGTTTCAAATGATACAAACAGTAAGTTTGTGTGTTTTGTAAATGTATTTGTAAACCAGTAACATAAATATGGAAATGCATTTGGTCTGAAAAAGCAGCACTTTCCACACTTTTGTAGTGAGTGGATAATATTTGTTTATTTGCCTATATTGCTGCATCTATTGAATGCGAACAGTGACGTATGTATCGCGTTTCACTTTTTCATTAAAATAAAAATTTTCTAAGTTAAATAATTAAAATGTTCTTTCTATACAAGCAAAATTTTTCACTGCTCCATCCAAAAAATATGCAACTCCAAATGCCACACACTCGCAAGAACATCAAAATTATGCAGTCTTACGAAAGACGTTAAACTAAAGTCCCCGCCCCACCCATCTTTGTTTCATTTTTTCCCCTCGAAATAAAATAAACAGAACCCCAACAAATTTAACTCTAATTAAACAGGTAGGAATGCCAACCTAGCTATAATATCCTACATTAATTACTGAATGGAAGTTAGCTAATGTAAGACTTTCAGTGCCTGTCATGACAGGGAACACAAGCGAGGTAAATGGAAGTGTGCACTGGACTCAAAAAACATTTGTTTACAAACGACTTTTTCTTCAATCACAAAACAGCTGTGGGACAATACCTATGCTTTACATTGTAGCTGACATTTGATAAAAATTATTTTGCCACAAGGAAAATACATCAAGATATAAGACACCATTACAAAAACTGCTTTTACACTATTCAAAATGGAATTTAAGACCGCCCATGAAAAATTTAATGCAAGAATGTCTCGAACATCTCATGAGCTTGCAGAAAAATATCTCCTTGCACGACAGAAGTTGATGGCCTCTGAATATCTTAACTAGCAATAATTTTAATAATTAAATCACAAACACCCACTGTTAATAAGCAGATGATATGTACAACAGGAAATTTTTGTACTTTTCCAAAAATCTATCCGAGCTCTATTTCAAGAGTTCTTCATAATGAATATGTTTTACAGATTCCTTTTTGCACAGCTATATTCTTATATCAGATTTAGTATGAAAGTGAAATCTTGCACTGGTTTAGCAGTTATCTTGTCATATAAAAGCTCCATTATGATCAAAACAGGCACATCAGGAATGTTCTCTTACAGGCTACTCACGGTTAAAACACTTAAACACCTTTCACTGATCATAACTACTTGCATATTGTGGATACAATATGTAAGTAGCTCCTAATTGGCAGTGAATTAATAAAAATATTTATTAACTGATGAACCTGCATATGTAATGTTTAAAATTATTACTAATGAAGTTAGTTGTTCTTGTTGATTATGTATTCACATAATGTTCCTAACAATCTTACAGATTTACTTAGTTTGGCTACTTGGAAGGTGCATGAATAAAGTGAAAAAGATCAAATCCATGCCAATGTTCATTTTACATACTCGTGGAAGTATACAAAATGAGAAGTAAATGTGGCTCTTATAAGCACAGTTTTAAAAAGTGTTCAATTAACAGTGAACAGCCTATAAAATTCAATACATAAATATATACACTCGCAATTAGGCTACTGCCTGGTGATGAGATCTCTCACCTCTCCTTCACCCAACCAACTCCTTTTCCACTCCCTTCCTGAACTTACCAACCCATCCCACGGATACCAATTCCTCCCTCAACACATTCCACTCCCTCAGACATCACAAGCATGGACTGCTTACCCTGCTCCATTCTCCTCCACACCCTCTGAAGCTTCTCACTGTTGTTTCCTCTACCTCTAAACACCCCCTTACATAGCTTTGAGTGTAGTCATCCCCATCCTCCCTGTACATTCTGACTAGCCATTCCACTTTCCTCCTGTCCTTCAATGAGATCCACCCCATTTCTTTCATCATCACTGATGGCCTATAGTTCCCTTCTTCCTCATAATTCTGCCCCTGCCTTCTCCCCCTACCCTTCCCCCATCATGCTGCCCTTCTCTGCACCTTTTCCAGCTTTTGCACCTCCACATACGGGTCACTACTGCAGCATATTCCAACATTGGCTGTACCATTGTGCCATATGCCTTCTCCACCTCACAGCTGACTCCTTTCAGCACCCTTCTCAACGTACCCAGAGCCCTTTTTCCCTTTGCAACCACCCTCCCTACCTATTTTTTCCATCTGAGGTCTCCCTGCAGTACAATCCCTAGATACTTATATTCTGTTGTTTCTGCTATCTCTTGTCCCTCCATCTGTAAATGTCCCTGCTTTCACCTTCTTCCTTGTAAAACTCACTACCTTAGTTTTTCTTATATTTATCTTCATTTTATTTTCCATGGTCCACAACCTTATCTTGTCAATGTCCCTTGCAAATCCCCCCCCCCCCCCCAACTTCAGCATATATAACACAAATGTCTGCAAACAATCTTATTTTTCCCCTAATCCCCAAACCCATGTCATTTACCATTATGGTAAATAACAAAGGACCAAGAATGCTTCCCTGTGGTACCCCTGACGTATCATCCCCTTCCTGCGATATTGCCTCCCACATATCTTCAAACCATTCACAATTACACTTACCAAAATATTCGGTCACCAATAATTCATAATTCTGAAAATACCTCATCCACCAAGCATGCTAATGCAATGAAATAGGAAGGCACATTGTCTCTCAGAGATACCTACCAAAAATAATAATTACACAGTATTGTATGTTACAGAGATGAAAATAACAATGGATGTAAGACATTTTGTTCATATTTACTTCTACTAATCAAACTAAGTGTGTGCATTTCACTCCACACTATCAGACAATCAGAACGAACAGACAGACTATGCCCCTTATGCTTGATGTACAATGCAACGACAAGCTCATCCCGACAGTCTGGCCATTTCTGGCATCATAATTAGTTCTGTGTTTAAAATAACTTAAGACCTACCCCGAAAGTTTGCATACAATAAGTGTTACGTTATTTTCAGTGAATCTTAGAATGGCAAGTAACTTGTTCTTGGTACATTGTTTGTAATGCATAGAAATCTCAAAACATTGTACACTATTCTGTTTTGGTGGTGTGTTGTCAGACAGTCTGGTTATAGAAATTTCAGCATAATCGTCCGTTAAATCAAGGGTTCATTGTATTTTCTAGTCATCAGCCTCAAATATTTGGTCACCAATGGTGACCTGGAGACTGGCAACACTCCCAGGAATAGACACATAACCAGTTATTACTAAAACATTACCAAACTAAATCTACAGAAATTTTTTTGTAAATGTTTCAACCAAAATTTTATATTTACTTACGCCATTAACATAAATATTTACATACCTATCTGGTACATAATTTAACCTATATAATTATTTTGCTAATTATAATTTCAAATGGAGCCTATTTTAATGTTATTTCAGTTTGCACGCATAACAGCTACACCACTTGCGAGTAATTAATTTTACATTACCTACTATGAAAAAAATAGCCTACAACAATTACTAGCTACTGATCCAAACATTCACTTCCTACATTATAAAACATGGTAGGGCCTATTAAATTAAGCTAGCGGTAAAATGTGAACCTGTTTTTCCTGAGTTTTCTTTTTTACATGCGGAAATTCGGAACCTGGCCTCATACAGTTAAATGCAGAAGAATTAAATATCGTTTCAGTATTTTTAATCCTATTTACCTAACTTGGCACTCAACAAATCTTATTACTAACATGACACTAATAAACATTGTTCCAGGTATTAGGAAGTACACACTTGACCAACTTGTGTGAAAACATACACAGAACCAATCATAACATGTTAGGCCTAAACACTTCCCTGTCAAATTCACTTGGTTTTGCATTTTAAAATGTTCATAATGATGTGTATTAATAAGGTAATTACGCAAAAGTAAAAAAAAAAAAAAACTACAGATGCATACATGAAAAGGTGTAGCATATTGGCGAGTTATTTATACAAGATAGCTAGCTCAAAATATTACTCGCCTTGAAAATTCTCGTTTGTGAAATCTGACTAACAAATGGAAACATCCACCTTTGAAATGTAAATCACAGCAAGACGCGACCATGACTGTGGATGTGCATATGGTTTTAATTATTTTTGTTGTAGCATAACCTTAAATTTCTAACAATACTAAAAATTCTATCACGAGGAAATATACCCCAGCACTAACTTGGCCGCAGCGTCTCTAGTTACTACAGTGCACCATTAATTTTTAACATAGGCCTACCTAACATATGTGATAATTGTAACAATCCTCCAACTACATGCATCAGTAATGTCTTCCAAAACAAGAATCTGAAACCCCAAGACCTACGGGATTCGTAATAAAGCAGGTTACATACACATTGCTGATTTAAATTCCAATAAAATTACCCGAGAAATCTATGATTAACAAATATAAGCACAATATATACGATTGTGATAATCAAAACACAAGCTCAGCTGACAATCAAATCCTTCGTTAAAGTAAGGGAATTTTTGTTAGTCCGTGAATCCTCCTACACGTTCAGTTTGTGTGAATGTGTAAAGGCAAGTTCTCCAGAGATTAATGAACATGTCCTAACATATTTTAATTGAAGTGTACTATATAGGCCTGCCGTTATATCACCATATCGATTTCGTAGGCTCCCTACCAGATGCAGTAATTAGATTTCAAACAACATATTGAAACGTCATAGGCATGCAACACCGTCATACTTTAAACCATTCGATGATAAAATAACTTACCTCTCCATTTGTAATGTTGATTCCCAAATATATGTCACCAAAGGAACCACTACCGATTTTCCGCACTAAACGATATTTACCACCAACTATAAACTCCGTTTTTCCAGAAGAGATTGAAGTTGCCATAATTTAAAAGTTTAATATGAAGAATGTTCGAAATTTTAAAAGGTAAACTAACAAAATTAAATCAATAATCACAAACACTACCACCTCCGACTATACGCCGACATCCCCCCGAGTCGTCCCGACACGTTCTGGCCAACAGAGCGCGACACCGCACGAGTTTTCTCTGCTACTTTGTTTAAAAGCTTTCTGTTCTGACAAAGATACTCCAGAAACTGTGAAGAAAGACAAAAATTGTAAGTATATAAATTTCCTAAATTATTTAGAGGCAAATAATTAACAAAATCTCCGATTCGTGTTTAAATATGCCATATATATTCTCTTTGGAGAAAGAAATAAAAATGTCTCTACCAACATGATCGTTGTTTCAGGATACTTGACAAAGAGTATGTTACACGGAGAAAGAACTTGTTTACGACTTCTGCATTTTTCAATAACTACACTGGGCTGCACTCAGTGTACACTGGATGAGTAACACTTGTTCCAATTAATAGCCAATCACACTGAGGCTACATTCCACTTGGTACTGAAAGCAAAGACCTGTATCATAACAAAAGGAACGCCATCAGTAAAAATTTGCACGCCAATGCAGTAGCACTCAATACTTGAACAAGGTGGAACACTTGTCAACAATTTTCATCACGAATAATGACGTCTGCTATAAATGTCGAAGCAATTATTTGTTAAACATTTTTTTAACAGGAATGGATAGATTTGTCATCTTTTTTTCATTTTCGTCTGATTCAAACGCATAAATTGATGATCGGATCAAAGGATTTTAAAATAACATTTCCACCTGCAACTTCTGCATATAACAAAAATGTAACTTGCATGTTTATAAATTGTCGCCAAGTTACTTCCTTTGCTTTACTGAGACTGCCTGACCTTCTGCACGTCAGTAGTTTCAGCCGGAAGTATAATCTTCATCCCAGACGATACACCATTCCTCCCTTACTGATCAGCAGAATCAGTACCTAGGGAAACGGTCGTTATTACTGGCTTTTTCTGTGCCAAATAAAATGTGGCCTAAGTGCAGTCGAAAATAGTGTTCCATTACTAGTCGCAGTGAAAGTACGCTCAGTGAGTGCAATTTTCCCGTGCCGTCTCTGGAGTTCATACAGCACATTAGTGCATTGGTTATATTTGTGTTTTATTTATTGCAGTCATAGGATCTTTTTTCAATACATACCTGTACAAAGGTATTGGACAAGTTAAATTACAGTATACAAAGTTTATACATTGGACATAGTAAACACACACACAAACACACACACATATATATATATATATATATATATATATATATATATATATATATATATATATATATATATATATATATATATATATATATATCAGACTACACATATATGTATCACATCTTTTCCTCATAATTTGACCAATCCTTCTTCAACTTGCTGCAGTGTAATCTGACAGCAACCTGTAATAATGTAAAAACAACATGAAAACGATTCCTATATTGGAAATTTCACAATTATCTTAAGCCCGTATGACTATAAAAAATTTTTGCTCATGCTCATGCAGCAGATTCCACGAGAACTCTTACCCGAAGCTGCATGAAAGGAGTTATAAGGGATCTTTGGAATAACGCATACAACTATCCTTTTTGCTGCGGATGTAAAGTCCATTGCATTATATTAAGATCAACGAACTATATAGTAAACATAGCGTGGCCGAAGAATTTCATAACTGAGACAAAAAAAACCTCACCGCCATTTTTATTTTCGTCAAAACAAAGGTCCATGGTAAGGTGTAGCAAAAAGGGATACAATGCATATGTACCCAAAATAATCGACAAATAAAATACAATTGGACATTTTCACGCACGTGCTGGCTGGAAATAAAGTGTAATTCCCAGATTTTGCTTGTCATGGTTACAGATGCCTTTAAACAAACAGATGGGAAGTTGTACAGTGTAGTGCTGTGAATATTATTTTTATGAGGAATTGTGTTAATATCAAACCAGCCTGCATGTTTGGGATTGCAGTGTATAAGCCTATGCATGGGAGCATATCAGTGATTTATGTATCCATTGAATTGAGTGCTCGGAACTATTAAAAGTGCAAAGGGCTGTGGTGTATAGGATAGAAACAGCAATGCATATAATATATGCACTACAGCAGTCTGGCATCAAACCACATACTTGGTGAATTGACCTTATAATCAAAATCATTATTTTCGTGTATTGAGACAGACGTGGAAATTATATTTTGTAGGAAAATTGAGGGGTAAAAGTTTATATTGAAAATGTACCTATTTTGTATTTTTTTTAACACACAATTTCCCTGATCCTAATTGCCCTCCCCACTATAAATTTTAATGATGTATTGGTTTGGTTATGTCTTTTTAGCAATTCATATATTTCCATGTGTAAATATTATTAAGTACATATTTTCCGCACGTACTACCCCACAATTTTCCTGAACAAAAGATTGTCATAGGCCTATTTCAAAAAACCATTCCATACGAATATTCACAGTTTTAGGCCTCTAACATTATTTAGGTTAGCTTTATGACGTTTTAATAATACCGGAACTGACAATAGTTCTTACGGTTATTTTGAATTAACATATTGGTTTTCCACCACATAGCACATTACACTTATTGCACGTCAATATTTTGCCGCGACTGTGTTTAACACTGTTACAACTGCGAGGTAAAGAACTGTACTATTTACTCTTATGTTATTGATATTTGTTGGGTTATTTCTTTAAAACTACGGCCTCAGTTGAAATAAATATTAGAACGAAGTAACAACCAGTCAAACAAAAAGGCACATTAAATTCAAGCACGCAACTTGTGTTGCTTATTTGTTGTTGTACAAACTTAAAAGGTAGCGGTGAACATGCACACAAATAAGACTACAGTAACTTTTATTCGGCTCATATTTTTATGTATTGCTACTTACTGTTTAATACGTTTATTGTAATTTATCGGGCCGGGCTTAGTGTTTCGTCAGGATTGAGGCAAATCACGTTACACGACTGGGTTTCAAACACCTAGGGAAAAGGTACAATGTTGTGATAAGTAAATAGATGTGAATGTAAATAATTACCTACATCATGAAAACAGTTCATTCACAGTTAAAATTCATAAATAATGCACAACAAATATTTGAGATCCTGTATACACACCTCAACGCTACTTTACACGCAGTGGTTAACAAAACACATGTAACAGTATATTAATATTTAAAAAATGTATCATATCTCATTTTCGGTAACAACATGACAATAAGTATCAGCTGACAATGTTTTAATTGAAATGAAAATGGCGAAATAAATGCCGATATTTTCTGCTAAGAGCACTGTAATCACTCAGTCATCTTCTCTATATTTTCTATATAGCTCTGACGTGTACCACATGCTTCCACTCCTAATACTGTTTGTGCGGCCGTAGCCTAAAATGCCATCGCAGTGGGACTGCGCTCTGCACAACATAGAGTGCGGGCATGGTCGCTGGAGCGATCCGGCGTAGAGTAAGTCCAATGGCAAATCGCTGCAGAGCAGCCAGTTGTTGGTATGGTGACCAGGGATGCCACGGAAGAGGACAAAATCGGCCAACAATTTTTGAACTGAGAGTCTAAGCTCTAACTCAGAGATTATCTGTTATTAAGATTAAGGGATTTATTGCTTGTTTTGTTTTTATTTGTGTGTCATTTGTTACAGTGCAATGTTAAAGTGTCATCAATTATTTCATCAATCTCCTAGTGTTCTGTCTATCCATTCACAAGAGTTTTGTACTCCAGGTTTATTTTTGTGACTTTTTAAATTCCTATTTGATTAATAGCATGTTCAAAAGGGCAGGTTAAGCAACTCATGATAAAAACTAGTGGTATTTTAGTGCTTGGGTAACCTGAGGCGAGCCCATACATCGAGCGGGAGGTCAGTCAGCACGTAGCAACCAATGGAGGTGGATGGGTGCCATGGGCTACGGCTTTTTCCTGCGTGTGATGGGCAGCCTTTAATTTTTGTGTATGGTAATTAACTGCAATAGACTGTAATAATCTCGGAACCTTCTTTGAATCTTCAGCCACCTGGTAAGCCACCTCCTCTCCCCATATGAATAGCGTTGCCTCAGGGAGCTTAACTTTCCATAACCATTGTTTGTCACAAGACATTTTATCAGTTTCACTTCATGACCTGCCAGAATAACCACTAATATTTTGTGTGAAGTGCTCCCCATCAAGGGAGGTGTAATTAAACGTAATAAATATGTCTGTGAATTAAACTGCATATACGTCTTTTAATCTGCAGGTGCTCATAAGTATTGTTTCGCATTGTATGGACGTGTGGGAGGCCCTGAAAATCTACATACACGAGTGTTAATGGCTAAGTATTTTTCCCACCAAGATCAACAATTGTACATAGTCGACCGACAGCAAACATCATTCATTTGGAGCAGTAATCAATGGGGGAGAGGTCAACAACATCGTCGGCGAAGAGTTTGGTGTGGGCGTACAGCCCGCGACCCCAAGGTTAATAAATGCAGCAGTTACATTGACATCGCTTCGACGGTGTCTGGGGCCAACCGGGTATTATCACATCCAAGACCTCACCTTCGCCCCATAATCTCATTTAACCCTTTACCATCCCACCACAAGGCGTCAGCTCATTGATATGATTTTTTTTCTGCAACTGTGGTTCAGGAATAATTTTCATACACAGCATCAGTATTGTGTGTTTATGCACAGATGTTTGTGGTTATACGACTACTTATATATTTTATAAACATGAATGTTAACCTTAATTTTCACACAATAGATTCAAAGGGACTTTTCAAGATTTACATTTGCTTCGTGTTTAATAGTCTTATATTCTTTCTCCGCATTAAATTAGCATATTGACTCTACCACCCTCTTTCTGATTGCTTAGAATTTCGACATCATAGAAAAAATTCCATCGAACATTGCACACGAACAAGTACGAAAACGTCCATGAAAATATCCAGCAATTAGCCAAATCTTCCGTAGAACAAAGCATAGAGCCATCCATACGAGTGACCATTCAGGCTTGCTTGGATTTGTCTAACATACCTTCCATGATTGTGGCATACCAGGTTTAGAGTTTCGCAGCAGAATAATACTGAACCATTAATATGGGACAGACACGTGTTTGGTATATTTACAATATTACTTTACGTAATAGCAATAAAGAGGTCAATTTCACACAATGGTTCATATATATATATATATATATATATATATATATATATATATATATCCACACACACACACACACACACACATGCCCCCAAATTAGAAAAATAAAAATGCCCAAAAATGACTCCGAAATTTTGTGGATATGAATTTTACCCTTTCATCAGTATCTAGGGTAGTGTGTTAGAAATATCTGATATGACCAACATTATTGATGCAATCATTAAAACAACTCAGAAACGAATTTTCCTATGACGGCCGACATTTAGGGTCAGCCTACCTCCCCATTGTTTTGATCATGATATTAAAACATTTGTTTTTAAAGTGAAAAATCAATATATATAATAAATTAGATACATTTTCCACTGAAATATAAATAGTAAACAATTAAACCGGTTGCTAAAGTCAGATCGCACCCTCATGGTGTAAGCAAGGCGAGGAGAAAGCGACAGACCCACTGATTGGCATTGTGCATATTATGCATATAGGGTACAGTGTTGCAACACTGCCACAACATGTGTAAATAAATGTGAAACCATAGCTCTACAGTGCACAAGACTCAGGTTGGTACATGTGCAAAGCTCAAATTTAATATTCCCTTCTACAAGTTAAGCATTAGAAGATATTCCAAGGACCCAACATCGACGATAACTAGACTTGTTGTTCCAAAAAGCAGTAAAACCCATAACTTGTCAAATCAACCACAAATAACATAGGCCCCCTACCCAGAACTTTCTAATATACAATTGATATGTTTGAGGGTAGGGAGTTTATGAAAAATGCATTATAAATTACATTATCTTATGAAATATTATTTGAACATTTCAAATAATGTAGAAAGAGGCAAATTATTAGGTAAATATCTTAGAGGGTTGACATGAGGCCGGGGTTGGAGAATGGTAGTGATGTCGCCAATGAACGTTTAATCGTGAATAGTTCGGCAGTTAACACTCGCCAGGGATGTCATCGATTTCTTACCAGCTGCTTTGCTGTTGTGGGTTGTCGCCTAGTCGTCTAGGTGGCTAGACTGTTCTCCCGATCCTATTCATCTCAATTGAAGGTCTATGAATTGTGGTGAAATAGCCTACTAGCCATTGGCAATCTCAGTCGGCCCAATACCACCATGGGTGCCCATTGTCAGGTGGACAGTTATACTGGTATGATGTTAGCTAAATTTGGAGTAATAAGGCCACTCCACATGCCAATGAAACACTGATAAAGTACATATTGCATCGAAAACACTCAAATCAGTTAGAATGACTGGTTGATTGGCCCAGCTCCCGAAATGCCTTTAGGGTGCAAGGCCTGCAATCAAACCACTTAGCTAGGGGTTGAAGATATTTATTGATTATCTGACAATTCAAACCAGTTGATGTTGCCTGAGGTCATCTCTGTGAATGTGAATGACCCATCGGCGATTGATGCGGACCAGTTATGTGTTGGCCCCTAAAGCTATTGTGACTACATGCATATAACTCCACTTGGCAACAAGGCCAGAAATAAAGTTTTTGAGTGCCAAGGACTGCAGGTGCTCCCTGACGAAAACCTTCTGTTGTGGTCGTAATAGCTTTGGTGGGTACATAGTGAGGTGTACCGACTTGTTGATATAGGCAGCCTGGTCTACACCAGCTGCTTTCAGCTCCTAAGTTCTCTGCCATTGCCTGGTGCTGTTGTTCTGTGGTTCATGGCTCCCTCTACTGGCAGACTGTTGTATTCGCCTTGGAGTACCAAATCATGCACCTGCAATATTGCGACAGGTGACATGCCTGTTGTCTTGTTGGTAATGGTATGATGGCAGAGTGTGAAGAGTGTGCTGAGCAGCTGCTCGGCTCAGGATGTGTGATCTTTCCCCACACTGAGGCGCAGCTGGACCTTGAGGTCTTAGTTTCTTTACCTCCGTGATGTCGGGCTGAGGATGACAAACAGCTGAAATGCTTTGCATCACTCCCCATTTTGTGCAATGTGCACCACTTTCTTACAACAAATTGTATCCCGTTGTCTGTCAGCAAAGTTCGAGGATATCCCCACCGTCGGAAAAAAATCATTCTCGAGGACACAGGTGATCTTCCTCGCATTGTGTAAGCCTCTGTCCACCTGGAAAACAAGTACGTGACGACCACCATGGACATTTTCCCTTTGATGTCCTTGTATAGGGGCCTATGAGGTTGAGGGTTACTGTATCTAACTACTCCTTAGGTGTCCTGCATTGTTGTTGTTGCTGCTCGTCTTTGGCCCATCGAGCCTTAAAGTGCGACGGCTGTTGGTGATCTGATAGGTGGTAGGACTTGTCCAGCAAATGGTGGTCCAGTGGTCAGATTGAAAATTATAAAATTCAGAAAAATGAGGAGTGAGTTTATCTGGATGAGGTTGTTTATATGAGGTATATTACCTGGGCACCAGGCATTATCCGGACCTAGTGACTTAACCGCTGCCGACCGGACCCGGTCGGCAGCGGTTAGTTGGACAAATGGCGTGAAGTTGAGATGGGCATTATTTAACGTAATGATTATAAAAATCTGTTACAATATGGTAATATGTTACAGAAATAACATGTTTCACAATATATACCGTAATTTTTGGAACTGCTTCGATACCTGACTACTGCGCAGGGAAAATGTTATTTTCTCGATTGTCTCGGCTTGGAACTGTGCTCATGCGCAAATGTTATTTTCAGGAATGTCGAGCAGCCGAAGTTCAAAACATAGAAAAATCATGCTAATGTTTAAAACCCAATTAGCTGGAAATTGAAGTATCAGTATAAATAAGCTTTAATTTATTACCAATAAGGCCTAAATGCACAGGATGCTTTTTAAATCTTTAATGGGCTATTAAAGTTGCAAAACCATGATTTAAAAATAAAATATGTTTTATGTATAGAAGCACATGTGTAACCATCTGTTGAGCTTCTGCTGGATATTCCAACCAATCACAAGTACTCATTCGGATCTATTAAATGTTTTATGTTTTCAACTAATTTTCTGCTTTAAATCTAATTAAAAGAACATAGCTCCGATGCCAATTCTGCTATTAAAAGGAATATAAAAACTAGAGCTACTACAACAAAAAGTAATTAAGAACAGCTCTTGAATTTCAAGATAAATTTAAACTTATTTGTTTAGATACATTTAATGTGGCACTTATTAGAGTCGCATTAAAAAAAAACCTTTTATTTTCCTCATATATTCTTCTGCGACTGCGTAACGTAGATGGTAAGGTACCAGTCTAGAAACAATTTCTAACCCATTTCTCCCCAAAAAATTATTTTTTTTTTATGTTGCAGAAAATTGTGTAACATGAGTAGTAAACTATAGTAAATATGTTTATTAATCATAATTATTTGACTAGATTAAAAAGCAAACAATATTTAATTCTCCAGTTGAGTTGGCTGTCACCTTGCATTTGCAAAACTATGTTTAACTCTAGAACATTTGCAACAACACTCTTCAATATTCTCTATAATGTCAACAAAATATAATACACTGCAAAACAAATGGAATGATGTGTGGATGATAACATGTTAATGAAGTACTCTACCAAAACATTGCAATAACACTTGATAAATAACTTTAGAGCTTTGGAAATACTCTTAAGGGTGTCTCTTACCTTGCATGTGACAGTTTGTAATAATCCTAACCCTTTTTAAGTAATATTTAGGAAAATATTAATATGTGGTATTAATTCCTAGTGTTCGTGCATGGCTGCACATGTGGCCTCATGGCCAATGTCCTGTACAGCATTGCATTGCACCTTTAACACACACACTGCACTGCACTTGCACTTCTGCTGGTCACCGACATGCTACTGTGCATGATAGAGTGCTGCTCTCTGCTGCAACCACATAGAGCAATGGGAAAACAGTCTAATGGCCGGGAGCTCTGTTCATATCAAGTGGTTGCACAGTAAATACTCTCGAACATAATCGCATACATATCATGATATGCCGGGCCAAAGCGTGTGACATTACAAGTTCCACATGGTTTGTTTCGCACCTGGGTGTCCTGCCAATGTTGTGTTGTACATGTAGTGGAGGACCTCTTTGCAATTGGTAGCTGGCACATTTATTTTCCAGGCGGTGTTTTCCCCACGCTGCCTGTTCTCCAGTCGGTTGTCGATTACACACCACCAGACTGTGGTTTCCTGGTTTCAAAGTATGACCTTGGTCTCCATTCCGGTTCATTGATTTGCGACCTTACTACAGCATCACAGAGCTCGTCGAGCTTGATGTCTGATGCAACGATGTTAGCACAGGTTTGTGTGATGGTGTCACAGGCATGTTCAGTGGGGTTGGGTGGAACAATCCCTTCCCACTCTTCCTCATCATACACAATGTTTTCTGCACCTGGTCACCTGGACAGCAGTTCGGCCAGCTAGTTATCTGTGCCTGGGATATGCTCGATTTTTTAAATGTATGCTTGCAGTAGTATGGATCAGTGGGTCAGTTTGCTCTGTGCGTCATGCATATTGTGCAGCCAGACCAGACAGAGGTTGTTAGTCCATAGTGGGAAGTGCCAGTACTCCAATATGGATGATATCGTTTGAGCCTACCATACTAGTACAAGGCTCTCTCTCTCTCTCTCTCTCTCTCTCTCTCTCTCTCTCTCTCTCTCATTGACATTGTATTGTTTTTCAGTTGCCCAATACTTGACACTGCTGTAGTCGATGATAAGCTGTTCGCCATTGTCACCGAGTAGGAACAGGATGGTACCTAGGGCATAATAAGGGCACTGGAATGCTGATAAAAGTGTGGTCCATTTCAATCGATAGTGGTTCATCGATCACTGCCATTGTCGAGCATCTCCGCTCAGCTGGCCCTCTGATGCAATTAGGCTACTCTTCCTCGCATACACCTTAATGGTGGAGCCGGGCTTTACAGTCCTAGAGGAAGGCTTGGGGCTCCTCTGTCGGTAAGCCTGAAAACATAGGTAACAATTGAAAACATGCTGTTATGTTATTGACTGTTTGATTATTATTTTGTTCTTGGCTTGTTCCTGATGTACACGTATCCCTTGTGACATTTTGTTCCATCACAGAGGCATTAACCACACGACAAAATTCGACCGATCGACATTAGATCGTGCTCTTGAGTTGTGCAGGTCGACAAGAACTGCGTTTACACTTGTATTGCTGCCCTGTAACTCGTGGTGCGGGCCATAATATTAAACATTCATCACAAGAGATAACTCTCATGATAAATGGATAATTGGCTTAATTAGTGTGTCCCGTGAAGTCACAACAGATGCAACAGTCATTGAAAGGAACACTGGGATAAGCAGTGCTGCTTATTTCCACAGCTTTCCGATGATCACTATGTCGACGGGCTCCGTGGCCAAATTCGGAGCGTAACTTGGCCTAAAATAGTGCCAAAAGACGTCGGAACACATTCCCGCAGGAAGTGTTAAGTGGCGAGCGGCTCACCAGCCACATTAATTAATAGGAGCATTTTTTATATCAATTTTAGAGGTGATGGTACCACAATTAACTAGGTAAACAGCCTGATCCTGCATACAGAGTAAATAACACATCGCAGAAGACGGGGCATAGTCTCCGCCCCTGTGAAAAAATTCGTGTTTAGTCACATCGATACGCATTATTGTAATTATTACCATTATGAAACACGCCTATTTTAATATGTTAATTATAAAGGTGTACATTATCTATCGAGAATGAGTCACCTGAGACCTAATTTCGTTTAATATCGCCCTTCAAGTGTGGTGACATATTCGTGATGGCACATTCTTAACAATATCTGGGCCCCGACGTTCACGAATGTGTCATCAATGAGTCTTATCTGAAGTACGGTGTGCTGTATAATTTGGAGGAGCGGGGGGAGTGAGTTGTGGGTGATAGGAAATGCTATTTACCACTGTTAAGGAAGCCAGCACACCGTAGAGACTCCTCCTTTCGGGTCGGGTGGCCTACGATCATTGGCTTGCCACCATGGCCACGTCTTGTTAGATGTTACCAGTTGGAATACCTATCCGCCAGCCATAAACTACTTCACTGTAATTGCCTCGTATAGTCAGGGACGACGTTTCCCCCTTACAAGCCAGCTCACTCCCGGAGGGTTATGTTGGTCACACAACGCCATCATTAAAAACACGTGGTCAAAACAAAGTTACGAAATAGATTAAGTAAATGATAGACGGTTAATCATAATAATACCTCAGCATCCCACCAGAACATATTTGTAATAAGTTCTTCCCCATCCGGGCATTGAATTTTACATACCACCATTATAGCCAGGTGGGATTTTACACAAATTAAAATGGCAGTAGAGCCTATGAACTTAGGTGGTACATTACACCTCGGTCGCGTAAAACAAACTGAGGGGGAGAGACAGATTACTCCAGGTAAGCAATAAACAAAAATTTCCGTTATACTAATGTGAATTAAGCAGAATTACATGATGGTTAATGAACAAAGATTTAAGTGGTCAGTGCACATTGGCCTGTGGTACTCTTACGAGATCTAAGACGCTTCTTCTTTCTTCTTTGGCACCGAGGCCACTCACTGGCTGACACATCCGTCCAAACAACAGGTGACATAATTTTACGTAAGGAGAAATAAAGTGAATTAAACTAAATGGGTTTTATAATGCCGATGAGAGGGACATATCAATAAACTGTTAACAACAAAATATAAAAGCACATGTTAAAAATATTAATATAAACAAACACGTTCAACCAGACTGCATTATCATGGCAACCTAACCTCAATTATGACTAAAACAAAACAACAATAGTGTCTTTAGAGGGTCTGTCGCCAGTCAAGTATATTTCGTCCATATGATTTGTGTTCGTGGCAAAGCATGTGATTTAATTTTACTTGGCATAAAAACAGTTCAAAGATACTTTTACAATTTTATAGTGGCTATTTACCACATAGCTATGTGCACCAGTCACACCGGTCCTCTATGAACACATTTTAAGAATGATTTGCAATGCATTAAAAGTTACGTTTATAATTATGATAAATATTATGGACATGTCTACAAGACACAATAACTTCGTATGAGGTCGTTCAATTTAATGCACAAAAATGGGCGCCTGTTGTGCACGTGCTGTCAACAACTTAATAATTATGGACATTCAGCATTACAATCAAAAGCACAAATATAAATAAATATTTATATATTAATAAGACAAATTTTCTCATGCTTACGTGACATGGGTAAAATGGGAAAATTATACACTTACATAATATATGACACAAACATAAACATTGACACATGTGGCATTGTAGGATGCTGAATTACACATAAAAAAAATTAACACACACTGCAAACTCCCATTAACTGATACAACCCTAATTACACCTTCTGCATGCCATTGCACTTTACACATAATACGCACATGGCACAGGTTCGTCGACCCAGGTTCTCAACTGTGATGTTGTGTTGCATTCTTGACATCTTTGCTAGCATGATGTGGTGAATGGCCTGAGGACTAGGGGCTGTGGACGTCATAGTTTGGTAATCATAATTATGTACAAAGTCAGTTTCATTAATCATGTCAATTATTATGTTCCATTTTTTCATTTTTCATGACGTTAGTCAGACTTCAGCACTCAAGACAACCGGCATGGCAGACTGTAATCCCCCCATACCACCCCTCGGCAGTTCATTCTAGGCTGCATTTCCTTTCATCGCAATAGTTAACATAATTCAGGAAGATTGCAGTACTTCTAGTTAACTGAAAGGAAGTCTCCCTGCATCCTGATGTACCATGCTAGGACTTCAAGTGCGAGATGTGTTTTTAATTAATTCTAACTTAAGGTTGGTCAAGGTGTCGGAACAGCAGTAGAGATCTGTCACATGTTCAGGCAAGCCATTTGAAATTGGTCTAATGCTCAGGAGGCTGGCAACTAGTGCTAAGGTGCAGGTCCTTAAGGTGTGGAGCGGTCACTATAATTTTTGAATCTCAGTAGATATAATAACTCAGGGCGCCAGATATTGTTTGGTTGACAATATGGTGAGGTCGGAGAGCAGCTGTGGTCTTATTCCTCAGGGTCGTTCAGCTGACGACCATGGCAAATCCTCCAAGTGCAGTTGTTGTCCCCTCATAGACTAAAAATTAAAACTGAATGAATAAACTCCCTTACTCGTTGCGTTGTGTAATATCTGGGCTCCCCACGCGCCCATACAAAGTACTGTTACTTATTACGCCAACTCGTGACCATTACAGTAATTCTTAAACAGTAAGTTACACTCTGTGTAAATTGGCAGGAGAAAATGCATAAATGCTTTGCAGCGACAGGAAATAAACCACACGGGGTAACTCGTCACTGCTGCGATTTATTTAGTTCATGATTACATTCCCAGCGGGAAAAGCATACATTGGGTGCTGCTTACGAACCCGTCGACTCGGGTAATACGGTGCAAAAGAGCATGGTCACATGTAATAATTTAAGTACATTTTTATCCTACCCAGGCGATGATAGCACTGGGTAGGAGCGAAGGGTGGAGGTATATAATTCAGCTGAAATACGAAAATGGTTCTGGTATGCTAAAGTAACTATTGCTGTGAAATTATTAGTCCAACATGGTGATGGCTGCCCAAGCACGCAAAACACGGGACCCGATGTGATGCTGCACACCCCTCGCAAAGACGAACGTTTACTGACTTTCTCCGCTTGGCGAGCTGGCACCCCGTGCTGCACTACTTCCTTGCACACAGCATTTGCAAATCGGACACATACCCTGCATGACGGATGTTACATATTGCTCCTAAAATTAACCCTGTAAATACAATTCATTATTCCAAAACATTGCTCTGCGTGGATGATTTGGAGAAGAAAGACACGTGATTGAACATTACTGAAAAATACATAAAGACACCTACAAAATACTGAGGGCTTTAGGACTGTGAAGACAGGCGCCTTTATTAGTTGTGTCTCGTTGCATGAACTTACCTTACCCTTTTATTGCACAAATCATATAACAGAATTTTCACATGGTCTGTTTTCGGATTCATGCGCCACGTGCATGCGGTCGTGCTCCCTCTGCTCTGCAGCTGCATCATCCCTTGCCACAATGCTCGGAATTTGTGCTCATAGAGTGCGCATACACAGTGCATTATGGAACCAGGTGTGGCGGGCAAATGCCCCCCCCCCCCCATAACAAAACAGTTTCAACCGCACACGTCTCTGATGAGACACACTTCCTTGTGTCTGCCTGTTATGGATGTAGCACATAGGGGATTCTTGCCAGCCCCCTATTTTCTGGAACTGCCAGCTGCTGTCGTCGTTCCACATGTTCTTGCAGTAGCCGTGGTGCTCTCCTACACTCAGTTGTGCGGCATGCCACAGGTGGCCATCATCTGCGTGCTGAGTGACGAACCTCGTATGAGTTACACTTTCCTTTGTCGTTGCTGCCATTGTAGCTCTCCTCATTCCCAAACCCACATCGCTGCTGGTAGGTAGTCGGACTTGTGCTTACTGAGGGGTTGGAGTCACCCTCGGGTGATTCCCCAGCTGGTGTGGGCACTGTAGCATCTTCCATCGTGCTGTCCTCCTCGACGATTGGCGTCCCGTTGATGGGCGTCACTTCGTCTCCTGAGGGACCCCTCCCTGAGGTGCCACTGTTGGTTACAGTTCCGGAAAATGTTTAGGTTGCGCTGGTAGCCGCTGCTAATTCGATCTCCATGGATCTGGCTGTTGGATGTGCCCCGACTGGCACCACTATCCTGGGCGACTTTGTGCCTTGGCTACTCACTGTTGGGTGTCCTTCCGTGCTTGTCTCCTCCGCTGGAGCTGGTATTCGATGGCGCCATCGTGAGCCTCCAGGTCTCATGCGCCTCCTCCATGCTGTTGCGAGCATCTCATTTCTTGCCTGTTGCGTGCTGTTTTAGTGGATGTTCAGGTGGCATCAGTTCTTACTGCGAGGTGCCCTCCATCATCCGGGCAAATGTCATGCTGATGCCTTTGGGACGTGGCCACATCTGGAATCGGTGACATGCTGGCACTTGCTGGTGGCCTTCCTTTGGTTAATACCGTCCTAATCTCCACCTCTATTCCTTACTCTGTTGGCTCCACCTGTGTTGCGCCATGGTGTGTGATGCCGTCACCAGCGATGTTGTTGCTGCACATTTCTTCGGGATACAGACGTATGGCATCTCGGTAATAGTTAATTACTTGTCCCTCTTCCCATGTGGACCAAGTAGGTGATTGGCCCTAGCACTTTCTCCTTACTTGCTTGCTATTTTCATGCTGACTGTCCTACTCACTTGCATCTCTACATGTTACACTGCCTTCTGCTTGCTTGTATGTATAATAGCTCATTTGCTGGCTTTGATATATACATCGAACTCCCTTCTTAGTTGCAGTGATATAAACTGTGAACTCCCTTCTTACTTACTGTGATATTTACAGTGAACTCCTTCTTACTTGCAGTGATATAAACAGCGACTCTCTTCTTTCTTGCAGTAATATATACAGCCAACTCCTTCTTACTTGTTGAGATCTATCCTGCAAACTCCCTTCTTACTTGCAGTGGTATATGTGTTAGTTTGCACAATGTTTACACCGAGGCATATAGATGTTAAATAAGGGAAACACACTTCTTGTTTGTTAAAATCAAAACGAAAACAAAAAAAAAAATTGGGGTACCTGCTCTTTTGTTTCTTATGCTGTTCTTGCTCACTTGGCCAACTAGGAGATGCGTCGATTCCGTAGCCTGGGCACAGAAAAAGATGTAAGTGGAGTAGTTGCTGGAAAATATGTGGGAAATATGCTGGATATTTGTTGTAGAAATTCTGGTGTTGATTGGTAGACAGATAATTGAGGCAGGCAAGATGTTATAGATGGTAGTGGTAAAGGTAACGAGGGTAGGGTTGGTGGTGGTTGCAAGAACTGGCTATGTGGTGCTGGATGAATCACAGCTGTCATGGGGGCCCCGCATGCAGGTGATGTGTGGTTGCAGACATCCTCGGACTTGCTGTTTACTTCCTCGGCTTCTTCTGTTCCTTTACTCTCGACATGATGTACCGTGTTTACCATGGTGATGCAAACTCCATCCGTTAGTATTGTGTGCTTATTGTTTCCCGTGCTGTCTTCAGTTTGGCACAACGAATCACTGAGCTGATTGCACTTGAGTAAGTCGGTTGAAATGTTAGTGATCACTGCTGTTTTCAACTTTCCAATGCACTCTTCGCAAATGAAATGCAATCCGGTTCTGTGTGTATCTCCGTGGGACACTTGCATTATTGGTGCATGTGAATATGGCACCATGTACACGTACTCGGCGTGGTTCCCAATTCTGGGCATAACAATCTTCCACACAAATTTAAGTGGGGTAAATTTTGGATATTGTTGATACTGTCCGAATGTTCTGTCACTTAATCTTCTCCGGGTTGCTTGCCGGGCTTACCTTCGATCCCACTTGCAAAAGGTCCCCATTTCGTATCTGTCTATCACGTACAGTGGTTTTTGATGCAGACACTGCAGCATTCATCTGGCCAGCCATGGAGGTCTGACAACACTACTGCATGAGCACTGAAGAGCGATATGTGGTAGCACGGTATACAGAAGTGCCAAACGAAGTTGCTTGGTGCGGAAGAATCGCAGGAGCGTGACAGTCTTGCATGGCCGGGGAAGGGGTCAATGGACGGGGGGCTCTCAGCTGTTATGATTGCCTCGCTGCAGAGATTGTGAGGGGAGGAGTGGGAAGGTGTTCCTTCCTCTTATGATTTCTCCTTCTCCCTCCTCATGGCATGGCACGGGCGGAGGGGTGGATTGCCGCTTGACTCGCCCTATCCGTTGTCCCGCTGCTGTGACGTCATGTCGCTGATCCCTATATGGTGGCTCCTCGCCACTATCTTGCCACAATCCGCTTGTGTTGAAGTAATAGCAGCGCTGAGCTGTTTTGGCACACTTTCCTCGCCAGCCACGTGCATCCTTTCTGGCATATTTTCGGGTGTTTAGAAGGTGTCTGAATGCTACAATAAGTCGTGCAGGAAAAATTTTGGAATAATTTGGAAAAATTATTTTGTGTGGGAAAAATGTAGGAAAATTTACTCATATTTTAAGATGAGCATTCGCACCAAAGTTGGGTGACATTTGAAATTGGTACAGGTGTCGGAACATCTGCCACATGTTCAGGGAAGTTATTTGTCGTTTGTCTAATGCACAGCTGTCTGGCAACTAGTGCCAAGTGGTTTTAGTTGTTAAGGATATTTGTTAGTTGAGGAGCGGTGACTATAGTTTTGGAATTTCAGTGAATATAATAACCCAGGGCACCAGATAATGTCGGGTTGACAGTATCGTGAAGTCGGAGAGTAGATGTGCAATTGTTGTCTCGTCGTAGAATAAAAATTAATACTGACTGACTAACTCCATGGCTGGTTATATTGTGGGATATCTGGTCTCCCCACATGCTCATATGAAGCACTGTTACTTATTACGCCAACTCGTGACCAATTCAATTACACTTCAGGGTAAGTTACACTCGTCATTGCTGTAGTTTATTCAATACATGATTTCATTCCTGTCGGGTGAACCTTACATTGGGTGCTGCTTAAAATCCCGTCAGCTAGGGTAATACTGTGTAAAAGACACATGGTCTCAAGAAATAATTTATGTACAAATTAAGCCTAGCCAGGCTATGCAAGCACTGAGTCGGAGCGAGTGGCGGTGGAATCTCGGGCAGCTGAAATACGAAAAATTTCTAGTATCCTAAATTAACTATTGCTGTGAAATGATTAGTGAAACATGGTCATGGCTGCCCGAGTGCATGAAACACGAGCCCTGATGTGACGCGGCACACCCCTCGCAAAGACAGATGACTACTGAATTTCTCCCTTTGGCGTGCCAGCCGGCTTGGTGGGCTGGCATCCCGTACTGCACTATTTCCTTGCATACAACATTTGCAGATTGAACATGTACCCTGCTTGCCAGTTGTTACATATTGCTCCTTAAATTAACCCTGTAAATAATATTCATTATACCAAAAAATTGCACTGCATGGATGATATGGAGATGAAAGACAAGTGAACGAACATTACAGAAAATTACAAAAATACTCTTCGACAAACACTGAGGGCTTTAGAGCTGCGAAGGCAGGCATCTTTATTAGTTGTGTCGCCTTGAGTGAATTTACCTTTCCCTTTTGTTGCATAAATGAAATAACAGAGATACTACAGGGTTTATTTTCGCATTCCTGCACTACACACACCTATTCAAGCTCCGTCGGCTCCATACCTGCGTCGGTCCATGTCACACTGCACTGCACTTAAGCTCGTAGAGAGTGCACACTCACCGTGTTACGGAACCTGGTGCAGCTGGCAAATGTGCCGAAGGGGAAGTGGTCATGTGGGCACACATAATTTGTTTTTATGGGGCATGCCTCCCTCAAGTAGAATTAATTCTGTGATAATATAGGTGTTCGAAGTGCCCGACAGCTACGCCCGAATGTAAATAATATACATTCAACATGATTTAACTGACATTTAAATTAGCTCTCTTTCATATTGACTGCGTATCCAGAGTCGCCATAGAATGTTGGCCGTATTAGCCCATTCTACAACGTTCACTCTACCAAACGTGGTGCCTCGAACTTCACCAGTTCCTGTACTCCACCTGCTCCTAGGTGGGACATGAACATAACCCAGCACCTCTGGAGGCGCTATGTGTCAAGTGGCCTGCACAACTAGGGCTACTCAAAAATCATAGTGCAAGTTCATTCCTATGTCAATTTTTTTTCCCAACTCGGGCGAATCAAACAACTGTAGAATATCAGAGTGCAAGAGAGCACCAACAACATGTTGGTAGTCTGCTCAATACACCGTATGGACAACAGACTATGCGAGAAAGGTAACAGTGTGTCAAAAGTGTGTCACAATGAATAGCTACTGTCATTGGTGAGTACCCTGAACCCTTCAGACACCTACCAAATAACACATATAAGACAATACAGTCAACACAACAATCAACATCAATAATATCAAGGGTTTTTACATTTTCATTCGTCACTCTATTTGCACAATTATTCATTTGTCAATTACTCAGATTTGTTTACACTGTAGAGAGCATATGTGTTACATCTTGAGACGTACAGAGATTCGAGTGGGAAACAAATCACGTCACCTGACATATAGAGAGCGCCAGCATCTGTCAAAACATTCCACTAAGCTGGGTTGTTTACTACTAATGTCATCAGATGTCTAAACTTTTGTAAACATACACTGGTTAGAGGTGACAACACGTAATGCAAAAGATACAATTGTAAGCCAAAACAGATGCATGTTGAACACACCCACTCGACACTGCAAGTGTAAATTATTATGTAAAAGTCTTCCTGTACTCAACACTGCACAGCAATAAGGCAACAGTACAGCAGATATAACTAAGTGCATGCTATAGTGTTTTGTAAAACAAACGCAATTGGGTTTTATCAATGTGTGTAGTAATTGGCAACTAGTACCACGAGCAAAGTAAAATTGTATTTTCAAGCAATATTAGTCTGAAATTAAGATACAAAAGCAATCAAAATTTAATTTCATTATTTACAGAACTTTTCTGATAATTTTGGAGCATTTTTCGCTAGTAAAATTTTCAAACGTTATGAAATAAATTTTTTTTTCAGTGTTTTCTCTTAGACAGTAACAAACTTAAAGTGCACTGGTCAATTAAATAAATTTTTAAAACTATTCTGATCATTTTTCAAAATAATAAAATATTGTTATGATTTTTCACAGACTTTTTAAAAGATTCGCAAAATTCTTATAGCCATTTATCAAGAGAATTTTTGCAAAACTTTTCAAAGCTGTTGTACGACAGTCATAAGTCAAGAGCCCACAACTAATTTTCAAGAAACTATTCCTAGTAATTTTGCCTTTTTTAAAGCAAGCAGTACACTGAGAAAACACACACATAACTCGCGTGGCTGGATCACGTGTTCTCAGCGGGAAGCATGGTGCCGCGAGAAACTGTAAATATCCCCCTCACCAAGCGAATTGCCACCGAGGGAAAGCCGCATAACAACACAATGTTTTATATTGAAGCCCACGCTCCACAGTATGCAGTGGTACGAGATACAGTCCAGAAGCATTTGAATGGGTGTACATGCACAAGCCATGCGAAACCATCATGTTTGAAGAGTGTACAACCCACAATAGGTACAAATCCATTTGAAGAAGACACATGTCCGTGTAGGGAAACAAAGAATTTGAGAATTCGCAAAGAAAGTATAACCACGGAAAACAGAGACCTAGTGGGCAAAACATGGAGTTGTGCCTCCAGCAGTTTTGTGTCCCGACTTTAGCAAAGTACAGCCCACACGAAACAATCAAGGTTTTCCAAGCAAATTTGTATTGTCTATGTGAACAGCCGCACTTCATTGCTTTAAACTCCACAGTAAATGTAATTACGCATTGGCAAGATGGCAGGTGTTCGAAACAAATTACATGTGCAGGAAGGGGGTTTGGAACCGTAATTTGAGTACAGTGTGCACGTAGTTTTCATGGAATGTTTGAGCCGGACTGAAAAGGCTACCACAGATAAACAAGGCCGTATTCTTTGTGAAACGTGCGATCACATTCTTTTCCGAACAGACAAAATCTCCAAAGCAGCCAAAATTAACATTTACAAATACATTAAAAGTATCAACAGGAAATTTTCAAGCAAGGGTCACAATAAACCACGAGGTGTGTGATATGTGGCCACAAAACGCACTGGCAATATCTGACCGCGAAATACATGGCAATTCAAGCCACAGGAAGTTTCCGTTTCGGGCTATGCACATTCCCATCACCGCGATCAGAAGTCAAGTCAGTAGTAGGGGCGGAATCGTCTAGTGCACATCACTCTGCATGGAAACATTCAGAATGGACCAGTGTGTACCAAAGACGACTGGCACATTCAATGCCCTTACTCAGAAGAACAGAATAACCGCAGAAAGAGACATCGCGACCCACGTGTGTCATGTACATGCAACAAAACGATCATAATAATCCGGAATTAATTACAGCATTCTCAAGAGCCATCGAAGCCGGTATAACCCTATCCAGATATCAACGATTACCAACTTTTCAGATCTACCAAGTGATGACTCGTATGTATTCCTAAACGACTCCACTGCACATTTAGATAGATACAGGATATGCCAGGAAGTGTTGCCAAATTTTATAGAGACTCAATTGGCCGGCGAGGCAAGTCAATGGTGGAAAACAATCAGTCATTACGGTACTGAGTGGATTGAATTTCTTAACAGCTTTCAAAGTTGATTTGCCAACTGCTACTCCTCACTGTATACACAGAGCAGGGTTACGCTAGATGTGCATCCCTGACCACGTTTGCAACGAGGAAGAGAGGGCAAATCAAAAACTTTCATTCACGCATGAGCAAGCATGAGATCCTCGAAGTAGTTGTGTCAACTGTAAGAATGAGAAACAATGGTTCCGTTAATTCACACTATAATGGAGTACTTCATGAACTCTGCCACATTGCTGGGACAAGCCAGCCGAGAGCAACACACCGCGATTAAAGAGTGTGATGGGTATAATTCGCGTGGAGAAAAGATGCAGAGCAGAGAGAGTAGATACAGAAGCAACTGGCAGTGAACAAGGCAGTAGGAGCAGGTGCGTTCTGGACAAGAACATACTCCGAACCGAGGATGGCTACACAGACATCAGCAATCTCTGGTATGGTAGGAGGCACACGTGAGCCGCCATTTTCGTGTCTTTATTGCAAAGGAGAAGGCAAAATTCATCGGTACAATCAGTATCCAAAATACAACCACCCGCAGAATATCAAAAACCACCTACGGGAAATGGATCGTTGGGATAGGTGAGCCAGATGCTCTCTACCTCAGGGCAAAGGGCCCTCATGGTTCAATGCCTCCTCAACAATTAGATCAAGCAGAAGTCAAAAGTCAGCAACCAAGCATATTGCAAATCAACAAAACACAAAATAGAAAGCTTAGAATTGCAGTACATATAAATCAGCGACCATGCAATTCATTAAGTCAAACAGCTGCCAGTCATAATTTAGTGTTCGTCTGATTCGTGGACACGAGCGAGATTACATTAAGTACACAGGTCTACACCTCGCAACGAAGAAGAACGTGGGGGAATCAATGGGAGAGACACTGATTAATGTCTGAGTTAGTGATGTGACACCATCACTATAGCCCTCATATTTGCAGATCTATGGGAGGGTGCCATCAGGGTATCCCTTGGCTCAGCAAACAAAAAGCCATTGTTGAACCAGCAGCTGGTAAGAACCATTTCGGCCTGAAGGAAAGACGAACAGTGTACGGCAAAGAATCCCGACCCACTTGTAATGAGCGCAAAGTACAACTCGACGAACTCGATAATGAGGTATCTCCGAAATACAGGAAGATGTTGCAACGCATACTGGATGAACGACGCAAAGTATTTGCGGCAGGAGACCCACTCCGTCGAACGACCATCGCTGATCATTGTATTCCAATGGAACATGACTTATCGATCTACTCTGGACCCAGAAGTTACCAACCACATCAATGTGCCATCATCATTAAAAATCACATTTTAGAAATCCTAGCTGATGGTGTGATTGAACCCACTCGCAGCCACTAAAACAGCACAATCACCTTGGCACCCAAGAAAGACATTACGTAGCGATTCTGTGTGGATTTCAGAACAATCAACTTAATCACACTGAGTGCCCTGTGTGAGGGTTATGACATTATCACATATTGTAAACCTAATGCAAGCCTTGGCTGTGTGGCAGAATATGTGAATAGCTTAAGTAGATTTTTGTAAGTTAGATCAGATTGTTTTTGTTGGGGGAATAAGCAATAGCATTAATCAGGACAGAAACTATTCTGTTGGAGGAGACATCTGCAACATTGCCAGGGCCACCAATCACACCAATGTGTTGGTCTGTGGGGCACTGCAATGGTATGACAAGCCTTTCTTACAAAGGAAGGTGCAAATAGTTAACACTGCCTTGCAGCTCTGTGCAAGGTCTGGCTGACTGAGCCATGTTGGTATGATTGGCCTAAAGAAAATAACCAGGGCTGACCACACGAGACATTGTCTGCATGCGAGTCGTGCTGGCAAGGGAAAACTTGCTGACCTCATTGCTAGTAGGATTCTTACAGACCATGGTTCTATTTAAAAAAATACATTGAATCATCGGAAAACATTGAAAATTTTAGGCTAAAGAAACCCATACCCATAAAGACAAATTCATGTAACAAAGATGTTTTACTTTAACACTCATTATCAGAAACATTCAATAATTGTAAAATTATTACAATACCTACGATAATTAATGAAAATAATTTGAATTTATTCCATCAGAATATTAGAGGTTTAATAAGCATAGTTGATGAGCTTTCTGTGTGCTCAGACAAAATATCCACAGAACAAAATTTGGATGTACAAATAATATGTCTAACAGAAACCTATTCAACTGAATTCTCTGCTAATCAAATTAAAATTCCTGGTTATTCCCTATGGTCCACATATTGTAGAAATTGCATAAATAAGGACGGTAGCTGTATTATCATTAAAAATAATTTAATGTTTAAAAATGCGTAGATCAAGTGTTTGAGTTCAGTTATGTGGTAGTAATAACTGACACATTAAAAAATTGGGGGCCCTTTCTGCCAAATTTAGTAACTTCTTAAAATTTCTTGAAGCAAATATTAAATCAATTTACAGAGCCAATATAGAAATTATTCTCTTTGGAGACTTTAACATTGATTATTTAAAAGAAAGCAACCAAAGAACTGAACTCGATAGTCTACTCAGTACCTTCAACCTTAAATACAGAGTAAACTTTCCTACCACAATAGAAGGAACCAATCCGGTAGCAATTGATAACATTTTCATTGATGGTCACGCAGTTCCAGAGCGCCACTGTCTCCCAGTAATAAATGGCTTATCAGATCACGATGCACAAATATTAGTTGTGTCTTCAATAAAAATTCCCCCTAAAAGCATTTCTTATAAGAAAACACAAAATTGATCGTTTGAAAATGTCTTACAATTCAAAAGGAGCAATGGTTAACATTGTATACTTGTATCGAAACAAATGAAAAACTTAACTCTTTTCTTAACCAAGTTCTGTATTGTTTTGAAAAATGTTTCCCACCCCGACTGAACCACAGTAATAAAAATCAAAAGAAAAATTTATGGATCACCAAATGAATAAAGAGTTCCTGCGAAATAAAAGAAAACTATACAAGGCAGTCAGAAGCAGCAGCATCCCTGACACAATTGAATCACTTCATGAAATACTGCAAAATTCTGAGTAAGGTAACAATCTGCAAAAAATGATTTTTTCTGTAAACTCATTAAGAATTTTCAAAACAAAATATAAACTACATGGAATATTGTGAAAGACACAACAAAAAGAACAACATAGCAATGTCCAGATGTATACATAAAATAAATGATTGTATATTCTCGGACCCTAAACTAGTCGCAGATACATTTCACTCATACTACTTAAATGTTATGGAAAACATGATTAACAAAAACATTAAAGATATAAACCATATTACTACACTACAGGGTACAGAATACCCTGCTATATATTTTACAAATGAATTCAAAAGATGTGGAGAAAACAATCAATTCTTTGCAACCAAAATTATCTAGTGGCCATGATGTCATCAGCTGTAAATTATCAAAGCAACACTCTTTTGAGTTCAGTGTTCCATTAAGCCATATTTGTAATATCTTCAATACAGGACTGGTACAGACAGACTGAAATGGGCTATCCTAACACCATTGTTCAAGAAAGGAGACAACACCGAAGTAAACAATTATAGATCCATCTAATGTCTTATATTCCTTTCAAAAGTAATTGAAAAACTAATTTACAGGTTGTTACTGCAACATTTTGAGAATCACAAAATCCTATCAAATTTTCAATTTGGCTTTAGGAAAAACATGTCAACAAATTATGCAATTTTCATACTAACAAATAGCAATCGTAATGCACTTGATAAAAAGATGCTTTCTAATGGAATATTTTGCGACCTTGATAAAGCATTTGATTGTGTTAATCACAACATGCTTATGGAAAAATAAAAGTTTATATGGATTCTCAGGTACACCAAATAAACTAATTAACTCATATCTTTCAAACAGACAACAACAAGTGTGGATCAAAGGAAAAACTACTTAATTCTACTCTGAACCAGGAAATATCAAGCTCGTGGTCCCATAAGGATCCATATTAGGCCCCCGCCTCAACCTAGATTTTATAAATTAACTTCTGTGTGTCTCAACCTCAGAAACTACTCCAATTTTATTTTTATGTCGACCCGCTTGGCCTCAGGCTATTCCACATGCCGGTCCAGCTATAACGACAGAATACGACACAACGTGGCGGAGCAGAACTTGTATCAGTGAACCGGTGCCATATGCGCGTTTGTTTTGATGTATATTAAGCAAGAGGTGCAGAAAGTGTAATTTTATATGTTTTTTTTAAATATGTAAGAGGAAATGTGAGTGAGTGTTTTGCGTTTTTATAATGTTGTTTATGTATGTACCCTTGCAATGCCACAGTGTTTTGTTAGGTTAAGTATTCAGAGGAACATATTTCAGTGTCATGCTTCTGTTTTCATTACGTATTATGCACCAGTGCACTCAGTCAATTTATTACATGCATATACTTGAAACATCAATAGTGATTTAACCAACAAATTCGTGAAACACTCAGATCCACACCTGATGTGCAAGTGTTTACAAGTCAGTGTTGTTATTTGTATGTGAGTATTTATAGGGCCATGTCAATGTGTTTTATATTCCTATGTCACGTACCACCACTTAAGTACGAGGTAAATAGTGTCACTGATATTCTATAATAGTATTAGTTCATTTTAGGGTCATGTAGCATAATTTTATTATCAAAGGATGTGCTAGAGGCACCATCTTTCGTGGATTAAAAAAGGCAACACATAAGGCAACTGTTTCACGTATCATGTACCATAATATTCATAGTATATATTTATATAGTATTTGCACCCTATAAAGTTTTATTAATATTTTAATAGTTGTAATTATTTAAAACCAGTACTAGGCAGTACCAGATAGTATTTCCATACTGACCTTTTGGATTTCATTCCGCAATTCTGCACCGAAGTGTACCGGTTTATACAACCAGGGATCAAATAGCCACTAATAATTAGAAATTAGTTTTTAAACCTTGTTTGTCAACAACCATATGAGCTCATGTAATTTAGCAGCGGTAAAATACGAAGAGACAAATAAACTTTATTTGGGTATGACCCTAAAGATACACATTGCTAGGTTTTTATATGTACAAAATGAAAGGCTATGTTGCCACGGAAACGCAATGTGGTTGAGTGAGGATAATTTCCTTTTATATATTTTGTGTGTATTTTTACTTTATTAATAAGGGTGTGTTAAAATGTTCATTTCACCAGCATTGCAGTGCTCACATAATTTCAGTTAATATAATTCATTTTATGTTAATCTCATGTCACGCAATTACGTAGGTGGGAGTCTCGGCCTATGAGCGAGCTCCACCCCAAGCAGCCATTAGTAGTAGCTTCCTAGACCTCGTGAGACAACCACCACATCGCGGTGCTTCGGGCACATCAACTTTGTTTACTTCTCATCATGTAATTCTGTATCGTTCAACTTAGCTTATCGGAACCTCTGTTTTCTTGCTCGCCCAGAGTACTTGGTTGCTCACTCCTCTGTCTGTTTTTTACACAGCCGAGGCATAATGTTTTCTCAACCTTTTAGGCCCTATGGCCATTTTGCTGTATAAGAGCCTGCCTGGCTTTAACGGCGGTATAACAAATGTAAGTGCCCCATTGGAGAAGTTATTTTAATAAAACACATGGCGGTGAGATGCCTATGAATTTATATAAATATCCGCCTAATGGTTACTTAACCTCTTTTGTATTATTTTATTTTACCATGTGTCTTAAAGTTAGGCATTTAGTACCCAGAATAACACACATATGAGTAAGAATGCCTGACGATGAACAAGCAAGGAGAACTGCGAAAATTGGAAGTAAGAGAGAGGAAAATCGTGAGAAAAATTTCGGGACTATTCAAAAACACAGACAACATATGGAGCAAGAGGAAAAATTAAGACCTATAAAGAAATAACGAAAAAATTACAGACATACTGAGGAAAAGAAGACAAATTTTATGGATACCTAAAAAGAATGAATGAGAATAGACTCACGAAGAAAATTTTCAAATCATCTCAAAATTGAAATGCACAACAGGACGGATGTTAGAGGCCAGAAAAAATGCAGAAAAATTTGGGATAACGTAGGATTTGTTCAACAACAGAGATAATATCAGGCGACTGATCGAAAACGCATGATTTCCGGCGGACCGACAGAATCCAAGACCCAAGAGAGTGTCGACTGAACAATAGTGACGAGTAGTTGGAAAAAAATTAAGGAAGTTCTGGGTTGGATTATAAAGAAAATGGATCTGAAGTCTTGAGTTCATTGCGGTCCATAGATGGCCAAATTTTCATATAAAAAATATTTCAGATTTAATGCTCCCAATAAAAATATATTACTACACATTTAAAAACACGTTCATGTTTATTTGATAAAATTTGTTGTAAGGAAAAATTAGTTGGTCATAATTTGTCCTGAAATTTTATTGTCAAATATTTGATAGTGTCCCGGGGATGATGGACGCATTAAAACTAACAAACCAGCACTTTTTGCCTCATTCTATGAATCTCAAAATCATTCTACCATATATTTCAGTTTTTTTTGTATTTTTTTTAATAAAATGTTACTCTTTATTTAAATTTCTTTCTGTGAGGGTGCTGTTCTCTTCATTTTTATCCATGAATTGTAGTGAATTCAAAATGGCGCTAATAAGTGGGAAGGTGATATGTAGAGCTGCTGCTCGTGTGAGTTCATGCATTTTCTCTTTAGGAAATGATTTTATGCCATAATAGTAGGCATGTCGGATTGAATTGTGAATTGTAATGTCCTATAATGCGTTCAATTATTTTAATTATAGGAAAATTGTAGTTTTTCCGAATTAACGTTACGCCGCCTGCCCTATTTCATTTCTTACAGAAATCTAGTTCTTGTATTGATTGCCATTGGTTTCATCTTGATATAAAGTACTACGAGTTATTGGTCATTCAGTAGTACTACCTGTATTCCTGAAGTCTTGTGTTTACTTGACCAGCTGTGCTTTGCAAGAAGAGCTTGGAAAAAGTTAGGTTGGGATACTATAGGCAAGATCAGTTAATTATGAAAATGTCGTTAGTGTTTGTAACATTTGGCGTTTTTATTGATGGTATTTAACGGCTTTGTTGGGGTAAATAAATCATGAAATTATTTTGGGGCTATAGCAGTTAGACATTCCCAACAAAATAAAGTCCTAGTAAATTGTATGTAGTGTTAAGGTCTAGGCACAACCAACAGTGCTGATGCCAGTGTTGTTGGCTGGTGGGCTCTGATTGGCTAAAGTCTCGTTCGTGTCATCACCACAAGCTAGCTGGTGTGGCAGGTGACTAGCGCCAGCAAAAGTTAATTAAACTTTATCTTTTTGTAGTCGTTGGACACAACTACCATCATGTGATGCAGACAGCCAATGCTTATGTAGTTCTATGATGAAATCAGAGCATGCACAGGATGTACAACTTGGAGACCGCAAAAGAAATTGAAATAAACAAATGTATAAAGCAAGTGTTAAGTATCAGTAGTTAAACAGTATTTCGTGTAACCGTACATTTAAAAGTGAAAAACTACGTTGACAATTTATTGATTGTGTCCAGCAGCAGCCAATGCTATTTAATATTGGGCACAGTGATTAAAAAGACATAAAAAAAAAAAAAAAAAAATGCACGGGCCTCTGTAGGACTGGACTGAAGTTAGCTCTATCCTCTGGCCCTGGCTCACTGCCCAGATGACTCATCACCCACCGGCAGGCAGTAATCGCCAGTACAACCACCCCTAAATCCTATCTTTCCCCTTTCCAACACCTTTTCCCTTCCTCTCCTGCACAAACTGTTTTTTTTTGCGAACTTCTCACCCTCCCAGTTGTGGCGAGCAGACTGGGAGACAACAGGTTGTCTCAAAAAAGAAACACAAATTCAGAGTTTCAGCTCAAGATTTGGCATTTTGGAAATTCCTAACGATATAGCCACTATAAACATGTTATAATCAATGATTCTACAATATAATTATAGTTAGTACGAAGTGAAATATCCAGTTCTGTAGGAGTCCTAGTGGGATCTCCAAATTCATTGACAACTCCTCTAATATGTAAACATTCGAGCATTCTGGCGATTTTACCATTTCTGTATGGCGAGTTTTGAATTAGCTTACCAGCAATCGTAACTACCACAGTGACAGGTATTTTCGGAATTGACTCTTACATTCTGTGCTTGGCTAATTGACGACCAATTGGATCACACCAGCCATCAGCATTGCCATCAGCGCAGTTCGTTGTGCTTAGTGCTTTAAGGTATACTACATGATACAGCAAGAAACCCAACAAACATTTTATATATTTTTTTTGGGGAAAGTGACTAATCTTAGGTAGTTTCTGCCAATGTATTATAACTCATGCAAAAACCATTAGTAAAAGATGGCTTTGAGGTAACTTTTAGTAACAAATTAATTCTGAAGATGTATAATTTAAAAAAAAAAAAAAAAAAAAAATTATAATTTTACAATATGGGTTCAGTATTTCAGATTCATAATTGAAAAAACTGAAAGATGTTTTAATACTTTAGAGAAGTTGCTGAATTATTTCTACATAGTTGCAGTCAAGTATTTGATTGACATCCAAGATAAGTAATGCGTTAGAGTGGGTTATGGAGATAGGTGAAATGTGGGGAAAAAATTCGGAAACTGTCTCAAGATTGCTGAAAACTATTATATATATATATATATATATATATATATATATATATATAAATAATGTATGCTGCTGCCTGGAACTGGAGTAAAGCAAGTGTGGAAATATGTGCCAGTTTTAACTGCTTTGTCTGAATTTACCTGCTTCAGCCCATCCTACAATGTACGGATATGTAAGAAAACTCACTCGGAACATGTAAACGGAGTGAGGGGACGACTTCAGATGAATTTTTAATTAGTCTACAATACAAATAAACATACAGTCTTGCAACTCACAAAATCAAAAATACTCAGCTCTTGCAAATTACTCAATAGGTTTTATGTTGTAAAGACCTCACTTGTATATTTTTACAGTGTTTAGCACAGCGTAAATTCTACTGCCATACAATGTGCACAAGTTTACAAAAACAAAAATTATAATAGCCATAGCAAATCCGTGCACTTTTGGCTGTGTACTTTACAACGTCCACAAAAACGAATATCAACTTACCAAATAACTTACTCGTTTGTTATTGGCTACACGGCTTTATGGACACGGAGGAGATGGGAGTTACCCAGATTTCTTACGTGTATCCGTAAGTGATCTGTGTCAGCATGCGTCTTATTGTAGATTGAACGCGGAGTGTCCTGTGAGCCGTATCTGTATGTGTCGTAGAATGGGCCAAAATATGAATTTATGTGCATCATATGAAGCAAGTAAATGGGTGCATCCTTCTACACTTGCCTTGCGCTTGCTATGGAGCTAATAAATTAATGAAGTTCACGATAAAGTGAGCACTTACGAAATGATCCTTAGAAAAAAATCACTCTTTGCATGCATAAATTTTAACGGGCACCTTAAGTGACATGCACCTGGTAAAGTTCGTAACAAAATATGCGAAGTAGTTCCTAATCTTAATGTTGAATAAAAAGTGTTATGTAACGATTTTTTTTTACTGAGTGGAACAGTAAAAATTAGCAGTCTTTTAAAATATTTTCTTTTGTAATAATTTTACGGTTTCACTTCACCGACGCATGAATAAAGTTATGAGGCCCATGACAATGTTAATTTTATATAAGGTGGAAGAATACACAACGTACATGCAAGTAGATCTTAAGCAGGACTTTCAAAAGTGCTCATTTTACAGTAAACAGCCTTTATCAGTATTTGCCTTAGGTAAATTTTCCCCTAATACATGAAAGATAGCTACGCACAAATCGGAATTGTCCAAAAATATTTTTAAAGTATGCACAATAATTCATCTGCGAGTGATTTTTTCGTAGAGCCGTGTATAGGCCTAGATTCATGTGCATTAGCAACTTTTCATTTCCTCCTTATAATTGTTGTTTTCTGTGTCTCCGAGTTCGTTGTAAGGTTGCATATAGATAACTTTCACCACTTCCTCCACTCCATTGTATTAAACCTCCTTTCTTTGGATGTTTGTCATCAACTTGAAAATGGTTTATAAAACACTTAGAAAATGTCAGTCTGTCCCAGTAACACATTAACAGCAAAGCCTTCCTCCAAGCATATCGCCAGACACAATTTTGGAAATGAAGTGGGGATGCATACCTAAGCTAGTTAGGTGGCCGGCACATATTGGTCGTAAATAAATTACATTGGTAGCCTAATTCAGTAAATCATTTTCTGCATTTTATCAGAACATTCACTAAAATATAGTATGTTGTCACCTCAGATAACTGTGTGGCTACTTAAGGTTGTGTTTAATTAGGTAAGATTTGTTAGTTACAGAAATGCTTTCTACATTTTTACTGAAGTTTATGAAAATGTTGTCACGTAAATTAAGTTGTATGCTGCTGTTTTGTGCAGGCTTGTCAGAATGTTCCACACATCAGTACCAGGTCTCTTCATGCTTCTCTTCCAGTGGCAACGATAGTAAGTTTTTATATATTTAGTAATGTTTTTGCAGTACTGAACATTTGTTTAGTGTTGCTACAAAACTTTATAATCTTGATTTTTTGATAAGATTTATTAAAGTGTGAAATAAATATTAGGCTACTCTCTATAGTTTGTAAATAAATTAGCCTACATAATTGTACAGAAGTGAAGTTAGCTTTGAATCCCAGATTCAAAGGTTTAGGAATGGGAATTTCCTGTTTACAGCCAACCTTTGAAAAAAATTACTAGAAACGTATTGTCCAGAAAAGGAAAACTCTACTCCTACTCTACAAAATGGACTACTGTAAGGTAATATTAAAAGGTCTGGGGAATTTGTCACCAATTTTGTATTATACGTCTTTGTTAACATGTCATCCAAAGTCGCATGTTCAGAGGCTTGTATATAACTAAAACTAAGCATGGTAGAAACACGACATCCCCTGAGCTATGCTTACACCTAACTGTTGTATATGAGTATGCTTAAAACTCTGGTTACCGTGCTCCCAGTTTATGGATATCCCCTTTGGAAATGCACACTTAGTGCATTATTGTGTTACAATGTATCAAGATTTGATGATGCTAACTAAATGGAAGCTAAGCAATATAAAACCACCACACCACATGAACTATGCCAACACATAACTGTAGTATACAAGTGTGCTTAAAATTCTGTGTATTACACCCCCACTTTCTAGATTCACCCTTCAGAAGTGCACCCCTTGTGCACCATCCTGTTACAAAGTATCAGGTTTTTATGCTTAAAAAAATGAAAACTACGCAATAAATAACACAACGCTATCTGAGCTATGCTAACACAAAAATGCTACTTTATAGGATTCCTTTGCAAAATATCTGAAGTGTCCAAACCAGAAATAGCAGGCATTAGTTAAGTTGCATCTCCCGAAGTGTGTGTCTCAAAACTGGGGGTGCAGTATGCATACATGGATACTACAGTTATGTGTTAGCATACCTCATGTGGTATGGTGTTTGTATGATGCGTGGTTTTCATTTTTTTTAAGCGTAAAATTTGATACTTAGTAACTGGATGGCACACAAAATGCACACTTCTGAAGGGCGTATCTCGATACTGGGGGCAAGGTACCCAAACTTTTATGCATACTTGTATACTACAGTTACGTGTTAGCATAGCGCAGGGGACGTGGTGTTGTACCACGCTTAGTTTACTTTATTTTATAAACCTCTTGTAGCAGGCAGCCAAGCGGTTCCCTGCGCTCGGCTGGAAACCACCCCAACCGCGACAGTATCCGGGGTGAGGATACGAGCAGTGCGATGTTATGAAAACAGATAATTGTAACAAACCGTGGTGCAGGTATTTAGCGTGCGCAGAGGATTGAAGCAGGGCCTGTCGCTGACCTAATGCCGTACAGCTGCCACCTAAGGACGGACGCGAGGGTGTTCTGGGACCGCCGATAATGAGAAACTACAAGCAGCCTTCAGCGTCAATAACGGGGTGATATTGTTCCGTAGGATTCTGCACACATGCTTTAGATGTTGATTATCGTGGCTGATAGTAATTTGAATCAATTATATACATAATTAACTCCCCCGCTTAGAGTAAAGCCTTTTGTAAGAGTTGTGTTAATTGTGCTGACAGAGTTAGAGCAGTTAGACACGATGCCAAGAGTTTGATTTAAAGCTACGCCTGCCTGTTAATAAGCTCTCATTACCATCTGTCTCACTCCCTTGTACGTTTAGGTTTAGGCCCATAAGGCATAAGACAATCCAGACTACAGTTAGGAAAATTCTGTATAAAATCTAACAAATAGGGGTCCTAAAAACTAATAAACGTTACACTCTGAACATGCAACTTTGGATGACGTGGACGAAGTCCAATTTTTAAAGACTTATAATACAATATTGGTGACAGATTCCGCTGACCTTTAAATATTACTTTACAGTAGTCCATTTTGTTGAGCAGGAGTAGCTTTTTCCTTTTCTGGACAATCTGTTTCATAGTAATTGTTTTCAAAGGTTGGTTGTAACCAGGAAATTTCCATTCCTACAGCTTAGAATCCGGTATTCGAAGTTTACTTCACTTGTGTCATAATTTTACCTATGTAAATTGAAAAATTGTAGTCCATGCTTGAATGTGTACGCTTGCAGGGTGCTTTAAACAACCACATTTAATTAATTTTATCCAGTGAGTTTTTTCTGTCATTGATTTTTGTGGTACATACAGTATAGGATATATAGCTTATGTTTTTTATATCTGTGTGTGTGTGTGTGTGTGTGTGTTATTTTCAGTATTTAGAATTTCAAAAAATATTAGATTTTAAAACTAAGTGTTTAGGGTGATAGATGAAAGAAATAATGGAAAAACTGTGAATTTGTTTATTGCAAATATCCATTAAACAGTACAAATGAAATAGTGGGGAAAGCTATGAATATCCTGGTAGTTGAGAATAAATTCCACGTCGAGTAGGCAGGCCTTCATGAGAAAAAAGGCCTGAGGATGAAGATCGTCCTTCGCTAATAGGGCAGCTAACTTAATGCAACATGTTTTTCAATGAATTTGAATGATTTATGGGAGTACAAATGCGATTTTGAATTAAGGCTGTGGCCGGTGAATTCCCGAAATATAAAAACTGTAATCGGATTCTAACAACTTAATAGATTTTTATGGGGTTAGCTTTGTTGGTAACATATTTGAATAATGCTATCATATATGCAGGCAGTAGTTGATACAGTGTGTATGTAGTAGGGATGGGGAAACTTTTTTACATAGGGACCAAATGTGGATTTCAAGTTAGTGCTGTGGGCGGCCACACTAACTTACAGTGGAACCTCTTTGTATTTAATTGGGATGAATAGAGAATCCACTGTATTTTTATTGTTGATTGAGTTACTAGGTCCAAGATACACTTGTGTCCATGGTTGATCATTTATGGTACGCCGTTAACATCTAAACATTTATTCATTCCATACCCCTACTGGGAAGAGTAATTTCAGAATCACAGTAATGTGTACAATTTTTTTACTGTAAATTTAAAAAAAAATTTTAACTGACACAGTTTTATATAAATGTAGAATTTTTTTGTTGGGCCTCTGTGGGTCATTTCAATCATGTTTGTAGGCCATGTTCAGTGTTATTTTGGAAAGTTGCGGCAGGTCACTCAAGTCAAGCTTGTGGGTTGTTGTTGACCCACTTGCTGCCGTTTCACCATGACTGGTTCAATTTGACAATTTCCAGCATTTGTAGGGACATAAACCACACAACGAGCAACTATGCCAAAATAGTCTTAAAATCAACAATATTATATTGTCTATAACCTGTCAGTATTGGGATTTATATATTTTGAAGTGTGTTTTTTTTTTAAACAGGCTTTTCTAAGAAAATGAAATACGATTGAGTTTTTTTGTTTAACTTTTGTCATAAAATTTTACTTATTAAAATTTTATGAATTCCCAAACATTATTTTTGCTGTTATACTAATATGTGGTTTTTGTAAGTTATTAAAAATAAATCCAACTTTTTTTTGTCTAAAAGTGTGGTAATTATAAAGAATCATGATGGTTGTGAACGAAATGTACAAGAGCTATGAAAAATGTATTTTTTGGCTTTTGTAAAGCCTACCTTGTGGAAATTGAGGCGTGCATTGTAAAACGTTCCGTGGAAATATTATGATGTGTTCAGAGCCTTTGTTTGCATGTATTACCATGGTATGTTTATTGTATTCTCATGTGTTATTAAAAACAGCCATTTGAAAGTCGAAGAAATTTCTGATCATATTTGTGGTTCATGATTTTTACTGTGTGAAGCATTAAACCTAATTAATATTTTGTGGAAATACAAGTGTGTGGATTTTAAGCCATCACAATAAGATGAATATGTCATATTCGTGTGTTAGCAATAGAGTTGTTCCTATACGAAAAAACAGATACCAATGCCCTTCGCACTGAATTTTAGAAAAAGTATTCCTGTTAGTAATATATTAAAAAACATTTTTCCTAGGCATCATTTAAATAAGTAAATAATGCCATAAAATACTGTATATAATTTATTGTAATCAGACACAAAATGCAAGTCAAATTTTAAATGTCCTGCATGCACTATCAGCTAAGAGTGCACAGAGAAGTTATCTATTGGGCAGTGTTATGTCTGTTGGTTTACATGTGGAGAAGGGGGGGAGGATGACCTCTCCATGTCGCTACCTGTTGGCGACACCTTGCACGCTTGGCAAATGTCTTGTCTTTTAAAATAATTAATCATGTTTTACTCCAAAGAAAACTTGTAATTTTGAGACACAAATGAGGCTAATCATTTAAAACCACGTCCTCTGCTTTTCCCTATCATCAGTTACACTGCACTTGGCTTGGTGCTTACCTACCCAATATTAAATGGCAAAAGGTGTCGAATAGTCACATATCATCAGTTTTTTCAAAGACGTGTGTCCATTGAAATAAATTAGTATAAATCCTCCGATTTCCCCGCAAAAAGTTACTGAAAATGAAAAGTTGCTGAATATTTAAACAATTTTTTGCTGACAAGTGGTAGAGTATATGCTTTTGGGCATATTTTATTCGTGAAGATGCTGCCCTTTGAGTTAAATAAATATTAAGTTTTAAAGTCATGTTAATTTTACTCCAGATAGAATGAAACACCAACCTTACCGGATAAAACAACCTTAAAACACAAAAGAAAACATTTTTTGAAATAATGATTCCTCGTTAACATGTTTTGCATAACATTTTCAGGTGAAACTAATTTCTTTGAAATACAAGTGATGTTAGGTGCAACTATTTTGAGCGATGCATACCGAATTTACTTGAATATAGTGTGCACTCGTGTATAGTAAGCACCATGATTTTTGCAAAAACCCCAGGGGAAAATTTTTTAAAAATAATATTGCACCAAAAATTTGTTAGTATGGAACAAATTATTCATTTTTACATCGTGTGGTAATTGTGTTATGTTTGGAAAATACTTTAATTAAATAACTTGGGTGCGAAAAGCCAAAATAAAAATAAACCAGAAACCTTCTGCTGCTCCTACTACTCAACATAGCGTCGTTTTTCTTTTTTCTCCTTTCTCCTTTTACCAGTGACCAGCTCTCTTTTGTTTTGCCATGCTAGAATGTCGCACTACCCTTATCTAAACAAAAGGGTCTCCTAGTCCCTTCTCCCCCCCCCCCCCCCCCCCCATCAAGAATTTCACGAACATGGCTCTCTAGCCTCTGCCACGGAAACAGAGGGATGGCAAAATTATCGACCGGCAACCATCTGGGTCTGGGTGTTATTTCGGTGGTGGGGGGGGGGCGGGGGCTGTAAATAAGTGGCAACTCTGGTTATGTGGCGTGACAGGATGCCATTAGTTTTGAATTGAAGTAGGGAGCAGGGTTAGTGATGATGTAAGAACAAGAGATGAGACAACAGACCGTTCCGGCACTTCCTCAACATCCCCCGGATAATTAGTTTATAGCTAACGCTCCACCTTCCTTTTTTTCTGGGTATAGCGGGCACCTCAGAATTTTTTTTCCTTTATTTTGGGAAAAAAAGGGTTATCTATTCACGAGTAAATAATGGAATTTGTTCTTATTTTTCTTTTTCTTTTAACGTGTAATGTATACAAACTGAAATATGGTCATTTTTGTGCCTAAAGAAATTAATAACCCGACTTCATGGTCTACAACTGATCAGCCCGATACCATACACGTCAAAAAAAGGCGAAGTATCGGCCAATACAGATACTTTGTGTCTGTATGGGAACAACTCTAGCAATATATCACCAAGGTATATGTGCCGCCTACACTAGTGATTATGTCATAAATGTTTGTGTGATCAGTTTAATGAGCTCTACATAGTTGTATGTTAATATAGAAATGGTATTCATTGTAATGGATTGTACTGTCTGTTATTGCATGTTGGTGTGGGAATTTAAGTGCTTGCATACTGGCGGTGCATAGATGTGTCAAGTGGAGCACATTACAAATGAACAGCTTTAATAAAGCAACTATACTAGCTTCACACATGGTTTTGCATATTGTACCTTGTTCACCTCAGAACAGAAACAAATTGTCTTTCCTGAAATGTTGAGTGCATACTTATTTGTATTTTTATTTATGTATTTGTTCCACGTATCCCACTTGGAGCGGATTCCTATATATGTAGTACCAATAGAATTTCAGAAATTTTTGAACATGTTAAAAGTATACAATACGTTTGGAAATATATGCTAAACAAATGATTCTCAAGAGTATAGGACTGGTCATCTATTAGACTTCTTATAAATGATTAAAAAGCACTGAACTGTAATACAAAAGGTGCTGTAAAGTGTTTTATGCATACTGCGTAAGTGATAAACGTACCGTGTATTTGTTATATGTGAAGTAATAATTTTAAGAAACTAAAGTTAGTAATACAGCATAACAGTAAAAAAACACTTTGTTAGTTAATTTTTATTATTATGAAACAAATAATATATAGCTTACAGAAATAATAGGTACCTTAATTTTATTTTATACCAAATATTCTTGTTATATTGTAATTAGAAACCATTCTTCTCTTTAGAATTCAAGAATTTGGTTAGGGTAGAAAGGATGTTGTAATAGTTCTGTTTTTAAGGTTCCTTTGTGTATCACCATGTTCTTTGTGTTAATAATGGAATGTGGTAAATCTTTTTAACAATATGGTCGAGACCTCTTAGTTTTCTCAAATTCATTGCTATTTGTGTTGTACTTTTGTTGCTGATTATTTTCTTTTGATTTTGTCAAGTTTAAATATATTTTAATTCTGCAATTATTTTATTAATTTTTTGTTCAATTTAATGTGGTTAATTTTCCGGATATGTTAAACATGTGTTCTTTATCAAATGCAAGGCTATGTAGTAGAATTTTGGTTGGTTTTTAAAATTTTTTTCTTAGATTTTCTGGCGGCTTGTTTTTGGTTGCCTGTGAATACATGTGTTTCATGTACCAATTTCTCTGGCCTTTCTAGGGTGATTCTTTTGGTATTATTTTAGAGTTGTGTGTTTTCATTCAGTATAGGTGATGAATTTCCATTGAAGCTTCTGTGATTGTAATTTAAATACACTATTGCCATTAAATTTCAGAAAAATTGGGAAACTGTTGGTGTATTTTATGTATTCATTGTTAGTAAAACTCTCAAATAATTGTTTTGGACAATCGTAAAGTTCAGCTTAACTGGCGTTTGGATTGTTTGGTACTGCTTTACAGTTCAGTTGATGATTGTTAATACATAAACCACCACCTGGTTTGCCTTCGCTGTTTAACAATTTGAATATGGTCTCCTGCTTTTCAGAACCAGATAACACCACTTCTGTCCAAGTATGGAGGAGTACCATTTGAGGTAGACAGAGGATTTGCCAGTACATTCACAACTATTTAGCCTAGTTGTGTAGACTTGCATGAGGGAAATTGATCATTAGCGAAACTTTATCTGGAACACCTTTTGTGTTACGTTTCTTTTCAAAGTAGCCACATATAGTTTTTAATGTTGGTATGTATGCATTAGCAAAGTAGTTTGTTATTGCTACTTAGGAATAAATTATGTAATTATGTACAGCATGTGGATAGATGCTTATGTACAAAAATTGAACAGTTGCTAAAAATTATGGTTTTCCCCCACAGAAGTACAGTTTAGTCAGTGTAGGTGAATATGTACCTTAGTTTATGAACATGGTTCATTGGTTGTGAGAAGGGGTGAGTAATTTTTATGGAGAAGAATTATTTAAATGTCAACTAATATTTTGCTACTCTCATCACTGCAGGAAGTGAAGCTCTCAATAATTTTAATTTAATGTAACAAATAATTCTAATGTGCAGAGACCTTCCACGCTATTTAGAGGTGGTGTAGTAAGAAATATTTGAAGACAATAAATTAACAAATACATGGCTGATTCATCTTCCTCTCAGAATAATTGCCATCCCAGCATTAGCGAGCCATCTCATGGAAGACTTGTTTACGAGTCAAGATATAAGATAGGGACATTTATTTGCCAGTATGTGCTATGTTCTACAGGAAATATTCAAAATTATAGAAATATGATAAATAAAAAGTAAGCCCGGAATTTGACCACCAATTTTCTTACACAGTTTATCAGATTCCTCTTTTTGTTTGCTTTGGAAAAGGTCTGTATAGTTTTTATTACTTTGCATACTAACTTAAACATTTATTGTCATGCTAGTTTTATGGCACGCCACTTTGTAATTGTTTATCTTATCTTTCATTTTGTAGCATTGTTTAAGAACTAAGGAATCCATTTCAGTTGTTATTAGTTTTGTACAAAAAATTTAGGCTTATGAAATCGACTAAATTGTTTTGGCAGTATTTAAAGTAATAATGGTAAAATCAAATGTATGTAAACTGTATAACTTACAACTTGTTAAACAAAATGGCAGTGCATGTGCATCAGAAGGCATTAGAAACATGTGTGTATTTATATTCATGGTTTTGTGTACTTTTTTTACTTCACTTTCACAAGAATTCTGGTCATCCTCAAGAGGCATAATTGATTCACTTTTTTTATGCAACATAAAATAGCTCCTAAAATTCTAGAAAACATTTACATTTGAGTGTGTGGTCATGCTACATGCATGATTGGTAGCCAAAATCAATCCTTCATATTGGTATACAAAAGAATATTTTTTTGAATGTATACATTTATGGTAACGTATCAGTTATCCAAGATAACATTAAATAATATAATCAAAAACAACAGATAGTAAATGATCATTGTTGAGCATGAAGGAACACCAACCATTACCCGCCGCCATGATAGTTTGCACTGAGTCAACCAAAACAATGGCCACCAGTAGGGCCAACCAAACAAATCAAGTCTCACACATAAACAGTATTATGCACTGTATACATCATGAACATACCGGCCACCGAAAATAATTAGTTCAAAGTTCACAAGAAAACTGTACAATATAAACATAGAATGAGTAGGTCTAATACCATACTTTGATGTTAATCAACATGAAGTGGATAAATCTTGTTGACAGGTCGTACGAACTCCCCCTGTGGTATTCTTGAGGTTAACACATGAACTACACCATTTTGGCCTTGATGTACTGCTGATACTCAGGCACTCTTCCACTTTAGTGGTAGCAATATGGAGTCATTCAGCAACACTAACTGGTTGATGCACATTTCAGAAACTGGTTGTGTCCATTTTCCCCTTTGCTGGAGATTGTGTAGCTACTCCACACCTCATCTCTTCTATATTTGTTGGTGAAACTGTGTGATCATTTGCCAGCGGTCAAGACTGTTTAAAGGAATATCACCAGATTGTGGTCAGGCAAAGCTACCAATGGTTCATCCACAAGGATGTGGCCTGGTGTCAGAACATCATACGCTAGAGGATCTGTTGAAAATGCACATATAGATCTCGAATTCCACACTGCCGAGACCTGGGCAAACAACGTTGAGAGTTCTTCGAAGGTCAGCAACTTACTACCTACAACTCTATACAGACCTGCTTAGCACTTTTGATTGCTGCTTCCCATAGACCTCTAAAGTTTGTACTTGCTGGAAGGTTGAAGTGCCACGTACTCCGTTTTTGAAGAGCAGACAATTCTTCCCTGAAGCTACATAACTGTACATGTTTGTCCAATGTCACTAAAGCATTACTCAAATCCTCTGTTGTCAGGAAATTACTCTTCACATGGCTTGTTTTCTTGAATGCTAGTTTTGCATGCAATAACCATGAGAAAGCCTATACTGCAGTCATTTGTGTCTGGTATGTGACAAGGTACGGAAATGTTCAAGTCAATCTTCTCTGTTCAAAGATGGTGGCCCCATTCAAGACACTCAATGTGCCCAAACTTGAATTGTATGCAGTGCTGTTATTGAATAGGCTGTGGCAACACATCAACAGGCTGTATTTCGATAAGATCAACGAGTTTGAGGTTCATACTCGGACAGATTCAAGTGTTGTATTGGCATGGTTACATCTGTCACCATACCATTTGAAGACATTTGTAGCTAACAGAGTAGCAGAGATTCAGGCCATCGTACCCCCCAGTACATGGAAGCATGTCCCACCTGAGGAGAACCCAGCAGACGTGGCATCACAAGATGCTCTTCCTGAGCAGCTCCTCACGCATTTGTGGTGGTATACAGGCTGAAACTTTCGCAGGAACACTAGCCAGATACAGGCCATTATACCCAAGAGTCCACAAGTCTGCTGTTGACTTGGTGGCAAACCAGATTGAGGCTAACCACCCTGAAAATTTGTTAGGCTTAGTTAAGAGGTAATTTTCGCTGGTCAAACTGACATATATCACATAGCAAAATCCATGAAACTGCACCTCTGCCCCCTGAAGTGGAATAAACCTACGAATTTTAACTTCACAAAGGCTAGGAAGTGGCTTCTTAAACTCCTCCCACTGTCCTACATGTTCATCCCAGCCAAGACCTTGGGTCCATAACTGAAGCAAGATCTTGCTAGTTGCAATCACTGGAGCCAAGCATCTACAAGGTTCGTACAAGTGGGCAATAGTTGAGAGAATGCCTCGCTTGGTGTTTGGTGCATCATATACCTGCACCCTGTAGACGAAGCTGTTATGGCTTGGATCTCAGCGCAACCACACTTTCCTTCACAACTATTTGATGGGGGATGATGTAAGCAGATTTTTCAGGTGATAAAGATGTCGGCCCCAACTCACCATCTTCATCAGATTTCACGCTACCTACACATGTCATATCCCCTAAATTGCTCATATTACTCCATGAAATGGTTATATTCAGAATGCAGACCTGATGATCTTTCTAACTTCTGCTCCTGACCATGGAGTCGTTTGAGTGCTGCCCCATATGAATTCCCAATAAAGTATCAGTCATCACTTTTAAATGGAAGACGGAATACATATCTCCCTGTATCATTTCGAGTGTGCATACTTACAAAGTGCTCTACGCATTTCTGGTCGTCCTTGGAAATGAAGTTTCTCCATGGAACTTTTTTGATGTTCCAGAACCTCTGCACGGCACTGTGAAGACTGCTATTTGTGCGCACAAGTAAGGAAGTCTTTTGGTGAGCGAGCCAGTGTCTAACCTACCTGTACCGATGGCATGGCCCTTATTCTGTTGAGAATCAAGATTTTAGTAACAAGGTGAAACTTCTCTGAGTGCAACGACACAATTTTGCACACCACGTCTCCCATTGCTTCAGCTGCAGACATCTGCTCAATACCAGATATGTTGACTTTTGAATGGCAATGCATCAGTCCTGGGTGCTTCACACATGCATCTGTGATGAAGGATGATTGTGATGCTCCATCTAGTAGGTCTCTCACTGTTTCATATTTCCCTTCAACATCCATGACCTTGACCAATGCTGTGATGCTTGCCTGTCCTGGACACCTTGATCTGAGCACATCGTCACTGTATTAGCTTGATAATCAGCTGCACCAGCATTATCTGTATCTGGTGTTGGATCCATTTCATCTCTGTTGTCTGCTATGTGAAGCAGTGTGGTGTAATTTCCCACAACGTTGTCATAAAGATCTTTATCGATACTGCCCTTTTATATGACTACCTCTGAGGCATTTAAAGCACAGACATTTCTGTAGCTCATGTCTCATTTTTTCATCAGGTTTACACGACAAGAATGACTGGCATCGCAACGTTGTATGTGATTCATCACACTCATCACACTTTTGTTTTTCAGATATCACTAGGGGCATGCACTTTCTGTGTTAATTTTTATACAGAATTCAAGGTTATTATTCTTAAAAATCAGTGTTATTTTTTATGAAAGCAGTGTTATTTTTGATTAACAGTTAACTATATAAATCCAAACAACACCATATGAAAATAACAGTAACAGTTTTAAAATGAGACATAAAGACTATAAACGTGAACCTTAAATTTCCGGTTCGTGTTTTTTTTTTTTTTTTGTTCCCAATGTGCTTTAAGCACGGGTCTCTACGGTCCCAAGTTACCGATGTGTTGCAAAATTTACAAAATATAGTTTTATCATCACTTGCATTCAAGTCATATTTTGAAAATTCTGCAGCATGTTGCTTTGCGGTAATGTTGGGTTTCTGCATTTTAAAAAGAAATTAAGTCCTACAAAGTGGCCAAATATTCACACAAAACTAACTTCATCCACACACCAGATGTTACATTTCCCAAACTGGAACAGGTGGCAATACAAAATTAATCTTGTATTAACAAAATATGTCTTAAGATTTTAGAAACTTCCAAAATATTTATTTGTTGTTCGTCAAAGGCACACTATGTTGCAATATGACCACCAGTGATCTTTTATGGCGCTACTATCGATAGTCGAAACGATGGAAAAATTTGACAGTTACTAATAGCAGCGCTGAACATTCTCCATAGATTTTTTTTGTTTATATTACACATATAATCCGAGGTTAAAAAAGTGATTTTGTCGTTACCTTGGGCTGTTTATATAGTGATTCTTTGTTGATAGGGAACAAATGTTTTGAGTTATAACAAAAGCCTCTATATTTGTGTTGAGGCAAATACAGTGGTGTATTCCTCTGCAGGGATGATTTCCTAGCAAAAGCAGAGTTTTAACCTGATTTCTCAGTTTCTTTATTCACTTATTTAATTAATATTATCTCATGCTTGAGAATTTGTGGAATGGAAAATTCCAATCAAACTGATATGCCACTATTTGCAGCTAAAATGTCTTTTTTTCCAACTTTTTTGTAGTATTATTGCAAAAAGTTACAAATCAGGTTTATTCGTTTTAAAACACCATCACCTTATGACAAGAAGAAATTAAATCTCACATGTTGTAATTCGAGTGTTGCAGCCGCCGTTTTGTGCAACATCGTTAACTGTTACAATTCTGAAAGTGGACTGGATTCAATCAAAGTACTTGCTGTCCCGTGGTTTACAGAACCGAACATTCTAACCTAGAAATAACCAACGTAAGCAAGTATACACTGCAGTCATGTCCTGTACACGTAGTCTATTACCACCTTTCACTGTATATCCCGTTAGCCAATTTTACCAGTGTGAGTGTTAAAAGCAGTCAGGGTTTTCACACGTTATTATGTAACTCCCGTTGCGTGCAATTACTCATATTACACGTACTGGTTACACTAATCTGGGCCGTTAGGACCAAACATTTTTGAGCACAAACACAATCACCTGCTGCCATGACAGTTTGCACTGAGTCAACCAAAACAATGGCACCAGCATGGCCAACCAAACAAATTAAGTCCCATACATAAATAGTATTAAGCACAACGCATCATGAATAATTTTAGATGTTAAATATATTTAAAATCCCACAGGAGAACAATATGTAATATCGATTTTTTCTTCAAGAAATTCAAGTAGACCCTAGTATTACAAAATATAAAATACTGACCAAAACATGTAATATTCATTTAATTGTGAATATTGTACTGTAATACAACCAAAGTCACCATTTTTGTTTGTGTACACTGATCTCAGTTGTAAATCAGTCGTAATCTTAGACTACTTATCAATGTAAATGTTCTTTTCCAGATGTGCTCTGATTTTCTTGTCAAATTTTTAAGGAATACTTGGAGACAAATGAATATATAGTTTAGTTTAATTTGTAATTCACGTTAATATTATGTAGGGTGCCAATCCTTAATAATACATTGATAAATTAAAATTTAGTCCGATAAACTCAGTTGGCAAAACACGAGTGTTCTCAGACCACTGGTATGTTAACTATGCAAAAAATTGCCACTTCTTCTTTTGATAATTTAATAAAATCAACCAGTTCCAAAGTTAAGTTTGAAAGAAAACCAAAAAAGTTGGAAACCTGAAAAAAAATCAGATGAGAGCCTACATTTAAGCATTTAAACTTTTTTGGTGATATGTGCCAGTAATTAATGCACAAAAAATTACAATTTAACTGTATATTTGTTTTTATCAGTAACCCCAGCGTCTATGACAATGTGAATTAAGCCATACAGTACTATTTATTTCCAAATATTAAGTTGTGGAATATAAACTTGATGCGTGAGGTCCTGTTGACTAATGAGGTACGTCACGTCCCAACTGTTTCGGTGGGTGCGAGGGCAGATGCACCGGGGTGCTTTCTGACTGGACACAAGTCGGGGACGGCAAGCACAATTTTACGTTTAGATGGAACCACTCTCATTTGTATACCTTTGCGACGGGTGGCCTGTGGAGGCTGCTGGACCTCTGCGGCACTAGCGGTGATGCCTGGCGTTTGCACCGGGACCTGTAGGCAGGTGGTCATCTGGGTTGACTTGGTGAGCTGGAATACCTTCATCCATGGGTTGGCTAATACACTTCTTCTGCACTTATGTAGGCTAATAACAGCGGGTAACTCCTACGAGTTTGACTGGCGGTTTGAATAGTTCTGGTACGAGAGCTGGTGAGACTGGCTTCTCTAGATGGCGGATTACTGGAGTTCTCTCCTGTGAACTTAGGTTGTCAAGGACAGTGAGGTTGGGGCTAAATTCTTGATGATATTTAGAGATAGTAACAGCCTTTTTAACCCTCTTAAGAATACCACGCCGATGGGAGTAGGGCATGAGGAATAGACTCTTTAATACAGTCCCATGGATGTGGAGCAGATGACAGTTGTCCCTGTCTAGGTGTACTTCTGCACACAGTAATCGTCAGAGCAAGGCTGTCCCCTATCCTATCATCCGGCACCAGAAGTGCGGTGGATACTGAGCGTTAGGTTTCACACTGGCTAATGACCATGTTACTTGGGTAAGTTCCCCAAAGGGTCAGGCCCATTCTCTCCAGCATAAGAAGCGTGGTGGACGGAGTATAACTCAGACTGATAGTCCAGTCCCAAGAGGATGAGTATCTAATGTCTGGGCTCTACTGTTCTATATACCAGGGTGCATAGAAAGGATGGTCGTCCAAGGTGTAGGTGTGTATTTGACGTACAAGTTTCCTGGAGGGAAACTCGCAGTCCTATGCTGAGTTGGAAAATATTTCGGTCTCCTGCTGTCCCTTGACGGACCTGATGTTTACCGGGTAAGTTTCTAATACTACGGGAATAATTTCTAAGTGGGATAAACCGTGTTTATTTCTGTACTGAAATAAACATGGTGGTTTGTACTACCTCCGATCAACAAGAGTTTAACGGAAGCTGGCTATACTGGACACGTGAAGGCGACTGGTTTCTAAGCTAATATGATAGGCAGGCAAAGTGGCTATAAAAGTAACTCGACTTTAACTAACGTTAAGTGTTTGTCCTGAAGGGACAGTGTTCGGTGACTCAAACGTAGGGAGTTTCTGGAAGATTGTTGCGAGGTGCAGAGATGTCTCGAAAGCGTAGTTTAGGGATCTTGAGACCTGAGCTTCGGCACCAGGAGTGTGGTGAAGGAGCAGGACAGACTGGTGTTCCAAGGACCGTGCACCGGTATTTATACTCTCCCGGCTTGCCTTTGTCCAAGTGGAGGGGAGTAGTGGCGTTAGATGCTCTGGACGTGACATCGCTGGCCGGCTGAAGTTCCAGCTGCTGCCTGACTCAGCGAATCATAATAGTAGTGCCATCCCTCAGCACGCTGTAGTACTAGGTGACCTTGAAGCATCGTCTAGGTGGCTCGGCCGGTTAATGTAGGATAAACAGTACCATTTCTTGACGTCTCTAAGTATGTACTTTTTATGTACTTTTTTTCAAGCTCCGTTACGGTATGGCAAAGTGGTTCACACTGATTAGTAGAAGTAGATTTAAATAAGTTGAAAAGACGTTATGCGTCAAACTTAAGTGGGCAGGGACCAATGGGACCCATCTGCTAAAAGTCTAGAATGGCTCTCAAAACTTGGGACGAAAATAAATGTTGTAACATGGCTGAAGATTGACAATGTCTTCGTAGTGGCGGTGGATATAATAACAAAGATAATTGAAGCCATTGCACTTCTTTTATACAATCATTTTATACTGCTAAATCATTGTACAAAACAACCACTCCAACAATTTTAAATGTCAGACTTGAATTAGCTTCCATGACTGTACATGGAATGGGTGGACTGGTTTTCCTTGTATCATAATGTGAGTGGGTATGAATGTCTCTACTGTGTGGCCATATGAAAGAGATGTTAATCCCAAGTGTAATGGTGTTCACTGTTAACAAAACTTGCAATCTCTTCCTTAGTGATATTGACAACCTCTCCTGAATATGGTTTCTTTTTGTAATTGACAAGCACCTATTCTCCATGCTTGATGGTTTCACCTGAAAGATTAGAATACATTTAGTGTTTTTGAGTTTGTTTACTCACACTAGCAATAGACCAGGAAAAACCCTTCTTCTGATGTCAGAAGTTGAATGTACATTAAATACCCCGTGGTGTTCTGTAGGTATCTAAGGATTTTTATGCTTTTTATTGTTTCAGAATTAGTTCCTTTTTTTCTAAGTGTATCCTTATTATCTACAGATAATACTTTGTAAAGTTGACATTTATTTGATAAATTTGCCCTACCTACCAATATCATCAGTTGCAGTAGAAGCAGACGTCTTCACATTTGGAATTTATTTTAATGGTTTGTTTCCCTTATCTTTTACACCAACTTCCACATTATTTTAAAATTGTCGCATGACGGAGGTAATTACAGTCTGTCGCATTCATAACAACTTAAAGACCCGAGTTTTAGGATTTTGGGATTTGATTCATAGTGTCTTTAAAATTTGCTAACATAGTTATGTAATCTTCATTTCCAGTTTTAATTTGCATAATTGTATATTTCTGAAATGTTATCTTTCAGAGCTTTGGTAAAGCATTCCACATCTTTGTTCAGAGTTACCATTTGGTCTACTGTCTCCTTTAAAGTAGCACCTCTACTGTCAAATGTACTCATGCCATGCCCAGCTTCATTGTAGTTACAAGAAAGGTGATGATATTTGTAAAGTTTGAGGGGAACCATAGTGTTCCAAAAAGTTGAAAGCAAAACTTGTTTCTGTATTGTGTTGCAGGCTGTCTTGTATAAAGTGTAATTCACTTCATCTGTCACAAATGTTTTCATAATCTTAGCAGACGTGCCACAATCACACCTAGACCATGAATCAAGGATTTTAAAATAGGGGCAAATGATGTTACATTGCTTGTACAGCACACTTGAATGTATAGTGATTTGTTTACGGGATGCACTAAAATTAACACCTTGCACTTCATCACTATATTTACAACAAAGCGTTTTCAGCAAAGTCAATCTGACAAACCAGTGGGTTTTTTTCTCACGAAACTAAAAAGGAAGATATGTTATGAACGTTCGTGAAACTGAAATGAAAATGTAAAATAATGTAATTTCATAACAATATAGCAAGTTAGTCATTATAACAAATTTGTTGCAAAGTCAAATTTAAAAAAATGTAGGGTATGAATTATTTACCACAGGGGTCTTGCCTACATTTACATTGTCGTTTTATGAGGCTTTTTATGTTATAAAATAATGAAAATGCACACGATTTACAGGCAAAAACTTTCTTTGCTGGTTGACTAAATGAACGCTCATTTAACACCCGAAAATTGGTTGAAATTGAGAATTTTTGTTTCGTTTAAACTTTGGGTTACCAAATTTCTTACCATAGTGAAAATTAATGTTTCCATTTTTCATTTTAGTTCCAGTATACTGAATATTCACACAGCCCTACAAACCAGCTTATTGGGCAGAGTGTGTTTTTTAGATCATTCTGTGACTGAATTTGTTGTATACATGATGCATTACATTTTGGTAGATAAATTTGTGCAGCTACATTTAGGTTGATAGTTTCTTTCATTCTTCGTTGAACTGAAATTTTCATTATAGTTATTTCATTTTCCCTTTCTTCTTTTATGTTCATTTTTTTTGTATGAAATAGGCTGCACTAAGTCAAATATCTAAGTTGGTACTTTTCTTCTTAATTACTACAGCTTCTCAAAAATCACTCCTCTTTTGGTTCTGGACATGAGATTCTGTATAACTTCTAAGCGTGTTTTCTGTCAGGATTTTTGTATGATGCAGCTTTTGGAGGATGTATTTTAAATTTTCATAAATTAGGCATGTACAGGTATATCAGTTTTGAGCTTTGGCTGCAACTATTCATTGTGAATAGTATCAATAAAATGTTGAATAACTTACATTCATGCTAGTAAGGCAAGAATTTTTGTAAGTGGGCTTAATGTCTCGTCAACAGCAAGGTCATTAAAGATTGTACATGTTGCACGGGGAAGAGGGATTGGGGAAGGAATCGGCCGTGGTTTTTGTTTGGGACCCATCCCAGCATTCGCATGGAGTGATTTCGGAAAACCATGGAAAACCGAACCTGGGTCCTCCCTAATGCGAGCCCAGTGTGTTACCACTGCGCCACCCCACTCGGTATTTATGCTAGTAGTGGTTTTGCAAAACTTAGCATGTAGGATTGTGTCTGTCATTAGGATAATTTTTGGTTTTTTCTCCTTGTTTTGCATGATTTGTTAAATCTCTCTTCCCAAGGCAAATCCATGGAATATTCATAATTTGCCAAAAACTTTAGTATTTTATTAATTCGTTTTGCAATACTGTATATGCTTTCGCTGTATCAGAGTTTCTTTTGCAAGCAAAATAACTATTTCTCATTGTATTTACTCCTGACAATCTTTTATATGGCAAGAATCGTTGTGCTTATTTAAACATCCATATTTATTTAAAAAAAAAAATCTGTCCAGAAATAACTGTCGATAAATCTTGCTTATCCTGGAAAGCTTTTATCTTTCTGTAGCTCTGAATAAGTTCATTTTCAGTTGCTGTTCCATTTCACTTAATGGGATACTTCCTGTTTCGTTAAGATCCTTCACTTCCTTAGTTGGTGTTAACTCCTTTTCTTTTTTTGTTGATCTTTTGAGGATTATTTCGTATAAGGTTCTAGTTTTCTTTTCAATCTCTTAATTTATTACTCTGCTTTTGTCAGGTGGCAATATACCTTAGGCCTGTCCCATTTTATACAGTGATATCAGGCCTCCTTTTGTGAACTTTCTCCATACGGCAGCTTAGTGTCACAATTTCCCATAACAGACGCTCATTCTGAGATTGTGTATTTACTCCACTAGCAATAGGTTGCAGAGAGTCTGGACAAACATTATTAGGCCTAGTTTCTTTGCTTTGTTCAACATTGTTTGCTGGAAGTGTAGCTAGAGATTTCAATACTTGTAGTTTATAACTTTGAGTTTGAGTGTTCATGCATTTTTTTCCCTTCATATTATCATATTGTATCCTGTTAATTAGTATAATTTTAATCAAGTCTGCCTGTCTTTCTCGATCGTAGTCTCTTTGCCTGTGTTATTTTTTTTATTTGTCTGTTATATAGTTAAGCCCTATAAGAATAAAACCAAAACCATAGGGGAGAACAAACATTTTTTATAAACATTACAAGGTAGCATGCTTGATGCATTTTAAAGTTTGAATATATTTGCAAATATACACCATAAAAATTAATAAATCACAAGCTGGCAATCAATAGAAAGATTGTGTCCATAAAATAATTTTTATGCAAATTATTTAGTTAATTAGTATTTCTTTTAGTTGGTCAAAATTATTAATTTTTTTCTATACCAGTTTTTAAACTAGTCTGCATAATAATTTTGAGCATTAACCTATATTATTTCCATGTTATATTTTATTATATTTGTGGTTATTACCATAGATGTATAACATTACAATGGTAAAATACATTTATCATGATCCATGGTAATTTAAGCATGGTAATGTACAAACCATGCTTTTGCTATATTCCTTGCCTACACAATGAGGTTTTAAGTTTCTCAGTTTTATAGAATAAATAAATAAACAATTAATGTAAACACATTTTAATACATTTTTAGAAATATGGTATTGTATAAATGTTATAAGCATCCATAGTAGTGTAACATGTGAAAGATACTCTCTCCTTAACATGCCTATTTCATCTTGGAAACCATACACACAAACTCATTGCACATTCACAAAACTAACTCAGTTCTATATGGCAGGTGTAGAGGATACAAGAGACCTTGTGGCCTTTGCAAATACAGCACTACATTGCTAGTATATAATTTTTTTCTTGTGACCATGGTAACGTAAATTAGTCCATGCGGATTCCCACCCGCCATCTTGGATTATGGAATTTTTGCCATACTCTGGAAATACAGTTTTGTATTATATTTTTGGAACGACGGAGAACAGAGCATTGCCTAGTGCATTGTTTGTTTGTCATTATTTCTTGATTAATGTTGATATTGTCACCTTTGTAATTTCCCGCAAGAAATAATCTTGTGTTTAGCGTAGACAGTTACTAGCTAATAATTAACAAATGTAGCGAAGCTGTGGCAGTTCAATAAAGTTTGGGAAGCTGTTATTTAGGACATGTCGTATGGGAAATTTCAATACACCTTGTAAAATAGAAGCCTTGGCAAAAAATCAATACATCCAAGTCAACGAGTGGGAATCCACCTTAAGCATTGGCTATTCCATACCTAATAATAACTATTTTTCAGACAGTGGATATCAAAAATATATGTTTGTTTTTCTGCTACTGCACTCAAGAATACCATGGTAATGTATTTGTTTGATATATTAAATATTTTTTAAATAAGGAAGATTTCCCATTTATGTAGTTTGATGTAGTTACTTCATTTTGTAATTCTTAATGTTAAATGGCTTTATAAATGTGATCTTTTTATGTAGTATTTACTTATACTCATGTTGCATCCATTATAGTATCTTTCCCAGTTATGTTGTAAGGAAATGAACACAACAAAATAATTTGTAATTTCAAACAAACATTAAGTATGTTTTGTATAATCTCATTATGGTTGAGAGAACACAAATTGCTTGTAGGAAAACTCCCACTATGTCTCCCCCTCAGGCTTTTACATATTTACAATGTGAAAGTCACACTAATATTAACGTATTTGTTCACAGCAAGCACCGGTGTCGAAACCAGAAGGGAGAACTACCTGCACTCTGATTCCTGGTGATGGAGTTGGTCCAGAACTTGTGTATGCTGTACAGGAAGTTTTTAAGGTAAAATATCTTTTTACTGGAGGTTGATCGGTCCTTTTTTTTTTTTTTTTTGTACCAGTTATTAAAAAATTGGTTCTCTGTTCTCAGTTTTTTTTTTCTGTCAAAAGAGAAATCAGTTTTTCACACACAATTAACACTTTACAGAGTATCCATTTTCACTCCAAACAGCAAAATACTTCCACAATTTTGAAGGCATTATTTGCTTTTTATCTCTGAAAGTAAAAGTAATATCTCATCTACTAAAAAGAACTAAATTTTTTTATCTTAACCAACACCTTAGGCAAGTTTGCTTTAATAAGACTTCGTAACTTTAAAGCTCTCAAAGTATTTTTTATGCCATCATTACCAAATTGTAGGGAGAGCATTACCAAATTGTAATCACCACAGTTTCCAGAAGGGTCAGTCCATATGAAATCAAGGGGCTGGAGCTGCACCATTTTTGATTTTGATAAAAATTTGTTCCTATCCTCAAGGTGAAAGAAAAACATAATACTTTGTCCATTCACAATATCTTAAGATTTTTCTGAAGCTTTGCTAAATTTCTACTTTTAGTTACAGATTTCGCATCCTTCCGCTACACCTAAACATAAACACTGCTATGTGACTTCTACTTTTATAACTGTCAAATGTGTTGTTTACTGTGATGCATGTCACACTCCTGTGCATTGCACATGCGCCCTCTACTTTTCGACTTTGCTCCATTACGCGTTGATAATAATTTGGGGCAAGTCACATGCCGGCAGGCAATAAATTTTGTGTCTACAGGGTTGGTCCAAGCATTACGGACAACTACAACCACTTAGATAAAATATTAAAATTGTATTGCCCACTCAAAAGCGGACATGCAGTCACCACCCTCATGGAAGAAATAGTGTTACCCACAGAGCCACCGACACAGCTGAGAAGAAGAAGCTAGTTGGCAGTGATGCTGCAAGAGAGCAGCACCCTGCGGCCGATGTCACTGCTGCCTAAGCCTCGTGGAGAGGCTCTAAATGTCATCAGCCTCCAGACAGTGAGATAAGAAATTGTGATGCAGCATTACCCTAATTTAAACAACCCCTGCGAAACAAGGCTAGTAACCTCCGCACCCCTGGGGCAGCCACCAAAATTAATTTTTTCTGTATATAAGGAGAAGTGAAACTGCTCTTGCCAGTCGTCGTCGGCCCGCTGACCTGAGCAAGTTCGGAGGGCACGCTCCAGTCTGCACAAGACTCTCCAAGCCTGCAACAATGCTCTCCAGTGTGCAAAGACTCTCCACAGTCTGAGAAGACTCTCTTAAGTCTGCACAAGGCTCTCCTGCTGCGAAGCAACCACTATCAGCTCCAAGAAGCTCCCCATCTCCGACTGTCGCAGCACACTGAGAAAACCTGTACGAGATTTGGAAAAATCTCCCTCAACGTCGTCAAGACGTCACCTCCTAGCAGCCAGAGGTAACTTGATGCCCCTGCACATGTTTCCTATTATCCAGAGTTAATACTTCAACTTCACGGTAGCAGGTAGTATCGTCGTCCCTTCTGGATTTCCACCCCTTGCCATGCAAACAAAGTTTTGATATAGGAATTTGAAATTATTTTCATTTATCCACACAAGCAGGTTCACTTTCACCTGTAGTAACGTAATAATAATTATAGTTGTTTTTATTTTATTTACTTTGTGTACAAAGTCAAGCATCCCCCTGCTTCCAAAAGTATTTTAATAAATACGTTTGTAATCAAATTGAATCCAAGCTATTTAATTATTCTTAACCACAGTCATTTAAAAGGTTTTAGTGTATTTGGTAACAGTGAATTTTGTGGCTCTTTAAAAGCAAAGCGACCACTTCGGGTTAGACGTGAGTGGGCCGAACCATCTTGGGACTCCTGGTGCCTGAATAAGGCTATAGTCTGCATAAGACATGGGAACTCCTGAGAGCCTGCCTAGAAATACGCTCACGGCTATCCAGATTGTCTAACCCGCTCATTACCTCTGTTCATCTGAACAAGACTGAACTCAGGTGGGCCTGAGTTATGCTGGATAGACTGGGAGCACGCTATCATAATTAAAGGAAATAATTGTGAGCCAATAGCTATCTATTTTCTACTGCTGTTAACGAATAGTTCTAAATGCCCCGGAAAGGAGGTGGGCTTATTAGCCAACTTAGACGTCTAGCCAGACTGGCCCAGCAAAGAGAGTTAAACAAATTTATTACTACTGTAACTCCCAGCCCGACCAGTGAGCCTCCACAGAATACTCATCTTACATAGCCTTCCTTTAATCTACGCAAGGAACAGCTACTCATAACCAAGGACTAGTTCATTTTTAGATTTATTGTTAGGAATTTTTTGGCCATGGCCAGACTAAGAATACTTGAATAACCTGGAACTTCAAGAATCCAGACCAGAATCTAGCCCCCCCACCACGACCTGTGCCCTATCCGTAGTCCCCCCCCCCCCCCCGACACGTGTTGAATACGGACTGCTGTCGGGAAATTGATCACGGTCATCATTCCCTCGTAATCCGACACGTGCACGTAAAGTGGCTACGGTCACGTCGGACTTTGTCCCAGTACATAAGCCAACTATGCCAGTTCCGTATAGACACCCAGGTAGCATACAAGAGACTGAGCAAGAACTACAGGGAGAAATATAGTTAATCATTTCATGACTATAACACTCCCATTAATTCTCTTTTTAACTTATTATTTAATTTTTTAATTAGTGACAGCTGGCATCACAAATCTTGGCAACCTTTATGGTGAGCAGGACTAAACTCCCTGGGAGGGAAGTCTATGCGTTTAAGCTCACCCTGGGGTTTGATTCCCCTCCTTCGATCACCAACCCTTCCCCAAGCAAGTGTACAACCAGATATCCTAAATTGGGTAGATCTCTGCCAGGCAAGCACATTCAGAACTTGACACTGCTCAAAGATATTTGCATAACTAGATGAGTGAATCAACACACTCGCTCACCAGGATTATGTCATTTATCTGCTGGGTCTGCTAGAGTAGGAACCTCAGTATTAGCCAACCGACGAGTAGGTAACTACTCTTATAGGTGAGGTAGATAGGAGTGCGTCAATTGATACCCAACATGGGGGTAAGCTCCAAATAGCTAAGCCTTGGGGGTTTAGACCTCGCTAGTCCCCTTTCGCCCCTCTTTACCAACCTTCTTGTGTAGGAGTTATCCTGACTTCGGGGAGTCAAATTATAAACATCCTGTGGCGTTCAACATACCAAACCATCATGTCAGGTTCATTTTCCTTGGCCTGAAAAATATGTAAAATAATATTGTGGTGATTAAAAATAACTACTGCTGTTTAAACAGTCTGAAGTTAACATATTTTGTGGTTTGGCACTAAGTGTTAAATTGAATGTGAGCAATTATTTTGGATGTACAATCATTATAAAACTTTTTATATGGCAGAAATTCCAGATTGAACTGATATTTATTCCTGTTTTTCAGATTTTATTTGTATTGAAATTAATCTTTAATTCAGCTACTTTCCGCTATTGTAACAACCATTTAAAGAACTCTGTCTATCGAAAAGTACGTAGCCCCCTTACAAAATGTGGCCAAATCCAAAACAATATAGGATGGTGTTCCAAAATGTTACTCTGAGAGTAAAGTAACACAAAGTAACAGCTGAGAAAAGCAAGAGTTAATAGCATGTTGTGTTTACAAATATGTACTGAGAAACCAATGAAAATTCTAAAAGATACGTCACTTTCCCCAAATGCTTTCTTTTCCACCACCAAGGTGAACTGGGTTAAATCTGGATTTTCGCTAATGGGAGTCGTGCCAGACAATGCTGCTGGTTTTTGGGTTTTCTCAGGGATCTCCAATGTCCCCTCCCTTGCATTTCAGCATTGCTTCATTCTCACCTCATTTCACCCTCATTGGCTCAAAGGATCTCGTTAAGAGCCGCCCAAATCTCAACTCCAACTTTCTTTTCCAAAAAAATTAGTTACATACATAAACAGCTTTATATACCATACGTTAATCGTAAACTATTGTCTTAAAAATGCAACCTTTGTTCAAGTTAACTTTAAAAAAAAAACTATGATTATCACTCCATTTTTAGTTTACCTCTGTGTGGGTGTAACAAGAATGTCCACATTTCCTTTCAGTTTGTTTAATTCTACCAGACTTCCCACTGTTTTAAGTTTAACCTTTGTTACTCGCTGAAATAGTGCGTGCAGAAGTTTTACTCTGTCAAGATGCTCAGAGTAATTATTGTATAGTTTTGGGCACTATGCCAAGAGCTAGTAAAACATTTACTCAAAGTTTTGGGGTAACCAAAGAGAAAAGTTTACTCATAGAGTAACATTGAGGAATGCCGCCCAAAAGTACAAGGTTTCAAATCACAACTTTTATGCTGTCTTGGCCAAGGGTTGTGGTATGATACGTGGGGTTTGGTGTAAAAAGGCTTCAGCATTTAGCAGTAATACCATGACAATCAGTGGTCAAATGTGGGAGCAGCGAATCTTGATTATTGTCCTGCAGAGGTTGCAAGGTGTAGTTAGTGGTGAAAAGTGTTTTGAGCTCTATGATCTACAATGTTTTTGCCTCTCGTCGCTGGTATTGTGGATGGTTAGTGCTATAGCAAGCTTCGTGGCTCAGTGTTTTAAGATGGTTGACTGTCTTAAGATGATGAAATTAAGAACGTGAGCAATATGCCATAGTGATCTGATATGCTTTAACGTTTATTGCAATGTAGCATGTATTTTCCAAAGTTTAGATTACTGTGTTGAATACATTGTTATACAGCAATTAGGAGGTCTGTATAACAGCAGTTATCAGCCTCCCATCACAGTGATCGTGCTTCAGTTCCTGGTGGTGTCATTCTGATTTAGCATGTGGATGTTGGCTGGATGGTTTCTTTGGTGGCACCCCCATCTCCGCACCATTATATTCCTTCTATTTTCTGTTTCTGCCTCATCTTATGTTTGTTCTTCCAGCTTGCTGGAGAATGAAGTGTGTAAAACAGCCGGTTCTATTGTATCGCAATCATTTCCCATGTGTTACCCACGACTCTGCGTATGTACAGCAACAGCACGTGGTTCATTAGTATACAGTGGAATCTATGCATTTTATAATACACTTAATGTGACTGAGGTGATGCATTGGCAAACTACTGAACTCCCATTTGACAGGAATGTCCAATTCCCAATCTTGCCATCCATATTTTGATTTACCATGGTTTTCTGAAAATACTTCAGACGAATGCTGGGATGTTTCTTTCATGCAGGTTGGTTCCTTCCCGGATATTGTTTCTCTGAACTTGCACCGTCTTGCAACTTCACTGTCAGTGAGAGGTTAAGCTATGCCTACATACATACTATGTGACAAAATGTTTAGGCTATTTATATAAATTACTCTACTTCTAGAAAGAATTGAAAATTAAGATAGATAAAATTACCACATTGTTTTGGTGTACTTGACTTATCCTTTTATGTATTGTTATGCTTGTTATTAAATAAATCATGCACATCTTATTATGGGGGAAATCGTGTAATAGTATGCCTGGCAAAAAATGTCATTTTTTAAAATTACTAGAATAAATTTTGCTATGCATATTTAAAACAATTTTTTTAACAAAATATATATTTAATAATATATAGTATAACTGCCTTTTTACACTCATGATTGTACACTTTACTGTATTTTTTCAGACAGTATTTCCTTGGTTCCATCTAGTGTTCATACAGCATAAATACATATCCAAATTTTGCACTTTTTTGCATTTGCAACATTTATTTTCCTGGCCCCTTAAGAAGTGTAAAAAAAGGATACTCAATGTATGTCACAACAAGCTGTTTACCATTTTGATATGTTAATTGCATATTGTGCTGACAACTTATTTTATGTCATGTGTCTGTGGTGTAAGCATTTCATTTATAGATATTACATACCTATATGATAGAAATATTGAATACATACATATATGATTGAAATATTGAGTGCAATAATTTAGTTTTACAATATACTTATAATGAACAATAGAAATAATATGTATCTAATTTTTTTTTAAGGCTGCCGGTGCTCCTGTAGATTTTGAGCAGTTTTTTTTCTCTGAAGTTAATCACATGCTGAGTGCCCCCTTGAAAGATGTCGCTTCATCAATTTCTCGGAATGGAATCTGCCTCAAGGTGCGTTTTATTTAGTTTGGTGTGCCTTTATACACGCCCTTTTGATCATCTTGTAGATGTTGCCTCTTTTTTTCAATTTGAGAGAATTTTCACCAGTGTTCTCAATTGGTAGGGACACCTGATTTTTGCAAAAATATTCCTACATAGGCTACATTTAAGTATCCTATTTGCACACCTGTTGCTTCTTTTGTTTGGTTTATTGGCCATGTTTTTGTGAGAGGACGTTTCCTTACTAACTGGGCCAAACAGAATTTAAGACGTGCCTTGGCTACTTTTACTGTATCACTTGCAAATAAAAAACACTGTTATTTTTGCCCTGGTCACAAGGCTACATAAAGATTTTAATATAAAATATTTAATTGTTAGAAAATTGTCTCAACTAGAACACAAAAACTCTTAGTAATTTATTCCTATACTTCATTACAGCGTGGTTCTTCCCTTGAAATGGCAAAGTGTTTTCTGTCTGAAAGTAATATTGCGACAGATGGTTGAGATGGCATAAGTTAATTATTTAATGTGTAAAGTTCTATCCTTTCGCTCAGCTGGTCTTGCACCAGGCAGCGCTCTTAAAACCGAGAGCATTTAAGATCATCCTGCGACAAAAAACACACAATGTTTTGAAATTACTACGTTGTCATGAAATCATTTCACAAAAGTTTGGGTGTCTCCACTAATTGGTTAAAGAGAGGTCTAATCAAACATTGCTTCTCTATTTTTTGTATTAATAGATCTTGTAGGATTTTTTTGGTAGTTTTTCTGTTTTTATATGCTTAACTTTGTGCTGTTAGCACAGCAGTGAGTACCTGTGTGTGTTGTTTGAATTATTGTGTTATTAGTATATCTTTTTTTACTGAATAGACAAATAGCAATTAATTTTCGTAACATAAAATTTGTAAGTAGAGGTGACAGGAATATAAGAACATTACCTCTGCTCAGGTTTTGGGCACTGATGGGATGGCATGTTTAATTCCTTTTTTGGGCAGTAATGTTCACGCTGACGCGCGTCTCTCTCTAGTTAAGTGGTTAGAGCGCTGACTGCCCTCCTGAGCTTGGTAGCTGATCCTTTTGCGGTGTGTTCTTGACAGATGGTACTGGTTTTGTCCTGTGGGTCGTGGTAGGTTCACACGGGGGTTACTTAATGGAGGGATTGCTCCTGAGTGGAGGAGAATCAAACCCCAGAGTGAGTTGAACCGTGATTGCCTCCCGTCCGGGGAGTATAATCTTTCTCACTGAAAGGGTTGGCAACATACGGGATGTTAGCAGTCCCGGTGTGTGTGCCTGTGTGTGCTGACTAAGCGACAGCAGCGGTGGGAGTGGAAGATCCCTTTGGAGGGGTCGACTATCCGTTGTGGCCGTGTCAGCTGATGGCTGGGGATGTAGTTTAAGGGGATTTAGGAGTAACTTTAGGCGATAGTCTGACCCGGATCACCTTCCCGGAAGCGAGACGGATCGTACACTTACTCGGCAAGTTCTTGCTCTTATCCTTCTTGGGAGTTGCTATGATTGCGAAAGGTAGGGGTGTCTCCGGCTGTAGGTAGCTTATGCGATCTAGGTCTTGCCATGGCCAACAGATACACCATTTACAGGCTTGAAAAATACCTTGATGTTTATCAGACCATCATAGCTGATAGTCATGAATTAGGCATCTCTGCTCCAAGCCCCTATCTGGTTGAAAAAATGGTGATCATTAAGTCATATGGCATGGTCAGTTGTGAGATTGCAGTTTTTTCACTCATGTTCAAATCTTTGACACACCTGACTACCAAAGTAACAGTTGCTTCTGAGTGTCCTTTAACCCAGTTGTCACACATAGTTGAAAACCATATTCAACTCCACTGGTACATGTGCATCTCAGTCGTTGGCCTTTTTTGTGTTGTATGGAAGTCTAGTTTCAAAATCAGACTTCATGGCTACATCACTAAAATGAGTTTGCTACTACATTCTAGCCGCAACTTCCACAACCATATCCTGGCACCCAAGTACACTCCATGCCTTTACCAAATGTTACCAGAAGAAGAAGTCTTAAAATGTATACCATCCTGCCTTAACCATGCTGCTCAACAAGTTGAGTGCTAGACGTAGGTTGTTATGCTTTGCTAGGTTCTGCGCTGCAGAGTCACTTCTAGATAGGTGGCGCTGCAGTATGAACTGTTGCATTCTAAAAGTTAACTTCAAGAAATGGCAAAAAAACAGGTTGTAAACCATTACTAAACATTGAACAAATTACAGTGCAGAACAAACCAAACATAACATGAACAGTGGCAAGATGTGATGACCCTGCAACACAAGTAATCTTAACAAGTAAAACAGATACGCACAGAAGTCTTAAAGGTAAATACACACTTTTATACATACAGTAAAAATGTCACGGCAAATTTGATAGCCTACATTTGCGCAAAAGGCATTGGAGGAATATGCAGGAAGGAGATTGTAGATGAAATGTCTATGTATTTTATGCTATGTTGTTACAAAACAGCTGTTATTAATGTGACTCATGATGGCCTAGGGTAGCTGGTACGTGAACCTTGGTTACGTAACGACCTAAGGCTGAGAAGGGTTTGCCGTGGTCATATTTGATATAGTTTTATTTGTGATGCCAGTATCACAAGAAAGAGAAGAGAATGTTTTGTGACCTTCATATTTGTAACCTCTTACTGTTTGGCTGTTGCTCAGCCAGAATACACGACAGGGCGAGTGGCCTGTCTCGTATTGAAAAAATCAAGTGCCACTGTCATGACCCAGCATACGGGTTAGTCCTTAGCAACTGGTTGACCTTGTTGGATGAGGTTCCGTGGAGGCTGCTGCCCCAATTACTTCGGAGGCGGCTGGCTACCTTTGATCTCACCAGGACGGGTGGTGTACTGCTGATCTTGTGCGAGCCGTGGGCAGGCTGGCGATTGATGGTCTTGAAGTCTCCAAACCACGGGTTAGTAATACCCAAAGGAGGTTATTCTCCTTGGCGAATGACCTCTATCAGTGGGAGGGGCATTCCTGCATTTTTGAGGGGTGGGAAAAGTGGTTGGGGTTGAACCGGACGGTTAGGCCTCTCCAGTTAGCGGGCGGTAAGAACTCTGCCCCGCGAGGATGTACTGCAAAGTGCAGGAGGAGTAATTGGATCACAATTCAAGTTATTTCAGGGGGCGTAAGCTGCCGTTCTAGACTTCTGCTCGGCACCATGCTTCTGGTGTACGGCATAGGAGAAGGTACAATTTACCACCTCACGAAAGTGAAGCAGGTGACGTGGTCCCTACAGCGTTCTGCGAAGGGCCATAGCCATACAGGTAAGAACTACACCCTGTGCCCCTTTCATCCAGCCCTGTGGAGAGCAGTGGGTTCCCTCCAGTTGTACTTCGACACTTGGGTGTGGTATCCCAGGGTGTATTTTGTCAGAACCAACACTTACTGCTTTCCGGCCCCATAGAGAGCAGTGGCAGAGTAGAGTTTGTCTTGACTGGCCTGCCACCTAGTGGAGATCTTACTAGTGGTAGTGGATGCATGCAAAAAATAAGCAAATGAAATTGATAACATTGTGGTTTAGATTTTTCCTGGAGCGCAACAGCAATGTCCACAACGCAAGTATTTATTGTATTTACACTCTAAGTATGAATCAGTGAGAATTTCACTGTTTCAATCGGTCAAAAGTATCTGACTGATACAACAGTCACTTCAGTCTGCATCTCTAGCAACTTGCTCTGTCTCAATTTCCAAAATAAAATGAATGCCATTAACAACGTTTATCAAGTAAAGTGACAATGAATAAACTAATAAAACCAATACTAAATATTTTGTAAAATGTGTTTCATCTTTCAAAACAAAATTTTACGAGATAATATGAACACTCCGTCTTTCATTCCATTTTTAGAGCGCTCTGTTTGAAGGTTTAAACTGCATATAATTTGGTGAAGAGAGTGCACTTATATATACTATTCATTGTAACAATCCTAACGGTACCCATTAAACCAAAAACCAAAAGTAAGGGCATACAAATTAAATCTTCTCGATTTCGAGGTGAAATAATAAGTTGTATATTTTCCTCCCATTATTTTGATGTGGCTTGGTAGTGCACATGGTAATGTATTGTTCTAGGGTGGAAGGGTGTATGATATGTAATGCAGTGTAAAAGAATATATTAATGCCAAAGTTCATAGTTTTTAAAGTTGTATTTATTATCTTATTAAGACCGTGGGGGTAAATCGAAACGTTTCTCATTATTTATGCATACATTAAGTTTCAATTTGTACATAAGTACGTTTCACAGAACCCGTAATTTTCCCTTACACTGACATAACTATTTGAGAGTATTACTCGGGGTCAGTCGTCTTGTCTGTCACACAGCGGGTTGCAGTCACGACTGCTAATATATGGTGCCACATGAATGACAGGCGCACCATAGTTATGACGCCAGACAACGCGCTTAAATTTGATCCACGCTTGCTTTTTCACATGAAGCATCACAGCAAAGCCATGTTGCGTCTATGGCGGGCAAAAATTACAACCATGCTTGTCCTGCTGGATCACAGCATGGATGGCCACTTAATGTGTGTGTTGGTTAGCTTTCCTGAGCGTGGTCCTCTGGCTTCACTCTAGTGGGCTGGTTTCTTTGTGAGGTTATCACAGTGACATTCAGAAATCATTACACAGAAGTCGGTTTATATCACGTGTATATTCCATGAGAATAACACGGTGGCACGTACTATCTACAACTAATCTGAATTGACATGGAAGTTTCCCTACGTACAGCCAGGTGAAGGAGACCTGGTTCTAACCTAAGAAAAGGTGATAATACTGCTAGGTAATTTACTACAATTTTCCCTAACTATCTACCGTATTGTCCTGAAGGGACAGTTGGTGACCATTACCAGAAGGATAGTGGTGAGGGTTGTCGATACCAGCAGGCTTCTGGTGGAGTAGGCTGCATTAGTAGGCTTCTTCTGGCCCCAAGAGGAGCGGTGGAAACAAGGCATACTAGCATAAAGCAGGTTTCACACGATGCAAGATGAGTGCCAAACTTGCGCGAGATGCCGACCTTGCGTGAGAATTTTTTGTACAAGTTTGTGTGCAAGGCACATCTTGCACGAAATGAGGAGATAGAGCCAGTCCTATTTTTCTCGTGCTAGGCGGTGCAAGTTGCGATCATATTGGTCCCTTGTATTCTGGTCATGAGATCTGTTGTAAACACAACCGTTGAGTAAAAGAAAATTGTAATCTGATGTGTGCAAAGAGGAATACAGGGAAATAAAACATTGGAAAATAACTTTAAAGCATGGATTGAAGTTTAGACAGTTCCTGAGAATAAAATAAAAACAATTATATTTTGGAGGGATAGTTTTGAAACAAATACCTTGTTGAAGTAAGCGACTTCATATTTTGTATTATAATACCTTGGCTGTTTGGTACTCACCAGGGATATCAACTAATTTTGATGTGAGACAGTATTCATCATATTTATCTGTGTGTGAACTTGTTCTGCGCACAATTTAGTTGGCATTCTTGTACAAAATATTTCGTGAAATGCATCTTGCATCGTGTGAAACCTGCTTAACTGCTGGTTGCTTCCTCTGGCCCAGTACTGAGCAGTAGAGGAAACATAGACTGAAGTTTTCGGGCAGCACAGAGCCTTATATACTGATGGTTGCTTGGACCAGAGAAGACGAGGTGTGAAGGAGATAAGCGTCGCCCCTCGAGTCGTCTGCTAGCGTCTTCTGCTGCGGGGAGAATCGCTGACCCGGCGAGCTTCATCCCTTTTATGCTGGCAGGATGTATGGTGCCCTGCCTTGGCGCACCGTAGAATTACGTGACCTTGGGTAGTAGGCTCAATGGCGCTGCAGATAACACTGTCTCCATTTGGGGGGTTGGTGTGATGTCTGGTTAGAGTAGAGGGTGAACAGTACAAGCTGGACTAACGTGTATGTAATAACATCTCTCATTGTGAGGGCATACTTGTAGGTGCATGTCCAACCTCTTCAAATATTGTTTATGACTTGCCCAAGGCGAATAGAAACAGCATTCAGATGGAGTGAAGTTGAGTGTATGTTATAGATGTGCAGTGAGTCATGCGTCAAGTGCAACAAACTAAACTTCGTTCTACAATAATGTGTAGATCGTGAAGAAAAATGGAACACCGTATGCAATAGTTTAATTTTGTTTGTCTCATCTTCATAGGCCGTAGCTAATCTTGCTTCTAACGTGACCACGTGCATGCATCATATTAATTGAAGAGTTAGCACATCTATCACAGAGTATTTTAAAAATATTTCTTCATTAATTTGACTCAATAAACATATTTCAAACCTGAGTTGTTTTGAACCTGCACACGATGAAAAATTTCTTTTTAAAGGATGTGATAGATATCTTTGCTACACAGCACCAAAATAGGTGACAATGCTGCAAACTGTTATCCAGTGCATGCAGCTTGCTTCAGAAATATGCTGCCCCCATGAAATTACTTGTTTTTCATGTGTAAATTGCAAATATGCAAACGAGTTCTCAGAGGTTTGAATTTTCCGTGACCTCTAAAAATATTTTAACGTAACACATTTCCATTTGCAGTGATTTGGCTTGCCAATAATCCGGTTTTTTTTTGTCCTGGCCGTCCCTCCCACTTCAGCAACAAAGCAAAAGTAAATGTTATTTATTTATTAGAACCACACGTTATTTGCGGTGGAATCATTTTTGCAGCAAATAACATTTGTGTAAATATATTTTGTCATCCAGTCACACCCGGTGCCACGGTTAATTTATAAAAATAGCCTCTGCTTGTACTAACTACTGTAAACTACACAATCTCGCCTTTTTGACGAGCATATGCCACTTTTAATTGTGCAATACTATATTGTTACGAAAAAAGGTGCTGTATGGCAATTTTCCCAAATCCCTAATACTTGCAAGTTCCACATATATTCACTGTTAAAAAGTGTGTAAATATAATAGTATCATAATATTTTTGTATTAAAATTACTCAGTACCACATCACTTGACTGTAGCCTTGTAATTAATAGTGTGTGCATGGGTTATTATTAGCGGTGGCACAGAACTGGTGGCAGCTGTTCAGTGTTTGACTTTTGACTGGTGGCTCCAGAGTTAAACTGCAACCTGATAATCAAAAGTTTACTGTATATAATTTATTTTTTACAATTCTCAAGGGGCAAATCAAAAATGTATAAAAGAAGTACAGTGCAACTCTTAATTACAAGAGGTGATAATGCCGCTAAAAATTTTTGTAACTATGATTACACATATCAAAATGTGCATGTTTAAAAAAAAGTTGCACGTAAGGCGATTCATTAACAGGGCGCGGAGGGGGAGAGGTGAGCTAGATATTTATTTTAGTTATATTTTCACTAATATGTTCACAAATACTACATATACTGCATGAAACGTGTATTAGGTACACTAGTGTTTATTGCAAGTGATACATGACAGGAGTTAATTTCAAGCTACATTATGTGAACAGCTCACAAGCACATGGTAAAACATAAACATACATGGCTGCCTAGAGTTAAGAAGTGCCGATTTGTTCTCCATAAGAGAAAAAGAACTGAAAGAAATATCTTATTCCAATGTGTTTTTTGTAGAAAAATTGTACACTCCAACAATATGTGTTAAAACAAGTTCAAGTCCATTGGACCTAGTAATTATTATCTGCATATTTATGAAGCAACATGTAGCACTATGATAAAACATTCAGTGCGAGTTAAAAAAATTACAGTACCTAAAGACAAAAAACAGTGTAACATTAAAGTACTACACACACTTGAGTATGTCAAATTCTGGTCTACGTAACTGCTAAACTACCATGGAACAAGTGAAAATTTAAGTTGATTTCTAACTTCACAACTACATAGTGTGTATAGCAAGCGACAAGCAAACAAAACCATTATTAGATGTAATCTGAAAGTGATGTGCTACTTGCACAGCCGCGAGTGCAAGCACAAAGCAAACAACAAGAACGTTACGCAGTGTTGCCAGATGCGCAGACCCCTCCATAGTTGCCATGTCTGCCTTTTCAGGTATGACAGACTGGCTGTGTGCACAACAGTGATTAGCATCTTTGCATGTTGCCAAGTTATTCTTCGGTGAATTTAGGGTAAAAATTTTTATACAGCAGTAAGTTTCATAGTTGCACCAAACTCTCAAATTACTCATATCTACAAATATGCATATGGAAATATCACCTGTAAATACCAAACATTTTTGTTGTGAAATGTGTATAGAAACTGATGGTGTATTGCATAATTATCAAAATTACAAATGTCGTGTTAAAGCCAATACTTGTTGCGAGGTTGCACTATAATTTTATTCTTTGAGCCTTGCTTATATGGTATGAGAGGAAACAGGTGTCAAATAATAGAATGTGAAAGATCAGTGTGTGTGTTTCTGTGTGCGTGCATGCGCTTCTACTGTAGTTAATCAGCACATTCTCCGAGCCTCAAAATGTGATAATGCATCCACATGTGAAAATGTATTCTCCAACTATACGTGTAAATCAGTATGCAAATAGCAACCTGTGATTACTTGTGATCTTGCTTATTATACTTTCAAGGTTATTTTTGTAGTAGAACCTTGTTATAACTTTCCTGCATATAACACTATTATTGCATAGTCCCAACTTTTATTTTCCATGAATTTTAATTCTTCCATTTTGTGCTTATAACAGTTATTTTTCTAAAATGGTTTTGTGACATTTGAACTAATTCTATTCAAATGTGATTTCAGGAAATAAGATGAAATAAATTAAAATTGGGAAGATTTTTGTGTGAAATTTTTTTATTTTTGCAAATAGTAATTACAATATTTTATACTTGCAGCTGATGGTTTTTGGGGAATATAAGTTACACAAGCTGCTTAGCTTGCTGTTTATACAAATCAACAATAAAATTAAGATTTATTGTTAAATGTTAATTCCTGTGTATACCATTTTCCTGCATCTAACATTTTTTTAAATATTCCACCTGAAAAATGTAACAAGGTTCTAATGTAGAAGACTAGAAGCATTCTTTTATTTATGTAAGTTAGTGAGAAACCAGTGGAATACTATATGAAACCAAAGTAACAAAATAGCAAAATATTTGTTAGGTGTTGGATTCTGAGAAAAATGTGTTTTAGATGTTTTCTTGAATCTAGGAGACAGATTGTTAATACTTCCCACCAGAATCTCGTGAGGATAGAGGCCTGCGAGTACTCGAAAATTGAGCTTTAGCCGAATACATGCTTGCAGCTTGAGCTCAGCCCAAAATATTTTTCATGGCTCTTGAGCTTCTTTATTAATTTCAGGTCATTCAGTAAACAACTGAAGGGAGTAGATGTGTTACAGGTAACATTATTCTTTATATCTGCATATGTAAACAATGATTCCCTTCGAAATACTAAGCATAAAAATGAAGTGGCGAATCTGCCTATCATGGAGTCCTCCACAAGACTGCGTAATAGTCTGAGGGGATAATGTAGGAAGAATGTGTGTTAAATCCCCAACCTTACATATCATCCGGGGTGTGGCAAGTAGAATTCTTGAGAGTTTGCCATAACGTAGCTAAGTTAGAGAATTCTTTATTCCCCCAGTACTCCACGGGGGGATCCCCCCCCCCCCCCCTAACTTTACATTGGTTAGTCAGTTTTAAGAGTATCTAAAAGATATGAAAATATTTTACCTATAATTCATGTGAGCGTTTTTGTTATTGGAACCAAACCAAAGAGTGCTGTAAAACTCTTAACATTTTAACCAAAATATACATGCCTCAAATCAATATCAGGTGTTTTGTTGCAATTTTTTTAAGATAAAACAGACTCTTCACAAATTCAGCCAAATGATTCCAAAAACAATTCTTACAATTGCACAGATAAAGAAACAAAACCTGATAATGTGCACTCACCAAAGCAATTGAATTATATTATGAGAAAAGATATTAAAATCATGAACAAAGGGAACAATTAGTGATCTGATTGTAAATAAAATCTACTAGTTTGTGAATGTAGTAGAACACCCAAATTAAATTTTTATGCTGGTAGAATCATTTAATTTTTTTAGAATAACCTAGTGTTCTTAATAACTTTAGATAGTATAGATTATTTGATAGGTGAAATACTATAGCAGTTAGAAAAGTAAAACTGTATTCATTAGGACACTTGTTTTTCGCAAGGCATAAAATTACGAGATTTGCTTTAGTTTGACACATGGCACATTTCTGCACATCTGACATACACGCTCTACATTTTGACTTCATCTCATCTTTAGAGCTTCTACACTCATTGGGGAAGTTGAATTTCGACATATCAATTAAACACATTCCTACAGGATCACTCCCAGCCTAGTGAGGGATTACAGACACATGATATGAAGGGAAGAATTGTACTGTCTACCGAAGCTCCTATGCGGTCACCCATTTTTCCACTCAAGATATTTTATTACTTGACGGAGCCATCAGATCCGGTCATCCAGAGATGCGAGTTCCAAGGGGTGATGCAAGCTTGCAGAACCCCTGCTACAAGGACACCGCAGACTCCAGTGTCTCAGACAGAGGTGAAAAAATATGTCAGCAGCCACCAACAGGGGAGATACGGAAAGGATGTCGGCTTCTCTGAGTCGGAATAAACAAACCCCTGCGAAGAGAGGCTAACAACCCCCGCACCCCTTCGACAACCCACAGGATGCGGATTTTGTTATATGAGGAAGTGCAAGTTGCAGACATGAGAGTGTTCGCTGGCCCTCCAGCCTGAATAAGGCAGGGGGCACCACGAGCTGGAGCAAGGCTAAGTAAGGACTCACAAGTCTGAGCAAGGCTTAGTAATTGGCATCTGTAGCCGTTGTAAAACTAAGAATAGTTCAGAGGTAAGTGGTTCAAATCCTGACTTCATAGTCTGCATAAGACTCGAACCAATATATGCCAGAATTCTGACCACTAGGCCAAGTGTGCCGGCAGTAATGAGTTAATGTCTCTGGGAGTGAGCTGTGCTACTCGAGACCTCACAATCCGCACAAGACTCGAGACTATCTGAGAGAGCAACACTGCTAGACTCCACTCACCGGAAGTACGGTCTCCAACGTCTCCGCGAGTGAACTACATCAGCAGCCTCAAGCAGAAGTCTCCATGCCGCCAGCCAGAGGTACTACAATCTCCTCACCTGAAATCCCTACCCTGAAAACATTTTCCTTTCTTACCTGCGGTAGCAGGTCGTGATGACGTCCACCCTGGACTCTTAAGCATAATTAATTCCCCCCTGGTAGAAACAGTCAATACTTTGTTTGTCTTATACACATTTTTATGCAGGTAGTCTTTGCCTGCCGTAGAATTACTCTTAATGATATTGTACAAGCTATGCATCCCATTGTTTTCACTGTGTATTGAATAAATATGTTAATTTATCAGTGCTTTTGCATACCTTCCTTTACCTTGTTCTGAGTAGATTGATTAAATAAATTTCACTTCACATAATGGTCCTAGGTAGTAAGCGCTTCACATAACCCAAACTTCCAGGGAGTAGAACACTCAGAAACTGCCAGGTCAGTATAGTGGCCACCATCTCAATCCCTGCTTGAATCAAAGGCCAGATGTAGGAGATAACGGCTGCCGTCTGAATTTTCTGAGAATTTCTTGTTCTAAAGGACTCTTACTGAATTCTAACTTTAATTTTTTTACCATCTCTTTTTAATGCATTCTAAAGGAAAGTACGGAGCGAAGTTTTCTGGATTGCCCTAGCCTGAACAAGGCCGGAATATTTCAGGAACACCTAAGAGTTGCCCAGCCCTTCAGCAGGATATAACCCCGGGACCACAAGCCTGTCTTATATCCCCTGCTTTAGCCCTAACCTGAACAAGGCCTGATCAAGGAAGCATTGGATACTGCTGAGTGCTTCTGGAGTATATCCTAGCTTATATTAATTAATTGTCTGGGATGCCTTATGACACAAAAGGAAGTCAACACAATTTAAGGAGGTTAGCTTGACGAGTATTACAAAGAGAATTAGACGTCCAACTTGCTAATATTCCTCCAATCAGTGAAAGTGATCCTCCTAGTGCGAATACTGATAAAGAACCATTGTTTGGACCAGGTTTTAAGATAGGTGAACCAGCGCACCCTGAATTTGAGGCCATGTTGGAGGGGGGAGATGCAGTGTTAGGAATATATTGGCCTTACTCTGCAATTGATTGTTCTGGCCATTCAATCACAGATACCACATACTTTGTAATCAATCCATTCGCTTTCGAACCCTCTAAAGCCAAGACCTGTTGGCTCCTTTAGCCAAGTACGCATGGCTGCAGGTAAGTTCATCACCATCCGCATTCCCCTCCAGGTGCCTAGTCATTGCAAAATAGCGACATCCACACCTGACTTTGTGCCAACGTGCAAACCAACTGGACTGGCTTCCTATAAAGGACGCAGAAAGCCAGAGCCAACAGGTTCTGCATAGATGCCCATATTTCTTGCTAGAATCTTTCACCCTTCACAAAACTGGCATCACATATTTTGACGTTTACAGTAAGCATAACCAAGCTCCCGAGACGGGAGATGTATTTGGTTCGAGTTACTTGGAATTTTGAAATGAGGAAATTCTTTGCGAAATAACTAAATACTTATGTAAGTTTCACAGGTGAAACATAATAAAACGTAGTTTGTTTGAGCGATCAGTTGCGATAGTTGCTGAATTGATTGCTGGAACAACATTCAATAGTATTGACAGAGACATTAAAAGTTGAAATAGCATTTGTTTAGGTCATCTGAAATTTGTTGATTTGAGCTTGCTGTTAAAGGTTTTTGATATTGTAGTACGAGTTACAACTGACAAATTTTACATTTTTCATAATTTAATGTTGCAGTGTGCAAGTGTTACAATAACATTATAAAGAGCAAATTTGTAACCTCAATAGCATTGGCAGAGAAAACCGAAATCTACAATGATGAAAACGTGAATAAAAACAATTAAGTTATATGGTGGAATCTTTTTTTATGTTGTACTGACCTACAAATTATGTACATACTTATGCCCGGTTGCTGAAATTAAGTTAAGTTCAGGACTTGAACCAGGATATCAGCAGCCAGAAACTTTGCAAAAACATTGATGAGATAATTTTAAACTTAATCCTGAACTGCATATTTTATGTGGTTCATGTCAGTATCTCAAGGTTATCTAATACTGTAATCCTAACTCATAAACACAAAAATTGATATGTAATAAGTGTTTGCTGGAAATAATTTAACTAGAGTTGTTCTGATGCCATGATTTCCGATACAGATACCAAAAACTGATACCAATGCCCTTCGCACTGAATTTTAGGAAAAGTATTAATGTTAATAATAAATTAAAATAATTTCTCCTTGACTTTTAAATAAAGAAAACAATTTCTTAAAGTAATGTATAAAATTTATTGTAATTAGACACAAAATGCAAGCTGACCTAAAACTTTCAAACCCTCTGAAAATGCAAATAATATGACACCAAATGCAAGTCAAATTTTAAATCTCTCATGCACACTATCAGCTAAGAGCACATGGAGAAGTTATCGATCGGCAGTGTCATGTCTGTTGGTTTACATGTACAGACTGGTGGGGGAGGTGGGGGGGATGACGACCTCTCCACGTCTCTACTTGTTTGCAACACCTTGCACATGTGGCAAATGTCTGTCTTGTAAAGTAATTAATCAAATTTTTCTGCAAAGAAAACTTGTAATTTTGAGACACAAATGAGGCTATTATAATTGATTTCTTCTTTGTCTTTAATAATTATCCTAATCGTTCAAAACCACGTCCTCTAATTTTCCCTGTCATTAGTTACACTGCACTCAGCTCGGTGCTTACCTACCCATTATTAGACGGCAAAAGGTGTTGAATAGGCACTTGCATATTATCAGTTTATTCAAAGAAGTGTGTCTATTGAAATAAATTAATACAAATCCTCTTATTTCCCCGCAAGAAGTTACTGAAAATTATAATACAAGTTGCGCTATGTTCAAACAATTTTTTGTTGACAAATGGTAGCGTATATGCTTTTGGGTATATAATTTTATTCGCGAAGATGCTGCCCTTTGAGTTAAATAAATATTAAGTTCTAGTCATGTTAATTTTATGTCAGATACAATAAAACACCACCTTTACCAGATAAAACAACCTTTAAACACAAAAGAAAACATCTTTACAAATAATAATTGCTCGTTAAAATGTTATGCATAACATTTTCAGGTGAAACCATTTGCTTTGAAATATATGTGATTTTAGGTGCAACTATTTTGTGCGATGCATACCGTATTTACTCATGTATAGCGTGGACTCGTGTATAGTGTGCACCATGATTTTTACAAGTCCTAGGGGGAAAAAATTTTAAAAATAAAATTGCACCAAAAATTTGTTTCGTCCTGTTAGTAAGTATTGAACAAATTATTCTTCTTTTAATTAATGTGTGGTAATTGTGATATGTTTGGAAAATAATTTAATTAAATAATTGGGGTGCAAAAAGCCAAAATAAAACAAATTCCGGAAACCTCATTCTCCTACTAAACATTTCCAGCTTCTTTTTTCTCCTTTCTCCTTTTATCAGTGACCGGCTCTCTTTTGTTTTTGCTGTGCTAGAATGTCGCACTACCCTTTTAAAAAAAAGGGTCTCCCAGGCCCTTCTCCCCCCCCCCCCCCCCCCCCGTCATGAACATGGATCACTGGCCTCTGCCATGGAAACAAAGAGAACTTGGCAGAATTATCGACCAGCATCATCTGGGTGTTATGGGGGGGGGGGGGGTCGGGCACGTAAACAGGTCGCAACTCTGGATTGCAGCAAGACAGGATGTCGTTGGAAGAATGAAGAGGGGGGTTTCGACCTACACATAACTGAAGGGTCGCTGTGCTGTGAGAGAGAGAGAAGGGAGAATAGTGATGTAAGAGAAAGAGATGAGATAACAGACAGTCCTGTCACTTCCCCAACATCCCCGGACAATTTATGGTTACCACTCCCCCTTCCATTTTTTTTTCTGTTGTGGGCACCCCAGAAATTTTTTCCTTTATTTTGGGAAAAAGGGTGCCCTATACACTAATAAATACAGTATTTGTTCTTATTGTTTTTGTTTTAATATGCAGCATATACAAACTGAAATACAGTAATTTTTGTGCCTAAAGAAAGTAACAATCTGACTTCATTGTCCACAACCTATATAGGTTGTTATGAAATTAAATTTTTATGCGTAAAACCATTTTATCTTACTGATGAATTGATGCATATATTTAATCGCATAGTTTTTTAATAAAAAAAAAAAAAAAAAAAAAGAGAGAGAGAGGTAAGAATATATTTAAAAAATTCCCCAGCATTAAAAACTTGAAATTTTTATGTCAAAAAATTATATTTTTGGAGGAACACTGATGTTAAAAATTTTTTACCATAGGGAATTGAACAGCATTGTACAATATAGTGTTCTCCGCTTTACTAATTTATACTTGAACTTGGTTCATTTTATCAGAGATCGAGTTTGTGGTTGTCCAACAACTGCAGCTCAGATTCGTATATCATTTTTCAACTAAGATTTGTGGATCTTGGTTCAAAAGGTAAAATGGTGCAATTGGTCCTTGGCAACAATTAACAATTTTGTATGTTCTTCAGTCATTATAATAAAAAATAATTTGCATGTTTCATTTTGGTTTTTGTATTCTTAAGTCTAAAGCTGATTAAAAATTTTTATATCATAAATATAATTAATTTTTGTGTCTGCGACAGATGTTTATTAGACTAGTAATTGTAGCCTGCCAACAATTATCCTCAGGTGAATAAATATGGGTGCCAATAGCTGATTGTAACTGTGTTGTTGGCTCACCTTGACTTTGATGCTAGTTGCGTTATGTATGTTGTAAATTTTAAGGGGGGTGGTTGCAGGGCATCCTGGCTACCCCCGACTACAGCCACACCGGAGAGCTGCAGACTCTCAACATGAAGCTGCGAAATGAGCTGGACCTGTATGCGAATGTGGTTCATGTCAAGTCCCTCCCAGGGGTGAAGAGTCGGCACCAGAATGTGGATGCCGTCATAATCCGAGAGCAGACTGAGGGAGAGTACTCTGCTCTGGAGCACGAGTGTGTCAAGGTATCACTACAGTGAAACCTCCTTAAGGAACATTCTTACTAATACAAAACTGTCTTCTTTACCCTCGGAGTGAGGTAGACAGTTTAATTTGGTGTATTTAATAAAAAGTATTTGTTAACTTGTATTACAGTGTAGTGTTGACAAAAGTAAACATTAATGCTAATGATAAGAAGAATGTTGTATGCTGAGTTGTCAATTAGGGATGAGTCGAGTACATACACGAAAAGTTAAATTTGGGGGTGTTTTAAATTTACTCGGACACAATATAAAAATTGCAAATGAAATTATTTGTATTGGTACTATCTGCGGGATCTGCCACGAAGAATTGGTATCAGTTACTGTATATGTATTTGCAAAATGTGGTTTGGGCCTACCTCTAATAAAAATGTGTTTATTGGTAGGTTTAAACTCTGTGTTATATACTACCCTTCTATCAAACAAGGGTTGAACGGAAGTTAAATTATGGTAAACAGGTGAAGGTGACCTGTTTCTAATCCATGCAAAATAGAAAGATTAAGTGGCTATGAAACCAACTCGACTTAGTAATATCTAGTCTTGGTGTCCAGAATGGATTTAAGGGATTTACCACTAACCAGAAGGGCAGTGGTAAGTGTTGGTGTTCCTAAAGGGATGGTGATATTTTCATGTGGTTTGGCTTCGGAGGCTATCCGGAGGATGTTGAAGACGTTGGTAAAGGTGTGGTAGATTTGCTGGTAGTTGTGAAGACCTGGATGGCAGTAGATGGCCCCAGCACACTAGGTGGTGAAGCGAACTGCTGCTGATGGTTCCTTTGGCACCAGGAGTGTAGTGAAGGAGCAGACCTATGGAGAGTCTGTGAGGACCTGTTGGCTTCCTCCGGCACCAGGGGGGAGTGCAGACTCTTCGGCAAGGTCGTGAGGGAGGACCTGCTGGCTTCCTCTGGCATTTCACAGTGTGGTGGAGAAGCTTGGAACTGGTGAATAAGGGTCATGTATCAGTATTTATACTGGCTGGCGTGCCCTTGGTATGTGTGGGTGGGAGGGTAGCGTGATGCTCTCGGTGTGATGTCGCCGGTCGGCAGGAATTTAAGCTGAGGTGGCATAAGTCAATGCTTTTCCTTGTGTTGCATTTGTGGTGCAACCTTTTGACACACTATGGTATTATGTAACGTTATCTCGATGGCTTAGTGGTCAGCTCATTTCAGCTTGTAGAAATGAGTGTATTATTTTACCATGGGGTGAACAGTACAATTTCTCTGTATGTGTAATAGCCCCTGCACAAGAAGTGTATTCTGTAGGCACTTATGGGAGACTGGTACAGCTTATAGAGGACCCCGTTGGTAGTGATATTTAGGTTCACACTGATGAGGCGAAATCATATTAGTAGTTGGGAAAAGACGCCATGCGTTAGTGTTTATGCTAAAGTCAAATTCAAATGAAAATATTTTAATTAGAGCTGGGCCGGTTCTGATTAATGATCATGATGATAGGCCGATTATGGTGTTTTTTCCATTTGTTATGTTCGGTTTCTCGTCTGCTGATTGGTGCTTTGTGTTCATAACATAATTAACTGTATTCAAAAAACATGTACACCAAGTTATTGGATGAAAAAAAATTATTTTTTTCCTAATGTTACACTAGCCTTTCGTTTGACGTGTGACGCTCTCAGGCTCAGGTTGAGTTTTGCTATGGTAGAAGCAGGTTTTTATTGTGCAGGCTCATCACACAGGGGTTAAGGTGGCTAGTTCACAAAATCCATGCAGCCACTAGGCCTCAACATAAGATAATCACAGCTCTTACACACTCGTCAGCTATACCGGAAATTTTTCAATTTTCCCTCTGCACCCTAGTTTGCCACACGGCCGCTAGTTTTACCACTAACAGCATCCTTTCACCATACTGCAGTGTTCTACAACTCGCCGCCTGATGAAGCTGGCTTAGCCAGCGAAACGTCGCGATCGCGTAACTACGTGTAAAATGTGTCATCCTACTTTGTGCGTGTGTGCCTGTCAATGAGTACTACACTTTGAGTACTCAAATTCCTATCCTTTTATATAATTTTGGTAGCCTAACGGCCTACTTGCAACCTTAACGAACTAGTTCCCAACTAACTTGAAGACAAGGGGGGTCCCACCAGTACAAAGTTTAGGCAGAGTCGCCTATCTGCTGGGTACAAAGTCTATGTTTGGCTTGGCTGTTTGCTGGACGTTGTGACCTGAGGTCTGTGGCTTACTCATGTCGACGCTGAGGTCATCTAAGGAAATGAAAAATCAGAGTAGGTGAGGAGCGTGTTTATTCCAAGAGGAATAGAACACATTGGCTTGTACTACCTCCTGCCTACCTAGAGCTGACCGGAAGTATATAGACTACACAGCTATCCAGGTGAAGGGGAACCTGGTTATAAACTAAAGGGTAGCAGTTTCGACTAAGATAGCTAAGTAACTTTCACTGTCTATGCGGTTCTGTGTCCTGAAGGGACATAGGGAGGGGCCCCACTTCTGAAAGGTCGTGGGGTAGTCGTTGCCAGAGACGGTCGACTGGGGAGGGTTGACTTCTTCATGAAGGTCTGCTGGGGGAAAGCCTCTGGATGCTGGTGGCGAAGATGCTGAAGAACTTTTGGTTTGATAAGGCTATGAGTGGTCAGAGAGCTCCAGTGCACGAGTCAGTGGAGCTAACTGCCGGGCTGAAGTGGCTCTGAGAAGAGTCTATGACTGACATTTTCGGCTGGTGCACAGGTACATATACTGCTGGCCAAGCCCTTGCCGGGGCTTGGAATTTGGTTTGCTACTGGCATTTGTCTGTACGCAGAGCTAAGGGCTGTCTACTTGGCCTCCATTGCTGGTTTGAGCGCAGTTGGCGCTATCCCTCGATGCGCTTTTCATCTACTTGCTTGCTGGGGGGGTGGCAGCGGTGACTCGCCCATTGGTTCACTCAACTTGATGTCTTCTTGAGGGGGGTGGCTTGGCATTGCTTACTGGCCGTGGTAATGAAATGCATAATTGTGACACGTCTGTAATAGTCCCCGCAAGCAGGGAATATCCTGTAGCCGCTCTGGTAATAATTATACTGTTCGATCCCCATTCGGTGCGCTCGGGAAAATCTGCACAAATGAATTGAAGTTGTTTTCTTCTGGGCCAGTAAGCATCATGTGTCAGTTTCCCCCTCTTCCCTTCCCGCTGGTGTAACTGAGGTTCATCTGGGTGATGAAGATTGCTGTCTTCTTGGAGATGATGTAGAACTGTCATCCCTTGAAGATGGCTTTTTGCCTCCATGGAGTGTCTTGAGGCAAGGGGAGCGAATAAAGGAGGACAAAATGTGTTTGTTAATATGTGTCATGTGTGGTGTGCTTGCACCCTTTGTTTTTAACTACCATTTTACAAAATATCCTGAAGGCTTGAGTATTTAATTACAGATATTAACAGATATTTCCTTTAAAAAAAGACAAAACACAAGTGGCACAAAAGTTTGACATTTGGTGTGCAGGCTAGGCCCCACTTGAAAGAGGCGTGTTAGCTAGCTGGTTTTACCTGCTGTGGTCACAGAAAGCAGAAAATGCATTGGCCCTGCCTTACCGTCCTAGCGTTTCGCACAGCAGGTATATTTGTGTGTGATGTCATTAAGGGTTTGCTGACACGGGGCTTTCCATCAGCCCGGCCGACGGGAATCTAGCTAATATTTACAAGCAAAAGTACAAGTACACCCAAAGGAAGTTAACTATCAAATTATTGTACAAGGCCACCTATAGTCATATAAAATAAAATAATATAAAATAAAATAAATAATTTAAAAAAACCTCAAAAACACAAGAAGAGCATTAAAGTAATTACAAATGTTAGACTTGACAAGTTATTTACAAACAAATCTTAAATTTTAGCTTTTTACGAGAGTCCTTTATTTGTTTTTGCTGGTTTGCTGACTTTAGACCTTAGTCTGTTGCAGTCTGTTTCTCAATATGGGAAGTCTCTTTCACTTGTTTATTTTCACTGACGCGTGATGCACTGAGGTTGGTGGAGGAAAGTCAACACTTCCAAAAGTGCTTTGTTGGGTGCTAGGTCAGGCGCACACGGTGGGGAGGGTTTTGGTTTAATTTCAGTCTTTACGAGGTACTGGAGCACGTTCAGTGTAAAGGACTGGTCTGGTAGCTTTATGGCAGGGCATGAAATCAGGTTCCGTGAGGGTGATTTTGGATTTCAATGAATTGGTCCTGGGCACTGGGTGACGCATAACCTGTGGAGGCTGCTTAACCTGTGTCAGTTGTCTTGCTAGAGCTTGTACTGGTGACATCCATGTGCAAGGACTCGTAGGTGGTGTGGGTTGCAGGTGTTGGTTCCACTGGCTCGATTCCCCAAAAGCGTGGTTAGGCTATTCCCATGGACTTATCCTGTCCACTCATGTACGCTACAAAACCAGGTGTGTTTCTTCGCTCAGACGAATGGGAGCTTCAAAGAAGTTGATGCATGCCTCTTCTACGCCTATACTAATAGGATTCCGACTCATTGCCTGGAGTACTTCTTCCATGTCTACAGACGTGAGCATCTCGTTGCCCCTACCCTACAGGCAACAGGAACTTCTGTGTTTTTCATTCTCCTCTGAAAATTACGCAACCTGGGAGGCATGCACCCCCCCCCCGCACGTTATTAACCCCAACAAGCTGCCCAGAATCTCGGGCAAGGCAGAGCATACCCGACGAGGCACGATGCCAGAATCACTGATGAGAGGATTCTCACACCACCCACCGCCAGAGGACATCATGCCTCCCCCACGCCGGCAGCCTACAAGCTACTGCTATATAAGTCTGGCTGCAGCCGAGCTCTGGAGTCGTTCTTCCAGTCATTCTTTCGTATCTCTAGCAACTTCCCGCAGCACTGCCAGTGCTTGGGATCTTCGGAGAAGTTACCAACCTTCAAGTACGCCCTTGCGGCTGTTTACTACGTATGTCGACGACATACGAACACAAACATTTTCTTTTAACTTCACTTTGTCTAACCTTCTCTCGGATACCACTCCGATGGGAATAAGGCATTTGGACAGAATCACCCTCTCACGTCCATGAAAAGACAGCAGGTGATGTGTTGTCCTATACTTGTGTACAGCCATGTGCAGTACCTGTCAACCGAGTGAGATACCTCAATCCCAGTACTTGGTGTGGGAACGCAGTGGTATTGGGGGATAGATTTCACTGGCAGACAGTCCCAGTACGTGGGTGAGTGTCCCAGGAGGAACAGTCTCCCCAACTCAGGGAACACTAACTCCGGCGCCGTTGGCGCGGTGGAGAGAGTAGCCACTGAGCAGGCAAGCTGACCCCAAGCGACAGAGTTCCTAGTGTTGGGGCTATACTATTCTGTACAACGTTGTGCACAGAAAGGGTGGCCGTCCTATGTGTTTGTGGGTACTCTGTGTATTGCACTTTTTAAGTAACTTCTCCGGTTACCTGCAATCCCTTGAATGATGTGGAGTCCACTGGGAGAGAAATTACTACTATGGGAAAAGTACCCTTGAGTTTGCAAACAATCTGTTTATTCCTTCTTATGGGAAATAGTGGTGTCGCACTACCTCCTAGCATTGGCAAGAGCTTATAGAAGCTTAACCTATGCTGAGCTAGGGGAAAGCGACGTGGTCCTAAGCTAACAATTGCAGGGTAGACGAGCATTATGGAACTAATTTGAACTGGTACTACTCCTATTAGTGTTTGCCCCAAAGGGGCTGCAGTGTCTAGGTTTGTAGATGACGTTGGCGATGGTAAGGATCTTCGGCACAGTGTGCGGTGAAGACAGGTTGGTTGAAGGCTATCTCAGGCAGCGAGTTGCGGTGGAGACCAAGGAGAGGAGAGTCCTCTGGCACAAATGTGATGAAGGAACAGGCAGGCTGGAGTTAACGAGCAAACTGGTCAAGTTCTCCGGCAGAGTATGTGATGTAGAAAATTAAGGCTGGTCACGAGTCGGCGAGCGACCCGTTATTTATACTCTGGCTGGTGTACCTCTCCACTCAGCTGGATTGGGGTGGTCGATGGAGAGGGGGTAGCTGTAGCATAGCTTCCTCAAGACGTTATGTCGCAGACCGGCTTGGAGATCGAAATACGGCGGAATATACTAGTAGAGCCATCTGGTGGCGTACTGTGTTACTGAAGTGCCTTGGATGCATAGCCTCTGTGGCTCGGCCGGTAAACAGTACAATATTCAGGCTGGAGCACCTGTCCATGAGCCGTGTAGACAGTACAATATTGTGTCTCGTTATGCATGGAAACAATGAAAACTCCGTAGGAATTGAGATACAAGGCTTGCTCACTGATGAGGGGAAGTCGTTGGATCATTGTTGAAAAGACGTAGTGTGTCAGTATTCTGGAACAACAGGAACTGGAGTCTGCTTGATTATTTATTTACACAGCACTGATACACTAGGCACTAAACAATGTCCTTTCGTGCCTGATAAAATACGCTGGCGTTACAGAGTGTATTTATTCATGTGGTACAAAGTGTGTGTGGTCATTCACTAGTTTACACACGTGATAATATTTTGGCAGCTGTTTACATTTTCCATTAACTGTTTGTCTCTTTGCTGATTTTCTAATGGATCAACTAATTTACTTGTGCAACAATTTACTGTTGCACTAAGTCGTTATCGTTTTATAATGGTGGTTGTACTAAGTCTTTATCATTTTATATTGGCTGGTGCAACAATTGTTGGTTGCGGTAAAGTTTTTATTTTTACGTGCTGTGATTCACTGGTTCACTAGTGCGGCAATTGACAATGGCACAACAAAGTATAAGTTTATCCATGGCAATTGGTGGCAGTGTTTACAGTTTTTTTCCTGTAAGCACTTGTCAGCTGAGTTCGTAGCACTTTCACTCACTGGTCTGGCGTGACTTGGGGTGGTCGGCCTCCACAGGGCTTCTTGGTATCAGCCAGGCTGGGGAGAGCTGTGGCAGGCACGCGTGGGCTGCTCTCTTCACGCCTGACAGGCAGATTCAGGGTTCTCTTCCCTGGCAGTGGTCGGCTCGGGACCACCAGACACAGGGGGATGATCAGCTGTTTCCTCCTCCAGGAGGAGCGGCATGTGGGCAGCCGGGAGAGGTGAAGGCATGGGACGCCCTGACGTCTCTCCGGCTGGGCTGCTGGAATCATTCTCTCGTACCTCAGATGTGGCCTTGGTGCCTCCCAGGGCCAAGACCGGTTGGGTGTCCGCCTCATCCAGGCTGGTCGCAGGTGGGGGTGCAGGCTGAGTCGGGCTTGTGGATACACACACGCACACATTACTAGTTCATCCATTACCAATGTTGTCTGTCCCTTTCTTCATACTCTTTATTGCATCTTCCATTTATTTCATGTACTGGAGAAGCCATCATGCAGTAATGTTGTGTTATATAGAAAAATTATGCTACTCCTTGTTGCACTTTTGTTCTACATTTATTACAGGGTGTAGTGGAGTGCTTGAAAATTGTGACACAGGCCAAGTCAAAGCGCATTGCAAAGTTTGCATTTGACTATGCGACAAGAAACAATCGGAAGAAGGTGACAGCAGTCCATAAAGCCAATATCATGAAACTGGGGGATGGACTTTTTCTGAAGAGTTGCACTGAGGTAAGTTATATAAAAATTCTTACTTTGAGTATGTTGTAATTGTCTTAATTTTTAATGTTTTCAAATATTGTACAGTTTTCTTTCAATTAAGTAATGAGAAACTGCCATTAGTTATCTATTCAAAAAAATTAGAGGCAAGTTAAATGGAATTTTACCATAACGAATGATGTCAAGATAAAGTATTGCTACAAACAAGTACTATTTAAGTGCTTATCAAGTGTTGTTTTGGTTAACACAGGAAAATTTTTGTTTAAGCATTTGCTGGTTAGTTTATATTCTATAATAACCACATTGTTGTGTTATCGTAATTTGGAGTGTATAGGCCACACCAAAAGTTTTTGATGAAAAATTAGGGATAATTAATATTTCAAGTATAGACTGTACTGAATTTTTGTATTCCTGTAAATATTGTTATGTCACAATTCCGTACAAACATAATAAATTCCGACTTAAATTTTCCCCTACAAAACTTTTGTAACAGAAAATTTGATTTCTTTTGCAATGTTTACGCATATACATAGCGTCATTACTATTCCACAGATAGTAACGTGACTTGAGAAAGCAAAACCACAGCAACATGTTTCACAAAATGGCATCTTATCAATGTGCACTTGTAGAGCCATGGCAGGCGTGCAACTACGTAAGATATCTTTCTCTTACAGTAGAGAAATTATTTTCTCATGTACGACATCTTTGGGCAAGCTCTAACAACATGTTTACATTTTACACGTGCAGGATGAAGATTATGTAGTTTATGAATGCAAGTACGTAAACTAATAACTGGACGTGTGTTTTTTTAATTTTTTATATTATTCTTTCCCTTCCCTTCCTCCCTGCCTTTAAGAATTAAAACATTAAAATGTACTGTATGTTGACAAATTTCTAAACATGTTTTGAGGGAAAAATTTTTTACGTCAATATCACATATATAAACCGCACCTCACTTTTGTAGTTATTTTTTTTTGTAAAATTGTGCAGCCTATACACGCTGAGATACGGTATATTAATCCTTAAATTTAATCAAGGGTTTTATTATAACATTGGATATGCAGTAAAACATAAAACAAAATGAATCATGGGACCATTAGTTTAGCCATTAAAAACTGAAAACACAAGAGATGAAACTAATTTCTTAATTTTATACCAGCTGTACTGTTATTCCAGTCAGTATTTAGGGTGTCTACAAATCTGGAAAATAGGGAAATCTAGAAATTATTTTACTCTTGAAAAAGTCAGGGAATTCAATTTTGAATCGGGGAAAATCTCTTTATGCTAAGAATGATTAAATTACTGTACCAGTATACAGTGAAAACTCATATGTACACTTTTCAAGGAAACAAAGGAAAAAAGAATGCCCCAGCCACCTTCCAGAGGCTGATGTCCGCAGAAGTCCTGATGGGCTTAGACCAATTCTGCTTTGCATATCTGGACGATATTACTGTGTACTCCAAGTCTTGGGAAGAGAATTGTGGGCACCTCCAGAGGATGCTAGAAAGGCTTGAATTGCATGGCCTCACCTGTAAACTCTACAAAAGCCACTGTAGGAAAACTGCCATTGACTATGTTAGGCATGTAGTTACACCAAAGGGGAACTACCTCCAAGTTGTCTCAATACAGGTCGTAGAAGATGCAGAAGAACAGGAGGGAAGAGTCTCCCCAGACCAAGAGAACACTTAACTCCGGCATCAAAACACGGTGGAGAGAGTATGCTACTGAGCCGCAAAGGTGACTGGGCTCTACCGTTCGTACTCCAGGGAGCATAAAAAGTGTAGTCATCCAAGGTGCGTGTGGGTACTCAAGTGTTTGGCTTGTATGAGTAAATTTCCTAGTCACCTACAATCCCTTGAGCAGGGTGAGGTCCACTGGGAGAGGTATTACAGCTACGGGAAAGGATACCCTCGAGTTGGTAAACATCCTGTGTTGGTAAAATTCCCGTTTATTCAGTTTAATGGGAAGTAAATAGCATGGTGTTGCAGTACCTCCTAACGCTTGCAAGAGCTTAGGGAAGCTAACCTACGTTGAGCCATCTAGAGGCGACCTGGTCTTAAGCTAACAATGGCACTGTAGATGAGCATTATGAAAATAACTTAAACTGGTACTACTCCCTACTCATGTGTCACCCAGAAGGGTTTGCAGTGTTGCGGTGTGTAGATGACTTGACAAGGGGTTTCTCCGGCACGAATGCGGTGAAGAATAAGCAGGTTGAGAGGGATGGATCTGGTGAAGACCAAGGAGAGGAGATTCCTTCAGCCCAAATGCAGTGAAGGCCTGAGATAGACTGGCATCTACAGACTGTGGCTGGCTATTTATACTATGGTTGGACCTTCCCCTTCAGTCAGCTGTATGGGGCGGTGCTCGAGAGGGGGTAGCTGGCATAGCTTCTTCAAGGCGTGATGTCACCGGCCAGCTTTGAGAATCGAGATGCGGCGAATCGTACTTGTAGAGCCACCTAGCGACGTGCTGTGGTACTTGGTGCCTTGGATGCATAACTTCGGTGGCCGGTGCATAACAATCTCGGACTGGAACGTTCATTCTTGCTCCGTGCAGACAGTAAACTCTTGGGTCCTGTGAAGCTTGATAACAATGAAAACTCGATTGAAATCAGGTTGCAAAGCTTGCTTACTGATTAGCTTGTCGTAATATCATTGTTGGAAAGACGTCATGCGTCAACCTCACTACTCACTCCCTTCAATACCCTCCCCAGCATTCCCAAAGTTCTTCTGCCCTTCATAACCACTTTGATGCGAGACTCTCAGCCCTCTAGCTGCCTGGCCTTTCTCTCTTTCCCCTGCTTATATACCGTTACCACCAATACCTCCTTCCATCCCTGCGGCAACTTAACCTCCTCCACTGACTGTTAAACACCACCTCCAGATATCTGACCACCTCTCTCCCACTAAACTTAAGGGCTCCATTCTCTATGCCATCTTGTCCCACTGCCTTAGTATTCTTTAACCCTCCGATTACCATAGCTAACTCCTGCTGACTTATCCTAAGCTCACTATAGTATAACCCCCGTCTTCCCTATTCCAATAATTCTGTTCCTCAAACACTGACAAGTACTGAGCTTGCAGCATCTCCTCTTTTTCATTCTCTGTCGCACTAAAGCCATCAATACCTTTCAGAATCAGTATACCTTCCTCCTCCACTCACTTTCTTAATATACCCAAACAATTTCCATCATTCTGTACCTTTCCCTTCCTCCATCATGTTCCCCAGGTATTCATTCCTTGTGTTTGATCTTTCTCTTTAACTCCCTACCTATTTACTTCGTACATTCCTTAACTCACTCAGACCCCTTGTTACGCCACTTAGCATGCATTAACCTACACATTCTTTTCAGTTTTTTAATTTCCTGTCCATGGTATTGTCCATAGTATCCAGTCCTCATCTTTTTCTTTGTTACAAAATTCTCCATCATTACATTTTTGTGTGTTTAAATTTTCTCCACAGTACTTCTACACTATCCCTCTGAATCCACTTCAGAAACCTTTCAGCCAGGAAATGTTCTGCCCCATTCTTATTACGTCACCCATACTGTCGCACCACCATATCGTTAGCTTGTTCTACCTTAATACCCCCAAGCCATATTTCCACCACGGATGTCATGATCACTTATTCTATCCAAAACTAAAACACCAACTATAGCAATCCCAGGCCTAATCACCACAAAATTCACAAACCTTCAGGAAATCTGATGCAGATTTGATTTTAGATCTGAGAAATACCATACATAACCTCAAAATGCATGGTTGTTTAAACCAACAGCCTAAAGATGTCATTAAAAAGAAATTATTGAAATCAATTTAATATTAAATATTCACTTGAAATTGAGCAAAAGTTTTTTTATTTTATTAATATTTTCGCTTAGTATTTCGTAGTCAGCCAAGCTATACTCAATCCCTTGATTAAAATGACAACTGATACATTTGCAACAATTTTTGCCAATTATTACTTGCCGAGTCTTATTCAGACTTTTAACATGCTAACCAAAACCGCAGCCGACAGTTTTGAATAAGAACTACACCTGTCAAAATCTGGTGTATTTGTTTTCACTTTCCATTTTCAATGACAACGGTGTGATAAATGTATGATTCATTTTCATTGCCACCAACCCACGAGTGCAGTAAACGCATAAGATGAATAAGAATACAGGTTGCTTTCTCATTGTCGCCAGCCTATGAATGCAGTAAAAACAGTAAAAATGTAAGAAGAAAATAAAACAAACTCTTGGGTGTTGTAAATAATACTATCGAAAGCACCAGTTGTCGATTAGTCATATTAATTTGCATTCACATAATGTCCAAAAATGAATTATGCACACAATCTTTGGCAAATGTACCAAAAGGAAATACAGTAAAATGTAAACTACCAAAAGGAAATACAGTAAAATGTAAACAATGGGAACAAGTCACCGAAAAACAATTATTCCGAATATATATTGTGTTTCGGACAGAATATCTGATTGATGGACGCGGTAAATTAATGGACGCGGTAATGTAGCATGCTGGGTTATTTAACATTGTGTTAAATAAATTAGAGCTACTTATCAGTGAATAATAATCGGCAAATAATGTTCAGATGCCGCTGATGCAGATGGTCGTAGTATCAGCCGGTTAATCTGTATCAGTATCGGCCGGTTAATCAGTATTGGTATTGGCCCATCCCTAGTGTTTACAGTGGAACATCTATGTATTGAATTTGGATGGATTGAAATCCTGTATCCATGGAACATATTCTGTGGTCCTGTTTTTAATTTATCTGCATTACAAGACCACATTCATTGAAAGTCCACATGTATTGAAATATTTTGTCAGTACCCTGAGAAACAATGGATAGAGAATCCCACTGTACTTACCAGACATCGGCTAGATACATGTTAACCTTTATCGTTGGAAATCTCCATAAAAGCGACAGGTTAAGAAAACACATTTTTAATGTAGATACAGCAGTAGCAGTGTTACCATAGGCACTTTTGAAAGGATAATTATTAACAGGCTGCCAATTTGCTTTGAGGTGCATTCCAGGTGCACAATATAAATTAATGTTCACGCATGTACTAAGTTACCAGATGTTACCCCATTGAACGTCTCATATGCAATTAGAAAATTAATTTCATCACAAAGGTTTACAAACTGTGGTGGTTGTCTGCAACTGTGAAACAAGATGTAAAGAAACCGTTTGTATGTGTTTGGTAGGACGTTAATAGCAGGAATATGCCAATTTTTGTGATGCAATTTGAGAGAAAGTGTTACATTATGTCTTATGGCATATAAATGGGACCTGGAGAAAATTGTGCAAGTTGTGGGAAAACATAAATACAGAGAATGTAAATAAGAGGTTTCACTGTATTTAAAATATTTAGATTCTTAAATTGTATTCCGTATTCACAAGTGCCTTTTGCATGTATTGTCACGTAATTATTACTTTAATAATATTGTGGTTCTTTAATAGTGTAATTAGTTTTTGAGATGGTGGCCTGTCCAAAAGAGATTGCCTAGGGAGTTTATTGTAATCTAGCAGGCCAGTGCTATTCTGTTAGCATGATATTTAGGACTTTGAATCAATCTGGCCACTTCTCTTGGGAAGTAGGACAGCCCATAGAAAAAAAAATTTAAACAATTTTTTTATCATGCAGTAATCCTAAGAAAATCTTAATCCAGTACCTATTTACATTCCAGATAATCATATCGCTCTAGCCACGGCAACCCCATTTGATTATATCTATCCACTGGGTCATTATGGCCCCACTTGAAGTAGTTGTACCCATTAAACCACTGCGGCCCCACTTAGAATAACTCTAACCACTGGTCCACTAGGGCTTTTTGGAAGAAAGAACATCCCATGGACAAAAAAAGATATATGGAACTTTTTTTTAACAATTTTTTTTAATGCAGTAATAAATCCTAATAAAAGTTTAATCCAGTACCTATGTACATCCCTGATCATCATTTTTCAGGAACCGTTTGAGATATCGTAATGAAACAAAGATTAAATTGGTCCTGGGGTTATTAAAGAGATGGGTCGAACCCAGATTTTGGAATCAAACCAAACTAGAACTTAACCCAAAATATTTTTATTGAACCGAACCATTAAATTTGTACACAAACCGTATTCGAACCAAACTATGCTATAATTCGTTGAACTGAACTCGAACTGAACTTTAAAAAATGTCTTATCCTTGCACATATGCCTTCATAGTTCAGCCCTAAATTGGTATATGTTTAACAAAAAACAAATATGTAGAACCACCTTAAAAATACAGTGGATTATGGATGCTAAACAGTTATGTGTGTGTGTGTGCACACATGCATATCTGCAAATTAAGTACTTAACGTCAATTACAGTGGTCCCATGGATCATTTTAGCAGTGTTGTCCACTCAAGTAATGAGAGTTTTGTTACTGGACCTCTGGACTTGGTTACGAGGTGCAAAGTGAAAACAATTCAGCCCCTATTTGTTCAAGTATAAAACACAAACTAATACAACCACATTCACAATTTCGTCTCTAATTGTTTAAACACACACACACAATCTGCACAGTTCCACCACTAATATTTCCAAAATGTAATGGCCAAATTTTTTCTAAAGTGGAAAAAAGTTACAAAGTTAACATAATATTAACTTTTGGTTTTTATACAATTTATCATAACACTGAAAAATGTATCTTTCTAGTCGTTTTAGATGTGGTATGTGAAAACCTCAAATCGGCAACACAAGAAAAATGTTAATCAAAACTTCCTTTTTTCAAAAACTCAAGCAAATCATGTATTTTGTATACAATCATTTAAATAAAGAATAGCACCTGGTGTTACACAGTAGAGAGTTCGAGATATAATGCTGTCATCACTGCTACAAAAACAATCATCAAATTGACTTGTTCGGTAATTTTTGTTGTGTTGCATTGTACCGTATTTACTCTGTATAGGACACACCATGAGTTTTGCAACAAGTTCCAGGAAAAACATTTTTTTTTCTTCTAAAATTGCACCAACTATTTGTGGGGTCTTGCTAGTAAGTGTGTAACAAATTATTCTTTTATTTAAAATTAATTTGTGGCAGTTGCGATATTTTTGGAAAATATTTTAATTAAATAGTTTGTGAGGCTAAACATTGTGGCATTTTGTAAGGTCACTGTAACCTTATGGTCGTTACAAGAAGATTGTCAGCAACTGAGATCTGCGGCTGGCTTCCCTTTTTTTTGCTTCTTTTATGCAGTGCCAGTCATTAAAAGAGAAACGGCAGTCAACTGCTGTGGTGGCCTGCTTTCTTTTTTTGCTTCTTTTAGGAAGTGACATGCTGGTCTTTTTTTGCTCCGCTGGTTCTTTTTTTTTGCAATGTTGGTTCTTTTTTTTGCAATGTTGGTTCTTTTTTTTGCAATGCTGGTTCTTTTTTTTTGCAGTGCTGGTTCTTTTTTTTGCCATGCTGGTTCTTCTTTTTGCCGGGCTGGTTCTTTTTTTTGCCGGGCTGGTTCTTTTTTTTCCATGCTGGTTCTTTTTTTTTTGCCATGTTGGTTCTTTTTTTTTTTGCCATGCTGGTTCTTTTTTTTTTTTGCCATGCTGGTTCTTTTTTTTTACCGTGCTGGTTCTTTATTTTTTGCCGTGCTGGTTCTTTATTTTTTGCCGTGCTGGTTCTTTATTTTTTGCCGTGCTGGTTCTTTATTTTTTGCCGTGCTGGTTCTTTATTTTTTGCCGTGCTGGTTCTTTTTTTTTTGCTGTGCTGGTTTTTTTTTTGCTGTGCTGATTCTTTTCTTTTACAGCACTGGTTCTTTTTTTGCAGCGCTGGGCCTTTTTTTTTTTTTTTTGCCGTGGTGGAATATGACACACTACCCTTCTCTAAAAAAGACTTGTTGCCTCTTCCCTTCTCCCTGCAGGTAGCAGTCCTCTAGAGTCTTCCTCTACACTTCCCTTTAAACATCATGGGACAGTTTGCGAGTGGATAATTTACGACTACAACCCTACCACTCCTCAGAAATGTTTTCCTTTATTTTGAGGCAAAAAAGGCATGCTGTAAATGAGTAAATACTTGTTTGTTTCAAAGTTCGTTAATGATATTCCTTTCTAGCACATTTTCGAACCAAACACGAACTCCTGTAAATTTTTCGAACCAAACTAGAACCGATCTTTGACATGGCAATAAAGTTCAAACTGAACCTGAACATAACGTTAATGTTTGATTTTGGTTCGAAATTCGAACGTTCAACCCAGTTATTATCTATTTACTGTATAAATTTGATGTCAATTCATTCAGTGGTTTTTGAGTTGAATCTGGTCGGGCAGACAGACATGAAAATAATTAACATTAGATAAGGCTTAGTTGTCAATTGTACTATATGAAAAAATGATTAAAAGTTGAAAATTCGAAAATCACAGACAGACACTTCTGTTATATTTAGTAGTATAGATGTGCAGCATAGATTTGTGCTTATCTGGTTAATACATTCTGTTGTGCATTTTTACAGTAATTGTATTTGGCTTTATGTTCCAGATGTCAAAACTGTACCCAAAAATTGAATTTGAGACTATGATAGTTGACAACTGCACCATGCAGATGGTATCCAACCCAAGACAGTTTGACGTGATGGTGATGCCAAACTTGTATGGAAACATATTGGATAATCTAGCTTCTGGATTAGTTGGTGGCGCAGGAGTTGTAGCTGGTGCAAGTTACAGCTCGGAGTGTGTTGTTTTTGAACCGGTGAGTCATATTTTGAAATTTCAATTGTATGTAATGCAGAAAACAATCAATGAGTGTGTAACTCAGTTTGAAATGTTCATTAGTCGGTATTTATTTTTACTGTAACTTTTTCCTGTATGTGAAGTTTTAATTAACACTGGAACTTATGTGATGAGAAACCAAGCCAAACAGGCCTTTCCAAAATTGTGCAGCATAAAAAATTTGACTGTGCTTTGTTCGTAGCTTACAATTCACCAGAAATGTCTTTTACCAACTTGTAACAAACAGAAAACATGAAGCTACTGATATAACAAAATACCCTACTTTCCTCAACATTGGTGCCATTAATTTTTAAATAATTTTTTAAAAGCTTGGTAGGACTCGTCTCGTTGAAAGCAGTATCATTAGAGATTAAACCAAAAACACATGCAACAACAGTGAGACAATCACAAATATGCATGTGCCTTACCTGGTACTGAAACCCAGAAAACCTCATGCTATAAGCTAGTGTACAATCAACTGTAGTACAGAGGTCGGAATAGAGCATCAACTTTGAATTTAACCAGTCTGATGTTTTGAATGCTAGGATTTACTAATCTAAAATATTTTCAGGGCTGTAATTTTGAAAATAAGTGACAGAGCGACTTGAAACATGTAAGCTTACATGGCCTACCATAGCGCTACATATGTGAAGACTTTGGTAAAAATTAGGGATGTGCGGGATCCCAAACCTTCGGGAAAAAAGTCGGGAAAATGGCTTTCCTGAAATGTCGAGCAAGAATTAGGTGACTCCTGAAATTTTCAGGCAAATGGTGTTTAATGCACATTCCTAATGATGATGTTTCCTGTGAGCAGAAAAAGCAATATTTCTTTTCCTGTTAAGCTTAGACTAATTCTTGTGTGGTTCTCCGAAACTTTAATTAGTATTTTCCGTTGCATTACTATCTTATAAACTCATTATTTACCTAATTGCAGATTTACATTTTTCCTGAAAATTTTTTATTATGAATCATTTACACATTTATGTAAACATCATTAACATATGCTATTTGTTTTCTTTCTTTTGTTATATTTTTATAAACTTTACGTAACTTTAACATCCTGCTCCCCTCTTATAGTCACAGTTCACCAAGAAAATATTGTGGGACTAGTTTCTACAAATAAGAATAATTCTGTGGAAGGATGAGTGATTCACAGCGCTACTTTTTCCCTCTCACCGACGAGTGAATGACTATGGTAGGAATTATATAGTCTGTCTCATGTAAGGTTTCCAGATTTTGACAGATTGTATGAAAGTAGTACCTTGTAAACAAACTGAATATGTATCCTGCCACCACGTGTTTTCCATGTGACTGTCAAAACATGTCAACATCATATGAATTTTTGTTTGATATTTCAAACACGTCAACTATAATTGAGGAAAATATGTGATTACACAGATCTATTTTTTTTATTTCTGATGGTAACATCTACATTCTGTTACCAAATTATATCAGTAAAGTATATTCATATTCTTACAATTAATTAAACAGATATTATTAGTTACTATGAAGTAAATAATCACAAACACAAAAAAATATTTGAGGCAAGATAGAAAGACATTGATGTTGGGTACAATTAACACTGTAATCAAAATTAAATCACACATGTTAAAAAATTTAACGGAGAATACGAAAACTTACCTGGCCTGAAGTATGATCAGAATCGCCTTCTTTGTACGCCTCTTGAAAAATTTAACGAATTCATTAAAAAAAGAATGTGAATCTCTCATAGTTAACTGATGTGAGCATCAGAAAAACATCATTAATTCACAACTGAGCAGTAAAATTAACTATGAGAAAACCATAGTCTGCTGGAGTTCTGTGTAAAAACAATGTCACCAGTACCTTAAAAAAATTACATTTAGGCAGTGAACAAACACAATAAGAGTTAGGCCTGTCAAATCATACACAGAAATAGTTAATTAGAACTATAAAAGTTTTCTACAATCAATAATTACGGAACCTGTTTGTAGCAGTTACAATAAAATAAGCCTGTACAAATAACATTCCTCAAAATGCTGAAGACTGGTAGGCATGTGATCATTAAGTAATGAAATCTAGTGGCAATTACACCAAACACATGGCCATATGTACTATTACAGTAACGTGGATATTTAATATACATGCCCATCATCACCCAAAAAAAATGTCAGTACAATTTGTTGTCCTATACGATTAGTATTTATTACCATAGCTAAAAAATTTACCACAGAAAAAAATGTACTTTACATAGTCTTTCTGGACAGACAAAACATTATATATCTCATTTTTAACATAATTAGGCCTAAATAATTACTAGTTAATTACAACTGCATTCGTGATTTTGGTTTACTCACAGGCGAGCAATCTAACCTCAATGTTTTGAAGTCATTACTATTTGTTGTTTATTGGCCGAACAAAAATTAATTCAACTGTAACATTAACATACTTTCTATGAAGTGAAATGAATGCTGAACATTAAATGTTTTCTGCTAAAAACCCACACACATAATTTAAATGTCATCTGCTAAAAACCCGCACACATAATTTAAATGTCATCTGCTAAAAACCCGCACACAAACTTAACATGTTTACCTTACCTTAATTATAAAAGAACTAACAAACTTTTGCCTAAGATATTTACATTTCCCCATCAAAATACATCATACTCCAAATGTTCACGTACATAATTTATCGCAATTTACTTTGCGACTGTTTTTAATGAAATTCCAAGCAATCGACCGGTCATTTCTAGCACAGAACGACTTTCGAGTTCTCCCAATAGTATCATGTCTTAGACTCCTTTGGCAACACGTACGTCGTCTTGCTGTCGTTGGCTATTGCATGAAGGATTTTTAAGTCGCTGCATTTTAAATAAATATTCACACAACATTCATTAATTCGATTCGGAACTTGCTGAACTGATACGCCCGCACACAAAAATTGCATCTCACAATGACAACTTGGTGTCCAGTCATTGGTTGGTGAAAATAAACATTCTGTCTTCTGTTATACAAGTTAACAAATTTGAAACTATAAACTCTTTGAATAACCTTATACAGAATACTATAACATAATATTATTTACGTTTATTCTGAAATGCTTACTTATTTTTTATTTGTACTATGCACTATTTTTTTTTCGCCGATGTAAGAAAGAATATGTGTTATTCAGGGATACCACCATTGCTTCACATGGTGGTCAGCTGACATCCGTTATTTCTAATACGACACTACTGTATTACACTTGAAATACGTTGGCAGCAGTAGTTGTCAAATTCTGGAAACTATGTCAGCCGTGTGATACTGTTAGAAAGAAATATAACTGTTACAGGTGTGGAGTGACAGGGTTATTAGTCTGCATGCTGGTGCGTGAGCAGACAAGCAGGCCACAAGTGATGTTTTTGCTATCCAGTAGTAGTTATTTTTTTGTAAACAGATGTTCTTAAAACATTGGTGAGATTAGTAATGCCAAGTTTACTGTTATGTATATTTCTGCTAAAGGTGTGACGTCAATCTTTATTTACTCAACTTGATTTTTGAGACTCACACATCACTACTTTTTACATCATCTGCCGCAGTAATACTTGTTTGTCAAATTTGATTGGAATATTTCACTTGTTTCCGAAGGTATGACATAAAAACTTTGTGTGGTACTGTCTTACAAAATGTTGGACGAAAGATACTTCATATAGATAACAGTTTATGTTTGTTATATCTACTGTCAGCATACAATGTTAAGTTGGAATTGATTACATGGTTACGACAATATAGCATTCTAAGCTGTCTACATGGCCGCTATTTTGAAAATGAGGGTCTGACGTACTTAAAACTGACCATTTTACATCATCTACCACAGTTCTCCTGTTTGCCAAATTTGGTTGGACTCTGTTGCATCAACATTGCAAATTGCGAACAAAACTATGAAAATAGCACAAGATTGCACTGTTTAGTAACAATAACAGTGAAAAATGTGCGATGAGCGATCTACTCACCTAACAAGGCTACGGCACCATCTTGACTGTTGTTTCCTGGTTGAGAAACAGGCTGGCCAACTTAGGCGGCCAGATGTCCCCTGCTGTATGCAGGGTTGCCAACAAGCTATTAAAAAATAGGCCTACTTCATGTCCATAGTATACTATGTACACTATGTACACTGTATACACTCCAAACATCCCGTCCACCTTGAAATGAAGATTTAGATTGTCAGTAGGTAGAGAGCACAGTTTCACAGCTAGCTGCTTTGAGTTCATGGGAAGTTCACATTGTAACTACTCGTGCAACACCATCACTTCCTGGGTGGAGCTCGGCTACTCGTCAAGATGCCACTGCAGAGGGAAAATTCGGTCCTCTTTAATCAAAACTAGCTGTTTGGAACTAAGCTGGGGTCCTTGGTGCTGCCACTTTGATTGCTGTTGGAGCGTGTGGAGGTAATGGTGATGCCACTGGTACCAAAAATCATAATGCAAGTGCTCTACCAGTAGCCAGCACTGGAGCCGGTTGACTTTGACTTCACCAAGATCTGACTCTGGCAGGGTGACGAGATGTTCAAGCATTAAGAAATGACCTGGAGTTAAGAGCACAGAAATAGTTAGCATTGGAACTGAGAGGGCACAGAGGCCTCGAGTTCAAAACAGCTTCTATGTGCACCACCATTGTGCACAGCTCCTCAAATGTAAGGATTTACTCACCAATGACTACTCAGATGACCTTTAAATGACTTCACACCAGCTTCCCAAAGTCCTCCAAAGTGTGGTGCAGCTGGGGGATTGAAATGCCAGTTGATACCAAGATGAGCTGATTTCTGGTGAGAATGTGACATAAGAAGTTGTAGGTCAACCAGGCAGTTGTGGGCCCCAACAGTGTTTGTCCCACAGTCATTATACACATCAGACGACCTGCCTCTGTGCGATCAAATGTTTGTATGCTGCCGGGAAAGCATCAGTGGATAAATCAATTAGCTCTATACGCATTACCTTGGTGGCACAACAAACAAAAAGACGTAGTTAAGCCTTTAGCACAGGAGCCTTATGGGTTTTACTGGGTTTGATATGAAAGGGCTGTGTAGAATCAATCCCTGTCCTTGAGAAGGTTTTCACATACTGCACTCTCATGGTTGGCAGGTTACTTATAACTGGCATACACGAGGATGGTCTCACCTTCCAACACTGTAAATAATAACATAAAAGCTGGCCAATAGCACGTCTGTCTGATAGTATCCAGAACTATTCCCGGAGTGTACCTTTGCAGAGTACGGGGGCCAGGGTGGTGATTAGTCGCCTGATAATGGCAAATGATCAAATTTCTCAGTGAGTGCAATTTGGACAGCAATGTAGGGTGCTTTTGCTCGAATGGTAGGTTGGAGTTGTGGACGTTCCCACCCACCCTAAGCAGACCAGCCTTGCCAATGAAGGGGGAAAGTTTACGAATTTGAGGAGAAGAGTACTGGCCTTTTCTCAAAGTAGCAAGTTCATCCTGGAAGGCAATAGACTGCACATGCAACAACAGAACCTGCAAAGCATTCTCCAACTCCTGATGACTCAGATTCCCAAACACACGTGACCCAGTGACATGACAATTATGGACAAACCATAGTACAAAGGACATGACTCAAAGTAACTTGGCCAGGCTTCTAAAGTGTGTTATCAGCATCTCATCGTCCAATGGTACAAAAGTATCCAAGACTTCACCTTGTGTACGAGATTACTAGAGTTCACAATCTTGCTGGTAAGATCTACAGGCCACTGATCAGAAGGTTGCAGCAACCATGACGGACTTGTCTACCATAAAGGATGATTTAACAGCTGAGCAGGTAGGATACCATGAGATGCGCAGTCCGCTGGGTTGCACTCGGAAGGTATGTGCATCCACCAGGATGATCTGGTGAGCACCTGTATTTCACTCGCCCTATTTTCAACAAATGTCTTCAGCTGATGAAGTGACAAGTCAATCCATCCATGACCAAATTACCTGTGAGTGTCCACAAATGGATGGATGAGAAGGTAAAGGCAGTGGCATATATTTCCAACACATGATTGACTGAGCTAACAACAGGGCACCGCAGAGCTCTAGGCGAGGCGACTGAGTCTTTACTGGTGCAACCTTTAATTTACCAGCTAGCAGATAAGTGACAATGCTATCATCATGGTTGGTAATATACAAATAAATTATTGCGGCATACCCAATCTCCGAACTGTCACAGAAGCCATGTAGTTTATAAATTGAGCCAACTGGACATCAGCACTGAGGTCCCACTGCAGTCCCAAAATCTTCACAACATGGCTTTCCTGGTCCAAGGATTATGCCCCTGGGATTTCAACATTGTCTGCGGGTAGCCAGTCAAGGAGAGTTTGATGGGTGCTCAGTGTTGGATAAGTACTCATGAATTTTGCCCCTGGAAGAGACATATGCTTGGACTTTTCAGTTGCACTTTCGTGGATTAGGACTTCACCACATGTGTGGAAAACGTTTTCCGGGAACAGAGTAAGTGAAATTCAGAGCTGCACCTCTGTCGATTGGTGGCATCATGTTCCGAGCGAACAGAATCCAGCAGATTGTGTTTCTCGTGGCCTTACTCCTGCCCAGCTTGTTGCACATCCCCTCTGGTGGTTAGGACCTGCGTGGCTGTGTGAAGATAAGAAGCGTTGGCCACAGAGTACACTTCATGATTCTAACCCCACCAGAGCTTGTGGTAGGAATTGGTAGAAGTCTCTGGTCGTTGGTGATGGAAGCCACTGGGGGTCGCTGAAGAACTGGAAGCTCTTGGAGAGGACAGTGAAGGTTTAGATCAGTAGAGAGCCCCAGCACAGAAGTGTCGAGGTGAGCTACTGGAGATGAACTAACTGGCATCTTCAGCCACACACTGCCTTATATTGTGTGCTCAGCCGGAGCTAGCTTAGGTTGGAGTGGGAGTTGTGATGTCTGCCTGGAGCGAGTGGGGTGGGAGAACTACCCTTGCACTCGGCTAAATGGCCTCGGGCGCTCGGCGGTGCTTGGCCATCTTCGGAAAGCTAGGCGACACTGTCTAGCAGGTGCTTCAAGGAGGCTGACTTGTTCCGTGGCCGCTTGAAACAATGCTTGTTTCACGTGCTAGGATTGTCTGCTAAGGTGGCAGCAATCATGTGTGCTTTCGTGGATATGCTTGGTTTGACCCTTCCTTGGAATACGTAGATACTACGTGAGTAGTGTGAGGAAGTTGGGTCTGCTACATCAGGAAATACCACGTGTCTGTAACTGTCCCTGAATGGACACAATCGTGTAGTCACCTTTGGCTGTGGTTCCTGGTAGATGTAACACGTTAGGATGAGTCATAGTCATATTTAATATAACTCGTATAAGCAGTATGTGTCAATATGTTAACTTAAAATATACTGTACATTGAACTTGCACAGTATTACCATTTTTCACATACTGTGAGTACTTACAAAATATACCCTGTATGCATATCTGATAAATTAGTGACATAAAGGGACTGGGTAAAGAAGTATTTAAGGTAATAATAAAAGCCGTAAATTGAGAATGTAACAAAGTTTCTTGCCAGTATTTCAAGTGTAATGTAATGATTAAACAAACGAATATGAAAAGTACTGAGACACTAATTTAACTTCAAAAATTCTTTTTTGACAACTTTTTAGCAACCAAATTTCTTATTAAAATTAAACTGAGAGTTTTGATATTTTATTTGTGGTATTAAAAATATTTGCACAACCCTAATAATGTATGCTGATTGGTAGCCATTTTGCAGCATTCAGCACAGGTCTGTCACAATTTCTTGCCGAAGGAAGGTGCTCTTTGTCCTTGTCATGTCACTGACCATTGGCTGACTGTGTTTTCCTTGTTACTTCTGGTGTATTCATTTTCATTGTTACTAATGGGCACAGTGTTATTTAATTTACTAAAATGGTACAGATGTTTGGATTTTACATAGTCCTGTAGTATGATTTGCGGAAATTATAATTTATGTAAGATCACTGTAGGTGAGTAATGGATTGATTCTACTCGCTAATAAATCATAAATGTGGGTGTTTTGGTCATTTTTTTGTAGTGTTGTAAGTAAATTGGCTGTAAAACTTTTGGTTAGCATTAATTTAAGTAGCATTTTTTTCAGTATGATTTCATTTAATAGAGTGTAGCATAAATTATTTGATAGGAGACCCTTAACTTAGGTATACTTCCTTACTAAAACACTGTAATCACTGCTTGCTTAAATATGAAAATTATAATTTACTACCAGTGACTGACTGTCATAGAGGTTTCCAAGCCATGTTGTGAGGTTCTGGGCTCACATCCTAATTCTTTTTATTAGTGTGTAATTTTTATGTAATGTGTATTATTTTAGTATTTAAGTCACTCTTTCCTTCCTCCCAATTAATAAAATTCTTGCCAAGTCCATTGGTCTAGCATATCTTTGTAGTATTTGGAGAATTTGGCTGTCACATCTGTTGCTATAGAAGGAAAGGTTTTAGGTTGTTTTTCAGCAGATAATATTTTTTGTTTTCTGGCATTCTCTTTGTTATTCAGAGCAGTTTTGCTGTTTACTAAATTGCAACTACCTCATGTTAAGTTTGTGATACCGTCAACTCGGGTGGCTTTGTATACCATAAGGTGACATTCCCTCCCCACTTGGAAAAACATTCAAGCAGTGCTGTCGTCCGTATGGTATAAAGAAACAAGCTTGCTATCATGGATTGCACTAGGTAGATTTGCTAGCTCAAAGAAAAAAATGTGCTTCAAAGCTATGTATTTATCTGATCGATTGATTTCTGCAAGTTAGCAATGGGGTTACATTGTCTAAATATCCTTTCTAAACAATTATTCAAGCTAGGCTATATCATACCTCAAGACAAAGTTCACCATGTTGAAGTGATATTGCCCTACTTTTTTTAAAAATAAGTTTTGAAAGTTGAAAAATGTTTAATAGTATTGAAATAGGATGCTAAATTGTTAGTTTGAATCTCTTCTATTCAATAAAAATTTTGGAAAAATAGTAGCTTCTAGCTGTTGGCCTGTTTATGCAGTTGTTAAGACAAAATGAGTGAAAAATGAGCCAAATTCACCCCAGTTGATGGTACTCGGTTGATGAACTGGGTGTGTTTACAGGGTGCACGTCACACTTTTTCCGAGGCTGTGGGTAAGAACGTTGCAAACCCGACAGCGATGTTACTGTGCTCCGCTAAGATGTTGACCCACGTGAACTTGCAGTTCTACAGTGATATGATCCGCAATGCAGTGAGCAGGGTCCTGAAAGCAGGAAAGGTAAAGAATATGTATTGTTATACACGCCTCAAAATATGTTTTGCTCCATCTGTAATTGGTATCACATGAATGATGTTCACTAGGACAGTAGGCATTTTACTAAATTACTGTACAGTGTGTATTTTCTTTCCACACTTTCTCTTGGATGGTGAGCAACCCAATAACTCAGAAATTCCAGTGGTTCAAAACTTCTTTTGAGGCAAGTATTAAGTATTTGACACTTTTTAATATTTTTCAGAATATTAATATTTTTTTGGGGCTGATTTATGTTTTTAGGTGAAGACGAAAGATTTAGGAGGGCAGTCAACAACTAACGAGTTCACTTATGCTGTGATAGCTAACCTTCGTTGAAGCAGTGGTTTACAGAAGAATCTCAAATTGTTGTGATGTATCATAGAATCAGACACTGATTATTATTTATTGTGTTACTTAGTTTGTTTTGATTAGGATTTAATAATTTATTGTGCAACTTTCTTTGTTTTGATAGGGATTTATTAATTTATTGTGCAACTTATTTTGATTAGGTAATTTAAATAAGAAACAATATACTGAAATATTTAGTAGGCTAGCGTTAATGCCACATTTGCTTAAGCAGTGTTGTGACAATTTGCAAAATGAGTATTAAACAAGTATTGTCTAGACATTACATACTATGTTCAGTTTTTTAAATTTCAGTATTAAGATAGTGTAGAAAGTTACAGATGTACAGAATGTTGTAATGCGTTGTCAGTTTTGTGGAAGAATTCGTGTATTAGCCAAAGGTTTTGAAATTTACAATAATAGATAAGGTGAGTGAAAGAAACAAGTTAAAAATTATAAATTGATAAAATGTGTGCAGGGTGAGGTGAGATAGCAGTGAAAATTAAGCCAGTAAATTATGGATTGTTCAGTAATGAGTGGCTTTATATTGCCAAGTAGGTATCTCAGTTTGTTTGAAATATCTATGGTACTCTATTTTTCAGTCTCATTATTAAAGGCTATTCAACGTAAAGTTAGCACTTTCTGTGGCTCTTCCGGCAGGCATTAAACAGTAATAAATACATTTTATTGTAGCTTCAGAATTTAAATTTTGAGAGAGGTGAAATGTATACACTGTTCATTAATCACATGACAAAGTTTATTTTATAAAGTGGCAGAAAGATTGAAATCAGCTGAAAGGAAAACTTTAGTAGGGCCCTAAAAAGTTCTTGCTTTATTGTGAATGTAATGGGATCTACAAAACCCAAGCTAATTGAATCTACGAACATTTTTTTTTTTAAAACAGGAATAAGTAACGACATTCTCACATTTGCTTGTTGATCAAGATTTCAACGCTATTTATGTGTAAAATGTCATCTTTGTCATATATTTTTGTTATTTATTGTTTATTATGGAAAGATACATAACTGGATGATATTAAGAATTATAAGTGTTCAGCTTTTCTTTTATAGTTATTTGTAAGAAAGAACTAAGTTATTGTGTATTTTGTTGAAATAAAATATAGATTTGTTTTAATGTTTGTATAAAATTGACTTGAAAATTAGTATTATAACAATTGGGAGTATTAACTGAATTTGTTGCATGACGTAGTTAAGTTTTCAATAAAATAATATTTAAGTTGTTGCAGCTCCAAAGAACATTCAATGGATTTTAAAATGCATACGATATTGCAGATATTTTACACGTGGAAATTTTGTTCATATAGCTCAGGTTAGAGTTCCTGTGTGGCTATAAATAGAAAAACTTTTAAAAAGTTTTACTTCTGATCTTTATTGCAATGTCACTTAAGCTAGTTACATCTGGGCAAGTCAAACGATGATTCTATTGTTCTGTGCTAAGAATTGCTGTTCAAATGTGACTTCACTTTACAAAACAAAAATGAACATCTAATAAACTTTTGTAAAGTTAAAATGAAAATAAAAAGTAATTTCTTGAAAGCTTCCCCTTAGTAAAAAAGTTAAAGATCTTTGTATTTTAGCAATTGTCTTGTGCAGTGGCACCTCTATCCATAGAATTTCAGAGGACTGACATAAAAATTTAGATGCGGACATTCTGTAGATGTGGACTAGGCATGTTAGTCAACCAAAAAAATAAAAAAATAAACCAGCCTCATTAAACTTTATGTGGAACACATTATAGGTCTATATTAGGTATTTGTCAAGTTTAACTAAAAGGAAACTATGCAAACAAGATTGTTAAAGAAAACATTCATAATGCAGTAGAACCCTGGTATAAAGTTCTCAAGGGAACCAAGAATTGTTAACCTTATATGTAAAAAAAAAGTTCTAGTCAAATTTTTTCCGGTGCTCACACTCAAACTAATAAAAACCTTATTTAAACACCTTTTTTAAAATCACGTGCACAGGAAATAGCTGCCAATGCAGCGGAAGTATTATCCATAGAGCAACTAATAATGTTTGCAGTTACTACCGTCAGCCGAAACATCAGTTTCAAAAACCCAACTTTTATAAAACTAAAGTTTTAGTAGAGTGTTTATACAGTGGTACGAAACTCCATTTTGGAAACTTGTTTCTCATGTGTTTTATGCCGAAAATTACTAGTATCAAAACAATGAAAACAATAGTTTATGTTATGGTGCTACGAAAAGGAAATACATTTCACAGAAATTCATAATATTGCTAAATAGTTATTTTAAGTTGCATACATTGCTTGATAAAACATTATTAATTAAAAAATGGAATTTCATAACTTTTTTTAAGCTGCAATACACGTATTTGTTGTGTATTAAGTTATTTTTGTACCTACAGCAAAATTGTATACAGTAATCACTTTGCATTTACACACATTATTTTTAACCAATTGAACATCTTGTTTTACACTGTAATGTATCCCTGGCGTACATTTTATACCATATTTACAAACGAAACCAAGGTTTCTTGGTTTATACCATGCACAGAATCTAAGTTTCAATGCAAAATTTGAATTACAAACCTCTGTTTCAAGATACGGCGAAACATCACTTTTCCTGCTTTTATACCGTACATAAACTCTGCTTTCTGAAACCTAGATTATGGAAACTTCGGTTTCAGGTGTGTGTATTGACGCGTGTCACGTAACTTTGGTTTTTAAGAGACTTTAATTATGCACTAGATCAGTTGTGCTACTATGGTTATTCAGTTCCCCTTCTTACTAGATACCAGTGTCGGCCTTGTAGGCTGTCTACTAGGGTTGTATTCTGTCACACTAGGTCTGGCAACATGCCTCGCAACAACAGTGGCCCTCTGGGGCAAGGATGACTTACCAGAGCTCGGCGGGGTGTTCTTCGTTGGTGATGTTACCGTAGTGTAGGTGGAGCGTATGGAGTCTGTGGTTCTGCTGGATGTGGTGGAAGTCAGGTTACGGTAGTGGTCGGTTCCACTCTATGCTGGTCCAGCTGCCAATGTGCAGGTTGGCTCTCGCGAGCCCAGTGTCGCGCTTCCGCTGACTAGGACTGGATGCACTTGGTAGCCGGTTCGTACCGGGTTGGAGTAAAACACGTGTGAGGTTGGTCTCTCTGCGTAACTGGCGGCTTGGGCCTGCCCCTAGGAGTGTCAACTCCTGGTGTAATGAGGTTTGCCGCACAGACCTTCTGGGCAGCCCTGAACTCTGCAGTCTTAACTGCTCTTTGAACTCCGTGCCTCCTGTGGAATGGCATAAGCTGACTGCTTACCAGATTTCCTGTTGGTGACAAGCAATCGACAATCCCTGACTTAAGAGTGTAAGCTGACAATGGCTGGCGGTGCGCTCCACGACTGCCTAATGGGGCTACCAATAAGTCTGTGCTGCGGAAGTACCGTGTTCACCGAAATATAAGACAACCTAGGATATAAGACGACCCCTTACTTTTACCCTTTGCTGATGGGAAAAATTCAATTTTGCCACAAATATTTGATAGGCCATGATCAAATATCCCATTAATATACTTTTTAATATATGTAAAATAGGTAAAAGCTTACCAGTCATCAAACCTAATGTACAAGAAAGAGAAAAGAATGGAGTATTGAAAAAACTGTTTTGTGTCAAATAGGCCTATTCCTAATTTGAATCAGACTCACCAGTAGTACGATTCTCAGGCTGTGTCCAAAATGGCAGATTTTGTTGACAATGATCACATGACTCAATTTTAAACAAAATTGAATACGTATTTGGTATTTTGTAACTTACTGGATGTTAGCAAAAATACAAAATGACAAAATCTGGGCCATATTGGTTTCCAAACATATCCGTGAATATACGTAATTAAAACTTTTTTAAAAGAAATAATTGTTCATAAAATATACTATGCATTTTTTAAAAAGTAAGTTAGTTCTGTGCTTTGTTTATATATTTCGCAACAAAAATACTTTTTAAATTGTTATTGAATAACTTATTTTCGTATTTATTAACGTATTCCCAACATTCCAATGATGCTTGTAGAAATAATACGTCCGTTTTAAGCATTCAATTTTGGTAAACAGTTTCACTGTTAATGTAAAAATTTGTTTCTGCGGGTTCTAAACAATTAACTGTTGACAATGTCAGATTTGAAACTGACGAAATGACAAATCACCAAACAACGAATGTCATTTCGGACACTGCTTCAAGAGTCCTAGATGCTAATTTTTCATCTTCGCATGGGCCATGGTCTTCACTGCTATCAAGTGCATTAGACACGCAGCATTTTTTTTAAGTCATTAATTTAAAATTTGCTTCATAACTACAACGTTTAAATTTTCTTAGTTGTGATGCAGAGAAACCTTTTTTTTTCAACATGGTCAATCATAATTAACACGTGCTCATTTACCAGTATGTTTGATACAAAACTGGAAAATGGTTTTAACCTGAAGTAAACAACATAGAAAAATATAGCAATTAGAAGTCATAGATACAGCTGTAGGCTGTTCACGATAAAATGAGCACTTTTGAAAGCCCTGCTAAAATTCTACTTTCTTGCCCATTATGTATCCTTCCACCACATGTAAACAAACATTGCTATGTGACTGTCATGTGTTTGCATGTTAATAATCTCAATGTTTACATTTTAGGACTGCTAAATGTAACTGTGTTTTATATAAAACATGTAACACACATGATATATATCGTGTATATATATATATGCATGGAAACTGTGAAAAAGCAAACATTAAACTTTGGTTGTGAACAAGGACCAACACGTCACAAGAGGACACAAATTAGTTAAGCCGAAAAATAATTTGGAAGGGCAGCTAAATCCAGATTTTGAAATAGACTAGCACTACTGCACGCACACTCAAGGTACAACACCACTTGTCACACAAATTACCAAACATTTAAAAACTATATCGCAAACTTAACGTTTCCCATGATTCACAGTTTTCTAAGTGCTGCATCGCTCTGTAGTGTGACTAGTAAAACGTCAGCTCTAAAACATGGTAGCTGTGTTTGGATTCAGCTGACTGAAGTTAGGTGCAACTAAGCCACCAGGAAAAAAACGTTCATCAGGCAGGCATAAGGTAGCGGCGTAACGTAGCAGATGTCTGAAGCGTATCAAGTAGACAGAGTGAGGCAATGCAAGGACTTAAATAAAAAATGACAAATCAAAAAATAATGATGCACGAAGGGGAAAGGGGAAGGCAGGGAGGCAAGGAAATACGAGGGGATCTGAGCCAAGCAAAGAGTACACCACGGCACAGAAGTAGATGGTGCTAATAAACTTAACGTGATGGCGCAAACGTGGCAGTATATAAAAATATGTAATATATTTTTAAAAAAATATATATATACATATATATAAAATATGTACACGTACATTTTAAGGATAGTTTTATATGCACCTTTATAAATGGAGATAACTATATTTCAACATAGGCCTATAATGTATATATAAAATAAAAATAATTTACACTAAAAATATAAACACATCAACAAATGCAATTGTGTATATGTACATACAGTTTTTTTTGACACCGTTACCCTGTGTTCGTACCCTTCTGAGACTCTTCAAAAAAGAACTGAACATTTATACTGTGAATTGAAGTGGTAAAAGAAGGGTATACCAGGCTTGTAACTGGCACCACCTTCATTTGTACAAAATAATTCTAAAATTAATGTATATTATTTATAGCTAAGTGAAATGCAGATCCGGTGATGGCCACATTTCCGGTGTCCCTTGTGGCCCAATCGGGTGCGACATTTCCTTTTTGTCAAACCCACACAAACCTCAAGAAACCAATTTTACAGGTAAAGTGCATGAACTCTCATCATTGTTGTATACTTACAAAAATGATTCATGCGTGCACACACAAAGCCGAAATAAATTGTAACGGGTTACTGTCCTGTTCTCTCGTTCTCAGGAAACACCAACGGACTAGCTCAGTGTGAGTTGGAGACCTTTGACTACATAATAATGAAAGTTTGTTGATACCATGATTGCCAATAAAATTAAAGAAATTGATGTCTGGAGATGTATTGTTGTCTTGGCAAAACAATTGACACTCGCAGCTGACAAACAAAAAATAGCCAAGACAGAATTGCAGCCTTTATAAAATAAAACTTCTCACTTCGAGAGTTACAAAGACGAGAGAGAATCGTTACTTTCCTCTCTCGGTGCCCTATTGGCTCCTCGCACCGACGGAAAATAAATTTAATAGATATTTGAAATGTCTGAAATACAAAAGAAGGTTAGTTTACAAAGACGAGAGAGAATCGTTACTTTCCTCTCTTGGTGCCCTATTGGCTCTTCGCACAGACGGAAAATAAATTTAATAGATGTTTGAAATGTCTGAAATACAAAAGAAGGTTAGTTGCGGGCGCTGGTCGGTGCGAGTCACGTGATCACACGCTGCAGGCTGTCCAACTGACAGCTGACAAACGATCGTGCTGTGACAAACTGTTGTTATACCCGAGAAAGGCCGCGCTTCCTTATATATTGGTAGAAAGTTTCCTCATTGAAAACATATTATTTTCAAGCAGTCGGTCACGTCAGCCAAAGGTGACACCTGTTATTTTCCTCGTTTCACCATGTTGTGCCTTACAGTGGCGATGTTTTTAGTTTACTAACCCATTGAAAAGGAAAGGATGCGACATCTGTTATTTACGTCTGTTACTACTGTTGAAATGAGGAAAGAAAAATAACAAATTTGGAAACACGAAAATAGATGAAATACAATCAAGTTGTCGTTGCCATGACCTTTCAAATATTACATGAATTACTATCCTTGACTGAAATATAGACAATTGAAATACTTCCCGAATATACCAATTATATATATCTAGCTGCAATGCTACAAAATGTCTTATTATTAATGTAATACCAATACATATCCACAAATGACAGCAAAATGATAATGTAAAGGACAAATTGTAAAAGTAATACTTACAGGCAAAGTTATTGTGCATAGTGGTAAGCACTTGATTTAACTTTCCTTATTACTATAGCTGTGCGTCAATAAACAGCCAATCAGAAGCCCCGACACTTACATTATGTTATCAATTGAAAAACTTATTTACAAATCAAGAAAGTGTGTATTTTGACTTCATTCCTTGGGAAGATATTTTCTTTTGTTTATATATGGATAATCACAACCACGGAAGTTTTGTAACGCTTTTAGGTAATGTTAAAAGTAAAGATTGAAATGTAAATAATTTACCATTTTAAAAAATGCCTCAGATCAATTGAAAATATTTATTTTTGAAAAAACCCACTACCAACTCTATGTACCGACCTTAATTTCTTCGGTACAAATGTAGCAACATAAACAAACTAATATTATTATCGTTATATCAATTGTAGCCAGGCCACTGTGCTTTTGTGTTTCGTATGTGCTTTTATCGCTATAACTGTGAATGTGTTTGGTATGTCAGTTGTAGCCCAGCCCTTATTGAAAGCTATCTCGTACAGCTTCTTTAGAAATACTTAATTTAACACACATACTGCGTAATGTAATCTAACCTATACAAAACATATACCCGCAAGTAAACAGGAGCTCTGGGAGTCTGGGGTGTTGACTATGACGTGTAATTTACAGTTATGTTAAATTTCAATAACTACAATATTTTTGCTGCCAAAGTGGCAGATATAACAAACAATTATGCCTACTCAAGAATGCATACCATCTTCGTTGATATTTCTCAAAAGGTAGCAAGTTGTCTTATTCTTATTACGGCAAGCATTACCAAATACAACAATTAGACCTACACTTGCATCATGAAAGAATGTCGTCAACAAGCACAGCTATAGGTCTATAGTTAACAAAACCAGCTTCAAGATTTTATAGTTTATATGTTGGAACACCTTTAGTGTAGCATCAAACTGCGACGTTTATGTTATGTTAACAATAGCTGAACTTCAGCTCTGGCAGAAAACTTAGTTAGGGACTATCGTCGCCTACTGCCCTCTTGCAAGGCTGGTTGTAGATCCTACCTGTGCCTTACACCCAGAGGAGCAGGACAAAGTAGCAGGAGAGAGAGAGGCTGCCGCCGCCGCCTCTAAATCTAACGGGTGCTGCACCCCAGCACCTTGCGCACGCTGCAATAATAACCCGCAGGAACGAGCTCAAGCCCCTGCCAGCTGGAGAGGCCTCACCTCCCAGCTCCTTCCCCATCCCTTTTGGTTTAATCGAAGACGCAAGGATCGCCACACCCAATCGTCGCGGCCTTCCGCCAAGAGGAACATGTGCCAATAGGGATAGCAACCTGTTGTTCCGGGAAAGACACGCCAGCCCAACCCAGACCTATGCCAATTACGGCAGCCGCAGCACCTCTGCCGCACTCAACTTCAGTAATAGCACCAGCAGCTACCGACAGAAGTCTCTACTGGGTCAGCAGTCTGTCCGGAACTCCACCTACCCAATTAACCACCTAGCCGTGAGCACCCGGCCTGCTGGACGGCTAAACTAGTGTTAGACTTTGTTCCATGCCGCCAAGTAACATGCCCTGTGCTATATACTTGGTGGACCCTGTCAGCCAGTGAGAACAAACTTTTCCGAATCCCATGTGAATGACTTGCACAATGACTCGGCATCACGCATCAAACCGTTTGTATAATTGGTAATAAATATAGTTATTGGATTTAGTTCTTTTATTTTTATTAAGACCTCCATCCCTTACGAACTCAGATACACTCCTCAGGCACCCATGTAACACTGGTGTCAGAAGTGGGATGGAGGCGATTATTAATTAATCAGTTGTAAATAAAGTTTGAAGCATGTGGGATTTAAGAATCCCAACTTTTAGTTGGGATTTAAGAATCCCAACTTTTAGATGCAAGGGGTAACTGCTCCTTGGACCTGTAATGTTGGCAGAGCACCACACCAGTCAGTATCGGTTATGTGAGGGATAAAACTTTGTTGGCCAACTTGTATATAACACAAAGGATGTACACCAATAACAAGTAGTTCATTTACGGAGTCACCTGAGATCGCACGTAATTCCCCTGCTAGTGAATCAGTGGGTTCTTTCCACGTTTTGTGGGGAGGCTACAAGATGAGGTATCTTATGGTGAGTTAGGTGTGGGTGACTTGGGGATAGTAACCCCGATAAACAACTTGAGCTTGAATGTACGCTCGTAAATGGTACATGTGCGAGAGGCTTGGGTGGCGTTCAAATACTTGAGTGCAAGCATCACATAAAGCTTACCCTAGGGAGATTATTCCTGCTTGGGCAAGGAACCAGCATATATCGTGGGACATGTGGTTTTACGCGCTGGGACAAAATTATTCATGCTGGGCAACACACTACACAGGTGCGTTACTTGTAGTCTCGCTGGCAGAAGAGATCACCTTTGCTCCGTTGGTGATGCTATGTCGGCCAGGTTGGGAACAGTGGCTGACTCTTCCTGCAGTGGTATGGTGCTCGTGCTGCTAGGTGGGTGGTGTGATGGACGTGGAGGGATGGCGATATATTCAGTTGAGAGTACTGAAGGATCTATGCCCAATATGGCTGTGCCACTATGCAGTATAATTATATATTCAAATGGTAGTCTACCTGGAGTTCTTGTCAAAGAAAATAATATATCACTCTCTTGTGGCTCAGGAGTGGAATTGTGGTTTACCTCCTCCTCGAAGTTTCATATTCCGTTTAAGACAGTTTTTGGTTCCACTCTTATAATTCTTTGGCATGACGCCAAGTTACAGCAATTAACTCTGAAGTAATTTTAAATGCAAAATAAAGATGTGCATGTGCTGTGAAGCTGGGTGGTATAGTTAGTGGTCCTATAGTGTACGTCTGGGTATCCTACAACTAGACCCTACATGTCTTGCCCCTTAACCTCTCCTAAACATTCACTAGCCTGAAGGGTTACACAGCACATCATATGAGCTGCAGCAGTACCAAGGTGTATCGAGTTCCTAGTGAAGGGTTCCCCCGAAGATTAGTCAGTGCAATAGCCTGAGCATTACCTTGGCCAAATGTGGAATACCGTTCGGTGTTAATTGTACTTGACATTTGGCTGTTTATGTGTGACCGGTGTTAATTCACGTACACACAGAAAAGTTAAGAATTAAAATTTTGAGTTGTCTTTCAACACAAAGGACAGAATGTTGATTATGGCTAGTGTTAAAAATTCGTAGAAATTTCAATGGGTTGGTGGCTTTTATACAGTCACTTAGTTGGCTACAGCAAAGTGAAAATAAAATAATTACGGTAACAGATTTTACCATGGAATAATTCACTCCTAAGAGATTATACTAATTAACTTCTGCAGTTAATTTTATTATATAACTATCTGCAATTCAGGTGAAGGCTTCCTGATTACATTGAGTTATACAGTCAAGTAGGTTTATGAATTATAATCAAATTTATTTACAGTAATTATGGTTGTAGCTCCTGGCTCTACCGTTGGTGCTGCTGAGGTCAGCCGGAACTTGTACCCAGACTTTGGACGGAGGCGGTGCTGTGGCTGACAGTGCTGAAGGGTGTCTGTGGAGAGCTGCTGGTCCGGCTTCTTTGGAACCAGGGGTTAGTTATCCCCAGTGAAACACGAAGTCCCTGACAGACGTCAGTGACGACCGGGTGCGGCTGGCCAGCGGTCTTGATAGAGGGCTGAAATGAGGGGGAGGGAGCTGGCAGGTGAGGCCTCTCCAACTGTTGGGTGGCTTGAGCTCGTTCCTGGGCGGTTATGCTGCAAAGTGCAGTTGGTGCTGAGTTGCAGCTCCCGTTGGATTAGGAGAAAGTAGCTGCCTTCCTAGCTCGCCACTTCGCACCACTCTTGTGGATGTATGGCATAAAGGTAGGAACTAAAGTAAAGTCGGCCCCACTAAGGAGGAGCAGGTGACAGTGATCCTTGGCTAGCTGTATAGCAAAGCAGAGGCCGAGCCAACCAGAGTCGTACTCGATTACTTCAACTGGCGACAGGTTAGCATGGTGGTTAAGACTGGTGGGTTTACCCTGTATGTCGAACGACGATGTTTGATGTCGAAAGGTGGGCAGACTTCCAGAATCAGTCCATCACTCCCTCTGGCAACAGTTCAGTGTGGTGATGAGTGAATTGGCTGGGCTGGTTGACTAGCTGCCTTATGGATCGAGTCTCTACTGGTTGTGGCTCTACCGTACTGCACACCAGGTGCCCAGTATGGTTGGCTGTCTAATGGGCGTGTTTGCGACATACGTGCACCCGTTCAAGGGAGCCTGCAATCCTACTCTAGGTTCGGCAATGGGGTTGTAAATGATGCAGTCTCCTACTTTTCCCTGGTGGGCTGACGTTGACAGGGGATAAAAGTTACAGTCACCCTAAAATCGGTACTTGGAGGTTTGATAGAAAACGTGTTTACTCCGTGAGGAATATACATGGTGGCCCATACTACCTCTTAACTAATCAGGAACTGAAATGGAAGTAAACTAACATAAACCAGGTGAAGGGGACCTGTGTCTAAACTAGACAAGAGCAGATGTGGCAAAGTAGCTATCTCAATGCTGTTGTCCAGAAGGGATTTGGGGTGGCACTAACATAAAGGTTGTGCATGTTGAAGGGGTTCGAGACTTATTAAGGATTTACTGGTGCAGGTCTTGAAGAGCTTCTGATAGGTCGCGAAGACGTTGGTGTCAGCAGAGCGCTCCAGCACACGAGATGGTGGAGCGAGTTGCTGGAGAATTAACTGTCAATCTGTTTCACCTGCCCTCATGCCCTCTGAGGTTTCTTGGTGCGGGGGTCAGCTGCTTCTCTTGTGGGCAGTGCTGCGCTCTCGTCCCATCTTTTGGTCCGTGGCGAAAGCAGGCGTGTCTGTAATTCTGGGTTGCCTCTGTGGCATGAGTTCAGGTGCTTAACTTGGCTGCTTTGCTAGCTCCTATCACATAGCAAGGGGAGGGGGAAAGAGGGGTTGGCATTACGTCTGACAAGGCGAAACGATCTTGGCTGATGTGTCCGTGGGTCTACAGACGTACTGGTAGGCTCTTGTGGTAAGTCGTTTGAGGATTTAAACCCCACCTGAGGTAACGTGATATGTAAAGATGAGACGGTCATATTTATATAAATGTCAATAAACATCACGTGTCAGTCCCCCTTCCTCTCCATTGCGATGTAGACTCGTCTGGTAGAAAAATATTCTGGTTGGCTTCTGTAGCACTCCTCTTCTGTGCATGCTCTGGGGTGAGCATGCGGTATGCCACTTTTGCTCTTTGTGTAGTGTAGCACTCTCTCTAGCGCGCAGGCTAGCTGAGCAAGGGACTGGCTAATGGGTTCTACCCTCTGGGGAGGATAATTTTCACATGGTAATGGCCCGGTGTCGGGTGAATACTCGCGCCCCTTGTTTCATTATGTAATAATAGTTAAGAAGATTTCCTGCTTAGTAAGCTTATAATGAATTCATTATAAGGGTACCACTCGTTTTTGTAAATATTAGGTATATAGAGACCGGTCTAGGTAACCGAAGGCCTAGCACCAGCACCCCTTAGAACTTTTCACACCAAAATTACCTGCCGTGCGATCCTACGAGGCTACTGAGCTGAGCCACTTTAAAATGCATTCAGCGCCATGACAGGTTAACAAGCATAAGCGACATCTCTTATGAGTGGGAATTGTACATACTTGGTAAGCTTTAAAATATTTGCATTTTGTCTATTACAAATACATAATTTTATCCTTTTAAGATGTTTTCCTACTTAATAAGCACATATTTTTCAGTATTTTCCTGAAAAGTCTTAATAAGGTGTCGCTGTATTTACAACAATGTTAATTTTTCTTTCGTAGAAAGTCCACGAGTTAACCGGTGTTTGCCTGGATTCATTCTTCACCTAACAAGAAAGTCTGTGCTTCATTAGCATAAATTCTTGATTCACTGTTTATAACGAAGATGTCTCTTACATTGTGGTTAGATACTGGCACTGTTTTTGACTAACTATTTTACATAGAACTTCATCAATAAGCTATGGCGCTACTGTTCACTACTGCCGCTGCAGTTTTTCATCACTGGGGACAGGCCCAGCTTCAAATCTGCCCCATCAGCACGGGGGTAACTTTTTAGGGTCACCCAAGCCCCACACTGTCTTTGTGGTCCCAGGATGTCTTTTGTCCCTCTTATCAGTTAGCCTTTCCAGTTGGGGAACTTCCAGTCAAGCCTTACTTGGCACAGCCTTTCGGGTTTCAACCTTCCAAACCCCTTCTGGTCCGGTAATGCCATTTTTAAGGCAGCATTGGTGTTGAGGTTTAGTCCTAGCCCACGGCAGACCCAGGAGGCAGCATGCACAGCATTCTGCTCCAGCAAGTCGACATGAGATCCTGTGTTGGAGAGTGCCTGTATTTCTCGCACTTGATTGGTGCTCGCCCATCACCTTAGAAGTTTTTGCACCCCGGTGCCGTTTATACACACCCACGTGCGGGGTTGTCCAGTCTAACCTTCCACTCGCACCCGCATAGTGTGCTGAAGGCCACCTGGGAGGTTGCTACTGCTACCTATTTCAGACTTTCCCTCCACCAAGGTTCTCAACTGTCCATAAGTGCACCTGCCATTTAGTTAATTTTGTAGCTTTTTAACTTTCATGGCTGAAATCCTGGTTTTTTTTTCCCATCTTGTGCTGTATTTGGCATCTTGGGCGGGGGGGGGGGGGGGGGCGAATTGTTACTGAAATGTTATGGTCCTGTAAGAGAAAGTGAAGGTGGATTATGAAATGAGTTTGGAGAATAGCATTTTGTAATTATTTTCCTTTTGCATTTGTTTTTTGAATTTACGTTTTTTAATTCATCTTAGATTTCTTATGGTGATGTATTATGATTAAAATGGTGGCGAATAACTGCTATTTTATTTGCTCTTTTGATTATTTCTTAATATAATTAAAGTTGTGATCATCTTGGGGGTGAATGGTGATATGAAATGGTGAGATCGTGCAAGAAAGGTTTTGGTAAATTTTTGTTTGGTGGATGGGGATGTAAAATGTGGTGGTGAGCAGTTTTCTTTATATGGTGGTGTATTATGATTGAGATGGGTGTGAGTTTCTGCTCATTTAAATTTGGCCATCTTGGGGGGTGGATGGTGATACGAAAAGGTGAGGTCCTGTAAGAATGATTTTGGTTAGTTTCGATTGGGGGTAAGGTAGTTTAGAAAAAAAAGACATGATATGTGGTGTTGAGTAGTGTTTTTTATATGGGTGTGTATTTTGGTTGAGATGATTGCGAGTTTTTGCTCATTTAAATTTAAATTTGGTTATATTGGAGGTTGATGGTGATGCGAAATGGTGAGTTCCTGGAAGAGAGATTTTGGTTAGCTTGTGGGGGCGAGTGGTGATGCGATATGTGGCGTGAGCTACCTGTAATTTTGCTTTAGGAGTGTGAAATTTATGTTAGTGAAGATGAAAAATGAAGCTAAATGTGTGCTGTAGACTGATTGACTGACTTTTGGTGGTGAATGGTGAAGTGAGATTGGGAGAACCTGTATGAACATGATGGTGTTGACTGGATTAATTGGTTTACGTGGGTGCCATGCTGCTGCAATATTAAGTATTTTGTATGTTCCGATTCCCGTATAGTCGGCTTTAGTTTTAGTATGGTTTTACAGTTGTTGTGCTCCTACATCTCTCTGATCCCAATTTCATGCTGGCTGGTTGCTGCTGTGGTTTATTGATAGCAGTTTGGTTTGGGATTTGCGATTGGCCTGATGTTATGTCAGTTTGGGTCTTTTGGCTCTCTGTGGCAACGTCGTAGGTACCTAGTTTCTGTGTGGCTGGGTTTGTGTGATCACTGGTTTGCTGGTAAAAGTGTGCATTTCTGTCTTTTATGATACTAGTGAATGTCTCTGTCTTTGCTCTTTCGTGTAGTTCGTCAGTTTGTGTAAGTAGTGCTACTCCCATGACAGTTCATTATGTTGTCTGTATTGCTTGTGTGTGCATCGAGTGTCCTCACACCTCGCATCTGTACAGCATGGTAGCTTGTATTATGGTTTTGCATATTGTTACTCTTGTTCTGTGTGTGAGGTGTGCTCATTTTGGAATGGGAAAAAGGAGTCTATACCGTGTTGCTTTTTATCTTGCTTTTGTGGTCTGTGGTTGCCATGTAAGTTTCCTGTACACTGTCAGTCGTAGGTACCGTGTTGTTTCTGCATATGGCATGTCTTCTTCAAATACGTAGTTTCAAGTTTGTGTATGTCCGTACTGTTCGTCTTCTTGTCATCACTATTGCAGCTGATTTTGTCACATTTACTTTGATTCTCTATTTTGTGAGCCATGTTTATAGATGTTCGAGCTGTTTTTGAAGTCCTATTGTGGCATATTATAGGTTTTAGTCTGTTTTGTATAGCAGTGTATCGTCAGCAAACATGAGTGTAGTTACATAGTTTCTCATTGCTATGCCCACCGTATACGTGCAGTATACTAGTGGGGAGAGTGTGGGGCCTTGTGGTACTCCTGCTGTTACTGATTTTGTCTCGGATTCTACCCCATCGAGTGTTACCACTAGTGATCTATCTGTCAGGTAGATGTGCAGGAGTTTGATGTAGCAGTCGCTGTAGTCTTGGGTGGTCATTTTGTACAAAAGTCCTGTGTGCCATACTCTGTCGAATGCTTTTTCTATGTTCAAGAATGTTGTCTGTAAGCCTCGTCTTTGTTGTTTAGTGCTTCCTGTCGTGTTTGAAAGTTCAATGTGACGTCTTCTGCTAGAATCATCAGTGGATGAATAGTGGAGTGTTTGGCTCGGAGTCCAAACTGTGTGTCTGGTAGGGTTTTGTTTGTGTCAATTTCACTCAATAGTCTCTGTAGTAGGATATTTTCCAGTGAATAGTTTGCTGGTGGAATTGAGGAGGCTTATTGGTCGTTGGTTTGCAGGGACTAGTGGATATTTGTCTAGTTTAGGTATTGTTACGACTAGTGCAGTTTTTCATGTGGTTGGAAAGTATTGAAGTGTCACTTTAGCATTGAAGGTAACAGTTAAGAAAGATATTGCTTTGTCGGGGAGTTGGTGGAGTGCTTTGTTTGTTATCCTATCTGGTCCTTGGGCTTTGCGTGTAGGTAGGGATTTGATGATTGTTACTATTTTGGCTTCGTTAGTTAAGTTGGGTTTTGTGTGTTTGGGTTGGTTGAGAAATTGCTGCAGATTATGTACTGTAAATTGTCTATCTTGGGGGGCTCCATTTGGGGAAAACTGTCTTTGTAGAGAGTCAGCTATTGTATTGGATTTTCCTTTTGGGCATATATTGGCCAGTTATGAGTTTATGATGGTTGGGGTTGGTGCTCTTTTGATCTTCCCTCTTAACTGTCTCGTAATTTTCCAAATTCTCTTTATGTCTCCTAATGTGTCAGATACGTAAGAGTCCCATGAGGGGCATCTGAGTTCGTTTAGTCTTCGTCGCATTATTATTTTGGCCCTGTGGTATTCTGCAGTGCTGACCGGAGCGTGTGTCAGTTGGTACTCACTGCGCACTTCCCTTTTGTGTACTATTAAAATATTTACTTACGGAAGGTGTTTGAAATCCAAAAAAAAAGTGGTTGTTTTTGGAAAGTGGCTGTCTTCTGCAGTGTCTCATTAATTGTGTCTTTCAGGATTTTGATTGTTCCGTCAGTGTCAGTTGTGTTTGTGATCGGTTTTGGTTTTGGCTGTATGTCATTGATAATGGTTTTGTATGCCCCCCCAGTCATGTACTGGAATGCCTCTCTTTGGGTTTGTCTTGTAGTTTTTTCTTTGTAGGTTTACCTCGCACAGTATTGCTAGATGGTTCGAGTCCAGTTCATTTATTACTGTGGGTGTGATGTCTATGGGTATGCTATGAATGATAATATCTAGTGTGTCTAGTTCTATGTTTGGCCTGCTGGAGTAAAAAGTAGGTTCTGTTGGGGCTATTATCATGTAATTGTTTTGTTCCACGTGTATCTGCAGGGCTTGTCAAGCTTTGATTGTCATCCTGCAGTACCAGTCTCTGTGTTTGCTGTTTAGGTCACCTGCTAGGAAGAAGTATGACTAGCGTTAAGTTAGTTTGTCTAGGTCTTCGTTGGTTATTGTATTTGGTGGAGGTTTGTATGCTGCAATGAAGGTGATGTCAGTTCCTCCTGTGTGTACTGAGATAGCTGTAGCTTCTATGTGGTCAAGTGGTGGTAATGTAATCCTGTGGTGTTGCAATCTTCTGTAAACTATTATAGCTGTTCCCCCTTTCTGTGCTCCCATTATGTCATTTCTGTATGTTCTGTAGTTGTAGATATGAAGTCTGTTGTGTGGTTTTAGTCCTGCCTTGTTGATTAGTAGCATATCTAGGCCATATGCCTCGATGATTTGTTCCAGTTTGTACATTTGCATCCGTATTTCATTGACATTCCAGTACATGAGGTTGATGGTGGAGGGCTGTCATGGTTGAGTCATAGTCCTGTGCCAGGTAGGTCGTTATTGCCTCTAGTACTATGTGTTTCTTGCTCCATGTATTGTTGGAAGTGTGTGAGCATGTCGTTGATTATGGGGTCTCTGAGAAAGTCAAGCAGTTCTTTGATGTCATTTATGGTTGCAGTGAGTGATTGTCTGGTTGATGTGATTTTTCATTTGTCTTGTTTTGTGCGTTGTGTCGAGTTGTTGTAGTGGTAGGCCAAAGAGGGGGGGGGGGAGATGGTGTGTTTTGTTGATTTGTGTTGTGTGTGCGTTATGTGCTGATTCCATGTTGAGTGTGGTTTGTTGCTTTTGCCAGCAGTTTTCTCGTGGTAGTTGTGGAAATTGCTTTTTGTCTTGTATGCTTTATGTCAGTGGTTGAGGTTGTGTTTCTGTGGTGTTCTGATTGTTTTGGATTTGTTTCCGCCTGGAGTTTTTTGCTGAAATGAAAGCTGGGCACTACCTGTAGTTTGCAGTGTGCTGATCTTTGGAGTTGACACACTGTGCTGGTATGGTGGCTGGTTTGAGGCAAGTTGGGGTGTGGTGTTGTTCCTCTTTCTTTTCTTGTCTGCATTTGATGCATATGGCTGGCCAGGCACAGTTGTTTTTTGTGTGGACCCACCTCTGTCAATTTGCACATTGTGGTATGTCATCATTGCATGGTCTGTATTCCTCCCAGTACACTGTGGTTCTATTGATGGTTTCGATTTTTTAAAGTAAGTATTCTCATAGTCTGGTAAAATGATTTTGAATACTTCTTTTTTCTCAATACCCTGTCTTGTCCTTGTCCTGTCTTGGCTACAAACTGTTCGATGTGGTGGAATAGAATGTTGTTTTCTGTCAATTTATACTTCTGGGATCAGACTGGTCTGTGTCTTAGTCACTGTGTCGGACAGAGTGTGATATTTGTTGGAAGTGTCCAGTTGAAATTCGGTTTTTTATTGTGTTGTTTGACTCTGCTGATTCTCTTTGATTCTCTTTTCTTTAGGTTTCTCAAGTCCGTCTTAATTATTGCTCTTTGTCTGCATCAGTTTGTTTCGTCTGGTTATTTTGCCCGCCCGATGCATCTGCCATGTTAGTTGTTGGTCGTTGTAACATCTACTGTGCACCCTGGGAACGGCCGATATCCACCCTCCCCCACCGATAACCCCTTCTCACCCTCAGACCAACAACACTTTCCGAGCTCAGATTCTTCAAGGTTGGGTCGCTGCCGGCCAAGGGTATCGACTCGCGTGCGCCCGTGCGACCAGCACATTTTTTCACCATCCCAAGGTCGGGCAGATGTGGATTTGATCCTTTGTTATCAGATCCTTTGTCTCTGAGAAGCTATACTATTGGTCTGTGTTGTCGGCCAATCACAGTCGAGCTCGGGTTTGGCTCGTATATGACTACTTTATTGTTGTTACTTTTAATCTTAGAGGGTTTTTCTTTAGTCCTTGTTAGTTGGTATGGATTATTTTCAAGTTATTTGTTATGTTTCCACTCCTAAATAATAATTTTCTACTCTTAAATAATAATAATTATTATTATCTAGTGTACCTATATGTTCACAGGCTACCTAACCTTAACTATGCTCACTGTGTGTGTGTGTGTGTGTGGATAAAACACTAAGTATTTTCCCCGAGTAGTTGTACTGACGACTACCAGTCCCTTCCTCTTGCATCCCTTTGGCTATGGAGGCTATAGGGAACACTCAGTTCCTGAGAGGTGTCGGGATAAAACAGCCCTAGCAGTGTAATGCTGCGACTTTCATTCTCCGACTTACTACTCCTAAGCAGAATAAAAAAAACTGTTCTTGACGAGGAGCAATAGCAGAAAACCACCTTTCACGACGAACTCCAGGTCCATAATGCTCACTACTGCATTATACAGTCTGTTTTTATATTGCAATTATTGGTTTTAACAAATGTCACTGATGACAGTGATTTAAAAGCTGTTCTAATACTGGCACACACATTGTTACTGAAAAGTATTTAAAAACTTGTGCATGTCAGTTCTAACTGTTCTTGGTTGGAGTCCTGGGTTTACATGGATGACCCCACTTCCTGAAGTCCGTGCACCGAGGGTATGGTCATATGAATTTGAAAATGGGTCGCCATGGTGACTCCCAGTCATGTCCCGGCTGAGAGGCTCCATGGCGGACACAGGCGGGCATCTCTCTTGTGGGCTGACTGCTGGGCTCTGGATTCACATCCCCGGCAGTGGCCAGATCAGGGCCACCAGGCACGGGAGGATGTTCATGGGCCCTCTCCTGGAGGGGCGGCATTGGGGTGGTCGTCAGGATCAGGGAATCCTTTACTCCCCCCTTCCCACTTGGTGCTGCTGGGCTCATCCTCCCATACAGCAGGAGGTGTGGCAGTGGTCACTGTGTCGTCCGATGCCATGACTCGGCAAGCTGCTGCGTTCTCCTGGATAGATGTGACATGGGTCGCCGTCTGAGGCAGGGGCTCTTTGGGCACACCTCCCTTGTTGGTGCTGGTGGGCTTATTCTCCTGTATAGCAGGATATATGGCAGTGGTCGCAGCGTCGTCCGATGCCTTGACTCGGTGGGTGGCCCTATCATGGGTGGACGTGACCTGGGTTGCTGTCTGAGGCAGAGGCTCTTTGGGCACCCCTGCCACGTTGGTGCTGGTGGGCTCATCCTCCCGTGCGAGAGATTGAGCCTCGGTGTAGGTCTGGGTGCCTCCCGGCACAGTGACCTGGTGGGTGACCATGCCATCCTGTCTGAGGCAGTGGCTTTTCAGGCACCTCTACTTTGTCGGCTTGGCTGGGCTCATCCCTCTCTGGGATGGGGCTGGGCTGCTGAAGTCGCAGGCAGGACTCCCTGCCCAAGAGGCTCCACCATGACTTGGTTAGGGGTCATATGGTGGCCATCTTGCAGACGAAGTTCATTGGGGCGGAGGGCAAGGTCTAGATGAACATTCCCATTTGAGGTGCTTGCTGTTCGACCCTGTTCAGGATGGGTTGGGTACTCCTCCAGTCAGCGTCCCATCGGAATTCTGGCTCTCGGAAGGTAGGTGGCTCGATTTTGGTAGGCATCAGATGTTGGTGGTCGTCCTCCCTGCCTTCCTTCCTCTTCTTCGGTCTGTGGCTCTGATGCTTCGGCCTCATGGTCTTAAGCTCTGGTCGGACAATGGTGCATTTGCCATCGGGGTTACCTTTCTGATTCGTGCCCTAGTATCCGCTGCCCAGTACACATTTTCTTGACATCTCACTATGGTGTCAGCCCTTCCCACTTGGTGGCGAGGCCCACGCTAAATTGACCTTGGGCCATACTAAGTGGGTGACTGCAGAGAAGTACAACCTGGCTCATTTGGAAGCTTCTCACTCATGTGCTGGGTTGTTGGTATTTCTTGTTAATATACTGGGCCTGGACATCTCACACTCTCATGGTTAGGGTGAGTGGCCAGTCTGACATCCTCTGGTTGTGGCATCTCTATGGGAGCTTGTTTACATTGCCAGTTACATGGACAGCAGAGCTTTATTCTAAGATAAGCTGGCTGGGGATGGTGTTCACGGCTTTGTTTCTCCTCCTGAGGGTGAAGACGATATTCGGTAAATTTTTACTCCAATGACGGCGGTCCTCTCCAACACTGAGACGGAGGCTTTTCTTAAGTTTCTGATTCCTCCTCTCAGTGGGGTTGGCCTGCAGGTGATATGGGGGGTCGTCCATGTATCCACCCCCCCCCCCCCCCCATGTTTTGCATGCAGTCTGCCATTTGTGACGTGCAAATTGTGTACCATTATCTGTCAAAATGGCCTGCTGGTACCGCCAGTGAGGAAATATCTCAGTCTCGAACTTCCAGATGACATTTTGGCATTTACTCGCTGGGTAGGTTGTTTATCGTACAACCATCTCTCTCGGGTTTAGGGGGCAAGGCATCTCACATGAAAACACTACGAAAACTAGTTATCTTCAATTTGCGTATGTATAGTTCCAAATCTGCATTTGTTAATGGTCATTTCAGTAAAGATTTCATTGATGCCGCTTCCTGGTATGTCACTGTTGCATACTTCTGCCTCCTAATGGGTATGGCCTTGGGTAGAGGCCTCTGATGTTTCTTTGCCCATGGCGATAATTCCTATATCTGCATTGTGACTTTGTGTTGCCGACAACTGCTTCTGTTTATTCGATGTTGTGTTGACGGCTCTGATTAGGCATCTGAGAGTCCCGAGTTCAGGCAAAAGCAATGGGAAAATCCACAGGTAGATGTTTTCTTGGTTTTGCGTGATTTTCTTTCCTCTGCCATCCCTTTCCGTTTCACTTTTGCCTTTCTCTTGCTCTTTGCGCTCGTGCCCATCTCCAACTCGGCTTTCATAATGTTTGTAAATGCTCCAGGAAGCTTTTTTAACTCCGAGCCCAGCATTTGACGATTTTCTTGTCTCGTTGGCCTTGTGCACAATTATCTTGTCTGCCTGGTGTCGTGCTTGTAGATCCTTGCACTGGGAATAGGCAATGTCGTGCTGCTTGCATGCTTCTTCCAGGGTGTTGATTCTCATGTCACCGTTTGCCAGCCTTTTAGCTAGCTTCGTACCCGGTCTGCAGAACCTGTACCCAGGAATGTGCAATTCGAATGGTAGATTGTTGATCAGCATAATGGCAATTCTGCTTATCTCTTCGAGACATCACAGTGAACTGACCTAAAAATTTGTATATTGGCTTCTTTTATACTTTTTGAGTCAGTATAATTTCAGATTTGGAACAGTAAAGACATAAAGTGCTAATGATGCAACTCATTAATCGCTTCTATGGTAAAGCATTTACAGCTTTGTGGAGTAGGCACAAATATGGAGCAACCACCTGTAAGGTGAAAAAACTTTAAGTATGATATTTCAGTGCACACCTTGTCAACTTCTTTACTCAATGTGATATTTTGAAGAGGTTTTCAAAAAATTGCAGCACTGGTTCTCTTCAACCACAACCACTGCAGGCACCCTATTAAATAACGTACACACCACAATCAGCACCGCATGCATCACAATCAGTACTGTATGCACCACAATGAGTACCATGCGCATCACAGTTAGCACCATATGCATCGCAGATAGCACCACATGCACTGGGATTACCATCACATGCATCACAAGTTAGTAGTGATAAAATACATATTGTCAAGTAAGATGTTAATGTAACCATACACATTACTGCTTGAAGATGAAGCTATCTCTCATGAATCGGTAAATGGAAACCTATTTCCGAATGTAATGAGCCTCATCTTCATGGTACCATCGAGTTGTAGCAAGATGTGCATCCTACTGAGCCTGCTGGAAGAAGATAATGGTCTTCGGTTCGAGAACATGTACCTATATTCGAAATCACTCCAGCAACCAAAATACCAGCGAATGGCACATATACTGTAGATGGTGTGGGTTATTTCCCATGTAGTGATAATCAAGCTATTGCACCATCGAGCGAAGCATTACCAAATTCTGTGTTCGTCTTCGATGACATTACCTGCTAAAAAACAAAAGTGTGTACCAGTAAATTAGTACTTTAGCATGGGGAGGCATGCGAAGGTGGACTGCATGTACCTCGGACAGACTTATTCGTACATACCCAAATAACTACTTCGTGACAATGCGAGTGTGTGTGTGTGTGTGTTGTTTTGCATGGATGGTATGAATTTGCGACACATGCACGAAGATAATGTAAATACAAACATGATATCAGATTTTGAGTGTCTGTGTGCCTTGTACTGGAAAGACAAGTACCAACTTTTGACTACCGTTAAAGGACTGGCTCCTATATAATGGGAGGTGCCGACAGGGATTCGATCCGTTCGTCGACCGTCGATAAAGAATTACAGCATATAAAAATTTGAGCAAAGTAGCATTAAGCTGCGTACTGACAAAGACGTAGATGGAGGCTGTCTCGTACCAAGAAAAGTTAGAACTTGTGATTCTGGTAGAACAATAATTCGAAATTTTGGCGAACCTAAAAGAGCCAAGGATGCTGTTACTAAACATATTGTCCTCGAAATTGCCAATGACATGAACTCGGAATTACACATTATGTTGACTGAACAAAATACATTATTTCAGAACTACCTGTCTGAGCTCGGGGCGAAGATGGAGCGTGTGAAGATAGAGATCGTCCGCGATACGATGGCCATGGACGAGCGCCTAACGAGTGTGCAACGGCAAGTTGCCAACAGACTGAATGTGGAAAGAGGCATAAAATGAAGAGAAACTGTACATCCTGGAAGGAGATATGACGCATACATCGACCCCTCGATTACCGCTTAGCCACGAAAATGGATGTTTAAAAACACAGCAGGGACATATTGGATAACTGCCGCGAACATTGCCATCTCGATGTACTCGGGGAGAGCAATCAGTACCACATGTACCACACACACTACAATCAGCACCACATGCACCACACACACCACAATCAGCACCACATGCACCACAATTGGCACCACACACCACAATCAGTATCACATGCACTTCAATCAGCACCACATACACTGCAATAAGCACCACACACACCATTATTAGAACCATATGTATCAAAATCAGTACCGCACACACCACAATCAGCACCACATGCTCCTGCACATCCTATGTACAATATAAAACAAGCACAAAGAAAATATCTTGCAGAATGATATGGGTCCCGTACACATTGCATGCCTCCCATAAAATCACCATCCTTTTAGACGAGATTATTTCAGAAAATAACTTCAGTCCCATCGTTCAGAGGTGCAACTGAGATTCTAGTAATGAAGCTTAGTTTGATAGTAGACACCATGAAAGATACATTGTCTCAGCTTGTGAAGGTAATTAGAAAATACTATGGAGACAAAGGTTGTGGGTCAAGCAACAGTACCTACTACAGTACTGCCATCGACTTATTTGGGAATGACACCGGTTTCATCAGGTATAACGCTGGCAACGCCATAGACTTCTTCAGCTATGACGCCGACAGCACCATTAACTTCCTTAGGCTTAACGCCAATGGTACCATCAAGTTCTTCGGATGGGTCACCTATAGCAGTGCCAACATCGATGACTTCGTCGCTGTTACTGTTACAAGATGTTTGCCTACAGCCAAAGTGCAAGGAAGCACGAAAGAACTACTTGTGCGCGAAAGGTCCTTCCTGTGCGATATGTCAATACATATGCCTTTTCAAATGAGGTGATAAGCTGAAGAGACATAGCAAATACTGTAAAGGTAGATATCCTGCAGCTAAGAAATGTCCTGTACTATCTGTTGGTGAAACCACATTTAATCGATTCTACATAAAAATATCAATATTCAAGGGTACTTTAAAAGATTATGTAATTGGGAATAAATTTACAGATTCAAAAGACATATGTAAATACCCGGACCACATTGAGCAGAGGATAATCAAATAACTTACAGAAGTCGAAGAATGTCCTGTAAAATATAATGATTGGCTTGAGTGTATCTATGAAAAGTGTCAACCTTTGGATGAAGACATCAGCCGGCGAGAATTTAAGACAGCGAATAAAGCATTGTACAACATTGATAGCATTCCAGAGGCTATAGAGGCCCGGAAGAAAAACTTTGTCGTAAAGAAGAAGAATATTATATGGCCAAGGGTTGGATATACACTTTATTAATGGTATGGGAAATGTAAGGGTTCTGTTATTTTTTATATTTGTAGTCTGAAGTATGTAAAAAAAAATATTTTTTCAATGAAAAATAATTCATTTCTCGCTGGTTGTATCTTGATCTAGCATGCCTTTCCCTGATATAGATAATATAATAGCTTTTTTTTCAGATGCGTCACTGCATTTCAGTACTTTAGATGTGCACGATAAAAAAAATAAGTAAAATGATGTGTCAAGATATGATATGAAAGTTAATTCTTAAAAAAAAAAATTGATGTTGAAATGAAGTGTACAAAATTAAGTGGATTAATACTTTAATAATCTAAGCAGGTTGGATGCAACAGACTTGGAAGTATGCTGTTGGAATGATAGAAATTTGATCCTGAGTCTTAGAGAGAGGCGAAGGTCGAGTCGGGCCTAACCAGACCTGTTTCAGTGTAGTATATGGCGAAGAGAGGTCATATACAGGATGACTCCTTTAAAAGATCAGATACATCTTGTAAATGAGGGCCAGAAACTGCAGGCTTATCGTTGTTTAGAACATGTTCTTCAACATTAGAAGATACATGTTGGTTACTGTCCTCAACAGCTTGGCATTTGCAGAAAAACTGAGATGTTGATTATTGTCTTTTTTCAGACTGCAGTCACACTGGTATGTATTTCCTCATTCCCTCGCTTCGTTACAAACATATCCCACGGAACCTCTTTTAAAGGACTCTTCCTGTATAAACGTATACATGACTGGCCCTCCTCTAATACACCACAGTTAATTTTCTAGTAAACACAAATGACGAACTAAATGGAAGTTCTCGATGGTTAAAAGTCAAGACCATATGCTATACTCAAAGATTTTAGAAGAGATGTAATACAATATTGTGGTTCGAGAGGACCGAGTAATCAGCAGGATAATGAATCGAGGAGGAATGACAGAGCATGAATAAAATCTAATATGTGCTGGTGACTAAATCAAGAAGGAATAATAGAAAATCAAAGGATAGTTACTATGAAAAATGGAATCAAATATGGCTAACATGGCATGAGAGAGCATCATAGAAGGTTTATTTTGGCAGCTTGTTGGGTAGCTAAGAAAATCAAATCCAAGATGGCGGATGGAAACGAGATGGCTTCTGGAAAAAAAGATGGAAGCCGAGCAGAAGTGAGTAATTAGGAAACAAGATGGGCGATGGAATCAAAATGGTGCCTGGAGCCAGTGCCTCTTCCCCTTTCTGTTGACTCTGGATCCTTGATCCTGTGTATCGATTTGGAATTATTTTTGTCTATAAAACATTCATAACTGCTGTTCTGCCCTCGAAAACGACCCCCCCCCCCTTCTCCAATTCCCTTCCAATGGACCGTTTTTTTAAATGGGGGGGGGGAATCTTCAATGCACATTAGGGATCAGTGCTTTTTGAAGGAAAAAGGGAAACTTTGATGGGAAAAGGAAATTTTAAAGGAAAATTGTTTGTTTTGAGGGGGGGGGGGAAGAAGGAAAATACCAATATTTCAGTGGTAGGCTTCGTCTCTGTTTTCAGGTTCTGTTGCCTCAAACTTCCGAGTTATGTACTGCTTATAACTTTTGAAGCTAACCCAGGTGTATTTCATGGGCATTGTATGTTTGTACTGTTAAGTTTGGTTCGCGGTGATATAAATATACTTATTTCGGTGTGCATAGGCTGTACATTTTTACAAAAAAAAGTTTCTACGAAAAGTGGGGTGCGTCTTATTTACAAGATACTGCCATTAAAAAAAAATTCCCCCTTAAACATGTTCAGAAATTTGCCTACATAAATACATTCTAATGTTTTAACTTAATGTCTAAGGAAGTAAAAAAAAAAAACGAACAAATGAATAGCTTATTACGTGTGTTAAAACATTTATGGGACGCCCAATGGAGGCCGAGCTTGGTTTACTTTCTATTTTTCCCTTCTCCCGCTCGCTGTGCATCCTTCCTTTCCACCTCCGTGCATTAAAGGGCTACACGACAGTTCTTGGACCAATGCCCAGATTTTATATCTTGTTCACTGAAATGTCAAGATTATTACTGGTCCACTGAAATGTTACGGTACTAATAAGCCTATATCAATCCCAACACTTGTATGTGGTCACTTTTTGTGCAGAAAAATTTAAAACAGAAAACATATCAAAAATTCATTCATTTGCAAAAAAAAAAATTGACTACATGATCATATTGTGTGCTTACAACGATGGTTGTCCCACAGTATCGCCATATCCCGATATAGGTCCCATTTGTGTTTAATACGATTTGCTTGTGTGGATGTACCACTAGTGGGCATATATATGTCCCCCCTCCCATCATTAATAACTGCAAGATACAGAATAAGGCCTTAGCAGCAGTGTGAGCCACAGACCCGAGTCCAGTGAACACGTAGTATGCCTCAACAGTGCATTTGACAAGGCTTTGCACAGCTAAATCAGTTTGAGAGAGGCAACATCGTCGGCCTCCGGGAGCCAGGCTGGACATTTCTCACCTGTTGAACAGTTCTGCCTACGCCGTGAGTCGGCATTAGACGCAGTGGGAACAGGGGGGTACACACATTTGCCGAGAAGGCTCGGGTCGACCCCGGCGGACAACCAGCAGGGTGGATCATTTCATCGTGCGACAGGCTGTAAGCACTCCACAGGCGTCACTGCGCACCATCCAGGGGCAATTTCCACCACAAGTACAAGAAAAAAGTAACTTTAACTATTTCCTGTTATTTCTAATGAAAGAACAAGAAAAATTAAACACTCAAAATCTGAAATTCGATGAAAAAACGATAAAAATAAAGCAAATTTAAGCTAAAATTAGGGTTGGATATTGAAAACCTAAGAGGTCAAGGATATGATGGGGCATCCTCAATGTCTGGGAAATATATAGGGACCCAATCAATTGTAAAAGAAAAACAGCTCAAAGCAGTGTACATCCACTGCTCAGCACATGCTCTGAATTTGGCCATAACAAAAAGCAGTGACATCCAAGCAATCCGGAACAGTATTGGGATCCTATCAAGAGCCAACAATTTCTTTAATACGGCAAAAAGGAAAGGCGTACTCTCAAAATATACTGAAGAAATTGAGGAAAACTACCATGCCAAAAGCTTAAAACATCTATGTTCAACCAGATGGGTAGAGAGTTTTGACACAGTTGCTGACTTTATTGAACTTCTGGATCCTGTAATTGAAGCTTTGAAAGAAATATCGCAGTCGGACGATGCAGATTCATTAAGGGATGCCTTTGAGTTACAAAGCTATATTCTTCAGTGTGAATTTTTAATTTCACCTTTCGTCACTTAAAAAGTGTATTCATTGGGAAGTAAGTGCAATGAGAGTTTGTAATCAGGAAATATATCTGAACATTCACTGTCACCTAGAAATTCTTGCAACCCTGCCAGTCTCAACAGCTACACCCTGAGAGATAATTTTCTTCCCTAAAAAGGATCAAGACTTATTTGCGGAACTCAGTTGGGCAGGTAAAGTGTAGATAGAGTTAAGTTGCACTAAAAAATTACATTTTAATTAAATATTTTTCTAGACCCACCAAGCACAAGATTCCCTGACTTTCTTGCCTATCGCAACTGTTGTCAGTCAATCTTAACTTTAAAGTTAACTACAAAGATATGCAGAGAATAGAAACAAATTCAATGAAATTATTCACATACGATCAAACCTTTAAAACAAATGAACCAAGAAACTTAGAGACTCGCAGTTCTCTCGGAAAAAGTGTTTAATGAAATGAACAGATACTGTTATAGCCTAAATTGGGATAAAACAGAAAGTAATTGCTCCTTTCTTTGTCCCTGCTTCAACAAACTGTTTTTACCAAATCTGGATGTTATAATTAACACAATAATACAATACTGAGACCAATATGTTAGTGTTATTGTTACAGACAAGACTGAATGGCCTGGCAATGCTCAGCATCCACCACAGTGAGTCTATTTCCGCAAACAAAGTTTTGGATGAACTTTCAAAGTTTAAAAAGAAACTTAATTTGTTGCTGTAAATGTAACTTAAAACCTATTTCTGGAGTATTTTTGCAAATGAAATTTCGGAAGATCTTTCATGGTTTAAGAAGAGACTTAATTTGTCGTTGTAACAGGGCAAAAAAAAAAAACCTCTCTTAAATTTATTGTTTTGTTATTTTCCTTTTTTGAACACGTTTCATTTCATGGTTTATATTTTTAATTAACAGATAAACTATAGGTCCTGCATTTTGTCTTTCTCTTAAGAGCTTTGTGGAATTAGTGCGATGACGATCAGACTAGACCACACCCCTCCCCCGAACAAAATTTTTATCTATGCCACTGCAGGATCAGGATGATGTTTCGTAATTTTATTATTTTTATCCAAAGTTTCATAAAGAAATAAACAGTTTTTGTCAGATGAATTGCAAATAAGGTAAATTTATAACCACCTTTCCAATAAACTTCATTGTTATCACGAATAACACCAAACAAATATCTTAGCAGATACAATATTTAATTTGTTTTATCACTAGAAACAATTTTAACCTCTTTTGTTAACTTACTAGAAACAGATTCATTTCAATATAGACTATCAACACTTGTAAATTTTAAATAATTTTGTTCACTTGGTGATCTTCATCATTGTTGATGTTTTACCTGGGTATCAACAGCTTCAATAATATTTCCATGTTTTGAAATTTCTAACCTAGAAAACTGAAAAGGAAAAAAAAATTAGAGCAAACAACAATATTATCTGATTCATCATACTTTGCCTCAGCTGCAACCTTATCTCTCTTTTGTAAACCAAATTGCTCATAAACATAAGCATCATTTGGAAAAGAAAAGCCATCACCTACAGGAATATCAAATTCAATTCTATTATTGTAAACATTAAAATTCCCTCTAGTTTTGTCATTTGGGGGAAAGTTTGTCTCTCGAAGTTCAATACTTTGATAACTCATTTATAAGAAACAAATTTATACATAAATGATGGAATCAAAGGGAGTTTCTCGAGTTAAATTACCCATTAAAAGATATGAAAAATATAAAAAGCATCATGGAAAAGAATATGAAATAAATAAGACGAAAGAACAACCATTAATTGACGAATTACGAAATATTGGTAAAAAAAATTAGAAAAAGTAAGTGAAGAAAATACAAATTTAATAACAGCATTAGTTCCAGTAGCAGTAAAATTTTTATATTATTCATATATTCCTGAAGAAACATCATTCGAAAGAGAATTACACTCAGATCAAGAATCCCCTAATTTGGAAGAGCTAATGGGATTTGCACCATTGAAAAATTTACCATGTACAGTGTCTGATTCTACTATAAATCTTGGAACAGAAATTTCTAAAATAATTACTGTTATTGATGAAAAATTTGATTTATGTGGAGTTGGCCAGAATTTTTACATTGGTGATACACAAGTAATGATAAATAATGATACATTAATTGTTAAGGATAAATAATATAAATTAACAGCAGAACTTTGCAATTTAACAGAAAATTAACAAGAAGCCTTTGAGAATGAATTTGATGATGAGGATTATGAAAATTATGCAGAAATTGCTAAGACACCCAACGCTGCATTTCAACAATCCAATCCTTTATTAAAAGGTAGCTTCGAGTAGAGGTTGTAAGTATAATAATATAATTAGCGATATTTATGATAAACACACAAAAATTCCAATCTCAAGATCAGCACCAAACACTCCAGAACAAAAGATTTCTCCAAGAACTCCTAGATCTGGAGAAGACATAAAAAAATACAATAATTTACTAAAAGAATATGTTTCGATGGATGATGATATAAAATTGGATGATAGATTATTAGTTATTCATGGTGAAGAAATTGCATGAAATAGAAACTTTTACAGTGAAAAAGTAAACATTGTGAATATGCTAAACAATAAATTTTCTGATTTTGTTATAAACAATCCAAAAGGAATTACATATCTTATAAGAGTTTTAAATATAATTCCACAATAATGTTAGAATTCTGAACATCATGGCAAAAATATTATAAATTGGGTATTAAACTATTTAAATTTACCCGAAATGCATTTGCCCAGTTATAATTATTGTGGACCATTTACAAAATTAAATGAAAGACTAGAAAGAGGAGACACAGGAATAAACAAATTAGATGAAGCATGTAAATATCACGATATTGCATATAGCGACCACAAAGATTTAGAATCTAGACATAATGCAGATAAAATTTTACCAAAAGAAGCAAAAGAAATTATGTTAGATAAAGATACTCCAATTGGAGAAAAAAATAGCTTCTGCTGCTGTTACCTCAACTATGTTTACAAAAATAAAATTAAGTTGTGGAATTAAAGGGTTTTATTGATTATATATATTTTTTACTTATAAATGAAGCTAACAAATATAACTATTGATATTCCCTTTGAGGAATTAAAATATTTGGGTATAAGTAAATTTTTAACATAATATCAAATTTAGAGAAAAAAATAAAAAAATAAAAATGTTAAAAGTTTCAAAATAACTTTATTACTACCTACACTCAAAAAGATGACCAAACAAAAATCTGGAAGTGGTTTACACCATGGAGGAACTTTTCTTATTATACTTACTGCTTTGTGTACATATGACACCTTAGCTGGAGCTATTTCTGTTGAACAAGCTAGAAAAAAAATTAGAGCAGACACAATTTGGCAATGGAAAATAAAGCAGGAAGTGGCGTAGTTGCAAAAAAGAGGGGAAGACCAAAACAAATTCGAATATATACTCATTATCTAACATCGATATTGAAAAATATGTAAAACTATTAATGATTGACGAACTACCAAATCAGATGCTCAAGAATGAATGTGCTATGGATAATTTTGACATTTCAACAAATCTTAGTACTCACTGGGTTTGTTATTTTAAAGAAAATAATGATGTTTACTGTTTTGATTCATTTAGAGGAAATATTCTTAATCATTTAACTAATTATTTCAAAAACACACATGTTTATTACAATGATGATCGAATTCAGAATTTTAATTCAGTTATATGTGGACATCTATGTTTAATTGTATTACATATTTTTTTCAAAATATTTTAAGTTTAACAATATAATTTCTTTGTTATTAAATTACAGATATATTTGGGAAACCATCAATAAAATCCTTAAAAAAAGTTTTTGACATTTAGTATTATGCTTTAAAAAAGATGCTGATTTGAAATATAAAACTATTGCTTCTGATTACGCTTTAAAAACATGTGTAGATTCACAATGCAATTCGGTTGTTTCTGATTTACAAAGTAAACTAAGCACTTGCTTTGATTATACAAAATCATACATTTCTTTTTTAGGACATAAAATTGTTAATATAGATGATCCTAGAGATGATAAAGACATAGTTAATAAAATATTTTTTTATAGACAAATAGCTGTATGCTTCAACAGAAGGTATACATTTACAATTCAGTTATACTATTGCTGATTATATAAAACGAACAAATAATGCTAAACAGGCACTAAAAAAAATGACATAGATTCAAAATATAAAACTATTGTTTATGACTATGCTTTAAAAACCGATGTAGAATCAAGACACAACACTAGTGTTTCTGATTTAAAAATGTATATAGAATAAAAATACAATATAATTGTTACAATTTTACAAGATCAACTTGCGAAGGGTTTTTGTTTACTCAAAAGACTATGTTTCTATTCAAAATTGTAGAATCAATTATATGGCTGATCCTATAGATGGAAAAGTTTCTGTGAATAAGAGATATTTGGATAAAGTAATAGCTGATAAATTACAAAATTCTAACAAATCAGTTTTGAATTATTGTGATACACTTCTTAACTCGAAAGTTGAAAAATGGAAGGAAAAAAAATCATATATATTTTATTTACCTGCAAAGTCGAATAGAAGTAATAATAATTTTCACTTAAATAATAATAAAATTTTCTTTACTTTTTTGATAGATTGTAATGTTTATAAAATAATTACTGTTAATCCCAATTTACCTGGCGATACTGTGATTGTTATTAAGGGATCTCAAAAAATAGATTACAGTAAGCCTTTTGATGTTAACATAGGTGATATTTTAACTTTTAAAATAAAAAAACTAAAAAATCTGAATAGGATGATGGTTTGATGACTAAAATTGGAATATTCATAAAATATAAAGATTAATTATTTTTATTCTTATTAAATGGAGAATAGTTGGTGCTTGAAGTGTAAAAAAAGTCACTAAAAATAATAATATAAAATTGAAAATACTAAAAATGGACAATTAGTTCAGAAAAGTATATGCTTGATATGCAATTCTAAAATTTCAACATTTCTAAAAGAAAAAAATTGGGTAATGTAAGAGAATGAAGAATCAATGAACTATATAAACCTGCATGAAAAAATTTTCCAAGGAGAGAAGTAATTTCGTATAGTATTGATGATGTATGGCAAATCGATCTTGTTGAGATGGATATTGGTAATTAGAAAGGCATATCATTTATAAACAATGGATACAAGTATATTAGGACAATTATTGATGTTTTTCAAAATATGCATTTGATATACCAATTAAAGATAAAATAGCCAAGAATGTAGCAATTGCTTTAGAATCTATATTAGTTAAAAGAAAACAGCATAATATTCAAAGCGATAATGGGTCCGAATTTTATAGTAAAATATTTTAAGAACTTATTCAAAAATGTAACTTCAATCGAACTTAAATAACTTAAAGCCAGTTGTGTGAAAAGATATGTGGAAGAAATTTGCTTTAAATGGCAATTTCAAATCGGTAAATATATTAGATCATTTAGTAAAATAATACAACAATACCAAACAGAATCACTGGTATGAAACCATTTGAAGTTAATAAGAAAAATGAAAAAATTTAAGATAACAAGATTTTGCGAATGTGATTACTAAACCAAAATACAAAGTTGGTGATATTGTCCATGTAAGCAAAAGTAAACCGATCTTTGAAAAGTGCTTTACAGCTAATTGAACAACATAATTATTTACCATTTTTGAGGTTTAAATAATGATGTGACAACTTACAAATTGAAAGATGACAAAGGAGAAGAAATAAAGGGCAGTTTTTATGAATACAGAATTATGAAAACTGACTGACTATCCTAATGAATATTTGGTTGAAAAAGTATTAAAAACTAAAGATAATAACATTTATGTAAAAAGGTTAGGTTTTTAAATCTCGAATAACTCTTGAATTAATAACACAGATGTTTTCTGAATTTAAATATTTTGTGAAATAAAACATTTTTGTGTAATTAGTTATTTAAAACACAACATAAAAATGCATCTTAATATTGATTTAACATTTATAACATGGTTTCAACATCCATTCATCATTTGTTGGTTCGTTCGACATTCATTCATTATTCGTTCATTGTTCATTCTTTCAATGTACATTTCCACTATGTTGAGCTTTTTATTTTAAAAAATTTCCAAAGATTTACAAGCAACTTTATGTCTTAGGTTTGCCAGTGACCTAATTTTTCCAACCTTAATTATCACCATCTAAACTCTAATTGGAGAAACCCCTCACTTCACCACTGGTTGGCCACTTTTTTAGTGGAGACATGAGGGTTTTTATCTTTTATTTCTTTGTTTTATAGTACCCCTTCTAATATAGTGATGTACCATTCGCTATATGAGAACACCAAAGCTTATACATATGTTATACGACAAGTGTAGTATGGAGAGCATCTTTGATGAAGCTTGAGCGTACCATTTTTATTTGCATCAATACTTATACATTGCTTCATGAGCAAGAGCAAGGTTCTTTTGGCTCACATTTTGAATGACTTGGTGATAATCTGATAATGCAAATATGGGCACCTCATATTCACACTATTAAATTATCCTCTCCAGCCAGGGTTTCGAACCCACAGCCTTTGAGTTAGAAATCAAATTGCCAGCCACTGAGCCACTGTGACAAGATGAGGAAGGCGATGATTAAAATCTTCATGTGGTGAGTTATTCTCACCAATAGTAGATAGCTTCATATATAGAGTTGCACCACCGACTGCCCGCAGCACTGTCATGAAAAACTTCTTCCTATGGTGGCAAGAGTGTGCTGAAGTGCCTCTTCAGGAAGCAGATAAAGAATTCTTGTGCACCAGAGAAACTAGACAGAGTTACATTATAAAATGTTGGATTTGGTCTCTATACTTACCACTATTCATTTTTCTGCTCAAATCTATTGCAATAAAACCATCGTCTTTATATCAACAGTCTGTACAGATCTCTTTGAATTTCTAATAAGACATATAACCACCAACAAAATCACTATAAATGTGTTTTAAATTTGTTTAATCTTGTCTGAATATCCATAGAAAATTTGCATCATCTCTCACTAATTGTGCACATACTTTTGAATAAGTCTGTGTCAAATATAATACACCAATATTTCTATGTCTCCCCATAGTAAAATATTCGTGGAAGACATCCTGGTTTTCAAAAATTACATTGTCAAATACAATTAATACAATTAGAGATTCGTCTTCACTCTGATCTAAAGGAATAATTTCATCATTATATTAAAAAGTATGCCATTTTTATTTTAACTTGTAATTTTTTTAATACCTCATCAAAGTAATTCTGTACCTCAGTATATTTATGTTGGTTTAAATGTTTTGAGTAAATATATGAGTTATTAAAGTTTTGCCATCCTGGCTTATAAATAAAATTATTCATCAAGTTGGTTTTTCTACAGTTCTTAGGCCCAACAATTAAGTCTCTTATGTTATCAATCAATAATTCACCATTCTTTTATTTTTAGAATTTTCTTCAGAAATTAAAACACAACACTTCAATTAATTTTAATGTTTAAATTAGCAAATAATATTTCTTTTCTAAAGAAAAAACTTCATAATGATATCATCCATAATGAAAAATCGATTGCTTTGATTAGTTTTCATGCGAAATTTTTAGCTCCCAATATAGACAACAGTACTGTAATGACAATTTAAAAAATGAGCCCTGTTGTTTACAAAAATGAAGTTGTCACTATTCCTAAAGGGCAATATGATATTGAATCTTTAAAGGAAACTATAAAGTCGATTGATTAATTTTCAATAAATAACACTGAATTGACAGCAGACAATGTGAAAAATAGAGTTGTGGTTAAATCTAAGTTTGATATTAAAGTTGATGATCGATTATCTGATATTCTTGGTTTTGAGAGAAATATGCTTATTGAAAAAGACAAAGTTGTTGTAGGTACTTAGCTACCTAATTTTAATTCATTTAAAACAATAAATGTTCATTGTAATTTATCCCATGGAATTGTCATAAAATCTGACAAATCTAATCACCTAGAAACTGATATAATTGAAATTTTTTCACCAAAAATTATGTCTGGCTTCACAGATTATGTTAGTTATGAGCCTGCTTCTCCATTGTTCATAGAATAAATCATGGGCAGTTTAATCACATTGTTTTCGAAATTAGGGATGAAAATGGCAAACTGATAAATTTTGACGGTTCTGATATTAACATTGTTTTGAAAATAAAATATGTTTAAAATACAATAATATAAAAATTAATTAAAAATTATACATTTTGGTACCCATATGGCAATGTATCTATTTTATTTTCTATTATAATCCTTTTGTCATCAGAAGGGCTTAATGAAATTGTATTAACTCCAATTGTATATATTTCATGCTTTTTACTCATCAAATTCATTGTACTATAGTCTATTTTCTCTTTAAAAAAACAATTCTTATAGTCCTCAAATGTAATTCTCTTGTTAACAACACACTTCTATGCTCCTTTTGAAATTTTATTTTCTTTATTATCAACTCTATATGCATACATTTTTGCTCTTAACCCAACAAATTCTTTCATTATTTTCCCATTACATTAGTCTTTCATCTTACCTATAACTTTCTTATTTATTTGTGGCATGTTATAGATATCACCATTTTGATAATCACTTGTATAAAAGTTTTCTATAATGGTTTTCATGTCTTCGTAAAAATCTTCTATTTTTATGTTATAAATGTATGAATTGGTGTCTTGATAGCACATTTCTATTTTATCACCATATTTTGGTTTCATAACTTTATAATGGTATCATAAATTAATATATTTTGACAGTGTATAAAATTGACATGCCAACATAAATAGGCTTATTAAATTTTACACTTGTTTTGTTCATATGTATGGTCGCAAGATTCTCATTAAATATAGTACTTCTTTTGAAATTTGGTTTTACTACCAATTTTTCACATTTTCTGCATCATATTGATTTTATATCCACTCTGTTTCTTATCTTTTCCATTGTTTTACCAAAAACAGAATTATTCATTAACTTATAAAAATCTTTTTCAGTCATTTTTAGCATTAGTTCTCATTGATGTATTTAAAAAATATATTTTTTCAACCAATCATACTGATCAAATGTCTATATTCTATGTATTTTAGAAATGTTTTAATCCATTGTTTATAAGTGAATTAGATACTTTTGTTTATTAAGTAACGTTGTTAACATTTTGGATTGAATTTTTCCTGGAACTACCTTATTTTCCAAACAAAATGGTAGATTTTTATGTAAATGATGTAGTTCTTGTGTTCTTGTGGATATTATAAATAAACTTCTAATATATAACCATACTCAGAATCTAATATTTTTCCCCTCCAGTAATCTAAATCAGATAATGTATAATAAACCCATTAGAAACCACCATATGGCAAATATTGTGACATTACCCAACCATATAAATTATTAGCATCGATATATGCTAAATAGCTGGACTCTTGATTGTGATTAAAAACCTCTAAATATGTGTTATTGGCTTTAACATATCACTTACAACATTGCGATATTGCACCTCTAATTCCTTTTTCTACCATTAAAATCATACCATATATATGTAATAAATCTAATAGCTGCTTAGTCATTTTTAATATTACATCCCAAGACAATCCTGGTGATGTAAAATACCATGCAGGGTCTAAGTCATATGCATTCCCCAAGATTTTTTATATTTAATTGATCCCACGCACATTTTGCATGTTCATAATCATCATCACTTATATTAGATTTATTTAATTTATTGTAAAATCCACTCTTTGGTGGAAGTTCAGTTTCTTCGAATTTCTTCCAACTATCCAAATAATCATATGGATAGCACCCTTCCTAATTACTAAATCTACGTGATCTTTTGGAAAATGTTTTGATTATGTTTAATTTGATTTTTATTAAGTTAGATGATAATTTATCTAAACTACTGCCCATTAATTTAAATGTGTCTATAAATTTCATTTTTAAATTTTCTGTGTTTTTCCCAAAAGTAATAAACTTTTCTTTATTATTCGCAATTTAATCTATATTTTTATCATCACATACTAACTCTAATAAATAAATGAGCATCATACCCAGCTAAATTATGGAAATAAATTGGAACAAAATTGGGTAATTTTAGTTGTATATTACAATTATTACATATAGGATTAATGAATTTCCCAGATATTTGATCATGATGACATACTTTTTTATTGTCTTCTGTATATTCACATTCACATACAGCACATTTTTTTATTTACTACATAATATTTTTTTCTTCTCTTGTTAGTGGATGCATTGGTTCAATTTGTGAATATATTTCTGCAATTTATTCTACTTCCTTTTTTATTGACTGCATAAACATCTTATGCACATTTGGACCTCGATATTCTACTGGAGGCTTATAATCACCATAACTAGATACAATATAATCGCAAAAACCAGATGTTTCATATAATTGATGTTTCATAGTATATGATTCGTCATTCAAATTTAAATCATTGGTATTTATTTGATCGTTAGTAAGATTGTATCTTTCTTTAAGTACCTCCTTATAGAGACCATTATCAATATCATCTTTGGTTAAAATTGGATATTTTTTGATAAGGTTAAATATACTTAATTCTCTTTGGTGTGGTTTATTCGATGATATTTCCTTTAGAATTGATACAAAATCTGCATATATTGTGAAAGGAACCTTCATTGTATGTTTATAATTTTTTAAAGATATTTGCTATCCTTTTGAAGGCAAATTCATTCTTACTGTTGCATTTTTAGAGCAGCGTTCTGTATGTTTATTTAATTTCTCTTGAGAATAAAAGAATTGAAGGCACATATTGCATATAAAAGTATTATGTTGTTGATTATTTTTTTGTGCTGAAAGAAATCTCTATAAATCTTTTATCCAACAGTAATGAGAATATTTATCATCTTTGAAATAAAGTAAATTTATATGCTTATCCTTTTTATATTTTGTAAGTTTAAGTGGATATATAAATAATTCTACTTTATTCTCTCGCTTACGACAATTGGTATATAATTTAATACTGGATTTCATCTCTCAAAATGTTCAGAGATTATTGTGTATTATCTCAAATACTTTATACGTTACTGAAGTTAAAAAAAATAATTAGCCTATACTAAATTAAAGGAATCCTCAATGTTATAAGTTGATATTCTACCTTTAAAAGCTCTATTAACTCTGTAATTTTTATTGGTTCTTCTATTTCTTCTGTTAACAAATAAATTATTATAGAATGGAAATATTTCTTTTAATTCTTTTTTATCTTTGGAGTATAATCCGTTGATATTTGCATCAGCCAATGGCAAATTCGTAAAATTGTTCTTTATTGTCCATTCAGATATTCCCTTAATTTTATTATTAGGCTTAACAAATAAATTATTGGAGAATGGAAATGTTTATTTTAATTTTTTTTTTATATTTGGGCTATAATTCATTGATATTTACATCAGCCAAAGTTAAATTTGTGAAATTGTTCTTTGTTGTCCATTCAGATATCCACTTACTTTTATTTATAGGCTTAATAAATAAATAATCAGAGAATGGAAATGTTTCTTTTAATTAATTTCTATCTTTTGAATATATTTGTTCGATATTTACATATGAAAATAGTAATTTTGCAAAGTTTCTTTTTCTTTCTTCAATTATAATAAATTACATAATAACTGTAATTAAATCGCCTTTCCTTTGAATGTACCAACATCTAATTAAATTATATTCCCTTACAATATTCAATATGTATTGTTTAAATCTCTACCTATAACTCTTAGCTCCCACACTGTCTCCTCACCCAACTCAACTGCAAGATTGTTCGCTGACAATTTTGATTATTTATTTATAAAGAAAAAATTTATAAAGCTTTTAAATTTTATATAGACAATGAAGAGATATAAAAATAGTACATTTATTGGAAAATGAAATCTATAAAATGTTTAAATTATTGATAATAAGTGAAATAGTTTTAACTGTGTAACTTACATTTGGTTGCGTATTTAAAGGTGTCCTTCTCTCTAAGTTCAGTATATTTCTTTTTAAGACGATAGTTCGTATTATATTATATATAATTGTTAGATATTATTCTAAGTTTGTCCTTATTTCTTGTATGAACTGAAAATAATTTTATATATTTATTCTCATTACATACTCTACTTGTTTTTGTTGGGTAATTATCGTGTTGAGTTTAATTTAGAATACCTACTAACACATTGGGTGATTTAGTATTTTTATGCTCTTTGAGAGATTCAACACAAAGATATTTTCCACATTCACACAATACTTTCTCCCTTTTAACACAAATTCAATTTTGGTGTTTTCAACGACACAATTTTTTACAGTTTTTATAAAGTCTATCTTTACTTGTTTTATGGCAGTAAAAATGTTATATATGCAATACTTCGCCCCACTTTTTACATTGCTTATATATGGTATTATTTTCAGTTTCATTGTTGAGCAGCGATTCCATTTATTCCGTTTATTTAACAGGAAAAAATATCAACAATAACAAATATATTTTAATTAAAATTAAAACAATAAAATTTAAATTTAAACAATAAAGTAATAAATTTAAATTAAAAGTAAAATTAGAAATAAAATTAAAATTAAAATTTCAATTGAAATATACATTTTATTATTATTTTTCCTTTTAAATAAACACAGCAATGGAATCGCTGCTGGACAAGTAGAACTATTCATTTGAATTGACTTAACTACATGACCTAGAAAAAATTAATAGTATGCTGCTACCGAATTTCAATTATACAAATCTAAATTTGGGAAAAAAATAAATTGTATTATAGGTGGTAAATATAAAATTACTTTGCCAGATCGTTTGTAAATATACTTGATAAAAATGCTTTAAAATTAATAAATGAGAAACAAGTTTATATAACATATAAAGGTTTAAGAGAAGCGAAAGATTGTAAAATTATGCATGATTTAGAATTCTCTTAAAAATGTAAATATTCTATTATTTTTTTTCTATCAATTATCTTTTTTAATTTTTAGCTTATTTTGCTTGATTTTAGCTTAAATTTGCTTGATTTTGATCGTTTTTTCCATCGCATTTGAGATTTTCCGTTTTTAATTGTTTCTTGTTCTTTCATAAAAAATAATGGGAAAAAGTTAATGTTACTTTTTTCTTGTACTTCTGGTGGTTATTGCCGGGAAAAGTGGGGTGTGCCAGGATCTGCATTATACATTAACTTATGCTTGTGTCTACCAGTACCATATCCAGGTGGCTAGCAAGCGGGATTTGTCATAGTGTCGTCCTTTGCGACGTCTACAATTACGACCTGAGTATCGCCGAACATATGTGACCTGCCGAAGCGGGTAGCATGGCAGCTTGCGGATTAGCAACGAGTGGTGTTCAGCGACGAATCATGGTTATCTTTGGATACATAAGACCACCGAATTCGAGTCTGGAGACATCCTGGCCAGCATTGCGAGACATGCTTAATTGTAGAGTGGCACACCTATTCAATGAGAGATGTCATGGTGTGGGGTACCACTTCCTACGATTCTCACATCCCACTGAAAGTGACTGTGGGAACCCTGACGGGCACAGCGAAACGTTCAGGAAATTCAGCGACCTTGTGCGCTTCTCTTTCTAGTGCAGCTTGAAAACCCCAGTTTCGAGCAGGGTAATGCCCGACCTTACACAGCACGGGTATCTCTGATTTGCTTTCGGGATGACAGCATGCTTCCTTGGCCAGTAAGGTCCCCAGATCTCTTACCCATTGAGAATGTTTGGGACAATATTGGACGGTACCTTCGGCCAGCGACAACTACGGCGGATTTGGAGGGTCAGTTGCTCCAGCTGTGGCAGGATCTTCCTCAGGAGCACATCCTGCATCTGTATGCCTCAATGACTGACTGTATTACCGCCTCTCCCCATGATACAGGTGGGCCAATGCCATACTAAGTGCATTATGCAAGCGTTGGTATCCTGCAATACATGCTCGGTGTTATAAAATACTTTGAATTTTTTCTTCTGTTTACATACTAAAATGCCCTCTGCCTCTATGCCTGTACTTACTTACATGCCCTTGTGATGACACCTTCAGGGCGATAAATTAAAAAAAAAAATGAGTGTAACTGTCAACAGCGTCCAATGAAAATGCAGTGGAGTGCTGAGATTTTGGGCTGCTCTTAACATCGAGGTCTCGAGAGTCGATGAGCGTGAAGTGAAGTATGGAGCAGCCCCGGAATGCATGGACAGGGGAAACAGGAGATCCCCTAGGAAATCCACAGACCAGTGGCATCGTCTGGTACAATTTCCACTTTCGAAAATCCGGGAGCGAGCTTGCTGGGAGTCGAACCCGGTTCGCATAGGTGGGAGGCGAGCAGTCTGGTCACTACACTACCATGGCTCCACAAAAGAAAACTCAGATTTTTTGTTTTCTCCACCACCACAGCAGTTTTCCAGTCAACATGCTAAAGTACTTCTTTTGGGATCCTTTTCGTTTTCTCCGATATGTATCCGACTGCTGTGAGAATTATACAACAAAATATCATGTCTTTTTGGAAAGCAACATTGCCAATAAGCAAACCTTGTGGAATAATTAGTATGCCGATACTATTTCAAGTTTAGATAGTAAGTTGTATTTATTTAATCACTGAGCATCGACAGTCAAATGCAATGCGAGATTCACTCATTTGAATTTGACTGTTCGTAGAAAGTATGCATCAGTTTTATTTACGGATTTTAACAGCATTTACGGTTTAGACACTTATATGCGAAATATTATGTCACGCCAACGCTGCGTGTTTTTAACGCAATGGATTACTTATATCTTGTGTCATGCATGATTTGCAATACTCGCCATAAATTATTTGGGATGTATTTATTTTACCAATATTACTATGTAAACAATGGGGCTGTTAAATAATCTTTAATAGAATAGCCATATGTATATGCGATGCATTTATTATACAGAAGCATACACTGCACTAATATTAGACAGTTCGATGTGGATGATGCGAGAAAGATTAAATGTAGTTAGTAATTATCAGTAAGATCACCTACCCAGTCTTTATTTGCCTAGGAAAACCACTAAAAAAAGCACGTGTACACAGTGTAGGGCCTTACCTATATTCTCAAAATATGTGTTTTTGTGTGTTTTTAAAGTGTTTCCAAGATCAAGATCAGTATCACAGAACGTACTAATAGAATGGCGCAATTTTCATGTGTGTTAAAAAATAAGGTCAAATAAAAATCAATCTACTAGAGTAACAACACTATACAACATTGGATTAAATTAGGATCAGTTTGAACCTAGACAACTTAATTTTACGTTGTATTCACAATTTATTCAGCCATCGTTATACAAATGCACGAAATGGTGGTGGCAAGTGCATGGGTGTCAGCCCCTATCTTTTTCGAAACTGGATTTTCCCATCACGGGTCGAATCAATAAAAGCGACAGAGGTTTGCTTTTTCCATAAATTGACCTCTCCTTCACTGTGTTTTATCAGTTTAACTTGTATCATCACTAAGAACATATGTGACACATAAAATAATACTCGACATAACTACAAAAGTTTAAGTCCGTAGTGAGGAAAGAGTAGCCGAGTTTTTTTCTGTGTCCATATTATTGTAATTTGTTAGTTGTTTTAGATATTTTATTTGGTGTTAAGTGGTAATTTTCGTACCTCTATATACAAACTAATGCACTTATACGAAATTTCATGGATACTGGTTGCATTAATTTTAATTTAAAACCCCAGTTGTAAATCTCTCTAATGGTTCTATTTGGGTAGCCTATGGGCCCCCTTGAAATAACCCAAATGACTCCCACAGCAAAGTGTAATCCACACAACCCAAGAATGCAGCACCGAAAGCTGATTGGCGCCGCAACGTGTTTCCACTAAAAATATATGCTTATCACGAATGTCATTCGAGGGAAGAGGCACACAATAGATTTCAGTTTGAGTATGGTGTCAAGCGACAATGCAGAATGTCTTCGCGTAAGACGAAGCCAAGTTGGCTTACACAGGAAGGGTTCGCTATGTTTTTATCGGCAGTGAAAACAAGACTGCTAGGGTCAAGAAAGTGTGTTTCAGACTTAAAATTGCTCCACCATGAGTCACTCCGCTGCTTCGAGCATCTCATATGAAATACTTTGCCGTATTACAAACCATAACTTTGCCATACATATGTAAGTCGTGAAAATAAAAATATATGAAATTCACAACTGCCCAGGAAATATACACATGTTTTGCAGTTAGTGTTTCCAGAGCACCTGACATCGAGTCTTAAAGACGTTAACTGGTTCTCCCCTCTCTCACATCACACAGTTGTTGACTTATTTTTTAGGGATATTTGAAAAGCAATGTTTATCCCCATTAAACTTCGCACAGCTAAAAAAGGTTCAAAAAGTTGACTTAGACTGTAGCCGAAAGCCATTTCCTCATCTAGGACGCGACAACGAAAATGCAGCAATCACACTAAAAGTGTGATTTTCAAGTCATATTTGATTATAATACATTACATGGGTCTACAGTATTGTTAATGAATTACATTTGTCTTTATTCAGTCTGACTCTTCCACAATAAACCTATAAAACTAATAGTAGTGAAGTAGTCAACATGTACATTCTGTTCTTAAAATACTTAAATCACCACATCTCTTCTAGGATACAAACAGCGCACTCCACGGAATGCAGGCCTCAAAATATGCATTCACAAAAACATACACGAACGGTCGCAGACGTGATACTTCAATAAGGCACATAGAAAGTCCAGATACAGTTTGTCCTGTCATGCCGGTATCACATAGCCCCGACGAGCACAGCACGACACGACACGACACGACACGACAAAAACCGCAACCACTACCATTTTCAGTGTGACTGCTCGAATTTGCAGCCCGACAGTTTACTGACGCGACGCAACAAGTAGAATTTTCCGAATCCATTTAGAGGGCACTAATTAACTACGCTAGTTTCAAAGCCGGTGGGTAGATGGGAAATTTGGAATACATGATGGTGGCAAAGTTTTATAGCTAATGCATGCAAAGGTAAAATTACTATTTATAAGAGATAAAGACAACAATTTTCATAATTTGTTTTCTTTTAAGCTACGTATTTCCCATTGTAGTTAAAGTTTATCATACAACTTCATTTTGCGAGGTTGTACACACTGTGAGTCGTGCCGCACGACGCGACGAAGAATATAAATTATTTCTAATCCAAAACTGCTGGTCGTACGACAGAATTGTCGTGCTTACGTCAGATCTATCTTGTATTTCACTGGTTGTTTAGGTTTAAGTGTCGTGTCGTGCTTGCGGTGTCTTGCTGGTCGGGGTTATGTGATTTCGGCATCACTCATTACATCAGATTTGTACACTGTGACACAAGTAAAACAGTACAACCTTATTCCAGAAAAACTGCCCTACCGAAATAAGAGAATGTGAGTTAGCACACCAGCGCATACTACATTCTACACAGCACCCAACTAATGTATCACCACAAATTTTAAATAACAAAGAATGTTCCTTGTGAAAGCTGAACTGAATACTCAAGGCGTATTAACTTTTATGATTCTGCGGGAGTTTCTCGTTGCAGTATAAGGACAAAGGTACAAGATAATGCCCACCCTTTGCTCTGAGGGTAGTTTTGGAAATTTTCAGAGTCCGATAATCCCATAACCTTACCGGGAAGTGAAATCGGGATGTTTTTTAAATCACTAATAAGGTGTCCTGGCCACTGAACCAAAACGTCGGACTTATTTTTACATAAACGAAGAGAATCAAATTCAACTGAATTGCGTTTCAGTTCTCACATCTCAACTTGAGGAGGCCACCGTAACTTGTATTGTCTCCCGATAACGTCACAATTTGATGACAAATTTGAGTTTTGTATGTATTTTTATTTTCTGATTCAGCGCGGAAGGGCGGAAGTCGTTGTAATTTTTTCAAGGATTTATTGTATACAAGCAAATGTAATAATAATCATCTAACAGTTCTTTCTTATGAATGTATATGCATCTATCTACTTGTGATTTTTAAAAGTGGTATATCATTGTAATTAAGGCTGTATATATTCCATAAAAATGTGTCACATTAATTTTTATTTTGTTTATGTGAATAAAGAGACCATTGATGGAAAAAATATTTGTAAGGGGGGGGGGGGGGAAATCTGACATGCTCGAATCCTGGTGGTATTTCTTAATGTCTACTGAAGTATGTGTTTTGACATATTCCACCTGCGAAGACACGGCGTGAATTCAGGTTTAGATTTGAAAGTTTCAAGAAGCCTTTCACTTGCAAATCCTGCAATACAGTGTCTTCTGTCGGATTTTCACACTGCAGCGTGTCGTACCAACATAAGTAGGAGGGATTGTGTGGAGACTGTGAACTGGTGAGGAAATCTACGATAGCGCGCATGGTGGCACAATGGCTTGCAAATCTGGATATATGGGCTCGTATTTTCAACTTAATCTTTCCCTGTAAACACATGTTAAAGATCATTCAGCCCACTAGTTTTTTTGGAAGAAAAAAAACACATATACCACTGCGGCTGCTGATGCAGCTTCGAACGTATCTCACTATGTGCATATCACAAATTTGATCCTAATAACATAATTCGCACCGAATATTCAGCTCTTGAGTCTTGCGGTATTTACAAAAGGAATTAAATTTAATAAGCTCTATCTAGTCAGTATTTGTACTTGTGTGGCAAGATCGTATTTCCTACCAGAAGTCGGAATCATCATCGTCGTGATCGATTTCATTTAAAAAAATGTTCTTTCGGTAGTCGTCCTCACTGTTGACATAATGACTCGAATAATGGGCGTCGTCTTCTTTGCCGACTGGCCTGATGTAGACGTGCTTGTGCGGTGTGGCTGGCGATTGGCGAACTGGACCTGTCTTCAGCTTGTCGAGCACGACGATTCCAAACGTGGCAAGGCTGACGAGGAAGGCCTTCTTGGCGAAGACGACGAGCGCCAGTAGCAGCAGCTTCATCATTCCCACCATGGGAATAAGCTCTGCAAGTCGGAGGGAGATCCTTATCAACAGCGGGAAGATCAACTTCACTCTGTGGTTCCCACGGCTTTCCTGCCCTATTCCTGCAACATAACAATTACTGTGTTACTTCTAACCTGAACAATGCTGGCTGGATTTTATCGATACTATTACTACCTACTCAAACTGTAGGGAAATATAATGTTTATGCTTGTTAAAAGCTGTTCACGATAAAGTAAGCACTTTTGATATCAACCTAAGAAAAAAGCCACTGTCCCTACTTGCATGTATTTAAACGGGCGCCCTGAGTCACATGCGTCCAATAAAGTTGGCAATGATGGATGGGAAGTAGTTCCGCATCTTAACGTCGAATAAAAAGTGTTAGGTAACCATTTCTGATAACTTAATTTTTTTTTTCACTTTGTTTTTTTTAATGTATTGAAGATTAAAAATTAGCAGATTTGTAAAATATTTACTTTTATAATAATTTCACAGTTTCACTTGAACAACGTATGAATAAAGTTATGAGGTCCGTGACAATGTTAATCTTGTATAAGGCGGAAGAACACACAACATACATGCAAGTAGATCTTAAGCAGGGCTTTCAAAAGAGATAATTTTACCGCGAATAGCCTATAACATCCAGAGCCAAATTTTTTGAAAGGAAATGATTCGCATACTTAACGAAACTCCTGATGCAGAAAATTTAATTTCCTGCATTATGCACAGTAAAATATACTCTGCTCAGTTAGCACAAAAATTCTAGTCAATGTGTCGTTTTACTGTTGGTTTAAATCTAAATGTATAGGATTCCAACATATTTGACTTTCAGGATATTATGAGTTGATACTATATACTTAAAATATTTAAAATTGACATACATTAAAAAATAACTTCTTTGCATAGTGCACAAACAACCTTCTTGGGTAAATGTTCAAAACATTTATTCTCAAACACGCAGACATACACTCAACTATACGCGCGCGCACACAAAATGTAGCACAACAGAAATTAACAGAAACAGAGCATAATGAGATACATTTTGTATATAAGGTAAAGAACAACTACTTCGTAATCCTCGTTCAGATTAAAAAATTAATAAATATTTGTTATAATGGACATTTTTACTGAGTAACTTATAACAGAATATCGCAAATAACTTGCGTCTGTAGGTGTCACATGTAAAATTAATAACAATAATTTATAAACACACACACATATATAATTCATAAGGAAGGGGGGGGGGGGGGGGGTACGTGCCGTTGAATTTTGAGATGAAAAACAATTTAATTGCAAGTACTATGACAAATATTGAAGAAGAAAAAGAGTGGCTGTAAAATGTCTAAAGAATAAAGAACCTCTCACGAAAATAACATTTTTTTTTCAGGAAAAAAATTAGGATAACTTTTCTATGTTTGCATGCATTTTATGAAGGGGAATCAAATTAACTAAAAAAATGCTGGAATTTACAACAAATATCAAAGCTTATTTACTTCCTAGCCCTCGACTTTTTTTTTTTTTTTTTTTTTTTTTTTTTTTTTTTTTTTTTTTTTTTTTTTTTTTTTTTTTTTTTTTTTTTTTGACACACATTTATTAAAGACTGCAGATCACCAACATGCACTAAACTCGAGGTTCGTTGTGTACATGTTTTATATAATTCACGAACATGCTTCAGGCTTCTATCGGGCCTCGGGTGGCTGTAAAGCATTTTGTATTGCCTTTATGACGCCTGTGTGTTTGTATGCAGTGCCTACACGTGACATAGACAGGTTTTCTCTACGTACTTATATAAAAACCTAGCACCACATATGGTAGAACCAAAATAATGATGGAATATGAAAATATTTGGTAACATTAGTTTGGATTTGTTAAAGAAACACCTTTAAATAGCTAATTTAGAGTGACGGACACGATTGAATATTCGCTTTCCCACAATAAGTCTCAAAATTCTTTGGAAAAATTTAAATCTCTATTTTACTTTTAGCGATAACTTACAGTTACAACTAACGTATTAACCAACTTCCATGTAACTGTTAGACTGCATATTATGTTTAGACTTTCCACTTATGAATTAAGTGAAGCGTGTAGTTACTTAACTAGGTACTCACGCATATACAGAGGGGGAAAAATGATCGTACTGTGATCAAGGTCTAAAAGTATATTCCATATTTTTGTAGATCGAAGCATACAGATGGTTTAATAATATCGCTTACTTGCGGGCAGCGGATTTCCTTGCAGTATAAAGATTTTAGTGTCTGTCGTCTTGATTGCCACGGATGCATAAGCGAACAGTACACAGCTTGTCATCTCATCGTTTAAAAATGTGAGAAGGCAAATCAATCAGCCCATCCAGGTATTCAATTTGCAAATTTGTTCTGCAGTGAAGTGTATGTGCAATGGAGATTCACTTATTGCGGGAATATCGCTAACAGAAGTATCACCTGTGTTATCGACTTTGATGAGTGCAGCGCCTTAAACAGTGTCCAATGTTTTGATGTTATCACTACGATATAGGAATCGCTACTGCCTTAGAGTGTGTAACTGTGATTGCTCTTTCAGGCAGCACAAAAGCCAAAACGCGCGGGAAACCCTACTGCTGCTTTGCGACATACGTATCTGGTGAGCTGTTCATAGCCAACGTAGTTAAAATGAGTTCAGCAAAGAACTACACTCATTGTCATAACAATTTGCGCAACAAGAAGAAGCTGTTGGATCAAGAAGAATTCTTACTAATGTGATGATACAAACAAAATAAAGACGTGGTTACAATATCAGTGTAGCAGAAAAACGGCACAGGAAAACCGTACTTTAGTAACTCATTAGGCCGCGTTGTGCTTGAATACATGCGTTGATACGCTCGGGTATGGATAGAGAATGAGAGGGCGGGGACAGGAATCAGAGGTTGGAATCGGATTCGTCCGCCATCTTGGTTGACGTCACAGTGAAGTACCGCGCTCTCGGCGGCTTGAGGTGGCCACGTTAATAACAAAAGTCGCGTTTTACCCAAAAATCACTACAGAAATGCGTCATTCTACTCCAAAATCGCCCCCCTCCCCAAAAAAGAGAACAAATATTTCGCTTAAGTTCTAAAATAAGCAAAGCAGATTCGAGGCTTATTGATTTGATAGCCAAAAAGTCCTCAAAGAGCGAAGCAAGGTCGAGGCTCCTCGGCGAGTGAAGAGATTTGGACGGCTCTTAACATCGAGGCCATGACAGCCGATGAGGGTGATTTAGGGGAGAATGGAGCAGCGCCGGAATGAAAGGGCAGGTGAAATGGGAGATTCCCGAGAAAACCCGCCGACCAACGGTATCGTCCGCCACGATTCCCACATGCGAAAATCCGGAGTGACCCGGCCGGGGATTGAACCCTGAATGCCTTGGTGAGAGGGGAGCAGGTAAACTGCTCAGTCACCGCGGCCTCGAGGCTCCTTGGTGTATGAGCCCCATAGTCCTCAATAGCAGCAAGGCTGACTTAGGCTCCGAGCCAAGCCCAGTGGTTTGAGTGGGTTATGGTGATGATTGTTTACATTACTGGCCCTGATCACCATGTGGATGTGGGTAACTTTTACCTTGACAGTGGTAACCTTGAAAGTGACAAAAAAAATAGTAAACCGAAAAAATAACTCATCAGAGTCAATTGAAAAATTACTTTACTGACTACCAACGCCATGATGAATGTGGGTGAACTCGAGTTTTCGATTCTCATAAAGATGGCGGAGTACTGCCACTCCCACTTTCAGTAGCCATATCTACTCGAGCCTGCGAACAATTGGAGATTAGAGATCACGATAAAACTATCATTTAATGGCGTGCCTGCGACTGGCGCGCATCCTGACTTCATATTTGGTTGTACCATCGCAGACTCCTGCTGGACTGCTTACATTGTCGGTGGTACCATTAAAAAACCATTAGTGTTAGACCCTTGAAATTTGGAATGTTTAAGGCCAGTATGAACTGAACCAGCTCGATATATCTCATTGTTGTCTAGGCTCTTTATAAGTACAGTTCACCAATTTTTTGAGTCACTGGGATAGAGTAACAACCAAACAAGCCAACCTTCAAACCACCAAGGCCGAATGGACATACGAACCGATTTTGACCGACCAACTTCCAAGATCAATGGGCAAGACCAAACGATAAGGCCGAACAAATCAGTAATATATGGATACCTTGAGGACAATCCATTTTTGAGGCCAAATTTCACAAATTTTAATCGAAAATCAAGCAATTTCAAACCAAAATCAAGCAATTTTTCAAACCCAAAAATCAAGCTGTTTTCAATGCAAAATTTTCCTCAAAATTATGCATAAATCAAGTAAATTTTAAGCAACTTTTAAAGTTTTCTAGGAACGATAATTTTGCAAGCAAGAAAACTAAATCAAGCAAAATTATGCAGAAATTAAGTAAAATAAGATAAAAATTAAATGAAAAGATTCAAATCACTAGAAATGTATAGATTTTATTCAACAAAAGTAAACCACCAATAAGACTTTATAAAGTCTAAAAATGAAGAAAAAATCTGAAGCAATCATAGAATCCATAATACCAACCACCACAACAATCAAAATCATAAACAGCTTCTTTAAAATCAGAAAATTTATCTGATCTTAAATAATTTTTATTGATTTTTAAAACAATTTTGAAATAAACAATGTCCGATTCTTTATCGATGGAAGTTGTTGTTTTTATAATTTCATATCCAATATTCCAAAGTTCTAAAATTTCTATAATTTTATCCATTTTTGTTTTATTTATAAAGAAATAAATTTATTAAGAGAAAGAAAAAATGATTTAGAATTATGAAAATAATTTTTTATTCGATCAATTACTTTAACAGTACATCTGAAAAATTGTATTAAAATATCGAAACAGTTTCTTGTTTCTGTAAAATTGTTTACAGCCTCCATTTAATAAAATTAAAAATTTATATATCTTCAGTAATCCTTTCTTTCAAGTAATCATACGTTAAATTTCGTTGACTAACAAATTGTATGTGCGTCAAAAGCTTTATCACAATCAACGCTAATTTATATATTTGTTTTTTTCTTTAACCACTGTTGTTTTTCTATATAAGCAATCAATAATATACTATGGTATTCGACCCTAAAATGAACAATAATTGGTTTTACCATCGAAGTTTAGAACTGGCTTATAATAAAGTTAATTATTTCTATATACAGTAGTCAGTTTTGTTTTAGAAGTTCGAAAATCGTTATAAGCAAGAAACGCTCTATCACAAAAATTATTGTTAATATCTAGATTCCAATTTTCTTTTGGAAAGATTTCATTTCTACCACTTTTAACACAAATATTTTCACATTGCAATCTTCAAACATAAAAGCATGGACATACCGTCTAGCACAATTTTTTCTATTAGTTTGAAACCAAACAATTACAAAATCAGGCTTGTCAAATTTTTAATTATTAAACTGGTTTTTTATATCAAAGTTAAAAACAGTTCTATCAGTAGGAAATTATTTTTCTAAAAATTGCCAATAATCAAAAGTTATAGGTATTTTAGGGTTTATGTATATATATTTTTTTATTGCAATTGATGTGTTAGCTTCGTATTCAATAATAGGCCACATAATTTATAATTTTTTGAATAACAATTTTTCCTGGAACAGGATAATCTCTATCTAGTGTACCATCTGCTTTCGTATTTTGAAAGACAAATAAACAGTTGTTATCAGATGAATTACGAATAAAAGTAATTTTGTAACCACCTTTCCAATAAATTTCATTGTTATCTTGAATAAAACCAAGCAGATATCTCAGTGGATAAATGATTTAATTTGGTTTAGCACTATGAGTAGCTTTAACTCGATAATAATCATCAACACAAAATAATTCTAAATAATTTTGTTCGCCTGGAGATCTCAACAAAGTATTCATCACTGTCAAATTTATACCCGGATTATCAATAGCCTCACCAATATGTCCATGTTTTGAGATTACTACTCTAGAAAACTGAAAACTCTAGAACAAACATCAATGTTATCTAACTTATCATAGTTTGCCACATTTCCCACTTTATCTCGCTTTTGTAAACTAAATTGTTCATAAACATAAACATCATTTGGAAAAGAAAAGCCATCTCCTACAGGAATATAAAACTCAATTCTGTTATTGTAAACACTCAAATTTCCCCTAGTCTGTTCAGTTGGGGTAAAAGTTTGTCTTTCAAAGCTCTCAATATTTTTATAATTAATTTATAAGTAAAAAACATATATTCAAATGAAAGAAGAAACAAAGGATATTTCTTGAGTAAAATTACTCATTGAAAGGTATAAAAACTATAAAAAGCACCATGAGGCAGAGTATGAAAAAAACCAGAAGAGCAGCCACTAATTGACGAACTACGAAATATTGGCAAAAAAGTAGAACATTTAAGTGAAGAAAATAAAAATTTTATAAACATATGTTCCAGTAGCAATAAAAAATTTAGCTTATCCACCAACACCAGAAGAAAGATCATTTGAAAGAGAACTATTCTCGAAATCTCCAGATGTAGAAGAGCGATAGGCATTGTACCATTGAAAAATTTGTCGCCTATAGCTGGTGTTTCTACTATAAATCTCGGAAAAGAAATTTCAAAAGAATAAATGTTATTGATATTCAATACGGTTTACGAGGAGGTGGACATAATTTTTATATTGGGGATACAACAGATAAGATAGATGATGGTAAAATATATGTTAAAAATAAATAATATGAATTAACAGAAGGGTTTTCTATTTGTTAACAAAAGAAAAAGATCTTGAGGATAATCTCACTGACAATGACTATGAAAACTATACGAAACTTGTTTTAGATACCAATGTTGCATTCCAAGAATATCATTAAAAAAACTCGAATAGAAGTTGGAAATACAAAAATATAATTAAACCAATTTATGAAAAATATACAAAAAATTACCAGTAAAAGTCATTACCCAATACACCAGAAAGAATGATTTCTCCAAGAACTCCTAGATCTGGAGAAGGTATTAAAAATACAATCGTTTGCCAAAAGAATATATTTGGATGAATTATGTCAGAAATTTAATTGACAGATTGTTAGTTATTCACGGTGAAGAAAATGCTGGAAATAAGGATTTTTACAGTGAAACAGTTAACATAATGAATATGCAAAACAATTAATCCTCTGATTTTGTTGTCAATAACCAGAAAGGAATTCCATATCTAATAAGAGTTTTGAATGTAATTCCGCACTCATTTTGGAAATATGAACACCATGGAAAAGGTATTATAAATTGGACATTGAATAATTTAAATTCATCCGAAATGCATTTGCCTGGTTATAATTATTGTGGACCATTTACAAAATTGAACGAAAGATTAGAAAGAGGAGACTCAGGAATAAATAAATTAAATGAAGCATGCAAATATCTTGATATTGCAAATCGAGAATATAAAGATTTAGAATCTAGACACGAATCAGATAAAATTTTACAAAAAGAAGCTAAAGAAACTATGTTGGATAAAATTACTCCTGTTGGAGAAAAAACTTCTTCTGCTGCTGTTGCCTCAACAATGTTTACAAAAAAAAATAGGATGGGGAATTAAAATGTTTTATTAAACATATATATATTTACTTATATAAATGAAGATAAAAGCTTAACTTTCCATATACCCATTGTTAATTAAAAGATTTGGGTATAGATATATTTTTAACAAAATATAAACTTGAGCAAAAAAAATAAAAAATTGAAAGAAGGCAAAGGTTTCTTACTAGTTTTATCAATACCAATACTAAAAAAAATATTTAAAGATAAAACAGGAAGTGGTTTACACCATGGAGAATTTTTACCAATTTTATTTGCAGCTTTTGGTGTGCTTGGTGCTTTAGTTGGAGGAGCTAGTGCAGTTTATAATTCTTTTGAACAAACTAAAAAAGAATTAGAAGAACAACAGACACAATTTAGCAATGGAAAATAAAGATTTGACTATATACCCACTATCTAATGTCAATATTGAAAAATATGTAAAAATGTTAAATATTACAAATTCATGAAATGTTTATATGATCGACGAACAACTAAATAGAATGCTCAAAAATGAATGTGCTGTGGCAAAATTTCGACATATCAAATCCTGGCACTCGTGTTTGCTATTTTAAAGAAAATATTGATGTTTACTATTTCGACTCATTTGGAGGCAATATTCCTGATAATTTAACTAATTATTTTAAAAACAGAAACGTTTATTACAACAATGATATAATTCAGAATTCTGATTCAGTTATTTGCGGTATCAAGGAAAATGGTTTTATATCTTTTTTCGAGAGAATTTGATTTTAATGATATAATTTCTATGTTATTAAATGACAGATATATTTGGGAAACCATTAATAAACTCTTTAAATAAAATTTCTGACACTGGTGCTTGTGCTTTAAAATCATATGTAGATTCAAAATGCAATTCGAGTGTTTCTTATTTACAAAGTTAACTATTCAACTGTTTTGATTATACAAAATTGTATGTTTCTTTTCTAGGATGTAGTATTGTTAATATAGGTGAACCTGTAGATAGTAAAAAATGGTCAATAAAAGATATTTCGAAATACATATAACAGACTATGCATTAAAAAAGGATGTCGATTTAAAATATAAAACTATTGTTTCTGATTATGCTCTAAAAGAAGATAAAATTTACAATTCAGTAATACTATGTATAGACACTGCAAAGGAAGTAGATTCGAAATATAAAACTATTGTTTCTGATTATGCTTTAAAAACCAATGTAGAATCAAAATACAACACTAGTGTTTCTGATTTTAGAACACATGTAGAATCGAAATACAATATCATTGTTTCTGAATTACGAGACTAAATAAGCAAAATTTTGGTTTTTACAACAGACAATGTTTCTATTAAAAATCGTAGAATTCATAATATGGCCGATCCTGTAGATGGTAAAGACGCTGTCAATAAAATATATTTCGATCAAGAAATAGCTGATGAATTGCAAAATTTTAACAAATCAGTTTTGAATTATTGTGATACACTTGTTAACTTAAAAGTTGAAGAAAAATCTCATATATTTTATTTACCTGCAAAGTGGAATAAAAAACTGATAATTTTCATTTAGATCATATATTCTTCTTTTCTTTTTTGATGGATTGTATGGTTTATAAAATAATTTCTGATAATTTACCTGATGATACTCTAACTGTTATTAAGGGTTCCAAAAAAAATGTGATATAGTAATCCATTTGATTTTAAAAGAGGTGATAAATTGGTTTTTAAAATAATAAAAAAAACATATCTGAATATTCTGATGGATTTATGACTATAATAGGAATATTCATGAGATATAAAGATTAACTCTCTCTCTCTCTCTCTCTCTCTCTCTCTCTCTCTCTATATATATATATATATATATATATATATATATATATATATATATATATATATATATATATATAATTATTATTAAGTGGAGAATACTTGATGTTTGAAAGGTGTGAAATTCACCAAAAATATTAATATAAAATATGAGAATACTGAAAATGAGCGATTAGTTCAGAAAAGTAAATGTTCTATTTGTAGTTATAATAAATCAACACTAAAAAAAAAATTGCCAGAAGTTACAGAAGGAATAATAAATGAATTATATAAACCCGCACAAAAAAAATTTCCAAGAAGAAAAGTAATTAAGTATGGAATTGATGATTTGCTGCAAATTGATATTGTTGAGATGGACACTGGTAATTTGAAAGGTATATCTCGCATAAATAATGGATACAAATATATTATCACAATTATTGATGTTTTTTTTGAAAATATGCATTTACTATTCCAATTAAAGATAAAGCAGCAAAAAATGTAGTAAAAGATTTAGAATCTATATTGAAGCAAAGAAAACCACACAATATTCAAAACAACAATGGCTTAGAATTTTATAATAAAATATTTAAGAATTTATGCAAAAATATAACATCAATCACTATTCTACAATCAGCGAATTTAAAGCTAATGTTGTTGAAAGATTTAATCAAATTTTGAAAAATAAAATGTGGAAGAAATTGGCTTTGAATGGAAGCTATAAATGGGTAAATATATTGGATAAATTAGTGAAAGAATACATCAATGCAAAACACAAAACTATTGGCATGAAGCCCAATTGAAGTTAATGAAAACCATGAAAAAAATTTAATGCAAATAAATTTTGTAGACCAAACCAAAATACAAAGTTGGCGATGTCGTTCGTGTAAGCAAACTAAAGAAAATTTTCGAGCAGGGTTATACTGCTAATTGGTCAACAGAATTGTTTACTATTTGTAAAGTTTTAATTTATGAAATACCAACTTACAAGCTGAAAGACACTAAAGGAGAAGAAATAATGGGTAGTTTTTATGAATATGAAATTATGAAAACTGACTATCCAAATGAATATTTGGTTGAAAAAGTCTTAAAAACAAAGGGTGACAAAATTTATGTAAAATGGTTGGGTTTTGATAATTCCCACAACTATTGGATTAATAAAATAGTTGTTTATTAAATTTAAAAAATTGTTTCTTTTGCAATTTGATAAAGATTATTAATATCATGAATCAATTGTTATTAATTATAGTTTCTGACAATACTAAAATAGCTGTGATAACAATCAATGTGATCATTCAATGTTTCCTTCATTCTTTGGTATAAGTTGATAGAATTTGGAACGTAATTAAACCTCAATAATATTTCACAATTTTGATGTCTATCTTCAATTATATTCAATTGTATTTGAACATACTTTCTTTAAGTTATAATAACATAATAATCTTCATATTCAATATCACTTACAAATTATTATCAAATATCTTTAAAAGAATGAAAGTTGGATTTAAATTTAGATTTTGTGTTTGTGGTACAAAATTGGGGTCATTTCTCTGATTGCCTCATTTCTGTGAGCTATTCCATCTAATGCTATATGAACTACTCTCTTAAATTTTCTATACATCCATCTTTAATTTTATTTATATCTCTTAAATGATCAAGTTGGTCATCTCTAATTTTGTTCATTTTTAATGTGCTCTATTTGACTTTTATATCATTGCATTATGTCTTTTTGAATCTTATATTAGACATGTTTTCTAATTGATGGTAAAACTTTTTTAGTTACCCATTTAGTAAATTTTTCAGCTAGAGATATATTTGATCTAAATATTATCTTATACAGACCCTATTAATTGATAAATATAGCATTTAATTTAATGTTTGAAACTGTCCCTATTTTAGGGCTGGTTCTAAGTTCAGCAAAGATCTTCTTATCAACATTATAATATAATGCATTTCGTGGTTTTCTGTATTCCAAAAGTTAAGTTACATCAGTTCCATTAAACCAAGGATTATTTCCTCATCGATAATCATAGAAACTTATTTACATTTGTAAATAAGTTTGTTGTTATTTATATCCAGAATTTACTCCATTTTTTATATGTGGAATTGTGCGCAAGATAAGTTGGCGAATTGAAAATGTGTTTTTAAAATATATATTCAGTTTCATTAGTAAATAAATACAATAAGCCATTTGTATATCTAAAAGCAGACTCTATCATATTTGGTAAATAAGGATATTTATCTCCAATTTGACCACTATCTTTTTATCTGGAAATGACATTATTCTATTTCAGCATAATACAACTCTTCATAGAAGATAAAAGTTTTCCCTGAATATGAATTAGAAATAGCATTTATTTTATAATCCTCACCTATTCAAATTGAAAATATCCATTAATAATTTTATAAGTAGGGTAATTAACCATATAAATTTCACCATCTACAAACAGAACTAACTCACCTGATGTTGTTTGATATATAAAAAATTATTGAAATAGCTTGGTAAAAACTGAAACATTTTTGTTATCAAAACTGCCTTATTGATTATTTTGTTGTCATTCAAACTTTTTGTCCAAACTTTTTATTGTAAAAAATATACAATTTATCATAAATAATTAAAAATGTTTTTACAAGTCCATCTTTGCCAAAATAATTGGTTCATCATCATTAAAATTATTTTGTTGAGGTGGTCCATAAAAGTTTCATATGCCCAGAATGTCGTCTGGTTGCAAATAAAACAAATCATTGTTAAGAATCGGATACATGATCGCATTTTGATAATTTGTATGCTGAATACCTAATGCATGGCTGATTTGGTGGATCAAAACAATCAGTAAATTAACTTTATTTTCAGGAGTGTTTTACATTATCATACCAATATTCCTGCCTATTTTGTTGATCAGGAGAAAATGTGTGTGCTAGTGCACTACCATGCTGAAATAATGTATAAGGGCAAAAACAATGTAATGTCTGATATCTATTTTGACCTTGTTTGTAAGAAATAAGTATATCTGGAGAATTTCTGTAATAAGCAAATTTCAAATTTGTATGCTTTTGCCAAATTGTAAAAGCCTATTTTGCTAACTTTGTAATTGAATTATTTACAAGTGCTAAATGCCATTTAAAAATATTTTATTAATTTTGATGGATTATGTATAAATAGAAAACATATCATCCTTAACACCGCAACTTGGCTTATTTAGTAAATTAAGCATTTCTTCATTGAGTTTACCATCAGATGAAGAAGTGTTATAATATTCTTGAAATATTCTTAAAGAACTTTCGAACTTTTCAGTATTAGTTCTTGAAACAGAATTCGTATCAACTTCTAGATATCCATATTTATTTTAAAAATTTAGAATACACTTTGACTGATCCTCTTTTTTGGACAGTGCAAAATTTATATTTGTGATAGCAAGAATAATTATACAAGTCTTCATTTATATACAAAAATTTTTAAAATATAATAAAGTCTCAAATTTTATTACTATACTTTCCTTCCTTTATTTTTCTACTCAAATCTATTGTAATAAAACCATAATCTTCGTCACAACATTTTGAACAAATTTCTTAAAATTTTTCATAAGTCATATCTCCACCAACAAAACCATTATAACTGTGTTTTAAATTAGTACCATCTTGTCTAAATATACACAAAACTTAGTATTATCTCTTATCAATTGTTTGCATACTCTCGAATATGTTTTAGCAAAATAAAAAAAAAACATTAATGGCTTTGTGCCTTCCATGAGTAAAATAATCACGAATTATATTCTTGATTTTCTAAAATAACATCGTCAAATACAACTAGAAAATTATTTTCACATTGATCTAATGGAATCATTTCATCATTGTTATTTACAAAGTAAGCTATTTTTTTTTCATATAACTTTTTGGATGTCACATCAAAGTTGTTTTGTAATTGAATATATTTTGGTTGATTCAAACTTTTTGAACAAACATACAATTTATTAAATTTTAACCACCCCATGTTATAAATAAAATTTATCATCAAATTAGTTTTTTCACTATTACTTGTACCTACAATTATAGCTCATATACTACCAGGTAATAGTTCATCTTTTTTTTAGATTTTTCTTCAGAAATTAAAACACCAGCACCCCAATCAACTTTTTTCATTTAAATAAGATTATTTTTGTAATAAATGGACAATAATAAAGTATTTAAGTTAACAAAGAACAGTTCTGTTTTAAAAGAAGCAACTTCATTATGATATATACCATGATGATAAATCGATTGCATTAGTTAGTTTTCATACAAAATTATTAACACCAAATATAGACAATAATACTATACTACAACTGAAAAATTGAGTTCTGTTGTTGATAAAAATTAAGTTATAACTATTCCTAGATGTCAATATGACATTGAATCATTAAACTTAACTATAAATTCAATTGATCCATTATCAACAAATAATATTGAACTAAAATCAGATAGTATAAAAATAGAATATCTATTAAATCTAAGTTTGATATTAAATTTGATGATCGATCATCTGATATTTTTGGTTTTGAAAGAAATATTATTATTGAAAAAGACAGAGTTGTTGTGGGCAGTAAATGCCTAATTAAAACCCATTAAAAACAATAAATGTTCACTGTAATTTAGCATATGGTATGTTTATAAAATATGATGAATAGAATCACTTAGAAACAGATATAATTGCTAATTTTCCACCAAAAACTATGTTTGGTGTTAGATATTATATTATTTATAAGTCCCCATATCCAATTTTTTTTATAAAATCAACAATGAGTGGTTTAATCACATTGTTTTAGAAATTAGGGATGAAAATGTAAAATTAATTGTTTTTCATGGTACTGATATCGATATTGTTTTAGAAACTAAAGAAGTTTAAGATATAACAAATTATTTGATCCCATAAAATTTATATAGAATATAATAATAAACAATATAATAATATAAAATAAAATGTAAAATTATTTGATTAATAACCCCATGGTTATCTATATCATCTTTTTCATTCAAAATCATACATTTGCCATAGTTAAAATTAAATTCCTTGGCCATAGCCTTATTCACAAAATTTTTGGTTTTCCTATCTCTAATAATCATACTGTGTTTTATAATCACACTTTTCTTAGTTTTTTGTACTAATTCAACCAGTGAGTTCATATTCAGTCTCAATGCATTTTCGTGATTTAGAGTGAATTCTTTAATTTTTGTAAATTGTTTTCCTAAAAATGTTTCATATCCATAACTCTTTGGTCCAGTACTTATCCAATTTATTCCATAATCATTTTTTTCCAAACTCGTCTGTCCATTCGCCAAGTATACAACCTTTTTTAATAGTATTTTTTCCATAGTCAACATGAACTACACTATCTGTATCATAATTATATTATTTATAACATATTTTATCGTTTAAATTACCAAGCTATTCATATAATCTTAATCTAGCATTTGAAATAGTAAAAGTTGTTATAAATATATTTGTTGCAGTGCTATCTTCTACATAATTATCACTGTATTTATATGAAATTACAATTTTTTTTCATTGATGTAAACAACATTATATATTTCTATTCTATAACCCGATAACAATTCGTACCAACGAGTTGGATCAGTGATATATTTCGTTTGTGTTGAATTTTGTCTCTGTCCAAATTTCCCCCAAAGCGAATTTAAACAAATTTTTGCGACAGCATGTTTTCCAGGATTTTGTTAAATCAATATTTTGACCTTTTTTAATAACACGAATATATTCTTCTTTTGAATTATTGTCGTCTTCCCAAAGACTAGTTTCTAATTTAATTTTCATAAATGTTTTAATATAATTTCCGAACATATTATTACTTTTCTGTTCGAAATGCGAAACTTCGAAAATTTGAAGTATTTTATAACCTTTTCAATAACTTTATTTAATTCTAATGTCGTCCATGTTCCATTTATTGCTCTTTCTTCGTCACTATGATTACATTTTCCTTTTTATTCTACAACACATTTTGAACACAGAGTAAATAATAATTTTTCTTCTTTAATTGGTAGTACTGGATGATATCAATTTCGCAGTGGTAAAACTTTACATTTAATTAAAACAAACCAGTTTTCATCGTAATTTTAGGATTAAATATTTTAATTGGATGACCAACTGGATAATAATCATAAAACATCATTAACAGATATAAACTACATATAGCTTAATATTTTTGCTGAAACCTTTAATTTTGTAGCATTAGTTCTACCACCAAAATAATCATCTCTTGGTTATAATGGTCCTATTACATCTTTAGTTTTTTCTAAATTAGTTTGATAAAATATCGATTTTTTTTCCATTTGCAAGCCCACATTTCTCTTAATTTGTAACTATTTTCTCTTAAAATTGTTGTTCGAATATTTGTTTTAGTATTCAAATAATTTCGTACTTTCATTATTACATAAATTTATTATATCTGGTGAGTAACAATCAGGACAGCCGTGCCAAAAACAACCATGATATTGATACATTGTTTTAGTCTTTTCATCATAATAATCAACTTTTGCTCATCAAATGTTTACTTCTCCACCATATAATGCGTGTCGAACATTTGGAAATGTATTCAACCACGGAATTGATTCGTTACTAAACATATCTTTTTTTATAATTTTTAACTACTCGAATAGTATTATTCTTAAGAAATTTTGTTCTATAAACGACCATACAAATACCAGCTATTGTTATTTATTGGAAAGGATCTATATTTGTAATTTCTAGAAAACATTCTCTAAATTTGAGGCAACCACATCTTAAAATATCAACATCAGAATCGCAATATTCAGCAAGTTCTTTTTTGAAATCGAAGATCTAATTTTCTTTTAATTTTTCAGAATACCATTTTAAAAATCGTTCACGTTTTTCTTTTTTCATTGTGTTGACTCCATAAAATTTTGTATCTGGTATTTTTCCAATATCATTTTGATTTTCTGGTGTATTAAAAAAGTGTGGAAAATATCCTTTTTTAAGCTCTTTTATTCCAATGTTTTTGGAAATGTTGCAAGAATTCCTTGAATAAAATTTATACTATCAATTATTTTGATATTTAGACTCGATATTTAAAGTTGCATAATTGTTTATCCTTGATTTAATGCTTGAGAACGTATACTATTTCTAACACAATATCGTAAAATAAAATATGAATCGCAATCTTTTGAATTATGCACAATGAAAGTATATCCTTTATTTTCTTCAGATATGGCCCATTCACAAAATCATCATATATTTTAAAACATGTTTTGTGATCCATTAAAATCTTGAGCAGATATAAATTTTGCGTGTGAAAACCAGTATCTTGTGTTGCTCCACAGTAAAAAAAAAAAAAAGTAGTATTTTTCTGTGTAAGAACAATCCATGTCTTTTATGTTTTCTTGGCCATTAAAAACACATGGTGTTGCAGAAAAAACACTTTTTGGCCATTTCTTTTGCATATAACATTTATGTTCAACAGTTTTCACAAATGACCTACAATTCCAACATTTGGCATAACCACATTCGTGTTTTTTATTTCTTAAGCATATTTTGTTACAAGTTTTACACTTATAAACTGTATTACACACATTATAGTGGTTATTAAAACATTCCTGGCCAAAACAATATCTATTGCATTTTTGACAATATATTATAATTCGATCTTGATTTCCTTGTTGTGGTTTTTTACGCAAATTACATATATATTTACTACTTTTCTCACACTCATGTTGATTTTTATTGTATGGTTTATCGCAATTTTCACAATAATAAATAGTACCTAAAAATGCTTTCATACTATTAATTGCATTGAAGTGTTTTTCGTGTAAATATAATTAAATACTTTTTTTTTGTTCTGGAATTAATAATTGAATTAAAATGTGCAGCTGAAGCAAATTTAATTTGAATATTTAGAAAATTTTCTGCATCTATTATACCTTCTAAACTGAAACCAAGTTCGCAGTTTTTACCGATTCGTGAGCAAAGTTTACGAGCTTATTTTGCTTGTAATTTTCTTCCTCTTCTAATGTAAATAATTTCATTATTCGTTAATTCTGTATCCAAAATATTATGAGTTTCATATGTTAAAGCTGTAATTATTGCTCTAGGTCGACATAAATTATCATCATTGTTAATTTTATTAATACACTGTTTTGCCTTTATATATTTAGTTAAATTTACCATTTTTTAAGGTCTATTTCCTCTTGGCAATCTATAAACATCAATATCGAAAGTAGTCTCATTTATATATACATTTTCATTCTATGTAATTATTCTCTCAATTTGATTAAGTAAATTTTCAGTGTTTAGATTATTATTTCTAGCAGCCGAAATTGTATGGTGAAAATTCTGATCATTTGCATATTTTCTCATTTATAACCTCATTTATAATCAGTTAATTTTCTTACTGCTTTCATTGTTGCATGAACAGCACGTCTAGCAGTAATCATTTTTTATATTGGTGTTCCTTGTAAATTGTTTATACGAATACCATATTTTGTTTGCCAAATGTTGAAAGTATAATTAAAATTGCGACTAATTTCGCGAATTTCGATTGGTTGTCTTCTTTGTAAGCGTTCATTAAAAATGTTTTCTTCGAAAGGAAAAATTTGACCAAATTTTTTATTTTCTTCTTTAATTTCGGGGGGTTGTAGAAGTTGAATTTTCGTTAGTTTTATCTCTTGGTTTTAGAAATATCTGATTGTAAAATGAGAATATTTCTTTTAATTCTTTTTTATTTTTTCTATATTATATATTGTATTTTTAAAAGAGTAGTAGATTCCTAAATTAACTTTTTTTGGCCAATCCAGATATTCTTTGTACATTAGCTGTAATTTAATCAACATTTCTTAGATTATAATAATATTTAATTTAAAATCGTTTAGCAAGTTCGCCCAACTCTTGAACTCTCAATCTGCTCAGCCCATTTTTCAGATTGTTCGACCCCATAGTTCTTCAGTTATAAGAAATAAAAAGTTATAAAGACTTTAAAAAATATGAAAAATCTGATTTGAAAAATATGTATGTTTTTGAGGGTTTATTTATAATTTTTAAATATTTGACTTCTTATGTTAATATTTCTCACAATTTATAAGAGATAAAAATTTATAAAGACTTAAAAAAAATATGAAAAATTAGATTTGAAAACATGATGTTTTTGAGAGTTTATCAATAATTTTCAAATATTTGACTACTTATGGTAATACTTCTCATTGCAACTTTTTTTTTGCATATTGTTGTATGCTTGTCTTTAGTGTTTTTATTAATAAAAATAATTTTATAGATTTATTCTCATTACAAACTATGACTATTTTTCTTGAATAATAATAATTTTGAATTTCATTAAGAATTTCTAATGTTGTACTGTGTGATTTAATTTTGTATGCTCTTGGATATATGTATTATTAACATATTTTCCACATTCGCACAATATTTTCTCATTAAAACATTTTTTTACATTTTGTGGTGTTTCTCTATAGTTGCTTATGAGGATAAAATGAAACGATAGATTTATTCTCATTACATACTACACATCTATTAATTGAATAATCATATCTAATTTTATTCGTATTGTGTAGTTTGGAATTTTTATGTTTTATAAGACATGTATTAGAAACATATTTTCCATATTCGCATTTCATGTTCTCTTTTTTTAATCCATATTGATTTCTCATATTTTCATTCATACATTATTTACATGTGGTTAATATGTTTATCTTTTGTATGTTTGTGTGAAGAAAAACATTCAATGTTTAATATTTCACTACATGTTTTACATTGCTTAGAAATGGTATTATTTTCCATTTAGAGTATCTGTTCTATTTAATTTACCAAGAAAATTAATTTATTTGGAGAAAGAAAATTGTTTTCTTTATATATTTGTTTCTCTTGTAAATAAATAAAAATGTAGTTACTTCTCAACAAGCGGAACAATACATTTGAGTTGACTAAAATACACCACCTAGAAGTGAATAAATTTTATGCTACTACAGAATTTCAAATTTATGAATATAAGTTTGGTAGAAAAATTAATTGTATTCTACGATAGTAAATATAAAATTACATTACCTGATCGATATGTACAGCTTTTTAATAAAAACGCTTTAAAATTAATAAATTATGAACAAGTTTTTATAATGTATAAAGGCATAAAAGAAATGAAAAATGGAAATTTTATTATTGATATAGAGTTCTATTAAAAATATTAAAAATCAATTGATTTGAATCTTTTCATTTAATTTTTGTCTTATTTTACTTAATTTTTTTCATAATTTTGCTTGATTTAGATTTCTCGCTTTGCAAATTTATCGTTTCTAGAAAACGTAAAAAATTAATTGAAATTTACTTGATTTTTGCATAATTTCGAGGTAAATTTTGCATTCACTATTCGTGCAAATTTTTTGCATAATTTTGGGATAAATTTAGCATTGAAAATGGCTTGACTTTTGGATTTGAAAAATTGCTTGATTTTGGTTTGAAATTGCTTGATTTTCGATGAAAATTTGTGAAATTTGGCCTCAAAAATGGACCCATATACCACTCAGATCAAAAAGCCATACCAGAAGATGAAGCCAACTGGCCAACGAATTGTCAAGACTGACTGGCTAACCATGATTACCAACCAAACAACCACAGACTAAAGGTGAGAAGAGAGACGACGATCTATCACCTGTCGCATAAGACGAAGAACTATGACGTGGCGCGACTTTGGCCACGATATTAAATGTAGAGGTCGCGATGTCGTATGACCAACAGACAATTAAAAGCGAGCAACATGACATCGCCAACATTAAATACTTCCTCACTAATCCACTGGTTTGTTAGATAAGGGTATCGAGCTATGGAATGCAAATGGTGGTGGAGTGATGTGGACCGAATAAATACCTAATGAAATATTGTGGTGGGGAGGAGGTCGAGTCATAGTAAGTAAATAGAGTTGGCTGAATTAATTAAAGAGAAAAGGAGGGGTGTGTAGTGTGATGGTATTATGGTGGGGGAGAGGCGAACTTAAGCAGGCGATCAGTCTAGGTATGGCGACTGATTTGAGGGAGTGGAAAGAAACCAACTATTCAGTGGAAATATAAGTGAGTAAATTGAGTGGAGTAAATTATCTGGAGAGGGGTTGCAGAAGGGTATCGGAAGGGGGAGGGATTGGGTGTCGGGATGTGAGGGATTTTGTTGAGGTGGGCCAGCTATGGCGAGTAAATGGAGAGGGTGTGGAGAGTCGGCTGGTGGGTTGGCAACGAGGATGGAGGGTGAGAGGTCGAGTAAAGATGAGTGACTGCTGAAGGTGTGGTTTAGGGTGAGGGTAGTGGTTTGCTGGTATGGGTGGATGGTGACGGGGTCGATCTATAGCGAGGGTCGGGTGGTGTAATGGCTTTGGGGGTGCAGCGGGATGGGAGAGGGTCATGTTTTATTTAAAGCCAATAATTCACTTAGGTTGGGAGTCTGCATATTAAGCGACTATATTGCCAATGATTAATTAGCATGGGATCTAAGGGAACCGACTAATCAGTCGTCTGCTGGGCGTCGTACCAGGGAGTGGCTGTGCTCTGCCGTCTTTACAAGACATGAACCCTTAAATTCACCAACGTCCAACATGGCAGTGGAACAAGTATTGTAACTCTTTTCTTATTTTTTATAAGTTTTTTCTATTTTTGACATTTTTTTCTTTCGATTTTTACATTCAAAGTTATTAGGTTGAAAGTCACGGTAATCCACGCCCTACTTGTAGCTCGGAGTCAGTAACATAAATTTTTCCTCGAATTTTACGAGTTCTTTTATTCTTTTTTTCACTGGGATCAATGTCAAGGTCTCTCATATTCAAAATGTGGTTGAGTTGTGTAATATAAAATATTCTTGTTTTTCTTCTTTCGATTAAAAAAATTGACTCTTTGCTAGAGTGAAGGTTGAGGTCACCTACATCCAACATGAATGTCAGGATCAGTTATGTAAACAATAATGACCGCTGACACATCTGACCTGTTGGGCTTGGCCCTTACACCGAGGAACCTCAAACCCGCTTTTCACATTGAGGACCTCTTGACCTTAACATCGAGGAGCTTCGAATCTGTTGTGCTCATTGGAGCAATCGAAGAAAAAAAACAACATATTTTCACATTTTCCATTTTTTTTTTTTGGGAAAAACATGATTTTGGCAGTAAAAGCACAAATCTCTGAAGTGAATTTGGGAGCATAAACGAGACGCTTTGCCCATAACATAGCCTCCCAGACCGTAGAGAGCGATCACCGACTGTGACGTCAACCGAGATGGCGAACGAACTTGATTCCGATCTCTGATTCCTGTCCCCGCTTTCTCATCCTTTTCTACTCTCGTACATTGTTCTGTGGCAATCCGCGATCAGTTTAACAAGTATGAAGGTGGTATCCCATATGATCCCCCAGATGGTCGTTACGCGACACATAAGATGACCGAGAAAAAAAATCACATAACTGTTGAAACACGATGTACAATAGGTGTGGGTACATGTACGTACATATTTATGTACGTGAGCATGTAGTTACAGTATGTATATATGTGATCATGCACACTGCTGGACGATGAAAATAACGCACAGCGAATAAAACATGTGGCAACCCGCGATATGGCGCAAAGTGCGACAGTACAGGTTGGTATGCACACGAACCCATGTTGATGCGCTTACATTTCACCCCACACTCGGCAGTGGCGCTGCGAGTATCGACCAGCTGTCGTAGTCGAAGTCGCATTAGCGCGAGAAACACCAGCAGATGCCGAGCAAGCACACGGAGTTGAGAATAATGCCGGAGAGACACTAAAGACTTGGCTTTACGCAACTGACGGACCTCGAGATGGAACTCGTGGTGGTCATATCGCCGTATACCCCCCCCCCTCCCTCTTATGTGGATCGTTCGGACCATTCCGTCCGATGCTGTTGGGATTAGTGGGTATACGAAGGCACCCACACACAGAGGACTGCTGGCTCAGGACGGACGAGGTCGTCCACCAATCGAAATCATCGACAGATCGTGCGCCAGGCATGTAACGATACATCTTTTACATGGCTGTAGTTTTCAATTCAACATATTTTTATAAATAATTATCATACGAAAATGTATGAACAGAAATGGAACCTGTCTCTTACTGAGAAAAATATTTCATTTCTCTTACAGTAGCAGAAAAAAGTTGCCAGAACTGAGCAGGATCGATAATGACTTATAGTCTATTTGCAGTTTCTTCACACTTTTTAAATCAAACCTTTGAAAAATCACCCTATGTATGAAGTGTTTAGTTATTTCCTAAATATGCCATGTATCACAAGCGTTTTATACCTCTGTTAACATAGAAGTGTGTAATTTTTCGTTAAATTGAAGTTTCTAATAAATATGAATAAAACAGTGGTAGAACATGTGTGTTGGTAGCGCCTAGTAATAAATCATCCCCATATGAAATATTATCACAACCGAGTGTGCACGAATTCGGTGCAGTGTCCTTTGGTTTAATTTTCTAGACTTAGTTAAGTTTAATGTGCACAAGGCGGAGGAATGATATCCTAGAAGTAGAAATTTAGCAGGGCTTCAATAAAGTGTGAAATAACTGCGAAAGGATTATAGCATATTTTCGTAGACTGCGTCGTCAGTAAAATACAGTACATCGCGCTATGTAATTTTGCTGGTGAGGTTCCGTATACGTGTTTAAATCACATTTTATACCGTGGTTAATCATTTCATATGCCATTTTCGATTGGGGTAGTGTGTGTATTCCAGCTGTACAGTAACCATTTTTGTTTTGAAAATTTAATTGGTTTCTAGTAAACATAGCTGTCAAAACCATGAACTTGCTAATCACAGAAAACCGTCAAAATTCCATGTTTAACAATAGATAGTCCGTATATTTATACTCTGTTTTCCAAAAAACCCGATATATAATTCACTACAATAATATTTAACGTATCTTGAAGGTGCTCCAGAAACTTTACAGCTCAAAAATGCTCAGAAGACAAAAATCAGCTCATACAATCTATGTCCTGTACTTTTGAAGTGAATCGACAAATAGGAAAAAACAGTCTTAGAAGATGTTACGAGGACTAAGCAACGTTAACAATATAATACATCGTTATAATAGGGGTAGAAATGGAGTATAAATATGTGGACACAGCTATAAAAATGGATGATTCATTCCATTACTATGTAAAGTTCATCAACAGTATAGAAAGTTTACGGTAAAATGAGCACTTTTAAAGGACCTGCTTAAGATCTACTTGTATGCACGTTGTGTTGTCTTCTGCCTTATGTAAAATTAACATTGTCATGGGCTTCATCACTTTATTCATGCGTCGGTCAAGTGAAATTCTGAAATTATTAAAGCAAATAATTAAAATAATTTAAGTTATCACAAATGGTTACCTAACACTTTTCATTCGACAGTTAGTTACCAACTTTTCTGGATGCATGTCACTCAGTGCGTCCGTTAAAATATAATATGCAAGCAGGAGCAATTACTTTTTTCTAAGGTTGATTTCAAAAGTGCTCACTTTATCGTGAACAACCTTTATCAGCATCTACCCTCCTGGCCTATCACCACACACGTTTACATTCAAGGTTGGGGTTCCAGTAATCTGATCTCCAAAACGATGAAATAGAACCAGGCTTCAAGTGAAGGTTGGCAAAAATAGAATCGCCCGTATTCCTCTCGAAATGCTGGCCAGAGCGATGGCAACTTTCGAACTCGCCTTCAGCAGTGCATTGACAGCGAGGGACACTGCTTGACAGATTTGCTTTTCAAAACCATTTTAGACGTAACTTCCAAGTACGTATGCAGTTTTGTACAGCCAGAATAAAATGTCATTACTTTGCACCGTTTTCTTTTAATTAGGCCTTCAAATTAGGGACGGTGTTTTGCCTGAACATAAAAATTAATTTTTCATACCGCAGAAGACTTACGTGAAAAACTGATGTAATGTAAATAATCTGCTGTCTATACATAAGAAAATAGTTTAATAGACATTTTATCTAAAATATTACTAGATAGAGAGAAAGTCTGTTGGCTACAACCTATTGTCTCGTGGCACTTGTAGGTTTTGCAGTCAGCTTATCTTACTGTCGTTTACTAAGGCTCGAGTTTATCCACACCGGAATGCAGTTTTTGGTTCCCGATATCCTGAGTGGCCTGTAATGTGACACCCCAACCAGCGGTCGTGCTTGGGTACCCAAGAAACATAGAGAGATACCTCTTCCTGGCAGAGAGGATACCGGTTGCAAGAGAAACGTTTACACTTATATTAGGTCTAGGAATTGTTTTCCTTAATTCAGTTTTCACCTATACGAGTGTTTCAGTAAATACATTTTCCATGAAGATAATTTTTTTCTCAGGAAACATAAAACTTATTTACTTAATGCATTGGTCTTCAAATTTTTTTTATTGAATGGACCAATTGTTTCCTAGATAAAGTGTCGCAGACCACCGTATAGATCTTACACCTCACGTATCACCATAATTTAATAATATTTTTTTTTTTTTACTTTCATAAATATTTGAATCTGCTAGTTTTCAAGACGACAAATAAAGTAAATGAAAAATATAATTATATTAAGAAAATTATTAATAAAATGTGCTTTAAATTTAATATTTATTTTAGACATGCCTATTTACCTATATACCATTTTTTATAGTTTCTCAATACATTTGTGACTTTGAAGAACTTGCGGTACAAGAGGGTTAAGGCAATTTTTTAAGTTGCGGCAAGATGAAAACACTACATTTAAGTTCACAGTAAAATAAGGCAACAGCTTAGTTCATCTAAGTTTACAGTTCACCTCCGACATACTGGATGTTTTGTACAGGAATGTTACTATAGTCAATTCACGATTACTTCCAACTTTACCGAAGCCCTGCTATAACTGTACTCTCAGGATATCCCTCTGCCTGGTAACCAAGTTAAGGTTACTTATGCTATAGCTTGAGAAGATCAGTGTTAAAAGTTTGGCAACCAAAAATTTTCACTAGGTAAGCGTTAGTGTCGCATCTGTACTAGATTTTCTCTATTTCATGCGTTAAAAAAACAGGATAGTTGTAATAATCATAAATAAAATATAAAATTAATCCGTAACTAAGTAAAATCTTTCACGTAGCTTAAAATTTTAATTAAAATTACCCTTTGGAACACTGCGCACCTAGCGGCGGAAATTTTCTCAGTTGCCAGTTAGCCCCATAACAAATCACGTTTTGTTCCTAATCTAAGTAGAACAAACCTTAAAAGCAAGTGCAGATAATCACACCGCACACAGCGCCGCATTCGTGCACAATCAGTGTAATAATACATCGCATTAGATCTGTTCCTTAGGCCCGTTCTAGAATGCACGGATGCGTAAGAAAACTGACAAGGAAATGAAAGCGCAACAAGCCGACGACTCGGGATGAATAATGCCCATTCCGCAATACGAAGATACGTACAGCCTCACGACTTACGAAATGAAAATACTCAGCTGTTTCGAATTACTGACGCAGGTTTCGTAATACGCACATCTCGTTCTGAATATTTTTACAGTGTTTAAAAATGCGTAAATACTACTGCCTAGCCACGTGCACTTATTTATTAAAACAAAAATGATAAGCGCCACGGCGAATCGAAGCACTTGTTGCTGTGTATATCTCCATGGCCACGAATATCAACAAACCAAATACTCGATTCCTATTGGCTACAAAGACTCATGGACATGCAATATTTGGCAGTTTCCTAGCTTTCTTACGTGCATCCGTACGTTATCTGCGCCCACGCGCGTGTCATTGTAGAACGCGCACTCCCCGGCGTTACCAACATACTGATTTTCTCAATGGTTTTTTAATTCATATTAATTCTAACGAAATACTATCATTTATAGATAACATATAAGTAGAAGTTCGATTTAACAGAAAATAAAGTACTTTTATGTTTAACAAGAGTATAAACTCTTTCGTTATATGACATAGCAAACAACCAAACACGACGTACATAGGGCGATTTTTTTTACAGGTTTATATGCGGGGCCGCGGTGGTTTAGTGGATAGACTACCACCCCCCCACCCTACCAAGGCGAACTGGGTTCGATTCCAAGTGGGGTCTCTCGGACTTCCGCATAGTGCCGGACGGTGCTGCTCGTCTGTGGGTTTTCTCGGGAGTTTCCTACCCTTGCATTCCGGCGTTGCTCCATACCCCATTGGCTCTCAAGACCTCTATGCTAAGAGCCACCCAGATCTCTCCACTCTCAACTTTACATCTCGCTTCACGTCATGTCCGGGGATGATGAGCAGCTACGGGTCCCAGTTGGGATACCCGTCATTTGGAGAGTGTTGCCTCTCCCTGGGTTCGCTCCACAATCGAGTTCTTTTTATTTGAATTTTCAACAGATCAGTCCTCTTGCATGAATAAAAAAATACTTAGAGTAGCTTGAATATAATATAACTGCGTTGGAACTATGGTAGATGAGTGTACAAACATCTTAAAACACTTATTTAAATAAACTGTGTTCTAATCTCAATGCCGTTTTTTTGTCGTGCTATTATTGGCAAAGGAGAAGTTCAATGCTGAAGAACAAGACTTCTGTAGTCTACTTTTTGAATCGAACCTTTGGAAAATCACCCCACGTATGGAATGCTTAGTTGTTTCGTAAATATGTCGTGCACCACACACGTTTTATACTTCTATTAACCTACATGTGTCTCATTTTGGTTGAACTGAAGTATAACTTATATTTTACCTATCAATTATAATAATTCATTTATAATCGATATGAATAAAACACAGGAGATATAGCTGTGTTGGCAATGCCTAGTAAGAAATAGTTCTCATGCAAAATATTATTAATCTGACTGCTCACGAATTCGGTGCGTTATCCTTTTGGTGTAATTTTCTATAGGCTGTTCACGGTAAAATGAGCACCTTTGAAAACCCTGCTTAAGATATACTTGTATACACGTTGTGTATTCCTCCGTCTTAGGTCAAATTAACATTGCCATGGGCCTCATCACTTTATTCATGCGTCGGTCAAATGAAACTGTGAAAATATTAAGGAAGTAAATACTTTACAGATCTGCTAATTTGTACACTACGATTCGTAATAAAAAAAAAACAGAAAGGGAAATAATTAATTTTAAGTTATCACAAATGGTTACCTAACCATTTTCATTCGACGTTAAGATATGGAACTACTTTCCATCCATCGTTACCAACTTTACAGGGCGAATGTCACCCAATGCGCCCATTAAAATATGTGCATGCAGGGGCTGCGACTTTTTTCGAAGGTTCATTTCCAAAGAGCTCACTTTATCGCGAACAGTCTTCAGTTGTGGTGAAGCTTTGTTTTACGGGGCGGGGGAATATCCTGAAAGCAGAACTCTTCACCAGGGCTTCAGGAAAGTTGTAAGCAACCGCGAATGGATTGTACGCAACTCACCGGTCGCTTGTCCCTGCGGCTGCGAGGCGAATGCGCCGGCGAGTAGCACGGCGTACACCGCCGCCGTCGGCACGACGGACGGCATGTCCGCGGACACGCCCCACCCCCCCCTGTAGACGCCGCACAACGTCCGCCCAGCTCTGCGTCCGGGTCGCCACTGCAGGTACCACGACGTCTCTCTCTCTCTTTCTCCCCGCCCACCAGCCTGCCTGCCTGCGTGTCCTGCCTGTCCTCTGTCGGCAGTCTCCGGCTCTCTCCGGAGAGACGCTCGCTGCCTTCATCTCCCGCGAGGACACCTGTCTCACTCTTAGATTGCACGACGCGTGCTGCTTCCAGATAGCTGACGATTATCAACAGCCAAGAAGCTATGCCGTGTTGGCAACCTAAGTTTATACGCACAAAATTACAGAAAAAAAATTGGAAAATTGTATGGTAGTGTATAAATATACAATCTATTGATTAGTCACCCACTGCAATCTAAGAGTTAGACGCTCTATAGAGGCCTGCAAAATTCGCGTTATCGTTCGGTGACAGGATAAACTCCACTGCCGCATACACAGGATAATTCTCAATTAGACCGACAAACTTCAGGAGGTGACACTTTATATCTAAACCAAATACTAAGTGAGGCATGTGTGCTAAATATCGGCTCTTACGTTGAAGGTCCCGATTACATACAATAAAGTTCCGAGAGTTGTCATTGTATTTTACTTCGTTACCGATATTTTGCACGAATACGGTTTAAAACCTTGTTTTTTAAGTGCTCATACCTCCCTTAATATCCGGTTTAGGTAATAATTTTTCATGAAGAATCACCTCCCAAAGTTTTGTCGGTCTAATTGCGAATCATTCTGTATAAGTGAACGCAGTCAGTGGTTTCATTGGCTGCTAACATGTAAATGGAGTCACCTATAGGCTATTCACGTTAAAGTGAGCACTTTTGAAAGCCTTCTCATGTGGAATAATAGTCAATAAACATATCTTATAAATTCTTAGACGTTTACTTCCAAATGCGGTGGAATATACATACTATGTTTTTTACTTACATGAGAATATTTATTTAAAAGAGGGGTTAAAGGAGAAAATATGGCTGAAAGGAATAAGTACATAGGGCTTCAAAGTGCTCACTTTACCGTGAACAGCCTATACCTGTTTGACTTCGTCAATGAAGATTGGCCACTCCTCCGCTGAAGTTACATCATTTGCTCAAGATTTCAGCGATGGTTGCCGGCATATGGCACAAGTCGGTCAAATGAACAGTAACTTGAAGTCCAATCTGCCGCTAAATAATAACACAAATTCTGCAGGTCTCTAGTCATAACCATAGACCAAATATGAGGTAGGCTGCTTATTCATCTTCTGCGCATGTACCCAACACTGACCTACCCCTAAGTATCACAAGGGAAAGCCAGGCACCCACGTCACGTGCCTCTATGTGCAAGAAACTGAACTAGAGCGTAGTCTCTTCATTGCGTAACGAATTACCCACGGAACTGTAAACTGTAACCCTATCATTTTGTTGGTGAGAAACCGGTAAATAAGTTTAGTAGAGTAATCGTAATTTATTTATGTACACGTGTTCATCAGGTTTAGAAAAATATAATTTTTTCATAATGATGAGGGATCTTCACATTGCTGGCAATATGTGGGCTGTCACAAAAACTGTACACCGGAGTTGTCTGAAATACGAGTCAATCTCTGTGGGAATTTATCGTGCATTTTCTCCATGTTTATATGTGAATTATGCGTATTTGTTCCACATTGAAACGCAATCCACGTGCCAGGAAGACAGGCGCCGTATTGAATTTCACAGCAGTAATGCGTCTCCTGTATCAGTGCACATTTTATGTTTACGCAATAAAAATCTTCACTTCAACTTGTACGATAAAGTTCTCTTACAATTTTAGTGGAAAATGTTTAATTTACATCTTATTCGTTCTCTTGTCCGGGTGGCCGTGGTGGCTGAGCGGTTAGCCTGCCCATCTCCCACCAAGGCGAACCGGGTTCAGTCCCCGCACGGGTCACTCCCCTGGAATCGTGCCGGACGATGCCGTTGGTCGAAGGGTTTTCTCGGGGAGCTCCCGTTTCCCGCGCCCTTTCATTCCGGCGTGTTGCTCAATACGTAAATGACCTTCATCGGCTTCCAAGACCTCGCTACTAAGAGACACCCAGATCTCTCCACTCGCCCACTCTTGTCCGGCAGTGCACTGGTACGACCGTGATTGAGAGTCTGGCGTAAAAAAAAATCAAGTTAACGTTGCCTGCCCTCTAGGCGCCACCCGACACTTTCGGTGCCTCGAATAGTCCACGCAGTATGCGGCACCAACGTTTGAATTTTTACGTGAAACTTATTTTGTCTTTTACCATCTCCCACGCGGAGGAACACGCTAAGTGTGGTCCGTTCACGGTTACTTCCAACTTTTCTGAAGCCCTGCCATAGTTCTACTTCCCAGATGTTCGTCCGCCTCGCGCAGACAAAGCTTAACAAAGCACGCAAACTTACACCAGAGCAAGAACGCAATGTATTCGTGCGGACTCAGTTTGATAATACTTTACACGAGAACCGTTTCTTACAAGGAATTGCCAACACACGCATTTTTCTCCCTGTTGTCATTCATGAAGGCCGTTCACGATAAAGTGAGCACTTTCGAAATCAACCTTAGAAAAAAGTCACTCTTCTTACTTGCATATATTTAAACGGGCGCACTGAATGACATGCGCCCTGTTAAGTTGGTAACGATGGATGGGAAAGTAGTTCCGTACCCTAACGTCGAATAAAAATTGTTAGGTAAACATTTCTGTTAACTTAAATTATTCCTTTCTCTTTGTGTTTTTTATAATGCACTGAAGTGTAAAAATTAGCAGCTTTATAAAATATTTACTTTTCTGATAATTTCACAGTTTCACTTGACCGACGCATGAATAAAGTTATGACGCCCCATGGAAATGTTAATCTTACATAAGGCAGAAGACTACACAACGTGCATACAACTATATCTCAAGCAGTGCTTTCAAAAGTGCTCATTTTATCGTGAATAGCCTATACCAATTATAAATGAGATATTATATTTTATATTTATAAAATAAGTTGGGCCTAATAGTCGAGTTTATACAAAAATAAAATACTTTTATGTTAACATTAGCATAAAACGCTTGCGACAAATAGGAAACAAACCAACCCGTCCTTCGCAGGGTGATTTTCGAAAAGTTTGATAAAAAAAAAGGGCGAAGTAACATTGAATGGTATATACCTGTTTGCACACATACACACACATATAGGTTATTAACGGTAAAATGAGCCCTTCTGAAAGCTCTGCATAAGATCTACTTGTATGCACGTTGTGTATTTCTCCGCCTTATGTAAGATTAACACTGCCATGGGCCTCATCACTTTATTCATGCGTCGGTCAAGTTAAACTGCGAAATTATTTGGAAAAGTAAACATTTTACATATCTGCTCATTTATACACTTCGATGCATTAATAAAAAACAGAAAGCCAAATAAATAATTTAAGTTATTACAAATGGTTACCCAACACTTTTTGTTTGACGTTAATATATGGAACTAATTTCCCTCCATCGTTATTGACTTTAGTGTGCGCATTTCACCCAGTGTGCCCGTTAAATATACTCAGTTAGGAGCAGTGACTTTTTTCTAAGGTTAATTTCAAAAGTGCTCACTCTATCGTGAACAGCCTTTATATGGATTAACAGAGCACTTTTGATTTTGACAGCTCTTTTTATTGCTTTATTTATTTCTTAATATTGCGTAGGCCTATCTGTCTTACTCATGTACAAATAAACATTGCCGTGAACAAAGTGATTGGTATCCATCTACGCGATGTTGAACTGCGACTATGAAGTTCCTTGGAAAAAATATTTCGCTTTTACATCAAAAGAAACAAACTTTCGTGGTTATCGAATTGAACATTTCATGTTTAATATGTCCGCAAGACAGAGGAATATTTTTTCCCCAGTTCGCTGTCGATATTACCGCATCTATTCCGGTCACTATTTGCATTTTGTTGTGCGGAGGAAATTTTTTCGATCTATAGTTTCAAAAGTGCTCAAATAACCGCAAACTCTTTGTAGTAGCTGTTAGGAAATATTTTGCCGCCCAAAAGAAGTTCGAAATGTATAAAGCGCGGAGGGCCCCCATGGTAAAAAAATCGTTAAAAATAGCACACAGAAAGAACAATCTTTACAATTGTGTTCTGCAAAATCGACCTGCTATATTACTACGCAAACGTTTCATATAGGATGTTAAAAAAATATCACGAGCGCTGCTTACAAATTGTGCTGTATTTAAAATAAAAAAAATAAAAAATTTAAAAAGCGTGCAACTGTCCATTTCATCCACACAGCCACTTTACGTATCCGGGACTGCAAATCAAGCGGGTCCAATTGCACGGCTCGCCCGATCGCCTGCTCTAAATACCATCGATTTATGCTAATGGGGTTACGTAAATGCATTGGTTTGCAGCGTTGTTGTTGCCAACGCAGATATACTTAGGCTACGTATTAGAGATTCATCGGAAACATACGCGCCAACCATGTCGTGCTTGTAAGAATGAGATCATCCACTGAAACATGTAAATAGTTATCTGCTGAAGTCCACTGAGAACGTTTTGAAAGTTTCTTGTTGTACGGTACTGACTCTGGGCAGTGTACCATGTCCAACATCTTGGCATGTAAACTTAGTCCAACGTAGGAACGCTCCATAGTTGTGGAAGGCAGTGGCCTCCTGGGGGAAGGCAATCGGCCATATGTTTGTTTAATGTTTTGTGCTTCGTATATTACATACAACTCAACATGTAAGAAGCGCCCATGTTATTAATAACATCCGTAAATTCTACATGCATTTCACTTATCGCATATTAGAGTATGCTCAAATTTAGAATGTCAGAATGACACATCTTGAGGATGGTTTCAATATTTTCCACAACCTGAAAGGGATAAAGTGCACCATCCCCTCCGCCACACATCTACCTTTTGAAGAAGACTCCATAAGCATTGTCTGTGGGACAATGTGAGTAGATAGGTTGGGAGAGATCTGGTGTAGAATTCATGATTCGGACCTCGGAGCCACCAGCCACCTAGGTTGTCGAGGTGACATGGGGGGAGGGAGGGGGGGGTCATGTTGGGATGGCCCCTGACACTGACAACCATATCAGTTCTTGGTGACCTTAACTTCAACCCATTACCTTGACTTTGATTTAGACATTTACCTTAACCCCCCCCCCCCAAATAAAAATCGCGAAAAATCTAAAAAGTTATAAAATCCGAGGAACATATAATGTTACCCTATCCTACTAATCGCTCACTTCACCACACACCACTCCCCCCTCCCCCATCCATCATAACAAAATCGAGAAAAAAAAAAAAAAAGCAAAAATTCGAAAGAGAATTTTAAATAATCGAAGAATACATAATGCTATCCTAACATCATCCCACCACCCTTAACCAACCCCTTCACCACCTCCAACCCCTCCCAATCATAAAAAAACATCGAGAAAAATCGCAAAAAATCGAAAATTGATTCTGAAAACCGAGGAAGACAAAACGTCAACCTCACACTCACCACAGCACCCTCCCTTGTCCCCCTCACCCTCCGCCCCATCGAACTCCATAGTCATGAAAATCAAGAAAACAATTGTAAAAATCCGAAAGATACTAATAAAAGTACAGAAACATATTACATCACTGACTCTGACACCCATGTTGGATACCAATGTCCTTGAAATTAGCCCTAATGACCTTTAAAACAAATAATTTAGAAAAAATGGTAAAAAATTCCAAAAAATTTATAAAAATCGACGAACAGATTATGTTACTGACTACGACCCCCCTGTTGGATGCTGAACTCTAAAAGTCGAGAAAAAATCGGAAAAAATCGACGAACATAAAAGTTTAGGAACGTATTACATCACTGACTCCAACCACAATATTGAATGTTGGTGGTGATGTAAAGCTCTGTACAAAGCCCAACATTTTTTCAATGACCAATGGTTTACCGCGGGAGGGGGGAGGGGGCCATGGTGCTAGGCACTTTTAGTGCAAAGTGCAAAACAACCATTACAAAAAAATGTCTGTTTGCTACATTTTATGCAGGGAACGATTAATTATACTGAGGGACTTGGATATGTATTTTAAAGCACTATTATTAAATAAAATATCCGCCTTTAAGCTTTAAAATTAGGGGTATTTGTTCTTACTTGAGACCCACGCACACCGAAATCAGCACCACATGCACCACAATCAACACCATATGCACCACAATCAGCAAAATGCACACCACATCAGCACCACAGGCACCACAATCAGCACCGCAATCAACACCATATGCACAACATGCACCACAATCAACACACATGCACCACAATCAGCACCTCATGCACCACAATCATCACCACAATCAGCTACACACACCAAATATCAGCACCACACGTACCACAACAGCACCACAATCAATATTCAAACCAATTCACACAGCAATCCACACACCATTCCACACACCAATCCACACCGTATACCCCTGCTCATCCAATGTATGGTATAAAACAAACAGAATAAAATAGCTTACATAATGGCATGGATCCATAGAGATTGCATGACTTTCGAAATATCACATTCCTTTTAGACGAGATTATTTTAGAAGATAATCATACTCATATTGCTCAAATTATTTCTCTTTGACTGATTCGTGTTCCGGTAGCAAATGTACAAAAATTATTCCGGGTACGCAAAGCCTGCCTGTTACATTTTAACGTAAGATAGACAACCCTTTATCTGAAATAACTCTGGATGAAATATATTTTCACATAAAAAAAAATTATTCGCTGATAGGCTAGCGAGTCGGTCTCAAGTTTTTTCAACTCGTCTGGTAGTGTCCTTCCCGGACTAACTATAATGTACATTGTTTACAAATTAAAGCTTTATATTTTTTCCTGTGGAAACTTGCGTGTGAGGTTTTCTTTTCCCCCGTAGATCGTTACAAAATTGACTTTAGTGTAAGGGGTTAAACATTTAATATTTAATTTTTATTTCATGTTGCTTGATATTTGATGTGTCTATATATATGCGTGATTAATATAATAAATATTTATCAATTTATGTTTAAAGTGTGAAATATTCCAAGTCTTGATAGCTAGCATGAAGCCACCGCTGGACGGACAGCGTGATGTAGATAGATGTGAGCGAGCCGTCGCCTGCCTGCATCTTCAGATAGTGTTACAGGAAGAGCAAAGTACAATTCACGGCTACCAGCTCGTGAATACTGCATGTGGTACCAACTCACACCTTCCGTCGCCGTCGTTGCTGCCACTGAAACAACTTCCACCATCTTACATATGCGAGGCCTCGTCTCCTAAAAGAATGTTTATTTTTTTTCCATCAGTGGTAGCTACAGATTACGTTTCTCGCGGATACCCCGCGACTTGATGGAATGGTATCTGAGATTACCAGTGCGCTCTAGCAGGCGATACTAAAAATAAATGGTCAGTATATGTAATATGGAGACGAAGGAGGCTGAAAGGGCGTGGAGGCCTTTAGACTAATTAACCAATGAGAAACATTGGTGTGGGTGAAGACCTGTTGACTAATTAGCGAATGCAAATAATTGACTGATTAAATAACCTATTAAAATAAATTGGCAAAGGTGTTGGTGGAGGGACCTCCAGAAATTTAGGTTATTTTCAATTTCTAATTATTATTTTAATAGTTTTTTATAAATTTTTTCAGCTACATTTTAATATATTATTGAATTTGTTTAGTAATTTGTTGGTTTTTTCAGACTTTTTGGGTTTAATGTCAACCAAGGTCACAGGCACAGGGTCAAGATCACGGGTCAAGGTCAAGGTCACGAGTCAAGGTCAAGGGTCGAGTCATGGTCACTTGTCAAAGTTAAGGTCAGCCAGATTCAATATGGCGATTGGGCGATGTCACAATATGGTGGCCAGCCGGTGCCTGGCACCTACTCCCCAATCCCTTGTGCTCGACTCATCATTTTTATTCTGCTTACGTCACTCGATTTCTAATAATTTTTGAAAGATTTTTCATAAATTTTAGGTGGGGTCAAAGTCAAGTTAACCAACATCCAACATGGGGTCGGAGTCAGTGATGTAATATGTTCCTATACTTTTATTAGTATCTTTCGATTTTATGGGTGGGGATGTTGGTTAGGGTTGTTTGGTTAACATTATATGTTTCCCGATTTTTAGAATTTGTTTTTAGACTTAAATTTTTTTTTATTGAGAGGGTGAGGATGGCAGTGGGGGTGTTGGTTATTCTTGGAGGGGTAGGGTAGGGTAACGTTATATGTTCCTGGATTTTTATAGTTTGTTAAAAAGATTTTTTAGCGATTTTAATTTATTTTTGTTCAAAGTCAATGTAATGGATCAAGGTCAAGGGCACCAAGATCCAATATTGTGGCCGGGTGCCATCATAACATGGCCGCCCCAGGCCGCCTCGACAACCGAGGTGGCTGGTGACTCCGTGCTCCGAATTATGAATCCTGCGCCAGTTATATCCACACCTACCTACAGTACTAAAATGGATGCGTCCTCATACAATATTTTTGGCGGTAAAACTGCACAAGGCCTGCCATACATAACAGCCAAACGTCTAGTCAAATTAAATGTATTGTCGAGTAACGTTTCGATTTTAACGAGGGTGCGTAAATGATTTTATGAAAAATGCAAAAATGGTGACTAATGTTTCATTTTTGGATGGCTACATGAAAAATATAAACTGCATATTTGAGCTTCTATAAATCCCAAATTTCATACCTTGCACTCAATAAATTCTTAACGCCGCTGTTATTAAGTACAAGGAATTACAGAAACAAATTTGCTGTAATTATTGCAGGATGAGGAAAATATTCAAAACCAAGCATTGTGATAGTATAGTTGCTTGGTTTCAAGTTGTTCACATCGTTTATAGGTTTAGTGTGTTACATTAACGATGTAGGTGGTATGAAGGAATGGTTTAGAGTAGCCTATGTAGCAATAGTATACATGTAAGTGTTAAGTTTCCATGTTTTTACAGGGGCAGTAACAAGGTAACAACTTCCACCAGAAAATCACGAAGTAATGGTCTGCACTTAAATATTCCAAATTGTAAAGATCTGCTATCCACATTGATGGAGTTATTCTGAGGGGCAGCGACGTGTTTCTATTGCGTGACAATTACTGAGGCACTCACAAGTGTACTGCAGATCGAAATGTCTCCCTGACGACCGAGCTTGTCAGTTCGGAGAAGTGGCGTCAACTGAAAGTGCGTGTTCGGGCTCAACTCGGCAGCAGAAGAATTTCCTCTTCCAGCCTCCTCGGGGATCGTGTTCTGTTTACGAAGTAATTAACCACGTTAACGGTGTTTCGCTCCCGGGGCGCTAGCGCGTGCCCTGCCTAAGGCCGGGGGGTAATGACAGCTAAAGAAAAATGGTTGGGGGGGGGGGGGGACGGGGACGGAGTAGGCTGGAAGTAGCGTGAGTACGGAGGAAAGAAGGATGTGCATTGTCTGCACTCATTGTCGGAACGCAACTGCTTGCTGCATGCACTTCTAACGAACCGCTTCTGTAGGGAACGTGGTACTCGGCCAATTATTTTCCCCCGTGACTTTCCCACGCCCGCATTCCCAGGGAGTTTATTTACTTGACGTGCCATAGACTCAATTTCTAGAAACTAGAAAGCAAAACGAGACGTAAATGTAAAAGAATGTTGTCGCATTTTCTCTCTAAACCAATTTCGTTCTAATTTGCTTTTGTTAGCAAATTCCTTCCGTTTTCACAAAGCCCTGTCGTTTTTCCTTCGAAATTTTGTTTAAAAGTTTGACAAAACTGTACACTGGATAGACGGTTTGTCAAATTACGGCTTCGAGTGAACCTGTAATATGCAATGTAACATTCTTAAGCATGGAAAATAAATTAACGTAAAATTAAGATTAATTTTAATGACATAAAATAGCACTGATCGATCCAGTATGAAACGTCAGCCAATTACGTGCTAATAAAGCCCACTAACCGTCTGAAAGTAATCGTTTATAACAACAATGGAGTGCTTCTGACTGTGCATATAAAGTTATGTTGTATAGAATTTTGCCACACACATTTTTCTCTCCATTTTCGTCCAGAGTTCAAACTGTTTGTAAACATTTTGCGACTTTTTCTACAAACTAAATTTCTTGCTTTCCTGATCATTTTTCAGTTTTCTCTCTTAGCGAATCTAAATTAATCAACCACCCCCCCCCCTCCTGTAATATATTGCATATTTCCTCTCCGAGGAAAATAACTACAATTGGTCATAGGATATCTATACAGCATGTCCTATATTAAAAATTTCTTTCTGTTGAAAAAACATAAAATACTTTAATGGAGATAACACCTAAGCTCTCAAAATTTTTATAGGCTGTTCACGGTAAAGTGAGCACTTTATAGGCTCTGACTATTATTCCAAATGAGAGGTCTCTCAAAAGTGCTCACTTTACCGCGAATAGCCTGTAAAACTGAGGGATTGTGTGGCATTTAGTTCTGCTTTGTCATCCCACTTGACCCTTGGCAGTCTTGAATTTTGTATCTTGACCATGGGAAGATCAAATACACTGAAAGCAGTTGTAACAAAGTGGTCACCCGTGCGGGGGGGGGGGGGGACTTGGGTGGATTCTTGGTCACCCCCTTCCAGAGTTCTGTTTTCTATAATTTAACGGAATCATTCAAGATGCACGTAGCGTAGCCACTATGGCCACTTTCTTCCCAGTTCAGATTATCTGAGGAACTCGTCACGTCTCTACTGACATCACTGTCAATGACGCCAATCCCTACTTAAAAATAAGTTTAAATAGCCAATCACAAAAAAAGTTGAAAACTGTAACAAAAATTTTTTTTTCCCAAACGTACAAAATAAAAAATAAAAGGCGACACTCATTCTCAACAAATACCGAAGCAAATTTTCGCATGGTCAGTCTGTAACAAATATTATATATTGCAACATACAGGTTGTTATAAATAACATGGCAGTAACTTCGTTGTTGAATCACGCAATAGATTTTTAGGGAAGTAATGTTGGCTACATACTCACGCTCGTCGTGGCAACGCCACGATTCTCTACACAGTAATTAGTGGCCTTAAATACCACCAGGGCGTGCGCGTCTACTAATTTTTATTGTAAGTCGATTGTTGTTATTCTGACCATATTAGACAACAGTATATTACAGTAGTTGAGCAAGATGTAAACAAGCAACAGAAAAAAACACTGACCAACTTTTCTTGTCGCACAATGGCGTGCAATTTGTATATACACGTACATACCTTTAAAAATAAATAAAGTTTATCATTACGTATCACGAAGTATTTGCTTCTTGTTCAGCTTCGATCCAGAATTCTCATGATTAGATTTTGTGTTCGATTAATTTTAAGTTTTCATCTCACTTCTGCCTATTGATGTTTGCGAAAATACAACATCCTACGTCTTCTTAATGATAATTTTTTTCCGCCGTGTTGACTGTGTGCATGCCGTCAATTTACTATGTATTTTAAGGACACTGAAAAGAACGATGTTTATTACCATATATATTCGTGTCAATCGTCCAGTTTGCAGAATTCAAGGTGATACAGCTATTGTCAAACAAATCTTCAGATAATGTTTTGATTAATTATCCGTAAAAGTTACAAAATTCTTGTTGGCGATTCACAGAATTAATAAAATATCCACGAGCAAAAATCAAATTATTACAGAGGAAAATATCGTCATAGGTTGCTTTAATAGGCTGTCTATATAACCTCAAACAAAAATATTTTTAATAAACTTTAAATTAATAAATTTATCAAGATATTTACATGTTTTAGAAATTTGCGACATTAGTTTTGTAAAATTTAAATTATGAGAGACCATGTCATGAAATTTATAAAAATATGGATAATTTTACACGTTTCAGATACGGCGTGTGAAACATTTTCAGTTTCGTAAGAATTAAATTATATAACCATATATCTTTAATTTTATAATGTGGAAAGCGATTTTCCTGAACAACGAAATCAAATCCATAATTATGATTTTGACACGTAAAGAAATGTTTAAGATACACTTTTATGCACACTGTGTATTCCTCCACCATGTATAAAATATACATTGCCATGGGCCTAATCCCTTTATTTACGTGCTGGTTAAGTGGAACAGCGGAATTATTAAAAAAAAGCAATTAAATATATGCCTATTCCTACACTTGTATGAATGGAAAAAAAGAAAGCAAAACAAATCATTTCAGTTTTCACAAATGTTTGCCAAACACTTTTAATTCAACGATAAGTAATGGAACTACTTTACCCCCTACGATGCCAACTTTACAGGTCGTATGCCATACAGAATGTCCGTTAAGCCCGTATACCACGTTGAAAGATTCCTTAGATGATTCAATACAAGCCTGCGTGGCCGCTTGTATGGATGGTTCTGTGGAAGACTTGGTCGACTGCTGGACGACTGGTTTTCATGGAAGTCTCCGTAACTGGTCGTCTGCAATGTGCGATGGGAGGTTTCCTACAAGGTTACAATTCTAGCCAATCATACAGAGGCTAGTAGAATCATTTCTTAAATCTTATTTTGTGAAAGAACGTAAAACCCTCAGAAACAAATAAATCTATACTACTAAATAAAACAGAAGTGTCTGGCTGTGATTTTAGAATTTTTTACTTTTAATTATTTTTTAATATAGTATAATTGATAACTAAGCCATTATCTATTGTTAATTTTTTTCGTGTCTGTCTGTTTGCCTGTCTGTCTGAACGGATTTAACTCGAAAACCACTGAACGAATTGACATCAATTCTACACAGTCTATAGATAATAACACCAGGACCAACTAGGTCTTGGTTTCATCGAGATATCTCAAAAGGTCCTGGAAAAAATTATGATCAGGAATGTAAATAGGTACTAGATTAAGCTTTTCTTAGGATTGATTACTGCATAACAAAAGCATTGTTAAAAAAAGTTGTAATTTCTCCTTTCTTATTTGTCTATGGACTGTAAGCCTTTCCATCCAAAAAGCCGTAGTTGCCCAGTGGCTAAAATTATTCAAAGTGTGGTTGCAGTATCTCAGTGGGTAGGGCACCCAATAAGGGGGCCGCAGAAGATCAGTGGCTAGAGAACCCTACAAGGTTGCTGCAGAAGCTCAAGGGATAGACAACCCAATAGTGCGGCCGCAGTAGCTCAGTGGCTAGAGCACCCAATAAGAGGGTCGCAGTAGCTCAGTGGCTAGAGAACCCAATAGAGGGGCCTCAGTATCTCAGTGTCTAGAGAACCCAATAGTGGGGCTGCAGCTGAAAAAGGGGCTAGAGCACCCAATAGTGGGGTCGCAGCTGAGTCTGGGCTAGAGCACCCAGTAGTGGGGTAGCAGCAACTCAGTGGGTAGAATACCCAATAATGGGGCCGCAATTGGTCAGTGGGTAGAGCACCCAGTAGTAGAGCCGCAGCTGAGATAGGAGCTAGAAAACCCAATAGTGGGGGAGCAGCAGCTCAGTGGGTAAAACACCCAATAGTGGGGCCGTAGCAGCTCAGTGGGTAGAACACCCAATAGTGGGGCAGCAGCTGGTCAGTGGGTAGAGCACCCAGTATTGGGGCCGCAGCTGAGTCAGGGGCTAGAGCACCCAATAGTGGGGTAGCAGCAGCTCAGTGGGTAGAACACACAATAGTGGAGCAGCAGCTGGTCAGTGGGTAGAGCACCCAGTAGTGGTGCCGCAGCTGAGTCGGGGGGTAGAGCACCTAATAGTGGAGCAGCAGCAGCTCAGTGGGTAGAGCAACCTATAGTGGGGCAGCAGCAGCTCAGAGGTAAGAGCACCTAGTAGTGGAGCCACAGCTGTGTCAGGGGCTAGATCACCGAATAGTGGAGCTGCAGCTAGTCAGAGGCTAGACCAACCTATAGTGGGGCAGCAGCAGCTCAGAGGTAAGAGCACCTAGTAGTGGCGCCACAGCTGTGTCAGGGGCTAGATCACCGAATAGTGGAGCTGCAGCTAGTCAGGGGCTAGAGCACCAAATAGTGCAGTAGCAAAAGCTCATGTCTAGAGTTTCCAATAGTGGGGGCAGCAGTAGCTCAGTGGCTAGAAAACTCAATAGTGGGGCCCCAGTAGCTCAGTGGGTAGAGCACCAAATAGTGAGGCCGCAGTATCTCAGTGGCTAGAGCACCCAATAAGACGGCCGCAGTAGCTCAGAAGGTAGGGAACCCAATAGTGGGGCCACAGATGGTCAGGGTATAGCACCCAATAGTGGGGCAGCAGCAGCTCCATGGTTAGAGCACCCAATAAGAGGGCCGCAGTAGCTCAGTGGATAGGGAACTAACATTAAGGCCGCAGCTGAGTCAGGGGCTAGAGTACCCTATAGGGGTAGAAGCAGCTCAATGGTTATAGCACCCAATCGTGGGATCGCAGTAGCGCAGTGGGTAGAGCATACAATAAGAGGGTCGCATCAGCTCAGTGGTTGGAAAACCCAATAGTGTGGCCGTAGGTCGCCAGGTGCGAGAGCACCCAATAGTGGGTTAGCAGCAACTCAGTTGGTTGTGTACCCTACAAGGGGGGACGCAGCTGGTCAGGGGCTAGTGCACCCAATAGTGGGGCAGCAGCAACTCATTGGCTGGAGAACCCAAAAAGAGGGACGCAGTACCTTAGTGGGTAGAGCACCCAATATGAGGGCCACAGTAGATCAATGGTTAGAGCACCCAATAGTGGGGGAGCAGCAGCTCAGTGACTAGATCACCCAATAGTGGAGCCGCTTTAGCTCACTGGCTAGATCACCCAAAAGTGTGCTGCAGAAGCTCAGGGTCTACAGAACCCAATAGTGGAATTGCAGGTGATCAGGCACTAGAGAACCGAATAGTGGGGTCGAAGTAGCTCAGTGGCTTGAGAAACCAATAGTGGAACTGCAGGCGATCAGGCACTAGAGAACCCAATAGTGGGGCCGAAGTAGCTCAGTGGCTTGAGAAACCAATTTTGAGGCTGCAGCTTATCAGCAATTAGAGCACCTAATAGTGGGTCCAAGTATATCAGTGGCTAGAGCCCCCAATACGTGGGCCGCAGTAGCTAAGTGGCTAGAGAACCCAATAGTGGGGTTGCAGTTGGTCAGGGGCTAGAGAATCCAAAAGGAAGACCGCAGTATATCAGTGGGTAAAGCAAGCAATAAGAGGGCTGCAGTAGCTTAGTGGGTAGAGCACCCAATAGTGGAGCCGCAGTAGCTCAGTGGGTAGAGCACGCTGTACTGGGGTCGCGTCTGAGTCAGGGGTTGGAGCACCCAATAGTGGGGCCATAGCTGAGTCAGTGGTTAGAGCACCCAATAGTGAGGCTGCAGTAGCTCAGTGAGTAGGGAACCAAATAGTGGGGCCGCAGCTGATTCATAGGCCAGAGCACCCAATATTGGGGCAGCGTCAGCTCAGTGGCTAGAGTACCCAAAAGTGGGGCCATAGCTGAGTCAGGCGTTAGAGCACCCAATAGTGAGGCCGCAGTAGCTCAGTGGGTAGAGAACCAAACAGTGGGTACGCAGTTGGTCAGGGGCTAGAGAACCCATTAGTGGGGCTGTAGCAATCTAGTGGGTAGAGCACCCAATAGTGGGGCCACAGCTGGTCAGTGGGTAGAGTACCTAGAAGTATGGCCGCAGTAGCTCAGTGGCTACAGCACCCAATAAGGGGGCCATATTATCTCAGTGGGCAGAGAACCCAATATTGGGGCAGCAGCACCTCAGTGGCTAGATCACCCAATAGTGGGGCCGCAGTAGCTCAGTGGTTAGATCACTCAATAAGGGGGGTCGCAGTAGCTCAGTAGATAGAGAACACGAAAGTGGGGTCACAGTAGCTAAATGGGTAGAGAACCCAACAAGGGTGTGCTGCTGAATCTCAGGGGCTAGAGCACCAAATAAGGGGGCCACAGTAGCTCAATGGGTAGAGAACCCAACAAATGTGCTGCTGAAGCTCAGGGGCTAGAGCACCAAATAAGGGGGCCGCAGTAACTCAGTATCTAGAGAACCCAACAAGGGTGCTGCAGAAGCTAAGGGGCTAGATAACCCAATAGAGGGGACTGCAGCTTTTCAGGGGCTAGAGCACCCAATAGTGGGGTAAGCAGCTCAGTGGATAGAGCACCCAATAGTGGGCCAACAGCAGCTCAGTGGGTAGAGCACCCAATCGTGGGGCCGCAGCTTGCCAGGGGCTAAAGCACCAAGTAATGGGGCAGCAGCAGCTCAACGGCTAGAGAACCTCTTAGTGGGGCCCCGGCATCTAAGTGGCTAGAGAACCCAATAGTTGGGGCATAGCAGCTCAGTGGCTATATCAAACAATAGTGGGAATGCAGCTAGTCAGTGGCTAGAACTGCCAATAGCGGGGCCGCAGTAGCTCAGTGGGTAGAGCACCCAATAAGAGCGATGCAGCAGCTCAGAAGCTAGGGAACCCAATATTGGGGCCACAACTGGTTAGGGGCTAGAGCACCCAATAGTGGGGTAGCAGCAGCTCAGTTGCTAGAGCACGCAATAGTGGGGCCGCAGCTGGTCAGTGGCTAGTAGTACACCCAATTGTGGGGCCGCAGTAGCTTAGTGTCTAGAGCACCCAATAGGCGACCGCTGTAGCTGAGTGTGTAGAGACCTAAATATTGGGGCCGTAGCTGAGTTAGAGACTAGAGTACCAAATAGTGGGGCCACAGCTGGTCAGGTGCTAGAGCACCCAATAATCAGAACGCAGCTGAGTCAGGGGCTAGAGCACCCAATAGTAGGGCCGCAGTAACTCAGTGGTTAGATAACCCAATATTGGGGCCGCAGCTGATTCATAGCCTAGAGCACCCAATATTGGGGCAGCAGCAGCTCAGTGGCTAGATTACCCAAAAGTGGGGCCGTATCTGGTAGGGGGCTAGAGCACCCAATATATGGGTTGCATTATCTCAGTAGCTGGAGAACCCAATAGTGGAGCCGCAGCTGCGTCTGGGGCTAGAGCACCTAGTAGTGAGGCAGGAGCAGCTCAGTAGCTAAAGAACCCAATAGTGGGGCCGTAGCTGGTAAATTGTTAGAGCACCAATTAATGGGGCTGCATCTATGTCAGGTGCTACAGCATCCAATAGTGGACCCGCATTAGCTTAGTGGGCTAGTGCACCCAATAGTGGGGCCGCAGCTGAGTCAGGGGCTAGTGCACCCAATATTGGGGCCGCAGCTCAGTCAGTGGCTAGTACATCCACCAGTGGGGCGGCAGCGGCTCAGTGGGTGGAGTGCCCAACAGTGAGGCAGCAGCAGCTGCTCAGTGGGTAGAGCACCCATTAGTGGGGCAGCAGCTTATCAGTGGGCAGAGCACCCATTAGTGAGGCCGCAGCTGAGTCAGGTTCTAGAGTACCCAATAATGGGGCTGCAGCTGAGTCACGGGTTAGAGCACCCAATAGTGGGGCCGCAGTAGCAAACATGCTAGAGAACACAATAGCGAGGCCGCAGCTGGTCAGGTGTTAGAGCACCCAATAGTGGGGCCGCAGTATCTGAATTGGTAGAGAACCAAGTTTTGGAGCCGCAGCTGAGTAAGGGACTAGAGCACCCAATAGTGGGGCCGCAGCTGGTCAGGGGCTAGAGCATTCAATAATCAGGACGCAGCTGTGTTAGGAGCTAGAGCACTTAATAGTGGGGCCGCAGTAGCTCAGTGGTTAGAGAACCCAATATTGGGGCCGTAGCTGTTTCAGGGGCTTGAGCACCCAATAGTGAAGCAGCAGTAGCTCAGTGACTAGAGTGGGGCAATAGTGGCAATAGTGGGGCCGCAGCTGAGTCAGCGGCTAGAGCACACAATAGTGGAGCCACATTAACTGAGTGGGTAGAGAACCAATTAATGCGACCGCATCTGGTAAGGGGCTAGTGCACCCAATAGTGAGGCCGCATCTGTGTCAGGGGCTAGAGCACCCTATATTGGTGTCGCAGTATCTCAGTAGCTAGAGAACCCAATATTGGAGCCGCAGCTGCGTCAGGGGCTAGAGCATCCAGTAGTGGGGCAGCAGCAGCTCAGTGGTTAGAGTTCCCAATAGTGCTGCCACAGCTGGTGAGGGGCTAGAGCACTCAATAGTGGGGCCGCATCTGAGACTGGGGCTAGAGCACTCAATAGTGTGGCCGCAGTAACTCAGTGACTAGGGAACCAAATAGTGCGGCCGCAGCTGGTCAGGGTTTGAGCACCCAATAGTGAGGCCGCAGTAGCTCAGTGGCTTGAGAACGCAATAGTTGGGCCGCAGCTGGTCAGAGGCCAGAGTCTCCAGTAGTGGGGGCGCAGTATCTCAGTGTCTAGAGCACCCAAAATTACGGCCGCATTAGATCATTGCCTAGGGATTCTAATAAAAAATGTGGCTCTATAAATTCGAATTCCTAAATATCATGTTAACATAAAACATGTGCGAAGCGATGGCTGGGTGTAATTTAATAACTCCATTAAATTTTAAATAAGAAATATTAGTAGTTTATTCATAAAACCTTAATGAAACTATGGTGGGCTTTATTCTAATAATAAAAAAAAAAATCATACGAATGAAGTTGCTTGGGTCGGCTAGTAGTAAATATAAAAGCAAGAACATGTCTACTTAATCTACTGTGTGAAAATTAAGATGAAGATTTCGTGTTTATTTAACACAAATGCTCCAGTTATAACAACAAAACTCTGTGCATAAAAACATAATGCTTAAGGTTGAAGTAATGCAAACTGCCTATGGAGCACTGCATTCGACTATACAATGTGAAGAACTCATATAAAAAGTAGTACAGACACCATAAAAATAGTCAGAAAAGTGTAATTTGTGCTGTATATGAAAGATGAATGTATATATTTTGCAACATTATAAAATATTTTACTAACATATACTTTTTAAGTATGAAAAAATAATCGATAAAATAGTTTGTGTTTTCAACTAATTTCAAGAGCATTTGCATTCTGGATGCTTTAGAAAGCAGAATTTGCAAGAAAATCTTCGCCATGTAATATCGTCATAATGTTCACTATGATTGTGTGTAAGAAAGTTGTAATAATATTGTAGGAAATAATTTTTATAATTATTTTTATATGCGTCCATTTGTCACAAACATTTATGGCTGAAAATGACATAAGTAAAGTTAAATTTGATATGATACATTATTTCTATGATTTTATTACACATGATCACAGTACATATTATGACGATCTTTCTTGAATAAGGTTTTTCCTGCAAATTCTGATTTCTGAAGCATCCAGAATGGAAATGCGCTTAAATTGGTGCCTGTAGTACTTTTTTATGGTTGTAGATTAGGGTGCAGTGCACCATAGGCAGTTGCTTTACTTCCACCTGAAGTTGTGAGTAGAGATCGTTCTCGAACCACAGCTACATAAATAAATCATGAAAAATTCACTCGTATTTACTTGCGCGGCATCAAGTATGGTTGTATGGGAACCACACATAAGTTAAAAAAATTACTGCTTAGAACAGTCATTGCATACAATTCTTGAAAAAATCCATACAAGTTAGAACTATCATAACTTAGAACTGTCATAACTTAGAACAGTTGCAAGTTACAAAGTCATAATTTAGAACTGTCATAACTTAGAACAGTTGCAAGTTACAAAGTCATAATTTAGAACTGTCATAACTTAGAAACACATAACGTAGAACTATCAGAAATTAGAAACACATAGCTTAGAACCACATAACTTAGAAATGTATTTTAGAAAAAAATGATAACTTAGAACGATCACAACCTAGAAACACACAACTTAGGACTTTCATAACTTTGAAACATACCAGTTATAAACACACAACTTAGAACCACACAATTTAGAAACATCGTAACTTAGAAAACCACAACTTAGAACGATCACAATTTATAACACACAACCTAGAATTATCGTAACTTAGAAACATACGACTTGGAAACACACAACTTAGAACCACATGGCTTAGAAGCATCACAACTTAGAAAATCATAACGTAGAACGAACATAACTTGGAAAAATACATCTTATAAACACACAACTTAGAACCATATAACTTAGAAACATTGTGACTTAGAAGACCAGAACTTAGAACGATCACAACTTAGAAACATACAACTTAGAAATATCATAACTTAGAAACATACAACTTAGAAACATACATCTTAGAACCAAATAACTTAGAAACACCACAACTTAGAAAATCATAATTTAGAACAACAATAACTTAGGAAACACAACTTAGAAAAACACAAATTACAAACGTCGTAACTTAGAAAATCATAACTTAGAACGACCACAACTTAGAACTGTCATAATTTCGAAACACATAACTTAGAAAGTTTACAAGACAGAACCACATAAATTAGAACAGGCATAACTTAAAAAATTCTAATTTATGTGTTTCTAAGTTATGTGTTTCCAAGTTAGCTATTTATAAGTTATGACAACACCCCTCGTTGTACAGGTTATTCCAAAAAACCGTCAATAACTGTTCGCATACAGGCTCGGGTAGTTGGTCTCGTGGGACCTTCCGTCCGAGCCTATACGGAAGAAATTTATCGTGGCATGCGGGCTTCAAAATATGCGCAGGTAAAGCAGAGACATTTTTCAAATATTATTTTCAAAAAGTTTTCGTTTAACCGCGTACAGCCTGTATCACAAACGCATGATGAGGGTTGACATCGCAGCAGCAATATAGTCAAATGCGTCACGTCAACTGCAGACGACAGCGAATATGTAGTCGATCTTCACTCGCGCAGGCGTGACCAACACAATAAAGATTAACGCCATCGAGCAACCCATGTCCTTTTACATATAACCACACATATCATACAAAAACGTAATCTGTGACAAATTTCAGTACATTACTCTTTACTATTTGGAACTTGTAAGGGAATATCAGACGCTAAGAGCGAGTGGAACACCCGGTAATATGTGGCGCAAAAGAATACAGCTATAGGGTGTTCACGGTAAAATGAGCACTTTTGAAAGACCTGCTTAAGATATTCTTTCGCCTTATGTAAAATTAACATTGCCGTGGGCCTCGTCACTTTATTCATGCGTCGGTCAAGTGAAACTGTGAAATTATTAGAAAAGTAAATATTTTACAAATTTGCTCATTTACACACTTTGATGCATAAAAAAAAAAGAAAGCGAAAGAAGTAATTTAAATGATCATAAATGGTTACCTTACCCTTTTTACTTAGCGTTAAGATACGGAACTACTTCCCATTCATCGTTACCAACTTTACTGGGTGCATGTCATTCAGGGCGCCCGTTAAAATAAATGCATGCAGGGGTAGTGCCTTTTTTCTAAGGTTGATTTCAAAAGTGCTCACTTTATCGTGACCAGCCTTTAGATCCGACAACTTCCCTAAAGCCCCTGTCACGCGGTCAAATTTTCGCCTTGAACTATATTTGACAATAAAAATTGAAGACAAAATACGGCTATAAAATTTTTCCTTCCAACAAATTTTATCAAATAATCTTGAATGTGTTTGGAAATGTGTCACACTGTCATTTTTTTTTTACTGGGAGAATCTAATTTGAATTATTATTAGAAAATATTTTCATAGTGAAATATTGCTTTGGTTTTTCCATGCAGTCCTTTAAAAGGGTGAATGTAAGTAATATTGTAATTTATTTTCGCTTCTTTACTATTTTCAAGTTGTATCATCTGATTACGTAATGTTATGTGCAATATTCAGTTAAAATAGCATTCATGTTCAGACAGTTTCTACATAAATTAATTATCTTCATAACCAACTTCGTTTGCAACAGTTTTTCCAGTAGGCCTATAAGAAAGTTTCTTGCCGTCCATTTTGTCGTGCACGATTCTGATTGGCTGAGACCGTCAAACGTAAAAGACATTTTAGAACCTGTCCAATCTTCTAATGTTTGATTGGAAACTGAAATCATCCAACTTTCTCAAACAAAAATGGCGGCGTTTATAACGTTTCGATGACGTCATAATTGTCCAGCTTTATTTGTCGAAACGTATATGAAGCAGTTTGAAGGGAAAATTTGACGGTGGTGTGACAGGGGCTTTATACTATGTTAAACACGCATTTAGTATGTCTCATGACAGCTGTACTTTTTTTTAGCAGTTCTAAAAGTAGTCTTGTGTAAAGTTTTTCCTTGGCAAAATATTCTCTGTTGACATACTGGACAGGTTGATAAAGGCTGTTCAAGATTAAGTGAGCACTTTAGAAATGAACATTAGAAAGAAGTCACTGCCCTGCCTGCATATATTTTAATGGACGCACTGAGTGACATTCACCCAGTAAAGTTGGTAACGATAGATGGGAAGTAGTTCCATATCTTAACGTCGAAGAAAGAGTCTTATGTAACCATTTGTGATAACTTAAAACTATTTCTTTCGCTTTGTGGTGTTTTAATACATAGAAGCATAAAAATAAGCAGATTTGTAGTAAAGTATGTACTTTCTTAATAATTGCACAGTTTCACTTGACCGACGTATGAATAAAGTGATGAGGCCTATGGCAATGTTAATCTTACATAAGTTAGAAGAATACGCAACGTGTATACAAGTAGATCTTAAGCAGGGCGTTTAAAAGTGCTCGTTTTACCGTGAACAGCCTATAGTCGGTGAGTGTGTTTGGTGCGGCACAGGGAGACACCGATGCATCCAAGGAAACAGTTGTAAACAGAACTGCCTCAAGACCTATCAATAAAAGGCACTCGTTCGTGCGATAAACTATAAAATTGGCAGTGCAAGGAGCTGAGTACCCAGAGAAAAGGAAAGAGAGGGACAGACAGTTTGTAGAGATAGAGTTTGTGGGTAAAAAAAAAAGAGGGGCACACGATACCATGTCTGCGTTCGCAAGGCACCTACTAGCATCACCGCGGCGGCGTAGAACCCGTGCTCATATTTCAGCGGGCGGGCACCGACAAAACACACTCGTCCAGCCTGCCCAGCTCCAACTCAACAACTGACTAGAGATGGCCGGTAAATCGCAGTCTGCTACTTTGTCACAGGTATTTCGTGGTCGCAGACACATCTGTGACGAAGTCAATGAAATTATCCGCGACTGACATATCGCACAGCGACAGGTTTACGCGTTGTGAAACGAGCTGTGACAAGCGAAGCAGCTTCTTTTTGAAACAGATTATTTCAGCTACCTGTGACGTGTCGTAGCGTCACAGCTAGTCTTGAATGTTTACCAAGAGATGGCGGCTGAGTACTTTTAAATAAACTATTCAGTGATTAACTATACCTTCTGATTAAAACAGTAGCAAATCCATTCCCATGATAGCTTTAGTTTTACTTTTACTATGTTTGCTCCTTCATAATCTACAAAACATTGGTTGTTAATAAATACTATAAAATATTTTTGATACACTTTTTATGTTATTTTTTGGAAAGTGGGGAAAAAAAGTGAAGGTTCCCGTCAGGTAAATGTTCTGATCATTTTTAAATTATAATCGGACATTTTGTAGAATATTTACGTATTCTAGAACCTTTATTACAAATTATATCTAAATACAGTTGTTTTCAAATCAATTAACGCTGGGGCCCTCCATGTGTGTGTGCGCGTGTACGCATTTACTATGTATATATTATATAATATATAATTTTGCTGGGACAAAATCGCAGACATAGGTCACAGATATTTAATTGTCACAGTGAAAAAGGTTCTCACAGATACTTGTAAATATCGGTTAAGCACACCCCTACAAATAACTGACCACTGGCTCGCCGGGGGCCGATGTACCCGCCGCTGCGCTGCGGGTTGCAGCGTTTCCCCCACCGCGGCACACTATACTCAGTGACTCATATGCTGCATATACTCGGTGCAACGTACATTCCTTCCATTACACGAAGATCTTTTACGCCATCACCACAGAAGTACTTTCAAGTGAAATAAGGAATACACGCACATATCCCATACAAAAACACCTCACAAATTTTATTAAGGTTCACTTGTTTCACTTGGAAATTTGGTTTTTGCAAAATTATTGAAATATTATAAAACCAATATATTAAAACTGATTCCTTGCGAAGTGTTTGTAGAATTTCTGTCTTCACATGAATGAGTGTTTATTATACACTATTTAGTGGCAACGTTTCCTCATTGAAACAGTTTTTTTTTTACATCTGTAGCATATCTAGACACTTGATTAATATTGTCCAGTGTATTCTGGCACAGTAAAATATTTTTGTACAAGATATTTTTCGTGTAATGACCCTAGTTTGAATTACTAAACTTGGAATTTTTTTTAAATGTACAACCGCTTAATCTATTTCCGTGTCACATGCATTCAAGAATGTCTTTTTTGCTTAATGGAAATTTGGGTTCAAGATTTTGCCTATGGGTAAAATTCTCACGGCAATTCTCATAGTAAATTGAGGCTAGTCAACTATCGGACCTTAATGAAAATATGACCGCAGACTTTAAAATGTTGAGAGTTCAGTAAACTGTAGGGTAGGCTTCATAGAGGTTTGTAAAAGTAAACATTATTTTATATCTTCTATGGCCATTTTTTTCATTGTTTGATTCCATAGACATAAATTTCCGCTTGTTGTCACCGTTAGATTCCATAGGCATACATATTTCTGTGTTTTATGCGCCCAGAGTCTCCCATAGGACACGTCTGTTATGTCGTTAAGCAATTGTGAAAGAAATAAAAACGTACAAATATTTGAAATCTAGTTTGTCTACATATGTCATCTAAGTTTCCATGTCGTTAATTATGTCGAAAAATCTCATCCAAGAGGAATTAATTACTTAAAACACTAGAGCCAACTCGTCTACAGAAGACCTTCATGGAATGTTCTCTGGCGAGAAAAAATATTGTTCTTCTATCTTCAGTGCGCGGCAGTTCACAGTCATACGATTAACTTACAGCTATTCCATCCATGACAAACTAAACGTATTTAAACTTCAAGCATTAGTACATAGAAACTCGAATAAGGTAAAATTATTTGTTTGATCTTAACCAGCAAACATTCACGTCACATGGCAACCATGCTTCTTGGCTTCGATCGATGAAAGCACACAGGAGAATTATTTCTCTTCGTTGCCAGAATGCTTCCAGAGTAAATAAAATTATAAATTTTAACTCTTATGGACAAAAAGAGAGACTAGTTATGCAGTATTAAATATAAGTTACTGAATATGAATTAAAAAAGATCGGGTTTTCTTTAAGTACGAAGCAATCGTAAAAATAGGTATTCTCCGTGAATTTTATTTGTTTGCTTTTCAACCTTCTGTTATTCTTCGGATTAGTATCTAACTAAGACTATAGAAAATCTAGTTTTGATTTTCTTGGAACACGCAGTAACGGACAGCAAGCTATCCAACAGTCTCACTGGAAACGGCCCGTTTTACACAGCGATGACAGTGCCATTCAATGAAGGTTGAGTGTGGACATGAAGGCCGCTTATGATAGGTACTGTACACATAAATTAAACAGTGCCCAGCTCTTCTAGCGTCTTGCTTGTGACAAGTCTGATTTGAGGAAGTTTTCCCACCCCTCGTTTACGTTTGGTTAATTCCGGGAAAGCAACACGTTGTTCTACTGCCTGCAAGAAATACCTAAATATTACACGATTAAAACATCACGATCTCATATAATAATGAGCAATGGAAGGTGTTACTAAATCATCACTGTGCAACATGCACATTATTCTATATGTTATAGTGATAGATTCCGTACCGGTTTATTGATTTTGATCAACATTACTAAAGAAGCCCGCATTTCAGTTCATTTCCAAAATAGGTAAAATACATACAGATAAATCATCCCGCGGAGACTTCTCAGTGGCTATTCTTGGTCCACGGTTAGTTTAAGGACTATTGAAAACAACTTTTAAAATAATTTTCGCCTAACTGCACGTAGTTCAACGAAGTCGCTGACTCAAGAAGTAATTTCATGTTTTTAAAAGTCGTGTTTTGAAGTACACTGTAGTGTTTCACCTAGTGGCCACTGAAAGAGGTTTACCATTTTTGATTTATACATTTTATATTAAAGCAGTTTCTACAGGACGCAAGAGATATGCAAAGCCTGTGCAAGATGACACTCTCAAACTGAACCTCATGCGAAAATATCTCGTGCAAGGCAAGAAGGGGAGAGAGCATGTCAAATTTCAATGCGAGTTTTGCACGAAAAGAATGATTCTATTGATAGTTCTCTGCTAGTCACGTGATCAACTATACAACGTGATTCCGAACAACACCGAGAAACTCCGGCGGGTTATTCCTGACGTAAATATAAGACGAAAATATCTGTACCACTTTGTCCCTAAAGTGATTATGAAGGGAGCTAAAAACCACGGTTTAGAATGTAATTGTGTTAAAAATATCAGGTACTACTCACATTATGCAACAAATTAGTGAATAGTGTTTTGTAAAAGGGAGATCTTACACCTGTGAAAATGCAGTAGGGGTTATCGTCTTTTTGTTTTGCAAGAAAAAGTGGACAGTAAGTTGTAAGCGATTGGTTTACATGACTGAAGATTCGGCACATCGTGAAGTCAAATTCCACGTGGCGAAGCGTCGCCCCATGATGACCGTGTTGCCAACCTCGCAGGCCACTCACCCTTCTGTTTTGCATTAGTACTTTCCGAAAGGATTTCGCGAAAACGGTTCACCTGAGTGTATTCCGACAAGACGACCATTTCTGTTGGTTAAGATGTGCTGACTCTTATGTAATCTCAAAAAATCGCTTAAAGCTTACTGTTCACGTTTTTCGTGAAAAAAAAAAAAAAAAAAAAAAAAACAGCATGGCAACCCCTCTTTTCAGGATGACGGGGAATGACATTACCAACCGCATTTTCACAGGTGTAAGATGTCCTTTCTATGTTGCCTAACCGTGAGTGGTTCCTCGAATTTTTTAATAAGTTACCTTCAAAACCGTGGAATTTAAGGGCGCGTAGTTCGCTTAGTAATCACTCTAGGAAAAATGTGGTGCAGACCTTTTCGTCTTATATTTATGTCAGGAATAACCCGCCGAAATTTTTCGGTGTTGTTCGGAATCACGTCGAATATATAAACCAGAGAAGTAGGAAAAGGAGCAGTGAGTGCACCTCTGCAAAAATGAATCAGGCGAGAATCGGAAAATGGAGTTGAGTACAACACGTAGATTACTTGTCGAATAAGAGACATATCCTGATATACTGAATAGGCATTACTTAAAAATAGCACACGTGTTCACTAAATGAAATTTAATTAATAAAAAAATGGACAGTGAATATATTCCAAGGCCATAAACTCTTCTCATGCAAGGAGGTATTTTGTTGAAAGTTTGATCAGTGGACTCGTTCCTTACTCATGCATGAGGAATCTCATGCGAGGCTTCGTACGAAATCCACTTGCGTCGTATAAAAGTAGAATAATAATTACTGTAATATTACCGTATTTATGATTCTAACAATTTTACGGTGTTAACTGAAAGACACAATAATGTTAGTAAAGGTTGTTCGCGATAAAGTGAGCACTTTAGAAATGGACGTTAGAAAAAAGTCACTGCCCCTCAATGCATATATTTGAATGAACGCACTGAGTGACATTCGCCCAGTAAAGTTGGTAACGATGGATGGGAAGTAGTTCCATATCTTAACGTCGAATAAAAGTGTTAGGTAACCATTTGTGATAAATTGAAATATATATTTCGCTTTCTGTTTATTAATGCATCGAAGTGCAAAAATGAGCAGATGTGTAAAGTATTTACTTTCTTAATAATTTCACATTTTCACTTGACCGACGCATGAATAAAGTGATGAGGCCCATGGCAATGTTAATTTTACATAAGGCGGAAGAATACACAACGTATTGTGCATACATATACGTAGATCTTAAGCAGGGTTTTCAAAAGTGCTCATTTTAACGTGAACGGCCTTTAGTAGCTGGGTACGTGGGGATGAGGCGATAGGTGTAGAATAAACTGCGCGGAGTTTCCCATAACGAGTTATATTTAGTCAAACAAGTTTATTCTCGCAGGAAACTCAGAGAGCCTAGCTGTTGTCAGTGTCCTCGGACTCATTGTCCTCGTCCTCGTCCTGTCCGTTGTTCTGCTTGGCGTCTTCGCTGCCGTCGTCTGCTTCCTCGTCGGCGTCCACCGTTTCCTCGCGGGGGCACGCCTTCTCCTGCTCTTCGCTTTGTTCTCCCTGCTCCTCCTCCTCCGTCTGCCTGCCGCGCCTGCTGCTGGGCCTGGACCTTCCGCGCGAACAGCGGCTGCTGTAGGAGCGCAGCGAGGCGCCCTCGCTGGAGCTGTCGTCGTCTGTCAGCGAGGCGTCTCCCGCTGGGCTGGCGTCTCCCCCGCGCTTGCTGCGCACGAAGGACACGCCCCTCGACCCCGCCTCCTCCTCCTCAGCCCCACCTGCGGGAAGGAACAACGACGATGGACCGAGGAGGCTACAAACACACACTTGTTTTAACCCAACAGTGTAAAGAAAGTACGGACTTAGCGTCCTATGTACTGAAAGGTTTTCTGTGAGATCGTTGTTTGCGCCTAAGCGTGTGTCTTGGTAAATAACTTTTCTGCAAATACGAAGTTTTACCAGAAAGGATAAAAAAAAAAAAACTATTGTCTGTATCGCTATCTTTTTAATTTTATCATATTAAGTGTATTGACGGAGAAAAAAAACCGCAAAAGTGGTCAAATATCGCATTTTTAAAGCTTGCCTATGAAGTTTCTTTAAGCGATAAGAGAAAAGTACAATCATACGCAGGTAGCTTGATCTGTGTACTTTCATCGCACGTGATAAAACCCCACCGTTACAGATCTAGTTTACACAGTAAAGCGTTAGGACGGAAATACTGCACGCCTTGTGCGTAGGAGCGATGAGGCACTAGGACTCTTAAGACTCTTAAGCGATGAGACTCTTAAGACGTGAATGTAAGCGAGAGGAGGGAGACGGTCGCCCCTCTTTTTTTTTTAGCTAACAGGGTCATCGCTCCCTCTGGAGTGGTGGAGTGTACAGATCTGGGCGGCTCTTAACATCGAGGTGTTGAGAGCCGATGAGGGTGAAGTGAGGTGAGTATGGAGCAGCGCCGGAATGCAGGGGTGGGAAAACCGGAGATCCCTGAAAAAATACCACCAACCAATGGCATCGTCCGTCACGATTCCCACATGCAAAAATCCGGGAGCGACCACGTCGGGAATCGAACCCGGTTCGCCTAGGTGGGAGGCGAGTTGTCTCACTACTAGCTTAAATTACGGGCGCCCAGACCAACAACCGCCCTCCCACAAAAAATGTTAATTTATATATATATATAACTAATATACTGTTTGTTAAATTGTAGTAGTAATGATAGAATTAAACACCCTGGATGGCTGTACTGCTAAGTAGGGTTAATGAAATAAATTTAAAAAAAATCTAACCACTATACCACATCGCCCCCTCTGGGTTGATAAACAATGGTTGGTCACTGTTTTAGTTTGTAATTAGTAGTACTGCACGCCTAATTATTTTTAAAACATACTATATATATGTTTATGCAACAAAATTCAGCAATATTCAAGTTAATTTTGAACCAGTAACAAGCTGCTACTTAATATTAGCACAGATATTAATTTATTTCATAATGTTCAGACCAAAATATTTATTTTAAATTATATCCTATCTACTTTCATTCAAGTGTATGTGAGTATTTATTTGTCAGTAACTAGTGGTAAATTTGAATGTATTTCTTCCAAGTGCCTCTTGTTTGTTGTTTGTAGTCTACGGAGACTGGCCGATACGAGTGTTTCTAACATACAAAGCTTTGGTAAGGTTAAAAAAAACTGTGGTAAGATTCATCTGGTTTTTGGGTGTTATGTTTGCTGCGAAGTCATCAGTAGAATGATTATCTGCGTCCGAAGGCAAGGACATGAGGTACAGGCGTCAGGCGCCGTCCGGCTGCCATGTTGTGACGTCACCCGACGGCAATATTAGATTTGGGTTACCTTGACCTCATACCCGTGACCTTGGATGACCTTTTAAACAAAAAATCCCCAAAAAATCGTGGAAAAATTATAAAATCGTAAACAATTAAAAAAAAAAAAAAAAAAAATTAAACATTATTTAAATATGTACATTAAAGAGTTACGGGGTTAGATGAAAGCTGGATCTACTAAGCTCAAGACATGACTGGCCCTCATCAGGTCGACTGGGGTCCATATTGTCAGCCATGTTAGATGTCAGTGACCTTGAACTATGATCTTGGCCCCGGTGAATTTGAAGCCAAAAAAATTCTAAAAATCCCAAAAAATATAAAAAGTTAAAAAAAAATGTATAAAAATCCCAAAAAAAATGTCTTAATATATCAAAAAATTATAAAAAATCATAAAAGATTATTACTAAAAACTTACGTTTCTGGAAGTCCCACCACGACCGACACTCATCGGTTTTTTTCATTGGTTATTTAATCGGTCAATTACTCACGTTCGTTAATTAATCGGCAGGCCTCCACCCCCCCCCCCTCTTTCCACACCATGCAATATCTACTGTCCATTTATTTTTAGTATCACCCACTAGAGTTCACTGGTAAGTTTAAATATTCCATTACATCAGGTCGTGGGACATCCCCGAGAACTGAAATCTGTAGTCATCACTAACGAAAAAAAAATAAAAAATAGAGGAGATGTGGCCTCGCGTATGTACGACGTGTCGTTTCAGCGCCAGCAGCGACGGCGATAACATGCGAGGGTTGGTACCACGTGGAGTGTTAACGAGCTGACAGCTGTGAGTTGTACTTTGCTCTTCCTGTAGCACTAGCTGTCGAAATTTCGTGGTCGCCCGGAGCCTGGGAAGAAGCGAGCAGCTCACTCGATGTTCACGGTGGCTTCACACTAGCTACGTTACATTTATTATTCAGAGAGCGAATGCATATTTATTTATCATGTAAAACTTAAATAAGTTGCAAAAATAATTCATGAATGCCTATTTATTTTATCATACAAAACTTTAATAGGCTGAAGAAAAAAGAAACACACTTATATCTTTAACCCATTCGAGAATACACAAGCGTACACTAACAGGAGGGCCAAGGTTAGACACTTGGGAAAATATACACATTGCCATACTGAATGAAAAAAAAAAAAAAAAAAAAAAAAAAAAAAAAACGCACAGAATATACTGATGGATGAAAAATATACACGTTTCCATACTGATGGATGGAAAATAAAACACACGTCACACACATTCCCAACACCGTTATTTCTTATAAAACATAATTTATTTAAAACCAGCACACAAGGAAATTATGATGTATAACATAAGTGCCTGCACCTTCCATTTATAATCTGCTTCACACTAGCTAACAAGTCTTGCAATATTTCACACATGAAAAATAAATTCTAGCTTAGATATTTACT